>CM070770.1:257879770-258508341 GCA_036346955.1 Dipus sagitta
ACAAAAAAAAATGTTGGAAATTCTGCACTCATCATAAGCCAAAATTCATTTAATGATTTAAAGTCAACAATTCAACAGCCATTTTAAAAATCAGACATGTCAACACAATATATTCCAAAGTTATGCCTATCAGATATATGCTGAAGGGTGGCAGTAGGAAAATACTGACTTTGCTTTGAGTGTCTGTTTGCTGGAGAGCATTCTCTAACCCATGCCCTGGTCACCATACTATTCTAACTTGCCTCAGGCCCAAAGCCATAGAACCAGCAGACCTTGGATTGAAACCTGTGAAACTCCTTCACCGAGGGGCAAGCCAGCTGCCAGCAGCCCTGTGGACACCTTCATAGCAAAAAGCCGATGCCCTTGGTCAGCCTGTGCGCTGAGGCCTGCCTGCCAGCAGCCACGTTAAGTGGGCTGGGAAGTAGATCTTTGCTCGGATGAACCTTCAAGTGACTAGAGCCCTAGATGACATCATAACTGCTTCCTTGTGAGGGCCTCTGAGCCACAGCGCCCAGCAGCAAGGTGTGCAGATTCCTGACACAGACTTTATCACTCCAAAGACAGTCATTTGTCTTCCTTTAGCCCAGTCTACTCTCACATGGACAGCTCCGGCCGTCTTGTAGCTACATCCTCTGGTAAGCAATCCTCACCCTGTTCCTACATGCGCCTGACCGTGTCAGGGATTTATTCCAACCAATGCAGTGCATTCACTACATCACAGAGGAATATCTTGTGCAGTAGATATCAAGGCCAGATCCTTCAGCGAGTCTGCTAAACCCTCATGCTCTGATCCGAGTTCACTGAAGCCTCACCCCCCTCTCCCTGCCCTGCTTGGCTTCACTCTCCAGACAAGGTGACACACTGGTGTCCCCTGATTGGGCAGGATCTTGGTCTAGACTTGTAACTGTCTGGTCTGTCCACTGTCATCCTTTCCCTTAGTCCTTTTCCCAAAAGACGTTCCAAGATCCCCAAGTGTGTGTTGATTTTTCTATGAAAGAAGTCATTGTTTTCATAATCAAACCACTATGTTCCTAGAAGAGTAGAAAACTCTGTGTGTGTGTGTGTGTGTGTGTGTGTGTTGTGCATTCGCCCTGAGTCTGAGCTGAGGTGTTTGGGCCGTATTTGCTGGTGCTACACGGCATGATGGTCTGTGTGGGCTCAGAACTAAGGCTGCGGTGAAGCTTCACGTTGTAACACGGCAAGTAAACACTGCAAGACACGCCTTAGATTTGTTATACATTTGGCTTTGAAGTGAGTTTTGGTTATTACACGTGCAAAAACCCGTCACTGTTGCTATTTTTCCCTATCTCCACGTTCAGCTACATGAACACACATGGGATTGCAATCCACACTTCAAGCTGCAACCTAATGGATGCAAACCTAGGGTGACAATGTCAATTATGACAAGAGTCACATCTGCAGAACCTGAGGAGAGAATCAGCACATCGTACTTCACCAGGGCCCCAACTGAAACCATAGAGTAACTGGGGAAATGAGCAAGAGTGCTGCTTTCTTGGTGAACCTGGTACCAGCACAATGGTGAAGCAGATAGACACAGAGAACACTCGACTCCTACCAAACCAGAGACCCAGAGACACAGAGGCTCCCAAGACCTCATCACTGAAGTAGACCTAAAATGAACCCAACGTGGCTCAGGGAAATTTGCAGAAGAGGGGCCAGAAAGATTGTCAGAGCCACATGATGGGACATTATACACATAGACATTGCCTCTTACCCATAACTGATGGCTAACCCCACAATGCACGACCCACATTCCCCAGTGAGGAGGGCCCCTTCGGAAGGGGGAAAACAGGGAGGAGGCTAACGATGGTATCTACATGGCTGTGTACACACTGTGTACATAACAAATTTTAAAAAAAGAAAGAAAGAAAGAAAATAGTCACACCCCGGGCCCCCTGTTCCACCTCTGCTGACGTCACAGGTCATGATTTCACGATGCCTTACAGACCGTAACCTCTTTCCCCACTCAGCTGCAGTCCAACTCATTGTGTCATTTAATCCTCAGACGGTGATTACTGACTCTGACAGGGCCCCGTGCTTAGGACCTGGGAGGGTAATGAGTGGAAGCCGTCTGCCCTGGAGGTCCCTCTGCCATCATCTCCAAGTGCAGCACACGGGAAGCTTCCAGGTACAGAGCATCAGCACATCTCATTGCAGAACAGCACTTGTGTCTCAGTCTTACCAACAAACTGTCCCCAGAGAACGCACCCTCCTGCAGGAGAAAACGAGTTTCTCTCAGACAGTCAAAATGTGAGGGTACAAAACTTTGATAAGACTGCTTCTAAATACAACCTGCTTTCTAAACACTAACAAAACGCTTCTCTCCAACAGGAAGGCTGTTGGGATGGGCCCACTCCCGCCATATCCACTGTGCTACCACACAGGTGGCTTATTGAGGTAGCTTGTCCCTCACGGAGTTGTAGAATTGGTTTTTAATATTTTATTTATTTACTTATTTGAGAGTGAGAAAGAGAGAAAGAGGCATATAGGAAGAGAGAATGGGCTGTGCCAGGACCTCTAGCCACTTTAATCAAACTCCAGATGCATGTACCACCTTGTGCAATGGGCTTTATGTGGGTACTGGGGAATCGAACTCTGATCCTTAGGCTTTGCGGGCAAGCACCTTAACGACTGAGCAATCTCTCTATCCCATGGGGTTGTAGAATCTTTGAAAGCAGTGTTAGAGCTGGAATAAAACTTACAGATAAACTTCCCGAGTTGATAGCACAGTGAACAGCCCAGGTCTTCCAGCGCTAAAGCAGAGATGCTGCACCCTATCAGGGCTTCCACTATCACCCTTCAAGCCTTAGCTCATGGACCCAGCCTGCCACACACTATAACAGCTTCGGGACACCTGGGTCTTCATGAACATGTCCCATGGGTGTGCTCTAGGTATAGCCACTCGTGGTACACGAGAAGAGAAGACATGGTGAGAACATCTGATAAAAGGACAGGGAGTTGAAGCCATCCGGGCCTCGATGGGCAAGTTCTGTGATTTAGGAAGCAGCTTTTGGTTAAGCTCCTCGAGCCAGGCACAGCGAAGGCACTGGGTTAATGAACAAGGAAGTACTTTTTGAGTAGTAAATCTCAGCCCACAGGGTGTTTTTGTAAGACAGTGCTTTGCTCCTGTGCTCCTGCCTCAGAGAGGCCCCCAGTCAGCGGTGTATCGCTCTCCACAGGTGAGGCATTGGAGAAAGGCTCATAATGGTGGTGGGTTCTGCGGGGAGATAGGTAAAAAAGGCTGTGCTGGGTAATGGGTAAGACGGGATCCTATCTTCTCACAGGTTCCTCAAGAAAGGGCAATAACTGATGGCTCAGCCCACAAAGCGTGACCCATATTCCACAACAAGAGGGGTCCCTGCAGAGGGGGGCAGTCAGGGAGGAGGCTAACAATTCACCGAGTACAAAACAAATAAAATAAATAAAATAAAATAAAATAAAATAAAATAAAATAAAATAAAGGGCAAATGACCACCTTGCCACCAGTGACGTTGGCCAGCTTGTAATTGTTAGGAGGACAGCCGTGTCATAAAAGTCCTGATTCAAGTCCTGGCTCTATCTCCTACTAGCAGTGGCGTTTTGGACCAGTTGTTTTACCCCTCTGAGCCCCAAGTGAGTCAGGTGCTGGACAGAAAGTCAGCCCATGGTCACATTCAGACACACATGTTTAGCACTAGGAAGCCCTCCTTCCACCTAGTCCATCCTGAGCTATAGCAGAGAGTCCCAATGGTTTTCTCTGGGGTTGGATTTAGTAAGTTTATTGCTTACAGAATTTGCAAATACCCCCTTTGCAGACTGATCTTAAAGGAGCAGGTAAGAAGGGATACGGAGCCGAGCATGGGGTTCCATACCTGTAATCTCAGTTCTCAGGTGGTGCATGCAGATCAACCTGGGCTACGTAGTGAATTTCAAGGTCAGCCTGAGCCACCTTCAGTGTCTGAAAGCTTCTGTCTATATCAACCCAGAAAAATGATGAGAGCAAGGCCTCTCAGGTACCTTTTGGAACTCAGTCCTCTTGAAGGATATCATTTTCTTTTTTTATGGAGGAGGAAGGCTTCTCTCCTTATAAAGGTACATTAAGAATCAGGGCTGGGGCTGGAGAGTTAGCTTGGCAGTTAAAGGTGCCCATTCTGTCTTTCTCCTTGCAAATAAATAAATAAAAATGTTGTAAAAATAAATAAGAACCAGGGCTATGGCAAGGCATAGGGTTTGAAGAAAAACTCAAGGAGATGGAAGACTTAGGTTCTACTCTTCACCAAGATGGCACAGTGGTTAAAGGCACTTTATTATAGAGCCTGCTAGTCTGGCAGTTCAATTCCCAAGCCACCCATGTAAGTCGCATGCAAAAAGTGGTGCAAGTGTCTGGTGTTAGCAGTGGCAAGAGGTCCTGGTATACATGCACATATGCACAGAAACATAGGTGCAAACATTTTTTAATTAATGTAAAAAATTGAGGGCTAGAGAGATGGCTCAGCAGGTAAAGGCGCTTGCTAGCAAAGCCTGGCGGCCTGGTTTTGATTCCCCAATACCTACGTAAAGCCAGATGTACAAAGTGACACATGCATCTGGAATTTGTTTACAGTGGCAGGAAAGCTCTGATGTGCCCATTTCCTCACTCTCATTCATTCTCTCTCTCTCTCTGTTTCTGTATTATATAGATATAGATGTATGAATGTATGTGTATATATATATATTTTTTTAAAGAAAGTTCTAGCACCACAAGTTGTCACCCTGGATCAGATTATTTGAAAATCCCTGTCAGCTCTGTCAGTCTATGATCCTAAAAGCCCATGTAGCAAACTGGAAGTTGGCCTGGTGAATCTGCCAAAAGTTATTTTTTCATTAGCAAAAATTGGTTACCAAAACTTAGAAACTGAGAGGTTTCACATAATTGATATTCACGCAACATCTGTAGGCTTGGGTAGGAGTTGTAGCTGTCCCTTTTCCCATGGGACAGTGCCATGGCTTGAATGTTTGTCCCTAGAATTTGTGTAAGTGGAAATAGAACTCCCCAAGTCATGTGCTAATGGCACTTTCGGGTGGGAGCTCATGGATTAATAGGTGAGTAAGTTACCAGGGAATGGTTGTTACCATACAAGCATGTTCATTGTAAAAGCTGACTTGACCAACATTCAGAGTGCCTTCAAGACATGATGCCCTGTCCCACCTTGGGAATCTTCAGAGTCCCCACCTGAAAGAAAGCCTTGACCAGACAGTCACTCATCCTTGGACTTCCCAGCCTCCAGAACAGCAAGTGAAAACTGCTTTATATTCAGCATCAAGTGTTCTATTAGAGCAGCAGTGTGTTCCAAAACAAACCAGCACCAACTTTCCTAACTACTCCATCCACTAGTCATTTTCCTGGCCACGGGAAGCATTGTAACCCCTGCGCTAGCCCTCCTCGACTCCCGCCCGTGCTCTTTCCTACGCGCCGCCCCACGTAAGCCACATACTTGCCTTCGTCAGGGGCGTTCTCGTCCCATACAGACCACATCTGGACACTGAAGAAGGGTGCCCAGCAAGCAATGTAGGCCAGCACAATGACAAAGGTCATCTTCACCGTTCGGATCTTGGCCCGAGAGATGGTGCTGGTGCTGCTGACCCGAGACGGCAGCCCCCGGGTGGCTGCAGCTGGGGCAGAAGGTGAGGGCTTGTCCCAAGTCCTCCAGCCCCTTCCTTCCTCCTTCCCAGCCTGTGTCTTGACTTTAAGGTTCTTGTAGATCTCGTAGCAGATGAGGCTGTAGCAGGCCGTGAGCATGACCACAGGCAGGACAAAGATGGCCATGGTGGTCCAGGTGATGTAGGCCCGTGGCCCCCAGGGAAAGTGGAAATCTGCCCAGCAGTCCAGCACGCCTGAGCCCTGGATCACCTCACGTAAAGAAAAAATGAAAATTTGAGGGAGGCTGAAAATGGCGGCCAGCAGCCAGGGCACAGCAATGAGAGGATAGGTGGACTGGCCGGGCTGCTGGAGGCTGCGCAGAGGGTGACAGACGGCCAGGTAGCGGTCCAGTGTCATAGCCAGCAGCATGTAGGTGGAGGCAAACATGCTGAGCACCTGCAGGTACTTGACAGCCCGGCAGAGGAGGTCAGGGCCCTGGAAGCGGTAGGTAATGTCCCAGAGCAGCTGGGGCAGTACCTGGAAGAGCGCCACCCCCAGGTCAGTCAAGGCGAGGTGCAGCACAAACAGGTGCATGCGGGAGCGTTTGCGGCCCTGGCGGCCCAGCATCAACATCACAGACACGTTGCCCACCGTGGCCAGCATCAGGACAGTAGCCAGGATGCCAATTTCCAGCTTAGCCAGCTCCTCGTCTCTGCCTAGCCAGATGGTCGTGGCATTGGGGGCAGAGAGGGAGGTGACCCCAGAGGAGGGGATGGCAGTCCAAGAAGGCTCAGAATCCATGGTCACCATTTGCTGGGGGGGGGGGGGGTGGCAGTTGGGAGGAAAGGATGGAAGGACGGGGAGAGTTTGATGGATCAGATGGAATGGGAGAAAGGTTTCCAGGTGAAGAAAAAGAAAGGTGGGGATGGCAGGGAGAAGACTTGGAACTAGGTGGAAACAGTTCAGGGGGCGGAAATATGAGAGAAGAGTGACATAAAGAAAGAGGAAACAGAACTGAGATTCCTGGCCCCACAGCCAGGTGGAGAGTTCGGGGGAAAAGAAGAGGAAGGGCGGGGCAGGGGGTACCGGGATGGGAAGAATGGAGGAGGCTGGAGGTGGGGCCCTTTAGAAAGGAGAGACCGAGGCGGTAGCCGCCACCCCTTCCAAATCCACCCCAATTTCACTTTCCCAAAGTTTTCTGGGAGTGGAGAGCAGAAGTCCCTAAGCTGGATCGCAGGTGCAGTCCGGGGGCCGAGGGCGCAGGGCTGGGGACCGGGCGCAGGGCTGGGGACCGGGACCCCAGCCAAGCCGCGCTCTCGGCCAGGGGAGCGGGGCTGGAGCCGCAGCTGGGCCCAGCGCGTTTTATGCGCTTCCATCCCGGCTCCAGGCCCCGGGGGCTGCGGCTGGCTCTTGCCGATTGGCTCCTGCACAGGAGGGCGGAGTGACTCGCGCTGGCATCCTCGGGGCTGGAGGACCTAGAGGCTGGCTTGGAGGGAGAAGGGCCAGGCATAGGAAGCCGGAGGAGGCAGGAAGGAAACCCTCACCAGCCAGCTGGACCCGCAGTCCAGCACACAAGCTCATCTAGGTTGGCACTCGGGACCCTCTGACTCCTCAGACAGGTGCTCAGGCGGGGTGGGGGATGGGATGGCAGAAGTGGCCCGTGTTCCCACCCAGGAGGCGCTGTGTCGAGCCCCCAAGCATGATGGGTCCCCGATACCCTAACGAAGCCCGCACTTGGGAGCCACGTCTTGCAGGCCCTTGTCTCTGGCTGGAGACTTGGAGCTGTGGGGGACGAGGAGAAAGTGTGGGTGTTTGTGGAGGAGAGAGGAGCTGAGGTCTGCGTGGAGGCAGATGGAAAGCCTGCAGTGCTGGATGGGATGGGAGGGGGACTACAGGAGACGTTCCAAACACAGTATTTGCACCACCAGGGGAAGTCTGAACTTCTGGGGTGTCTGGAGTTACTCTTCATGAGCTGGAGGGCTTCGGAACCCCCAACCACAGCAAATCACTCCGTGAGGCGGACAGCGAGCCTACAGCAGTCCTGTCACTTACCCTGGGAGGTCGCAGGGCTAGCAGCAGCAAGGGCAGGACCAGAAGCCGCCAGCGTGCTTTGCCAGTGACTTTCACACCACAAGCTTTCACACTGTCACACCAACCAGACCGGCAGTCCTGACGTGGGCGGTGTGTGAGACGCACGTGCCAGGGTGTGCAAACAAGTAACCACCCAGCCCAAAGGAAGGTGCAGCTCGGGAGGGGAGCGAGTGCTGCATGGTATGGCTTAGAGAACTCACTCGACCTTCGGTAACTTCACATAGAATAAGGAGTATGATTGGGACTCTCCAAGCAGGTTAGAATTTATTCAGAGTGGTAATAGCCAAGCTCTCAGGGAGGGTAGGGTCTTTAATAGTAGGTCTGCCTTTAATCAAAGCTGATTCAAACGCCTTCAAAAAGTCACCCAATGCACGTGTCCAGTCACTTCTAGAAGATGCTACCTCCTATTTAGCCCACACATTTTCTCCTTTTGTGCTCTGCAGCCGGTTTCCACTTGCTGCAAGATTTGCTCTTGATGAGCAACTATGTTGAATCCCTCTGCCATATCGTTCCTGCCTCTATACAAACGTACTGTTATGTCCATTGAACAAAACTTCTAGCCCTCCCCACACACTACCCATACTACCTATACACTGCAACCCCTACCCCATGGCAGCAAAAGTTCTCAAAGGGGCCATGCATGGTGGCGCATGCCTTGAATCCCAGCACTTGGATGCCAACCTGAGGCTACATAGTGAATTCCAGGTCAGCCTGGGCTAGAGCGAGACCCTACCTCAAAACAACAACAACAACAACAACAACAATAACAATAATAATAATGGAACTATCAATGCTTGTCTTCCTACTCCCAGTCATTCAGATAATTCAGTCTCTTTTTCAAGAGAATTGCAGCTGTGGTTTTGACTGTTAGTTTCCATATTTACTAGAAGGCTAAGAGGCAGAGAAATCAAGCCAGAATAGTTAGGTGTCTTTACCACTTACGGAGGCAGAAATGTTTAATTTTCTTTGTTTGTTTGTTTATTTATTTATTATTTATGAGGAGAGAGAGAATGGGCACACCAGGGTCTCTTGTCTACTAACTTCACTTTGTGCATCGGTTTTAAGTGGGTGCTGGGGAATTGAACCCGGGTCATTAGGCTTTGCAAGAAAGTGCCTTTAACTTTTAAGCCATCTCCCCAGCCCAGAAGCGTTCTATGTTCATAATTCAATTTTAGCATATTGTTTTCAGAAATAAGTCTGTCATGAAAAGTAAAATTGACAAGCTAAGACTATGGTTGTCAACTCGATTGGATGAGGAACCATTTAAGAGCTAGGACTCTGGGTAGGTTAGTGAGGACTTTTCCGGGATAGGGTAAACTGAGGAGAGAAGACCCTCCCACTGAGTGGGTGGCGCATCGGGCAGCAGCAGTTATGAAGAGGTTCAAGGAAAGGCGGTGCTGTTTTTGCCTGCGTAGCTTTGCTCCTTCTTGGTGACTGCATCTACCCTGTGGCTGCCATCCTTCGCTGACACCGGAACCCAGCTTCTTCAGCCTTCCAGTGTGGACTGAAGATCAGCAGCTCTCCAGGAGTCCTCCGGGCATTCTGTGCCAGATTGGGACTGCTGAGGCATCCAGCCTCAAGGACTGAGCAGTTACAAGTTTCTCAGCCTCCCCAGCCTGCAGACAACCATTGTTGGACTGTGTGGGCCAAATGAAAAATCCCCTTTAAAAAAAAATAAAATAAAATAAAATAAACTAATTAGAGACAAAAGCAGCAAAACAAATCAGAGGGAAACATTGTACAACATCACATTTTGTATGGTCTTATGAAAATTGGTTTTGAGCAACATAAAATAAAATAAATAACAGGGTTTCTTAATTATAAAAAAAAATCCCCTTTGTAATATATATTCATTCCATCAGTTCTGTTCCTCTACAGAACACTGATTAACACATAAATCCCAGCATAGTGACATAGGCCTATAATGCCAGCTCTCTGGAAGCTGAGACAGGAGGATCTTCCTTTGATGTCAGCCTAGGCTACACAGCTAAGCCCTGTCTCAAAAACCAAAAGAAAAGAAAAGAATGAAAGAAAGAAACAAACAAACAAAAAAGAAAAATTTTGTTTCTCAGAATACATTTTTGTCGTTATCTCATTCCTTAATAATCTCTCATTTTTGGTCAAATGGGTGAGCTAAAAATCCTTTCTACCTTATCCCTGGCCAAAGAAAAGCGGAGGTTGTGAGTGTCCCTTGGTGCTGTCCACAGCATAAACTGGTTGTTGTGCAAGTGGAGAAGGGCCTTCTGGAGCCTCTCAGAATGCTGCCTTCCCTTTAATCCCAGCAGGGAGGCAGAGGTGGGAGGAGCGTCGTGAGTTCAGGTCACCCTGAGACTCCATAGGGAATCAGGTCAGCCTGGACTAGAGCTAGACCTTACCTTAAAAAGAAAAAAAAAGAAGAAGAAGAAAAACAATGCTGCCTTCCAGAGCAGACTTCCCAGAGATGCCCTGTGCCCTCTCCATGTGTCTTTCACCTGTCAGGTGCTGACCTTTTAGCCTTCCTGGGTAACCCTTGATTCCCCAACCCAGTAAATGTCCAGATGGAGGAAGTGGCCTGGGGAAGAGGAGCCATTACAGGGACTAATGCATCTTTCACAGCCAGAGGCAGCCCTTCATGACACCGTCTTTCTCTGTTAACTTGAGTTAGTCCTGAGGCTGACAGAGTACAAACAGATAAAACACCAAGTAAGAAGACTAGGAGGGTCAGTCTAGGTTTTGACTTCAGAGATGCCACTGTGTTCCTCTCCCTATAATATATCTTGTAAAGTCACAGAACGTTACAGTCGAGAGGGACTTACCTCAAGGTTCTGATCAAGAGGATGAGACGTGATAGAAAGAATCTCTGAGACCATCAAGTCCTATTCTCAATTTTTTTTTTTTTAATTTTAGAGCAAGAGGAAAAGACAGAGAGAGAGATAATTGGCGTGCCAGGGCCTCAATCACTGAAATCAAATTCTAGACACTTACACCACCTACTGGGCACGTGCAACCTTGTGCTTGCCTCACCTTTGTGCTCTGACTTACGTGGGATGTGGAGAGTTGAACATGGGTCCTTAGGCTTCACAGGCAAGCACCTTAACTGCTAAGCCATCTTTCCAGTCCCCATTCTCACATTTTTTAAATTTTTTGTTTATTTTTATTTATTTATTTGACAGCGACAGACAGAGAGAGGAAGAGGCAGAGAGAGAGAGAGACAGAGAGAGAGAGAGAGAGAGAGAGAGAGAATAGGTGTGCCAGGGCCTCCGGCCACTGCAAATGAACTCCAGACGTGTGCGCCCCCTTGTGCATCTGGCTAACGTGGGTCCTGGAGAATCGAGCCTCGAACCGGGGTCCTTAGGCTTCACAGGCAAGCGCTTAACCGCTAAGCCATCTCTCCAGCCCATTCTCACATTTTTAAAACTTATTTATTTATTTGAGAGATCGAGAGTAAGAGTCAGAGAAAGGGAGAGAGAGAATAGGTGCTCCAGGCCTCCAGTCACTACAAACGAACTCCAGATGCATGCGCCCCCTTGTGCATCTGGTTTACATGGGCCCTGGGGAATCGAAGCAAGGTTCTTTGGCTTTGCAGGCAAACGCCTACCCGCTAAGCCAGCTATGCAGCCCCATTCTCACATTTTTCAAGCTTTTTTTTTTTTTTCTCAGAGAGAGAGAGAGAGAGAGAGATAGACAGACAGAGAGAATGGGTGCTCCAGGCCTCCAGCCACTGCAAATGAACTCCAGACGCATGTGCCCCCTTGTGCATCTGGTTTTCATGGGTCCTGGGGAATTAAACCTGGGTCCTTTGGCTTTTCAGGCAAACACCTTAACTGCTAAGCCATCTCTCCAGCCCCATTCTCACATTTTTGAGAGAAAAGTCCAACTTGAAAACCAAAGAGGCAAATGAGGCCTTCAATATCACAGATATGGAAAGCCAGAGAGCCCACAGAGAACCAGCGCCCTGGATGCTCTCCCTTTCCATGTGTCTTTCTCTCAGGTTAATTGTTCCCCACCTGGCTGCACCTTATGGACAAATAGCAAAATCCTCCGGCCTCCCCACCAAGATTGATTCACTGCCTTAAGGCAGCATTTCGGCACCGAAGCCAAGTAGGCCAACCTGTTACTTGGCACATAATGGAGGCCCAATATGTTAGTTGAATGTTATTTCAGAATTTAATGGGAAGACATGAGTTAAGAGATCCCTGCCAGCAAAATTACCTTACTTTTCACCCTTGTTGTAGAAATTTTAAGATTGATTAAATCAGAGGAACTAGTACAGACATTTGAGTTGCATCTGATTTGCCTTTTCACAGAGTACTTCAGAAGAGTACCGCTGTTTGGGATAATTTCAAAGTCCCATGAGACCAGTGTGCAAAGTCACTGGGAGCCTTTCGGAACACACGGCCCTGAAATGTGTGGCTGTGAGAGGTGCCCCTAGACAGGGCTGGCTGTGACAGAGCACCAGTGAGTCCACGGCCAGCCCGGGCAGGCTGCAGCTCTAAGGGAGGAGGGCAGAGCTGGTTGCTGGACAGTCGTCCTGGGCTGGGACTGTAGCCTCCTGGGAGGCTTAGGTTCCTGGCATGCTTCTCTACACAGGAAGCAGTCCCTGCTAGACTCATTATACTACCTCCGACTCCCTTTGTAGGACAGTTGAAGCTTCCTCTCCTAGTGACCAGCAGCTCATGGGAAGGTGTCCATTCCTCTGTCCATCTCACTGTGCTTCCCACGAGGAAGCTCCTTCATGAAGTGAGGGCCACGGCTCATAGAGGACAGGGGCATTGCAGAGCTCTCTAGTTTCCAGGATGGCTGGAGCCCAGCCGGCTTGGCAGACTGGACTGAGATGAGGCACCCAAGAGGTCTCAGATGGGGAGGGGAGGGAGGTACACAGTGAGGGCAAGGGTGGAGGTGGCTCTAGAAGCCTCCATGCCATTCAACCTCTGTGCTCCTTCCCTCCTCCAGATGTTTGTTGTTGTTGTTGTTTGTTTGTTTGTTTGTTTGTTTGTTTTGAGGTAGGGTTTCATTCTAGCCCATGTCTACCTGGAATCACTATGTAGTCTCAGGGTGGCCTCAAACTCATGGTGTTCCTCCTATCTCTGCCAGGATTAAAGGCACGTGCCCAGCAGTACCCATATTCTTTTTTTTGTTGTTGTTGTTGTTTTGTTTTGTTTTCGAGGTAGGGCCTCACTCTAGTTCAGGCTGACCTGGAATTCACTATGTAGTCTCAGGGTGGCCTCAAATTCATGGCGATCCTCCTACCTCTGCCTGCCGAGTGCTGGGATTAAAGGCGTGTGCCACCACACCTGGCAACACCCATATTCTTAAAGGACTAATCTAAAAGGAAATTTTGATGAAAAGGAAAAGGATTCTATAAGAGGAGGGATGTGAGTGAACCCTTCAGGATGTTGGAGAGATGCATAGATTTTATATATACATATATATATATATATATATATATATATATATATATATATATATTTTTTTACTTTTTATTTTTAGAGAGAGAGAAAGACAGAGAAAGAATTGGTACACCAGGGCCTCAGCCACTGAAATTGAACTCCAGACGCTTGCGCCACCTAGAGGGCATGTGAAACCTTGCACTTGCCTCACCTTTGTGCAGCTGGCTAACATAGCATCTGGAGGGTAGCATCTGGGTTCTTAGGCTTTGGAGGCAAGCGCCTTAACCACTAAGCCATCTCTCCAGCCCTTTTTTGCTTCTTTATTTGGTAACTACCTGTGCCAGCACTCTACAGATATTTTCCCAAATTCTTACTATAACCATGGAAAATAAATATTGTATTATTTATGTCTCCTCCTTCATACTGGGGAGGAAATTGAGATGACACAAAAAGGTTTATTCATGTCTCCATAGAGCCAGCAAGGGGGGGAATCAGATTCTTCCACAGAAAATTTCAGAATTAATGCCTCCATAATGTGTTGCTCCCTGGTACTTGGAAGAGGTGACATAATGTGTCAGCATTTCCAAGATCTACTTATGAAAATAACAATACAACAACAAATTCTTGCAGGTTTTTCTCAGAGTTGAAAACTTAACTTGAGCTTACGTTACCTTATTTAATCCTTTTCACACTCTTTCCAAGTGGATATTTCAGCCCAACTTGAAGGATGTTGAGGTTCAGAGGAGCCACTTACGAGGGCAAGATCACACAGAATACAAAGAGTGCCATGAGGTCGAAAGTTCTTTGGTGGTCCCCATAAAGACCGTGAAGGGATCCTGTGAGGAAACATTTTCAGAAAGCCTGCTCCAGGGTCACCTTTCTTCTCAGCTTTGCATTTTCTGTCTTTTCCAGCCTCACAGAATCAACATACAGAAACCACGTCCTCATACAGCTGTCGTGGAAGGACTCTCAGAAATGACCCAGCCCTCCGTTGTAAAATAGGACTCTGAGAGTTCTCTAAGGTGCTGGTGGGGGCAGGAGAAGGGACTGTCTTGGAGGAAGGAGGAAGGCTGAATTGGTGGACAGCCAAGGAAGTCTGTCATTCATCAATCTGGCACCGAAGTCTCTCTCAGGCAGGACGTGCCTTTGCCTAGGAAAAGATCTAATAAACTACAGGGGGCACATGTGAGACCCTGATGGAAGGGTCTGTAAGGTAGACAGCAAGGACAAGATGGTTAAACATGTGACAATGAAGACTTGGGGAGAGGGAGCAGGCGAGGGAGGGAGTGGGGAGCGCCAGGCTGCAGGCTGATGCCGAGTCAGCAGAAACAGCATGTGGGCTTTTGAAGAACTGAGAAGTCTAATTTTAGCCGTGCGCTGTAACAGCCCTTTGAGATACACATGTCCTTGCCATGGCCTGCTTCTCTCTGCTCACAGCGGCCTCATGTCAACACGTGTGAGATGATGGAAGAATGAAGAAAAGGCTGCATCCTACATTTCTGCCAATTTGAGGTAGACCAGAAGGAAAAGCTACAAGATGCAGAATGAGTGTGGGGTTCAGACAGATCCTGGGATCCAAAGAAGCAGGTGATTCCCTCTGACAGGAAGATGAGGGCCGTACCTCTGGCTGGTCTCTTTAACCCCTTGTCTCCCGGTACATGGTCTCGTTTTTTTTTTTCTGATGACTGATTATTGATTCTAAAATGAGGTTCACATCACAGTCTCCCTGTGCACACAGTCACCATGCTTTCCTGATTGTTTGGTCATGCCTGGCATCTCACCCAGTCGGCCTTCTGCATTGGCCAAGCAGGTCTCCCAGGCGCCCTCCCACCCATGCTGTTTTTGTCCTTCGCTATCTTCCTCTCAGAGCGCTGTTTGGCTCCTTTTGATTTACCCAAATGCTACCAGCCTTTAAGGCTCCTCATCTTTACATCTCTGGGCAGCACAACTCATAAGGAGGAAGTCTCTCCTCATCCTCATTGTGTATGTGAACTTGGTCTTGGGAATATGATCATTCTTGGCTTTCTATGACTCCTAACAAAGTTATAAATATGACATTTGACAGAGCCACTGTCTCTGCTTTTCTGAGACGTAATCAGTTTCGAAGTCTTCTTTCAAAACTTAAGCATCCATTTGTGATTCAGAAAATCTAGACCTTATGACAGCAATGCCATTCAAAAAATTTATGGGGCAAGGACCCCATGCTGAATAACTCAGTTGTGTACCTGTTAACTCAATTGGATCTAGTGGGACAGGTGAGAGGTTGGGCTGGAGTTGAGTGGACTTTAGGCTTTTCTAGAACATTAATGACAAGATCCACCTGATGGCTGTTTCCCAAGGCTCAGACCAAGATTCTGGGAATTAGTGGCCTCCTCCTAACCTCCCAGACAGTACCCCAGAAGGGTGATCATCCCAAGGGTATGTCATCCCAAAGCAGCATAGTGTGGTACCTCAGATGCTCTTCCAGTGCATTCCAGATTCCAGTGGAGTCAGCTCCGCAGGCTTCTCAGGAGAAAGACTACAATGAGTTGGAACAGTAAATTAAATGGAGCCTGCCACAGAAGTGTTGGAGGTCACAGATCAGATGCCACTTTGTCTGGGGACCTCACCATGGATCCTAACAGTGGGGTGACACTCGGGATAGCTGTAAAAGCAGAACAGATACATGAACATCTGCTAGGGTGACAGGAGACGCTTCCCTGTCACATGGAAAGCAAAGCAGTGCTTTGAAAGAAGAATCTTCCAGGACATTGGGTCAAGTCTAGGAGCAACTTGGTGATCACAGGAAACCACAGAGAGGGGAATCTCACCAAGAGTCCAGAGTGACTCAACAACATAGCTCCACAATAAGAAGGGGGCAGTCTACGATGAGGAAAGACTTCAAGCCCTGCTGGCAGGTGGGCTGAGCCAGACAGGTTTTCTTTTTAATGTGTGTAAAAAAGTACCGGGGTGTATGTGTGTGCCAACGGGCATTCTTGGGTGTTACTCCCAAGGAAGACTGACCACCATTTTGTTTTTTGAGACAGAGTCACTCATTATCCTGGATCTCACCATTTAGCCATTTAGACTAGATTGACTGGCCAGTGAGCCCTTGGGATCCTTCTGTCTCCACCTCCCCAGTATTGGGATTACAAGCATGTACCACCACACCTGGCATTTACGTGGGTTCTAGGGAATGAACTCAGGTCTTCACACTTGCAAAGTAAGCTCTTTACTAACTGAGCTATCTCTCAGCCCTCTCTTTTTTTTTTCTTTTCTGTTTTTTTTTCTTCCTTTTCCTTTCTTTCTTTTGAAACAGGGTTTCATGTAGCTCAGGCTGGCCTTGAACTCTCTGTGAAGCTGTGGATGGTCTTGAACTCCTGATCTTTTTGCCTCGACTTCTCAAGTGCTAGGATTACAGGTATGTACAACCACATATAGCTTGAAAGAGAGGACTTATATATAATTAATTGATTAAATGAGATCAGTACCCAAGAAAGGAAAATGTTAGTTACTTCTAATAACCCATTTTAGGCTGATAATCAGAAAAGCAAAAAAGCAAAAACAAAACAAAACTTGAATGCAATGGTGCATGATGCCAGCCCTGTTGGACTTGGAGACAAGAGGGTTCCCAGCTAGCTTGCATAGGCAGAGTGGTGAGCTCTGGGCTAGTGAGGGTCTCTCTCTCTCTCAAAAGTAATGAAGTATGCCGGGCATGGTGGCACATGCCTTTAATCCCAGCACTTGGGAGGCAGAGGTAGGTGGATCGCTGTGAGTTTGAGGTCACCCTGAGACTAATAATGAGTTCCAGGTCAGCCTGGACTACAGTGAGACCCTACCTCGAAAAACCAAAAAAAAAAAAAAAAAAAAAAATCAAAAAAGACTCAAAAGTAATGAAGTAGAGAGAAATATCTGATAATGATGACCTCTGGTCTCCACATTCACATACACACATATGAATGTGCAGTTGTGCACACATGTGTACACACCAGATACACATACAAAAAAACCCACTCTTTCAAAAATCAAGGTAGGGCTAGAGGTATAGCTCAGCAGTGAAGCACTTGCCTAGCAGAGTAACGCCCTGGGTTTGAGCCAGGAGCAAGAAAAAAAAAAGTAATGCCGTGGGGGGGGGGGAGCTCTTTTGTAACCAGAGAACTTCTAAGGGCCTGTTAGAAACTGATGTATGTTTGACTCTTGGATTTAGTCTGATTGGCTTCATGTACATAAAGTACCTTTCTCTGAAGAGCAGTGCCCAGCGCTGGGGACGCCTCAGCGGGTAAGAGCACTTGCTCTGCAAGCATGAGGACCTGAGTTCAATCCCCACGTGAAACCCAAGCATGGTCATGCATGCCTGTAACCCCAGAGACGGGAGAGCTGAGACCGGAGGGTCACTGGAGCTCCCCGATCAGCCAGACTAACTGAAAAATGGGTAGCTCCAGGTTCAGGAGAGGCTCTGCTGGGGGGGGAGTTAAGTCAGAAAAGTGAAAGGAGGCCAAGTGTGGTGGTGCACGCCTTTAATCCCAGCACTCGGGAGGCAGAGGTAGGAGGGTCGCTGAGAGTTCAAGGCCACCCTGAGACTACGTAGTGAATTCCAGGTGAGCCTGGGCTAGAGTGAGACCCTACCTCAAAAAAAAAAAAAAAAAAAAAAAAAAAAGAAAAAGAAAAAGAAAAGAAAAGAAAAGTGAAAGAAGAGGACATCCAATGTCCTCTGATCTCCACACACACACGTGCATAGGGTGTATCTCATCCACACAAACATGTACATACACCACACTCACACAGAGACAAAAAAAAAAAAGATCAGCATTTAAAGATGCCAATGTGTGTTTATTTTCTGTTGATTATTTTCCTGCATTTTAGCCAGTGACCTATTTTTGACTCTTCCCCAAAACTAAACTGTACCTCCTTCGGAGGTATCAGGGCATCCTGCGCCTGATGCCGACGGCAGCGGGGCACAAAAACAGAGACAGCTTGTTCCTGTTCTGGAGGGATATTAGCACTTCTTAGCCAGCTCAGTTACCTGACTCTAGACTGAACTGCCTGCCAGAAGCTGCGGGCCTTGGCCCACATCAGCCTCCTCTGCAGTACCAGCCCCACTTAGCCTCTCCATGTTCATTATCGCCTCTGAAATCTGACTCAAAATTCACCACCTGTAGCCCCTCCCAGGGCCCCTGACCTATGCCCTGCACCCTGATGCCCCAGCTGGTGCTGGTGGTTCCACGAGAAGACGAGGTCCATCCATGTGCAGGACTCAGCAAAGCAGAGGGACCGGAAAGACAACAGAGGGGCAACTCCAATGAGCTCAGCCAATGCTGCAATTAGATACTCTAGAAAGCTTTTAAAAAATATTTTTCTTAATATTTTATTTTTATTTATTTATTTGAGAGAGAGAGAGACAATGGGTGCGCCAGGGCCTCTAGCCACTGACTGCAAACGAACTCCAGACACGTGCCCATCTTGTACATCTGGCTAACGTGGGTCCTGGGGAATTGAACCAGAGTCTTTTGGCTTTGTAGGCAAGCGCCTTAACCGCTAAACCATCTCTCCATCCCCTAGGAAGCTTTTTAGAGGGCTGGAGAGATGGCTTAGCGGTTAAGGCGCTTGCCTGCAAAGCTGAAGGACCTCAGTTCAATTCCCCAGAACCCACGTAAGCCAGATGCACAAGGTGGCGTATGTGTCTGGTGTTCGTTTGCAGTGGCTGGAAGCCCTGGCATGCCCATTCTCTCTCCCTCTCTCTCTGCCTCTTTCCCTCTCTCAAATAAATTTTAAAAAATAAATAAATTAAATAAAAGAAAGCTTTTTCAAATTCAGCATTTGGGTGAGTTCTCAGTGTGGCTTTATCTTGAGTTACCCTCGGGAAGGCAGAACATCATCTTTCCAGGGCTCGGGCTTCCACTAGCATAAGTGAAATGTCTCCTTGGACTACGTGCTTCATACTCATCTGTTAGCAATAGCCTTCCAAGTCAAAAAGGGAATTAAAGACTGTCTACCAAAAATACACCTATGATGCAGTTGACATGTGACATTTGTCCTCCCTCGCAAGTACCTCCAGCTCTTAGCTCAGCCCAGGCCCACTGCCTGGGTAGCTCTGCCTCCCAGATCCTTCTTGAGTCTGTCCTGCACTCTGCTTCCAGAATTATCTTTCTGAAACACAGCCACTCTATCACCTTCCTGTCTTTTATTAAAAAAAAAATTATCTCTATCTACATCATAAGCTCCCTACAGCCACAAATAGATATGACTTTATGTTCTCTATGGCTCAGTGATTCACAAGCATTTGTAGAGAGATTTAAAATGTAGTTCCTTGGTTTTTACCTCCACAGTCCGATGGGTGGGACGGACTGAGGCTCAGGAATGTACCATTTATACCCCTGACACACCCCAGAAGAAGTTCTGTCTGTCTGTCTATATATTTTTGTGAGTTATTGAGACAGGGTTCCAGAAACTTATTATTAGCTCTGCCTGACCACAGACTCACAGTTCACCTGCCTGAGCCTCCCAAATGCTGAGATTACAAGGATGACTTACCATGTCTGCCTTTCCAATATGCTTGCCTAGGTTTTATTTAATAAAACATTTATTTATTTCTTGTTTTTTAGAAAGAGAGAGAGAGAGAAAACATTGGTGCAGCAGGACCTCAGCCACTGAAATCGAACTCCAGACATGTGCACCACCTAGTGGGCATGTGCAACATTGCATTTGCCTCACCTTTGTGCATCTGGCTTACATGGGATATGGAGAGTCAAACATTGGTCCCTAGGCTTCACAGACAAGCACCTTACCTGCTAAGCCACCTCTCCAGCCCTCTTTCTTTTTTAATACCCTATGCTAATTATACATAACAATGGGCTTCCTTGTGATATTTTCATACATGTATACAATATATTTTTATCGCATTCACCCCCATTATCTTCTGTTCCCTTCCACTCTTACTGGTACCCTCCCTTTTCCCAACCAGTCCCCCTTATACTTTGATAGGGTTTTTAACATATTTTGTGGGTTGGGGGTTGTGACCCAATGAGTGTCATTAGGGCTGTCTGCAAGATCCTATGTGAGGAATTATTTACAGGAGCATGAACTCCTTATGAGTATCTATACAACTGAAGAAACAAACCTTCCTTGGAAAAAAACACAAATCTGGTAACTTCAGATTAATAAATTGATTCCAACATGGCAACAGCCTGCCATAGCAGGCAGTGGTCACTCCGCCAAAGTCTCTGTGCTCCTTCAAGTCCCCAGGACTCACTGTTATTGCCTCACCCTATTGAGCATCAGTTGCCACTTGTCCTCATTCTCTTGTAGCAAAGAGCATTTGGAGGCACACTGATCCTCGAGTTGCTATGGAGACTGCTCATTTATCCAGACTGCTTCACTCCTTTATGCTCTAGGGTATTTGTTGCACTAAAGTTCTTGAGCCATGTGACATCCCACAGAACCAAGTAAAGAGCTGCCCAGCCGTGTTCTCCATCACCCCCACCTCTAAACTTTCACATAGAAATCCCAAAATTATGATTACAGGTAGCCCCAGGGCACCACCATGAAGTCACCCATCCTCCCTGGAAATGTCATAATCACCCCTATAAAGCACAAATATGACTAATAGAGAAAAATTATACTCTTTCAAACTGATGTTGTATAGCTGTCAGGAAAAAAAAAGCATGTCAAGAAGAGTTCAGGGCTGGAGACATGGCTTTGTGGTTAAGGTGCCTGCCTGCGAAGCCTCAGGACCCAGGTTCAAGTCTCCAGATCCCACGTAAGCCAGATGCACATGGTGGCACATGTGTCTGGAGTTCATTCACAGTGGTTAGAGGCCCTGGTGCACCCATTCTCATTCACTCTCTATCTCTCCCTCTCCCTCTCTCTGTCTCTAATAAACAAAAATTAAAATTGAATAAAGGAAGAGTCCACTCAAAGGACACCATTAGTGGACAGTACCCTGGTATAAAGAGGTCTAGTGGTGGCCTTTCCTTGGTCTCTTCCACAGCCACTCCCTCCCTCCTTTAGGCTGATGCCGTGCTCACAATCAACCTTCTGGCTATAAGTTCTATTCCAGGATGTGGGGTGTCTTGGAAAGTAGTTGTCAGCATTCTGGTCATTGAGCACTACTTCCACTCATTGCTTACTTATATGAGGTCTTCCTGGCATGCATGTTTCTTGTGAGGCTAAGTTGGAACCGGCTGCCCAGGACCTGAACTCATAAAGCTGACCTCCTGATCTTGAAGCACCAAGGAAGGACCTGATCAAGCAAGACTTGAGGGGTGACATACACACCAAGAGACAGAGTCTTCTGGCAGCCAGCCTCCTTCCCAACGCTATAAGGAGTTGGGCCTGTCCACAGTCCTAGGGTGCTGCAATTTTTTTTTCTGAGGTAGGGTCTCACTCTGGCCCAGGCTGACCTGGAATTCACTATGTAGCCTCAGGTGGTTTCGAACTCACAGTGATCCTCCTACCTCTGCCTCCCGAGTGCTGGGATTAAAGGCGTGTGCCACCATGCCATGTGGGTGCTACAACTTTCAACTCGAGTTCCAGAGTCTGCAGTTGGGAACTCATAGGCCTTGCTTCTATCCCTGAGCTCTTACGTCCTCAGGAGATGTCGCTGCACCTGCCACATAGAAGCACTTTGTAAATGTGAAGAGTCATCAATGAAAACACTGTGGCCAAAGCCAGGTGACCCACCAATGAGAGATGCCCCAGGGACCCCTGTTTGCCTGGGAGGCTGCACTTCTTCCTTAGGAATCCCTTCCCTCCTAGATCCCGCATCTCAGCTCCCTGGGCTGGCAGGTGGCAGGGGCAAAGCAAGAAAAAATGAGAACAGCGCTGGCATGTTGCCAGTGAGCAGTCAGAGGTGGGTCTCTGAGGTGAGAAGAGTAATCATTGCCCAGCATCCATTTATGAGCTTCCTGGTAGCCCAGAGGCACCCTCCTCAGATCCCTGGCTACCTGGAGAGGGAGGGGAGGTAGAGGAGGAGAGGGAGACGTGGTCATCAGCCCTAAGGCAGCTGGGGCCAGGTTAGCGCAGGACACAGAGGGGCTGAGAGTCTGCTTGTACAGAAGCCTGAGTCTGAGGGAAATTTGGGCCTAGGCCACCAGACCTGCTTTAGCTAGAGCCATTTTCATTATTAGGGAGAGATGTTTCCTGTTACTTTTTTTCTTGAAAATTATTTCCATAAGATTATTTATCTTATGCTTTCAAAGAGAACGTCTGTAGCTATGAATGTCCTAAATCCAAAAGACAAATCTCTAGTTGTGAGGGAGTGGGAACCCCTGCAGGGGAGAAGATGGAGGAGATGGATGTCCGTAACAGAAGAGATGTTTTTCCTGAATGACCTGAGCCTGGACTCTCCTAGTACCTGTGTACTCTGCATCGTCTTGCCAGTCTCTCTCCTGAATCCTAACACATCTCATGCATTCCCTTTTCCCTTGTAGGTTCCTAGTCCCAGTCTATAGAGTCCCACATGTCCCATACATTGGCACACTGTGATACCAATGTTTTTGACCCTGTATCCTGCGCGGTTTATCAGGTCGCTTTCCTAGGGCTGCCCTAAAGAACCTGACTCGAGGGAGATGGCCTTCCAAAATCTTCATCATCACAGTTCTGCATTGCCAAGTCCAATATTAAGTAGGAGTCTCAATAACAAGCAGTAGTTATTCTATCCCCAAGGAGGCAATTCAACAGGTGACCCAACCAAAGGACCACAGAGGTTATTATCCCTGCTTGAAAAAGGAAAGCTTGGATATCAAGAGATTCTAGGAAATTCTTGCCTTTTCAAGGAGTCTCTATAATTATGACTTTTGATAGTAACTTGAGACTTTTCTCTTCCTTCAGGAAATATGCCCAGATTAATTTACCAAAAGACTCACTGTGCTTTTGATACACTTGAAGTTATTGCCAACTATATTTCCTGTTCAGTTGTAGAATTTTAAGCTGTACAAAGATGGTGACAATGATCACTTTATAATACACACATGTACCCTGTAGACATATTTGTCCTCTAATATGCAGAGTCCACTCAAACACAGCTCGAGCAGAGAGAAAACTTGGGAACATTAGAAACAATATTATTTTTATTTATTTGAGATGGAGAAAGAGGGAGAGAGAGAGAGTGAGGGGGAGAGAGAATGGGTGCCCCAGGACCTCCAGCCACTGCAAACGAACTCCAGACACATGCATCACCTTGTGCATCTGGCTTATGTGGGTCCTGGGGAACCAAACTTGGGTCCTTTGGCTTTGCAGGCAAGTGCCTTAACTGCTAAGCCATCTCTCCAGGCCTGAAACAATATATTTTTTTTAATTCAATATGGGCTGATAGAATTCTAGCCTGCCCCTGAACCTAATATTTATGAATAT
Source organism: Dipus sagitta (assembly GCA_036346955.1). NCBI lineage: Eukaryota > Metazoa > Chordata > Mammalia > Rodentia > Dipodidae > Dipus > Dipus sagitta. The sequence goes on from CM070770.1 coordinate 257,903,180, forward strand.
ATACTAAGGGCCTGTTATGTAGCCTTTAGCCATAAGAGATGCATAAAGCATGACTCTTCTCTGGAAGGTTTGCGATGAACCTGGTTACACAGATGTGCACACAAGAAGGGCAAGGCAATGCAATGCAGCATATGCTTTCCCGCCTATCCCAGCATTGCTATATTTTCAGCCCTCAATAAAATATTCCAACACTAAGTACCCATCATCCATTCCTACACCTGACCAGCCTTTCCTGGCCAGCTGAATCACAAGTGTAATTCCAAGAACCACAGACAGAGCACCAAGGCAGCCATAGCACTTAACAAAGCGACCATCTTGAAGAGTTTTATTCCATATGTAGGCGTGCCTTCATCAACAAAACTGGGAGCTCCCAGAGGGTAGTGACTATAGCTTACACTCTTCTGTCCTCACCACTTAGAACTGACCACAGAACTGGTCATAGGACTGGCTGGTTTATGTGGAATTTTCAATAAACATGAAAAGTTTTTGTGCTGGAGAGATGGCTAAGCGGTTAAACACTTGCCTGTGAAGCCTAAGGACCCCAGTTCGAGGCTCGATTCCCCAGGACCTACGTAAGCCAAATGCACAAGGTGGCGCATGCACCTGGAGTTCGTTTGCAATGGCTGGAGGCCCTGGCACACCCATTCTCTCTCTCTTTCTCTCTCTCTCTCTTTCCCTCTTTCTCTGTCACTCTCAAATAAATAAATAAAAATAAACAAAAAAATTTAAAAGGCCAGGCGTGGTGGTGCACGCCTTTAATCCCAGCACTCCGGAGGCAGAGGTAGGAGGATCACCATGAGTTCAAGGCCACCCTGAGAGTACATAGTGAATTCCAGGTCAGCCTGGGCTAGAGTGAGACCCTACCTTGAAAAACCAAAAGCATAATAATAATAATTTTAAAAAGTTTTAAGTCACTAATAAAATTGTAACATAGAGAAATTTTAGGACACTAAGAATTGTTGCTCACTCTTCAAAACGCAGCTCAAATGCCATGATATCTTCCCTTAATTACTCAAGTAAATTAAGTTCTTTTTATTCCCTCTCTGTATTCATAGCACTTTGTGAAGACCTCTTAGGAAAATTTAGCATAGTTACCATAATTACTGCTTTGACTAAGTCAAACAGCTGGGTGTTTGGGGAAGGGGCCAGGATTTCATAGCCTGCCCAGATATCTTGTCTCTGTTTCCTGGGTGGAGAGAGAATAAGGACTACACATGCCCAGCAGGCTTTATCCTGATAGGATGGCACATATTCAAATAAACATCTACACAATTATAGCTCCATATAAAACCATGACTGTCCTTTCTTTTTTCTAAAAGCATAAAACTAAAGTGTTTGGGCCAGGGAGGTGGCTCTGTGGGTAAAGTCCTTGTCATGCAAGCATGAGAACAGGAGTCTAATCCTCAGCACCCACGTAAAATGCCAGTTGTGGTGGTGTGTGTCTACAATCCCAGTGCTGGGGAACAGGGTACAGGAGAATCCCTAGGACTTGATGAATAGCTAGTCTAGCCAAATCAAGTGAGTCTTAGATTCAAAGAGCTTGTTAATCTCAAAATATAAGGGGATGGGCTGGAGAGATGGCTTAGTGGTTAAGCGCTTGCCTGTGAAGGCTAAGGACCTCAGTTCGAGGCTTGATTCCCCAGGACCCATGTAAGCCAGAGGCACAAGGTGGCACACGCATCTGGAGTTTGTTTGCAGTGGCTGGAGGCCCTGGTGCACCCATTCTCTCTCTGCCTATCTGCCTCTTTCTAGGTCTGTCACTCTCAAATACATAAAAACAAACAAACAAACAAAAAGAGTTCAAGCCAGCCCAGCTTTATTTAAAATACATATATGGGAGAGAGATTGAAGAAGACACTCCACATTGGCCTTTATATGCAAGCGTGCACACACTTGTTCCTACATTCATACAAACATACATACATACAGGCCTACACATCACAAATACATACAAAAATAAAAGTGTTGTGAGGTTTTGTGAGAAGGATATGGTCTAATTGGAGATCATCAAAGACCAGGAAGTCAGGGACAACCACTATAGTGGGGTCAAGGACTTGAGGGCAGTCCCCACCCAACATTATCCAAGATGAGAAAAATGGTAGTAGTTGACAGCATTGGCTGTCAGGTAATGGAGGAACTGCATCTGAAAAGGAATCCACTGGTAGGGACCAATGAGGTCTTTTACCCAAGGAAGTAGGTATCTAGAGGAGAGGAGCCTGTCTGCCTCAGCAGTGGCTTGGCCTACAGGATCCTCGTGCTTAATAGACAATTAATGAATACTGACCCAGTCTAACAGTCAGGATTCACCAACAACACTAGCTTCAGGCTTAATGGAATGTTCCTGAATGTTTTCTTGCTTGCAGGAAGATGAAGCCCAGGGTTTGGACAAGGTGAAGGTTGTGTTGAAGTGATGTCAGTGGAGAGACTGGTTTTCTGGAAACAGAGATGTAAGCAGGTCACCATGTTCCCTCTTAGTCACAAACTCCCTACAGATGATCCTGCTGTGACACCCCAGAAGGCTATAACTCCCTCCTGACACTGATCCTTAAGCTAAAAGGACCATACCTTTGACTTCCTGGGACATTTAGATTTTAGATGCATGCATGACCTGGAGGAAGTCTGTAATAGATGACGATACAGGCTTGTGATTTTTTAATCTGAGGTCAAATAACTGGGCTTTCTTGTAGCAGCCATACCCAGCAAACTGGAAAATTTAGAAGTAAAGATATTTTGGAGAGAGAGAAGAAGATCCCTGCTGCCCTCCGATGACCTCTGCTGCCTGTGTGAATGATGTCCTCATTCTGTTGCCTATAGAAGGACTGAATGGAAAGTTCTATTTCCATTTTCTTCCAAGACATTTGTGTGCCAAGGAAGATGATAGTGGGAGTGTCTTCTTTTTTACTACTAAGGTGCCCTCCTATGAAAAACAAACCCAGGCTATCCACCCACAGAGCACTAACCCAGGTGGGCCCAACCAGGGCAAGGTAGTGTTTGCTTTTTGCAGATATCTGAAGTGGGATCCATGGTAACCAGGTGTATCTGATGGCCATACATCTATGCCTCAGGACTTAGGAGAGCCATCACAAAGATAATGGATCAAGCTAACATTTAAAACCCTAACACACTTTAAGCCAACTTTTCGGGTGGACCTGGTGTTTGGGCTTCAAGGACTTTGAGGAGTAAGAGAACAGCTGAACTGGTAGCTGGGGATTTCCTGAGAGGTGGGACTTTCTGTAAAAGCAGCACCGCTCCCCACCAACTAGGAGTGTCTCCCCTACCTTCCATTTTCTCATTGCTGATGCTGGCAACAGGTGACCAGGTAACAAGACAGCACATGCCCTTCTATCAACTATCAAACTGTAGCCTACATCAGGATCCCCAAGGGCTCACTAAAATGTACTGTTGGGTTCTACCTTTGAGTTTTAAATTCAGCAAATCTGGACAGAACCTGGAAATTTTTTTAAAATTTTATTTATTTTCAAACAGAGAGAGACAAGAAAGATAGAGAAAATGGGCATGCCAGGGCCTCCAGCATCAGGAATTCAGATGCATACACCCCCTTCTCCCGTGCATCTGGCTTTACATGAGTATTAGGGAACTGAACATGGGTTTTCAGGCTTTGCAAGCAAGAACTTTAGCCATCGAGCCATCTCTCCAGCCCAGAACAGGAGATTTCAGAACAAGTCCCTGCTGCTGATTGCTACTGCTGGTCTAGCAACTACTTTTAAAAGCCACTGCTTTAGATCAGGACTTTAAAGATCATTCTCTACTATGTAGTGAGTTCAAAGCCAGCCTTGGATACATGAAACTTTGTCTCAAAAAAATAAAAAATAGAGGAACCAAAAGAAGCACTGTTCTTCTAAATCCCTGGGTTCTTCTCTATGCATTGGAATCACCCGATGATTTATTTTTAAACCTGTAATGTGAAACAAAGTTTGAGGCCACTTTTCTAAAAGTTGCTGCTATCTCTGTACTCAGGAAGTAAACTGAGTCCATTTCTTGACATGCATTCAATGTGTATTTGTTGGACTATTATGAGTCAGGCACTATGCCAAAGGTTGTGTGGCTAAAATAGATCGATTTCTCCCTCAATGAGTTTATTAAGTAGAAATATAACATGAACAATAAAGAAACTTAATCTGTAATTTAAAACAGTGAAACTGTTCATGCCTGTAATCCCAGCACTTGGAAGACAGGCAGAAGGATTGCCAGTTGGAGGGAAGCCTTGGCTGTACATTGAGACACTGTGTCCAAAAAAAAAAAAAAAAATGGGGCAGGGCGTGATGATGCACGCCTTTAATCCCAGCACTCAGGAGGCAGAGGTAGGAAGACTGCCATGAGTTCGAGGACACCCTGAGACTACATAGTGAATTCCAGGTCAGCCTGGGCTAGAGTGAAACCCTACCTCTAAGAAAAAGGGGGGATAGGAGAGAGAAAGAAAAAAAACATTAATTAGAGTGTGGATGCTCAGCAGGGAGCTATCTTGGATGGACAGATCACTGAAGATGTCTCCAAGGTGACATTTAAAGCGACGTCTGAAAAATAAGTAGTCAGCTACACTGAGTATAGGAAGAAAAACAACACAAAGAAGAGACTGGTTCTCAGAATTATGGAGAAAGAGATATTCCAGGAGGACTAAAGAGAGAACAAGTGGTGAGGGGAGTGGGAGGCCATCTGCACAGTCCCCTAGGCTGAGAGAACAAGCTAGGGTTGGATTCTAAATACAAGGGCAAGCCAGTGAGGAGAGTGACATTTATTTATCTCATATATTTTAATTGCCATGGCATCCATAATTATGGGGTACAGTGTGATTTTTTTATATAGGCCTATAATATTATAGATCATGATATGATAAGGGTAATTAAGATGGTCACAGTGGTTCATGCCTGTAATCCTAGCACTCAGGAGGAGAATTCTGTGAGTTCAAGGCCAGCCTGGGCTACAGAGTGAGTTCCAGGTCAGCCTCGGTTAGAGTGAGACCCTGTTTCAAAATAAAATAAAACAATAGCCACAACAATAAAAATAAAGATAATTAGCACTTCCATCACCTCAAACATGAATCATTTCTTTCCACTGGGAAGATTCAAGATCCTCTCTTTTAGCTATTTTGAAGTATACAGTAATTGTTAGCTGTATTCACTCTGCAGTGCTAGGAAGCACCAGAACATTTCAGTAACCACTGTTCATCCACCTTGACCCTTCCTAGCCTCTGAAATCTTAGTTCTACCTCCTTCTACAAGATTGAACTTTTTAGGTTCCTTTTTTTTTTCTTCACTGAAAACATTAACTATTCATCCTGCTACAGTATGGAAAAAAGATTGCAAGCATTGGGCTGGAGAGATGGCTCAACAGTTAAGGTGCTTGCCTACAAAGAGTAACGACCCAAGTTCGATTCCCCAGTACCCATATCATGCCAGATGCACAAAGTGGCGTATGCATCTGGAGTTCCTTTTCAGTGGCTGAAGGCCCTGGCATACCCATTCTCTCTGCCTGTTTCTCTCCTCCCTGTTTCTCTCTGCTTAAAAATGAATAAATAGCTCTTTAAAAAAAAACAAAAAAAAAACAGGCGTGGTAGGGCACATCTTTAATCCCAGCATTCGGGAGGCAGAGGTAGGAGGATCACTGTGAGTTCGAGGCCACCCTGAGACTGTATTGTGAATTGCAGGTCAGCCTGGGCTAGAGTGAGACCCTACCTCCAAAAAAAGAAAAAGAAAAAAAAAAAAAAAAAAAAGATTGCAAGCATCCAAGGGCCACAGTTCTTGACCAAAGATCCACATACTGGGGAGTCATAAGAATGCCTTTCCTATGGGCTGCTGGGGACTCCTATGGGGGGTTCACATGGCTGTAGCTGTGAGGAGGAGCGAGGCACCGTAAGAACCCGTCACCAGGGATGCAGTGGCTGGGCCTGCATCTCTCTTGTGTTCCTCAGATATTAAGTTACATGCATGGGCTTAACACCTGCTCCTCTGGCAGGGTGGACATGGGCCGGAGGCTGTTCTCGCGAGGAGCTTTGCAGTTCCCTGCTACATGAGCTGGAAGCACTCGGCCTGGCTGCCAAGCAAAGCAGCGCAAAGCTCTGAGGCCCAGGGACTGGGGGCTCCAGGTGCAGAGCCATCTACACTGTGTGGAGATTCTGCATCTGTTACCCAGACAGAGGGTCAGATTAAATGGGGCTGGCAGGGACTGGAGACCTGAGGTGTGAGCACAGCAGCAGCAGGGGCAGTTTTGGGGAAAGCCTGCCCTGAGCAAGCAGGGGTTAACTTCCTCAGGGTGAGAGAACTTGTCACTGGCAAGCAACTGTCCAAGGCACCTTAGCAACAACTAAATCCTCCTGAAGGGGCAGCAATGTGCCTCTTAAACTTGACTGCCAAGGACTGGCACCTTGTCCTAAACTGCCTGCCGCCCAGGGAGGGAGAAGAGGGTGGGCCTTGCCTAACGGTTTTACAGTCAGGGAAACCGAAGCCCAGTGGAAGGCAGGGCTGTCTTCAGCTTAGAATAAGGCTATCCAGTCAGATACCCCAGGTCCTCTTCACATCCTATTTCCTGCTCAGAATATTGCCTACCCTAAAAACGACTCCCTAAAATAGCCATGAGACAGAGGATGGGGCTCTGAGCACCTTGTATGGGACTTGGGGGTAGAACTGAGATAGAAATGAATGGGTCCAGTCGTCTTCTCAATGCTAAACACTTCCAGTGTGGCAGGTACCAGGCTATGTGTCAGGAACAAGAAAGATCCTGACCAAGAGAAGGCAGTTACTTGGGTACAGGGCCGTGTTTCCTTTATCTCTGTTCTATTAGAGCTGGTTGTAAAGTGGACACGTAACATACAGTTGCTATGAGAAATTAGTTAATCAATTTACGGAGCAGGCCTAGCTAGCACTGGGCACTCCTTATCCATTTGTTTTGCATGTGTATGTGTGTGGTATGCATACATGTGTGTGGATATGTGTGTTTGTGAGTGTTGGGGGGGTCTGAACTCATGTTCTCATGCTTCTGCAGCAAGTACTTAAGCCACAGAGCTGTCTGCCTAGACTCCTTACCCATTTGTTTTAACTTTATGGGAGAGAGAGGGAGAGAGATATTTGGTGTGACAGGGCCTCTAGCTATCGCAATCGAACTCCAGACGCACGTGCCACCTTGTGCGCATGTGCAACCTTGAGCACTTGCGTCACCTTACATGGGCTTACACGGGACCTTGAGGGTTGAATATGGGTCCTTAGGCTTCACAGGCAAGCACCATAACCACTAAGACATCTCTCCAGCCTGCCTTTCCTATTTTTGATATATGAAGGTATTTTCTTCCTAGTTGACTCACTCTGGAGTACATCTTGGGTAAGGTGGTGGAGATCTGGGGAGGAAAAAAAATGAGGAGAGTATCAAAGCAAATAAAATGAAGACAAAGAGGGCGTAGGCCGGGACCGCTCCCTGCGTCCTGCCCATTAGCTGCATGAGCCCCAGGCCGGGGATGGCTGCTTCCTGGGAGACGTGGTGAGTTCCGAATGTGTCAGACTTCTCATTGATTGATGATGGGGCTAATCTGGAGGCACACGAGTGTCATTTTGGTACCCCTCTGCGCATTGCCTGTGCATGTGAGAATCTGGACTGTGTCAAAGTGTTACTCAATGCAGAGGCCAATGTGAATGCAGTGAAACTCCATGAGACAGCTCTTCATCATGCGGCCGAGGTGAAGAATGTCAACTGTATTCAGGTGCTCATAGCGTTTGGAGGCAACATCTATGCCAGGCTTTCTTCCCTCGGACTACACGTGGAGCAGCAGTGCCCCAGCCAAGTGCTTTGAGTACTATGAAGAGACACCTCTGTCCTTGTCACAGCTCTGTGGGGTGAGTTTGAGGAAGGGAGCTGGTGTTCGAGGCTGGAGAAAATCGCCAAGTTAAATACACCTCCCCGTCTCATCAACTACCTTTCCTATCACTGAGCTGCAGGCAGGGACCGGGCCGGCTGGTGACTTACCTGGCTGTCACTTTGCTGTCCCCAGCCTTGGGTCTGAAACACCATCGTTGGCTGTAGATAGAACAAGGGACCCTTTTCTTGGAGGAGAACTGTAAGGCCTCAAGAATGTCTTGGGTCAGATTTGTGGGCATGACCCCTGCTGATCCTCTGAAACTAATGCTGTCGCTCTGGGGTGGACCGAGCGCTGCAGTTTTCCTCTTGTCACCAACACCCTCGAAGGCACACTCTAGACAGATGGGTCAAGGTGCACAGGGGAGGCCCGGCAAGGCTGAGGTCTTAGGACACAACTGTCAATGTTCCTGTGTCTGGTGGCATGTCACAGAAGTATCAGGTCCCCAGTAGCCTGGGATGACCATTCTGCTGAACTGCCACCTGGACAGTCTTTGTAGGGTAGCAGCTGGCACTTTCCCGGGTCTATCTGAGCCCAGCCTCCTGAAGCTATGACACTAGTAGAAGAGATTGGTGATACTCTAGCATCCCTAACATGCATGGATTCATTCATCTTTGCAGACGCTTCTGGAATATCTATATTGCATAACGCATAAGTCCACAGCTTTGAACTGCATAGGAAGGTGATTTATTAAGGCAGAAAAGGAGTTGTTCCCTTCCTATACGTACTAGAAATAAGTCTTTCTGTATTATGGGCCACTGGTTGAAACATTAAATCCGGTGCTCAGGCTACATTTTCCTAATATTCTGCATAACAATAATAACGATAATAAACACTACATGCAGCACAGAGATGCATGTGCATCTAGGGGATTTTTCACTGAAGACTCACACTGAGAAGAACCTCTCCTATTCCATTAGTCTCAGCTGCGAATCCTGAACAGACCCATGTTTCTGCATGTCACGTAACAATGGTAACTTTTGAAGGAGCATTGAGTTCCGCCTCTTTCTTCTTTGCAACAGAAACTTACCTCTAACGATGAAATCCGATAACCTCACCCAATATTCCTCTCAATGTCCAGTTGGGTCCCTACACCATTATTGCTCAATAAAGTGGTTGAATGAAGTTCAAAAATAAAAAGAAATGTAGATAATTAGGGTGCAAAAGAGCTCAAGAAAAATGTGATTACAGCATCCTAGATACCCTGGGGTCAAAGCATCTCAGGGTCTTGCAGAAGTCACACTCTACCAGAACAGCCCTGGAGAGGGGCTGAGATGTGAACATGGGGAAAGGGTCTCCTACATTTGCAGGAGATAAACAGACGAAGACAAATTGACAGCTCAAGACAAGCACTAGGTTAGCTTTCAGGTAGGTACGTGAAGGGCAGGAGTTAGAAGTGGTTATCCCTAGGGGAAGGGACAGGAAATACGCTGTCTGAAGACTCATCTCTCCTACATGGGTCTGCTGGCCCTGATTCCTTCCTCTGTGTGGACCCAGCGGCAATCAGACCTGAATCCTGTGGACAGCAACCGCACTGAAACAGAAAGAAGGGACAAAGACAAGGCTGTGAAATGTGGAACAAGGGCAGGCCTTTGAACAGAGAGGATCGTGAGACCCCCCGGGGTAGTGGCAAAGCAAACTTCCAAAATCAGAATCTTTGAAAATGGGACTTGATTTTCTGAGTTCAATGGGAAACTCCAACCAAATCAAAACTCTTTTTCTTGAGTAACGGCTGAAATAATAGAAGAAACCAAAAAGGGAGGCTCCGGTCAGGATAAGTTCAAGGCTAATCTGTGGCTACTTCTTACTCAGATGGCTCTGTTTGTCCCAAACTAATTCACTTGCTCACAGCTTGAGGACATAGGAAAAGAGTCCTTTAACAGAGAGAGGCATGATGCAGAGGCAGAGAACAGGACACCAGGCTGGACCTGGTCTCGGTGACCATCTTGTAGCTCTCCTCTGCCTGCAGTGGAGGGCACGGAAGTCACAGTGGTTGAGCAACTTGTCCAAAGGCACAGAGAAGATGGGGAAGGGGACTCAGGGTAGGCATAGGGAAGATGGTAGGGGTACGAGCTAGCAGGCAACTGAGTTCAGGTGTTCTGCCTCCAGCCCAGGTCTTTTCCTTCTTGAACCACTAGGGGAAAGGCAAGAGGGGCCGAGCAAGTGAGCCTTGGCTGAGATCTCTCCACAGACCTGGATTCTGGTCCAATTTCTTGGGAAATGTTTTAACCTTAGAAAGACATTTAACATTGAGCCTGAACTTTCTCATTTGTGAGCTAATGATACCATGTCCACATGGCCTAGATGAACACTGAAATACCAGTTCCACACCTGACTTGGCTTACATGCCTAGTAGGCTATTTTCATGCACAGCAAATGAAATTCTATGACTGAAAAGCCAGTCTTTACTGACACATCATCAAATTTTAGTGCCATCCTAGAAAGCCAGGTTCCAAACTTGACAGCGAGCTTTCATGCTCATGTCACATCTGGAATATCTAACTCTACACCCAGAAGTGAAAGGTCTACATATTCTTTTAATTTTTATTTATTTTTATTGTTTTAGAGAGAGAGAGAGAGAATTGGTGCACCAAGGCCTCAGCCACTGCAATCAAACTCCAGATGTTTGTACCACCTAATGGTCATGTGCAACCTTGCACTTGCCTCACCTTTGTGTGTCTGGCTTACATGGGATCTGGAGAATAGAACATGGGTCCTTAGGCTTCGCAGGCAAGTGTCTTAACCACTAAGCCATCTCTCCAGCTCTATTTTTAAATTTTTAATTTATGATTTATTTGCAAGCAGAGAGAGAGAGAGAGTGTGGAGAGAGAGAATATGCTTACCAAGGTCTTTTGCCACTGCAGAGGAATTCCAGATGCATGTGCCACTTTGGTGCCTCTGGATCTACATGGGTACTGGGGAATTGAACCCGGGCCATCAGGTTTTGCAAGTAGGTGTCTTTAACCACCGAGAATCTCTCTAGCCACAGAGAGGTCTAAATACTAAAATCCAGCTTCTATAACATGTGAACTGAGGTTCTCAGAAAAAATAAAGCCATGCCTATATAAAAATTCCATGTGGCTATTGACTGTAGAGAGTTAGAATGTCACAGATCCAGAGCCAGATCATCTCGGCCTGTCTTTAGTCCCCTTGATAGCCATTCACCACTCACTTCTGTGTCTGACCCAGCATCATTGTGACTATCAAGTAAAACTTTCTGGAATGTATTAACTTAGCAGACCAACTTCCAAAAAGCAAACATTGACATAACATCTGAGACCTATAGCAGAGATTTCTCCACTTTGCAGTAACCTGCTGTTTCCACCAATGCATTGGAAAAATGTCTTTATCTGACTTTCTATTGTTCTGTAAGTATAAAACTACATGAAACTGTTTTCACATTGTTTTGTTGTTGTTGTTGTTGTTTTGTTTTTTTGTTTTGTTTTTGAGGTAGGGTTTCACTCTAGCCCAGGCTGACCTGGAATTCACTCTGTAGTCTCAGGGTGGCCTTGAACTCACGGCGATCCTCCTACCTCTGCCTCCCGAGTGCTGGGATTAAAGGTGCGCGCCACCACGCCCGGCTTCTGTTTTCACATTGACACATGTTATTTGAGCAACCTGAATGCCTCTTCTCAGACCATACCTCTCATCTTTGGCTCTAATAAACTCTAATTCCCTTGGAGGTGAGAGCTGTGTTTTATGTCAACAAACTAGAGAGTCTGGAGAGGTGGGATTCATGTCAGGAGGTGCTGAGCTGCCATCCTTGGAAGGCCAAGTTCCATGTCTACAGGTCCAGGTTTTATGTGGAAGACCAGACTATAGCATGAAGCAGAATCGGTACCTAGGAGAGCCAAACCAAGGCTTGGAAGTCCACATTTCCTAAGTGGAGGGTAGGCTCTATGCTCGCAGGACCGGACTCCATGCCTAGAGACCGAAATTCCATACATGAAGGGTTAGGTTCCATGAACACAGGGCCAACTCCTATGACTCCCAGGCCAGCCCTACACATGGCAGGCCATGTTTCATGCCTTCACTCTGTTTTCCACATGTGGAGTGTCAGGTTCCAAACTTGTGGATTGAGATTTCACATGCAGAATCCCAGATTCCTTGCTGGTTAGGCACGGTTATATTTTCTGTTTTTTTTTTTTTTTTTCTGAAATTTACATCAACTGCTTTTTTTTTTTTTTTACTTTTGTTTATTTAGACAGAGAGAGAGAATGGATGCACCAAGACCTCCTGCTGCAGCAAATGAACTCCAGGCATATGTGCCTACTTTGTGCATCTGGCTTTATGTAGGTACTGGGGAAATCAAACGCAGCCTGTCAGGCTTTGCAAGCAAGCTCCTTCAACCACTGAGCCATCCCCTTAACCCCAAAAACTGTTTTTAGTGCCAAAAATTATAACCATTTCTAATATATTGTTCCCATTGCTCCCAGTCAGTTCTAAATCCATGATAGGCCAAGTCCATTTTCCCGTGCATCTCAATGATGGACACAGGCTATGAACTTCTCGATTCTGTCTGTAGCAGCCACACACAAAGCTTCAGGACAAAAGGTACAGATTTTACAATGTGGGATTTGAAGTAAAATATGAAACATGAAATCTGCATGAAACTAATAAAAATCAAGCATAGGCATCAGGCATGAAACTTACAACCCAAGTGTGAAAGGAAGGGAGCCCCGTTGCTTGGCAAGTGCTTTATTCTGCTGCAGAACAGTGGAAATGAAGACACACCGTTTTGTGGTTAGGTAAATTATACACTCTGCACATAGCATACCAATTTTAAAAGTTACACATAGATCAACAGATGCCCATCAGTTCACCTGGTACAGATAGCAAAAGATCTTTCAGAAAGCTTGTCTGGGTTGATCTAGTTGTTTTCCCAAATAGTGCACATCAGCATTTGAAAACGTGATTTTCAAACGTTTTCAAAGGGGTTATAAGACCATGGCATGCCTTTACCTTGAACTGCATGAAAACATTGAGGTTCAGTTACTTTGCCCAAAGGGTATCTATCTCACCGCAATCTAAGGAGCATCAAGGCACTAAAATATGAGCTGAAATCTACAGAAAGCATCAGGAAGTCCTGTCTTATATGCCATGTGCAAATCATGCTTATCTTTCTGGAACACCTCATATTCTTTCTCCTGTAGCAAAGGATGTTTCTGGATTCCACTCCTGGGGTCTGGTGTGCTTCTCCAGTGATTGGAATTTGACTACATGAATTTCAAGAATCTTGACTTTTTAAAAAATGTTTTATTTATAGAAGTGTGTGTGTGTGTGTGTGTGTAAGAGAGAGAGAGAAAGGGAGGGAGGGAAGAAGAGAGAGACAGAATGGATGTGCCTGTGCCTTCTGCCAGTGCAAACAAACTCCAGACACATGCACAACTTTGTTCATCTGGCTTTACATGGGTACTGGGGACTTGAACCCAGGCCATAAGGTTTTGTAAGAAAGCACGTTGAAGCACTGAGAAATCTCTCCAGCCCCAAGAATCTTGACTTCTTTTGCCACTTTCCTCTATTCAATTTTAATTTTTTTAAAATTTATTTGCAAGCAGAGAGAAAGAGATAGAGAGGAAACAGACCGACAGAGAATGGGTGCACCAGGGCCTCTTGCCACTGCCAATGAACTCCAGATGCATGCGCCCCTTTATGCATCTGGCTTACATGGGTCCTGGGGAATCAAACCTGGGTTCTTTGGCTTCACGGGCAAGCGCCTTAACCATTAAGCCATCTCTCCAGCTGCTCTGTTCAATTTTTTAATATTTTATTTGCTTATTTATTTGAGAGAGAGAAGCAGATATAAGGAGAGAGAGAGAGACAGATAGATGGAAAGGAGAGAGTGTGTGCATTCTAGGACCTCTATCCACTGCAAAAGAACTCCAGACATATGTCTGCCTTGTGCATCTGGCTTTATGTGGGTACTGGAGAATCAAATCCAGATCCTTAGACCTTGCCGGCAAGCATCTTAACTGCTGAGCCATCTTTCAGCCCCTCTCTTCATTTTTTTTTAGCGTAGTCCTTTCTTTAATTACTGCTCCTTCACCACCATGATAGGGCATACTGACTGCATCTGTTGTACCATTCCAAGAGCCAGCTGTCTGATCTGATGAGTACACCTTGAACCCAACAAACACTGCACTTCTGAGCAGCTCCAGACATTCCACCTGGGCTACAGTTTGGTGGTCTTGCCATTATACAAATTTTCTAAAGGTATTTTAAGTGAAGCAGGGTGTGGTGGCACACACTTTTAGTCATAGCACTCAGTAGGCTGAGGTAGGAGGATCACCATGTGTTTGAGGCCAGCCTGGGCTATAGAGTGAGTTCCAGGTCAGCCTGGGCTAGAATGAGACCTCCAGAAAACAACAAAGACACTTTCAGTGGATCGTCATGTCCTCTCCTCTTCACCTGCTGAGTTCGACTTCTACTCTGATTGCCCATGAAGCTGAACAATCCTTCATAAAAATTCAAGAGAAGGGCTACAGAGATGGCTTAGCAGTTAAGGCACTTGCCTGCAAAGCCTAAGGACTCATGTTGGACTCTCCAGATCTGTCGTAAACCAGATGCACAAAGGTGAGGCAAGTGCAAGGTTGCACATGCCCACTAGGTGGCACAAGTGTGATTGCAGTGGCTGAGGCCCTGGCAATGCCAATTCTCTCTCTCTCTCTTTCTCCTGTCTTTCTCAAATTAAAAAATAATACTAAAAAAAAAAAAAAGCAAGAGAAAATATGACCCATGCCACCACCTCTGAGGCTACCTCCCAAACACCTTGTTCTTATCTGTCATACCACTCCTGTTTGTCTAGGCTTGCTAACCCTTTATACGTAAAACTTTTATCTTTCCATTTGCCTCCAGCATTTGGATTATCAGGACGGTATTCCTTGGCTAACCTTCAGTATGCCTTCTTCAGCTCATTCTCACTGGCACCAGACAGAATGCCCAGGTTATGGAACGGCTTCTTGTAGGCCACAGTGTCATGGTGGCCTTCTGGGCAGTACTCAGAGAGGAAGGAGGCAGTTCAGGCCAAGGGCAAAAGCCAGTTTTCTTTTCTTTTTTTTTTTCTTTCTTTAGTCATTCATTCATTCATTTGCATATGTGTGTGTGGTGAGGACCAGGGTTCCTGGCTGCTGCAAATGAACACCTTGAATCATTGAACAAACTTTTTATGACTGAAATTCAAGATTCATGTTTAGCATACCAAATTTCCTTCCTTATAAGAACATTTCAACATAAAAATATTTTAAAAATTATACATATGACACCAGTTTCCATGCTTATGTGCCCAGGTTTAACTATTATTATTTTTCTTTCTTTTTTTTTTTAGAAAGTTTGTAATGTATGTCATGCCTAAAGATCTAAAACCATATCCACATGATCAAGATGCACACACAAAAATGTTATTTCTGGGCTGGAAGGATGGCTTAGCAGTTAAGGCGTTTGCCTACAAAGCCAAAGGACCCAGGTTTAATTCCCCAGGACCCACATTAGCCAGATGCACAAGGGGGCACATGCATCTGGAGTTCATTTGCAGTAGCTAGAGGCATTCTCTCTCTCTCTCTCTCTATCTCTCTATCTCTATCTCCCCCTCTTCTTCTTTCTCTGTCAAATAAATGAATAAATAAATATAACGTATTTAAAAACAAAATTATTTCCATGCCTGTTATATAGTTTACATACCTGCTAAGTTAATTCTATGTATAGAGAACCAACTTCTGTCATTGAAAAGCCAATCTCCACATCCACAGTTCCAGATGCCATATTTGTATGGACATATTTTATACTTGTACATTGAGATCTCATGGATGGAGTATCATGTCCATACTTGCATAGCCAGTCTTTGTGCTTGGTGATTAGATAGTGCTAGGTCCCGCTGTTATGATGAAAGGTCAAATCAGGAAAACAGCACCCTTGCTTGTTTTGCCAACTTTTCTTAGTTTCAGCCGGGGCCCTTTTGAGGTATGATGGGGTGGCTCTCTCCTTAGGATCTACATCTATCTGAAAAAGAGAAGCAGATTCTCCAACGGAGAGTAAGTTAGCACCAGGACAAATGAGATAACCCTTACTTTTTTTATAGATATACCTCAACAAGGAGGGGCCAAGGGGAGGGGGTAGGTCACGGATGAGCCTAATAATGGTACCAAACTGACTGTATCTGCTGAATACAAAACTAACTAATAAAGAAAAAAAGAAAACAAATACTTATATCAACTTGAAAAAAAAAAAGGTCAAATCACTATTCTGAGATCTGCTTTATATATTCAGATTTTTTTTTTTCCATGTTAGCCCAGGTTTCTTACTTGGTTAAGAAAATTCCATTTCTACAGATCGGCTTTCATGAATGAAAGACCTTATGTTCTGCCTAAAATTCTAGGCTCCGTATTTGGAAAGAAAACATCTATGTAAAGATGGCTAGGTTTCACAGCTGGTAGGCCAGATGGTGTGATTCCAGGTTCAGGTCCCAACCTCCAGGTGAGAGCTCCGTCCTGAAGGGAGAGCCTTCACACAGGCTCCATGGTATGCTGAGAAAGCCTTATTTCATGCTGAGCTGAGAGGGTGAAAACTCACTTAGGAAGATTAAGGTCCCACCTCACAGTGTCAGATGTCATGCCTGGAAAAGTTCAAACCTTGAGCTATCCTTGGATTCTGAATTCCCAACCATGAAGGGCTACATCCTATGTAGGATAGGAGAGTATTCAGGCTTAAAGGTACAGGCTACTTGCCTAGAGGTTTATTCTGTAGCTATGAGGTTGAACTTCATGGATTGTATTATAGTATGTGTTTGGTACGGTAGATTTCACATCTACAACACATAAATAAACCCCTGAAATTTCATATAACACTCATGCAGTGCTACACTCTATGATTTGGAGGCTAGATTTCACACCTACAGTTTGATTCCTTTCCTGGAATGCCAAGTTAAATAATGGTGGTAGCCGGGCGTGGTGGTGCACACCTTTAATCCCAGCACTGGGGAGGCTGAGGTAGGAGGATGGCCATGAGTTCAAGGCCAGTCTGAGACTACCTAGTGAATTCCAGGTCAGCCTGGGCTAGAGTGAGGCTCTACCTTGAAAAACATAAACAAACAAACAAAATGATGGTGGTATCTGTTTCCATTCTTAGGTGATATGGTTAGATACATAGATTGCCAACTTTTCATGCCTCAGGCACCAGGCTGTATTTCTCAAGCAGTCAACTTCTATGATGAGAAGTAAGCTTAAGGGCTGTCAATGGCATGTACCATACTTACAAAACCATGTTCCATGCCATGTGCCATTCATTCCTGAAAAACCTAAGTTTCATGCTTGCAGATAGAGATCTCAATATACAGTGTCAAGTTACATGATTTTAGGGTCAAGATCATTCTAGAAATTGAGTCTTCACAAATAGAATACCAGTTTCCATGCTGACATAAAGTGTCAGGTTCTATGCCCGGAGGAACAGTTTTATGAATGGGAATTCAATTCCATGCCTGGAGGTGTCCTTTACACATATAAATACAAGTCTCACACCTAGAAAGGCAAGTTCCCAATGTACGTACCATATTATGTTTCTGCAGATCAGCATTCTTGGGTACAATTCTTTAGGCCATAGTTGAGATCTATGTGGCCAGGCTCTGCACCTATGAGCCAGATGACATGACTCTTGGTTAAGTTTTCACTTACATAAGTCCATGGCTCAAGTTTGCACAGGGATTTCTCAAAGGCAGCAACTACAGTACATATAGAAGTCTTGCCTCCATGGTACAGGCCCAGGATTCACAGAAGCAGCCCATGATGCACATCCAGATGTTGTTTCATGCCAAGAGAGGCATCTCTGAAGTGATAGTCCATGTCTGGAAAGTCTGATTCCATATAGAGGATGGAGCTCCATGTTTGAAGGGAAAAAGATCTATGTCCAGTGGGCTACGTGGAAGACCAGATCATAAATTTATACTTCCTATAGGAGTATCAGGTTCTATGTTTAGAGCCGAGATTCCATTATATAGATTGTGGGTTTCCAGCCTTGGAGAATAGGATACATATCTGGGATTTTTAAAAGAATCAATTTCCAGTTTCATTCCCATGAGGCCCCCCTGAGACTACATAGTGAATTCCAGGTTAGCCTAGCCTAGAGCAAGATTCTACCTTTAAAAAAAAAAATGTATCCCTCTTATTGTGTATCTGTGGCCAAGGAATTATTTTGTCTTGACATTTTTACCTCCCCTTTCACAATTACCATTCTCTATTTTATGAAAAAAAAAGAGTGAATGAATGCCATAGGCTTATCATACAGGTGAATGTAATTGTGAGCTACTGCATGGGATTTAATAACTTTCAGAATGATAGTGAGATAATTCAATATGCTTAATTAGGGAAGCCTGCTTTCTTAGTCGCCCTGCATCAGGGCTGCATGACCTTGTCTGTTTTCTCAGTCTTCCTGATCAGGATGAAGCACAGAAGGTATTTGGAGTGAAGTGGCAGGTGTGACGGCGAGTTATGGTTAATGATCTTCCTCTTCCGCCACCTGACTGTCAAAGAGTAAATGCTGCTACTAGGGACGGATCTGAGAGAGCAAAGCCTGTGCAAGCATGAAGACCTGAGGGGGTGCTCAAGACCACCTTCATTTGAATCTCCAGAACCCATATAAGCAGCTTGGGCATGGCCACACACAGTCCCGTGGGGCCCAGAGACTGGAGAATTGCTAGGGCTTGCAAGCACCAAACTATGAAATCATTAAGATACCCTGTCACAAGAGAAAACAGGCAGATGAGCGATGGAGATGAGCCCACAAGGCACTAGTGCAGGGGCTGCCAAATCAGCACATACATGTGCATACAACACACACTCCACACCATATGTATTACACACATGCAAAGGTAAAGTATTAAAATCATCTAAAATAAGAAATCAAGCCAGGCGTGGTGGCACACGCCTTTAATCGCAGCACTCGGGAGGCAGAGGTAGGAGGAGGATCACCGTGAGTTCAAGGCCACCCTGAGACTACATAGTGAATTCCAGGTCAGCCTGAACTAGAGTGAGACCCTGCCTTGAAAAACAAAAAGAAGAAGAAGAGGAGGAGAAGGCGGAGGAGGAAATCAGAGTCCTCCCCTGAGTATCCTTCCTTGTTTAGGTGCCTCTGAGCCCCCATCGGGCTGGACCTATGTTGCAGATAAGTGCAAGGGGGCTCAGGTGGACCCTCCAATACCCTGTGGGATGTGGCTTTTCAGCTACTGGGATAGGAGACTTGATACTCACAGTATGTTATTTGCTAAGAAGTGCTTATAAATAGCAGCCTGAAACCTTTTATCTTATTTGTTCATTTAGAAACAAAACAGTTGAGGCCTTATCTTAATGCATGTGGTATTCCGGTTGTAACCAGCAGAGCTTTTAGTTAAAAGAAAGTGACAGAAGGCCAGGAGTGTTAGGTTTGCTTTCAACCAACCCATAAAATGGAGATGAGGGACTAGATTAAATACTAAAACAGAGAGCTAATCCCTTAGCAGCCCTGTGGGAGTTAGAAGCGGAGCCTCTGGTGAGTGAATAAACACCTTTGGAGGTAATGAAACTCAAAAGGTCCCCCCACTACAGCGACTAGTGCTACGGTGTCCTAGGTGGTGCCTGGATAGACTAAGAGAGAATCCTTGACTTTATTCACCAAGGCAGGTACCCAGTGTGGGTTGCATTTACCCTATGGACAGAGTAGCTGTGATCCTGAGTCTCTTTGTCATTCCCTAAGCTACCCAGCCCATGAAGCCCTCCAGGCTAGTTCAGCCCACATTATCCTCCCTGTCTCTTTCAATGCCCACTTCTTCAGTGACCCAACCATTCTGGTACTTGATCATGTGCTGCCTGGTCTTATTAGCTGATTGCTTCACATGTGTATGTCTTGTTTCCTTGGAGGAAATTAATGGGCTATGATGATTGTCTTGGTAAATTTTGTTATACTGTATATGGTAATGGAACACCATTATTTCCATAGACATATCACAGAATGCTCCAGGATGGGAGAGTTGGCATCTCAGATCTGGAAAGGACTAGCTTCTTCCTAGGGCTTTATGAGATATTTTTCCAATATATTGTCATGATACCAGGAAAGCTCAAAAAAGAAAACATGAAGTGTAAAAGTTGCCAGGTTCCCTAAAAATATCTGACTGTGCTGAGACAAAGAAAGGGAGGTTTGTCAGCGGCAGGTAAGCACTTACAGGAGAAAGCCCTGGGCCCTGTGTGTCTTCTCTTTTATAGACGGGCCCCTCACTTCCTAGTTGAGTTGTGGAGTCCACTAGTGGGCAATACCAATGCCCAGGTGTTGAATGAATAAAAAAGAGTCCAAGCATATGACTTCCAAGCCAAAACTGAACAAAATTGAAATAAAAAGTCTCAGAGTTAGTTCATAATGATTTTAAAGTGAGAAAATTAAGGAAATGAAGAAGTCTTTCTTAGTTTCTGAAATAGAAGGATAAAAGTTAACTATGAAGGTCCTTCCTGGAGCCAGGTATGGTGGCACACACCTTGAGTCCCAGCACCCTGGAGGCAGAGGTAGGAGGAGCACCTTGAGTTTGAGGCCAGCCTGAGACTACATAGCGAATTCCAGGCCAGTGTGAGCTAGAGAGAGTTCCTACCTCGAAAAACTGAAAATAAATTAAATTAAAAGATCCTGTCTGGTCTCAGAAGGTATCATGGTGCTGGAAAGAAGTGACCGGAGTGCTCAGTACTACAATATCTCGATCACACCTTCCAAGGCTCAGGGTCTAATGCGGAAGAGGTGGCGGAAAGAATGTAAGAGCCAAAGGAAGGGTAGGACTCCTTACAACATGCTCCCTGCAAACACAGAATGGCCTGGATAGCCATGACCTCACAGTGCCTGACACTACACAAGACCATCATAAGAGGGGGAAAAGATCATGACATCAAAATAAAAGAAAGACTGATTGAGATGGGGAGGGGATATGATGGAGAATGGAGTTTCAAAGCGGAAAGTAGGGGGAGGGAGGTCATTACCATGGGATATTTTTTATAATCATGGAAGTTGTTAATAAAAATTTGAAAAAAAAAAAGATCCTGTCTGGTAAAACAAAGAAGCTAGGATGGGAAAGCTTTCTTTAAAATTTCTTCCTGTCCTTACCTATCTTTTCTGTTTCTTGAGGTTGGGTCTCATTCTAGCCCAGACTGACCGGGAAGTTACTCCTTAGCCCAGGTGGGTCTCAAATTCATGGTGCTCAGCCTCCCCTATACTGGGATTAAAGATGTCTACCACCATGGTCAGCTCTGGAAACATATTCTCTAAAGTGTTTAAATTTAGAAAATATGTACAAAGCTGATACATTCTCTCTCAAAAGGACTTCATACCTAAGTGATACCGGCTTGGTTGTGTAGTCCCTCCCAGGGTAATACTTTCCCCTTAACTGTGCAGTGTCTAGCTCAAAGTCCATGGGACTGGCCCCTAATCCACAGTCATCTGTAATTTGCCTTCTTTTTTCTTTTTACATTCCTTTAATTGGCACACAATAGTTGTGCCTTTTTCTCGACAATGAAATTTTTAAAAAATTGTAATTCAACAGTCAGAGAGCCACACAAAAGGAGAATAGAAAAGTCCGACGCTGGAGTTAGGGGATGGCTCAGGGGTGTAAGTGCTTGCCACACAATCATGAGGACCTGAGTTCAGATCCTTGGCACCCGTGCAGAATGCTAAGTGTGGTGGCATGTGCCTGCAATCCCAACACTGGGGAGGCAAACAGGCAAACACTCGGGGTCGTAGGCTAGCTTGTCCAGTTCAATCTGTGTGCTCCAGTTTCAGCAACAGACCCGGTCTCAAAAGGTAAACTGGAGAGTGATGGAGTAAAACATCCAGCATCGACCTCTGCCTTCCACATGCACGCACACACGCACACGTGTGCCCACACAGACACAAATGTGCATACACATGTGCATGCAAAAAAAAAGAAAGAAAGAAAACTCCAATGTTGAGAAGAGGCCCCTCAGGAATCATATGCTTTGTGCTTCCACACCAAAGCTGAACAAGGACATAGATGAGAATCTGGGGCTCATAGGAAGCCCCAGAATTAAAAATGCAACACCTGGGGGAAGTGAGATAACTCAGTCAGGAAGGGGCTTGCTTTGCAGGCATGAGGACCTGAGTTCAACTCCCAGAACACATATAAGAAAGCCAGACAGCTGGGTGTGGTGGCACACGCCTTTAATCCCAGCACTCAGGAGGCAGAGGTAGGAGGATCACCATGAGTTAAAGGCCACCCTGAGACCGCATAGTGAATTCCACGTCAGCCTGGGCTAGAGTGAGACCCTACCTTGAAAAACAAAACAAAACAAACAAAAAAAATCCAGACATGGTGGCATATACTTGTTGTCCCGGTGTTGGAAACGTAGAGACTTTCAGCCCCTGGGGCCTGTTGGGCCATCCAGTCTGGTCTAAGTGATGAGTGCCAGGCCAGTGAGAGACTCTGTCTCAAAAAATAAAAAAAAAGGTAGACATTGGGGCTGGAGAGACAGCTTGCGGCACTTGCTGGAAATGCCTAACAACCCACGTTCGATTCCCAGCTCCCACATACAGCCACAGGCACAAAGTAGTGCATGCATCTGGAGTCCATTTGCAGCAGCTAGATGCCCTGGCATGCTCATCCATGTTCTCCCTCCCCACTTCTCTTCTTGCAAATACACAGCGCACACATACACACACACACACATATGATAGACATCAGCTTAGGAACAACTGCAGCCCCAGGTTGAGAGAAAGACTCCATCACAAAACACAGGTGAGAGCGACAGAGGCAGAGGACAGTGGCCTCCACATATGTGTGCCAGGCATGCACATCTTCATGTACGTGTGTATATACCACACACACATCACATATCACACATACTCCACACACACCAAAAAAAAAAAAAATGCTAGTATTACTATAGAATGTTGGCTATTTTATTTTCTTTCTTTTTTGTGGTGCTAAGTATTAAACCCAAGCTCTCATGCACACTAGGCTAGTTTTATTTTATTTTTATCCCAAGAATTTGTAGCTCCTTCTCTCTAGTCTTTTAATCATAGTTTCCTGCCCCTCTACTATCAGGTTGCAAATGTAACTGGAGCACCAGCATAAGCCTCCTGTATTCTTACCATCTTATTTAGACAGGTCCCGCCATGTGATGGGAGGATCTGGGGGCTGGGGAGAGAGGGACCCACCATAAAGCCATTGTATAGCAAGTGGGCAGAAAATACTGTTGGATATGTAACTGCTGCTTTGCAATCTCCTTAATATGTTATATCTAGGACTCTTCAAGAACCAAAATTAAGAGTAACCAGTAAGTTGAACAATTGCCTTAGTTGTCTAACTACAAGAAGAGGTATAACATCACAAGGGCAGTAATGTGGCATTGGAAATATAACTTGGAAAGGTGTTGGAAAAATACTTTAATAAAGCACTTGGGTAATGGGCATGGTGGAACATGTCTGTAGTCCCAACACTTGGAAGGCTAAGGCAGGAAGATCCTGAGTTTGAGGCTAGGCCTATGGTACATGGGGAGACTTAACCTCAGAAAAATAAATAAGTATTTTTAAAAAGCACTCAGGAATCCCTAAGGAACATTCTTGGATAGCAATGGATGATTTTTCTAAGAAGCATTATGAAGTAAACTACACATTTGCTGTCTTGGAAAATGGTCTGGTAGTTTGGAGCTTTTGCTGAGTCTCCCTGTATTTTGGAAACTTTATACACAATGCACCTGTATGTCCTTTCTCTGGTCAAGAGAGTGGTCTGCCTGAGGAGAGAGAATTGATGTACCAGTTGGCATGGGAGGAGGGGTACACAGTCAGAGAAGTGTGGCCTCTGTCATCTGAAACAACAGGTTTATGATCTCCTTGGACGAGTGCATCCACCAGTAGAAGAATGCCTTTAATCAGAGCTGTGGCCCTGGCCAAGCTCTGTCTCCCTGTTCATCTGCCGAACTCATATTTACCCCTCTAGAGTTCAGAGTATGTCCCGCTACGTCCTGACCTCCTGAGTTAGACGTCGTTCCTCAGCGCTCTGCAGACCCTGCACTTCCTTCCTTCACAGAATTCTCAATGCACATTGCCGTTGCCTGTTTATATGGCCATGCTCTGTGCTGCACTTGGAGCTCCAGAGGGTAGGTGCCATGTCTATATTCCACATGTGTACTCCTAGTGCTGAACACTTCTGTCACCAGGTTATCTTGGATACTCAGTACTGGTTATTTGAATCAATGTGGAAGAATAATATTGCCTTGCACTTAGAAAAGTCAAGTTGGAAAATGTTCATTGGAGTGGAATAGGGTGTCACCCACTGCGACCAAGCACTGATATAGAGAGTGATAGAAAAGACAGCACCATTTGGATCTTGGGGACAGTAGAAGCATCAGACAGCCTAATAGGTTAGGAGCAGGCAGGACACAAAAATAGCACCCTCAGGGGCAGGGACCATATAGATGAAGACATTGGCTATAAAATATCTTAGATACCCACCTTCTTTCTCCTAGCAATGTAGATAGAGAAGAGGGAAGATACCAAATGTTTGTTTTTCAAATTTGCTTAGCCTGGCTATGCTCTCAGTATGATATGCCTGAGGAGATGCCACTCATACCTGACCATACCACCTATAGCCATGGTCTATCATTTACCTGCATGGGTTCTGTATCAGTTACTATCTCATTGTTGTGAGCAAATACCTAACCAGGAGCAACTGAGGGAACGGAAGTTTATTTTGGCCTACTGCTCGTATGCCAGTTAGTCTGATATTCACTTGCAGTCTGACAGTTGATTTGTAGTGGAAAGAAACCATGAACACAAACATCCCAAAGTCCTCTTCTGACCTCTACACACATTCTATGGTACCCCCCCCCACCCCGACACACACATAAAAAATTATTTTAGGGCTTGAGAGATGACTTAGTGGTTAAGGTACTTGCCTGAAAAGCTTAAAGACCCATGTTCGACTCTCCAGGTCCCACATAAGCCAGATGCACACAGGTGAGGCAAGTGCAAGGTCGCACATGCAGACAAGGTGGCACACACATCTGGAGTTCAATTATAGTGGCTGGAGGCCCTGGCACACCAGTTCTCTTTCTTTCCCTCTCTATCTCTCTTTCCCTCTTGCTCCCATACATATGCTCTCTCACATACAATAAAAAGATTTTTAAAAGATATCTTTCAAGACTTTGAACAGGTTGCAGGTATAAATGGTCTTGTCTACCAGATGTCCTAGAGGCTTTAAAGACTCAATGAGGAGGTTTATTCTAGAAAAATTTCTTGAGTTCTTTCAGTCTGAGTGGGATAGGGCTTTACCTCAGGGAAATGTCAGCAAACATCAGAAAATATTTATACTCTTGACGAGGAAGAATTGAGTAAAATCAGTTATCTTTTTTCTTGGAATGTGCCAGGTCTTTGTACTAGGTTAAGGAAAGGCAGTAGCGAAGTTCTAGCTCCTGAATTATTTTAGAGATAAAGCAGGTAGGGACTTGGGACTTTTAAGTTGTGAACTTTATAGTCCTTTTTTTTTAAGTTTATTTTATTTTATTTATTTGAGGAAGAGAGAGATAGAAAGAGGCAGGTAGAGAGAAAATGAGTGTGACAGGGCCTTCAGCCACTGCAAAGGAACTCCAGATGCATGTGCCACCTTATGCATCTGGCTCACATGGGTCCTGGAGAATCAAACCTGGGTCCTTTGGCTGTACAGACAAGCACCTTAACTATTAAGCCATCTCTCCATCCCTATAGTACCTTTTCTTAAGGCACAAATGACAAGAATAGTTAATATCTGTCATTATAGGTAACATGAGTCATGAAGTTCCTTAATATTATTTTTCTTATTAATCTGTTTAGGACAGCAGAATCTAATTGAATCTATTAGCCATACCCACATTAAATGGTCAATTTTGGGGGTTGTTTGTTTCTGTAGAAGATGGGCTTGTATTTAATTTTTGAACATAGATATCAAAGCCATGTCTTTTTGTTACATATAAGGCAAAATGTTTTCTAAGTCAGAAATTTCCAAGGCTAAGGCAGACCATAATAATTTATTTGGTATTTGAACTCTCCTACCAACACTGGTTACTACAAAACTTTATTTAGAAAGGGCTCCCAAGTTATTGATTAAAGCAAAGAACAGAGCCTTTATACTGAAAAGAATATTAATATTTAAATTTTTTATTTATTTATTATTTGCAAACAGCGAGATAGAGACAGAGTGAGAGGAGAGAGAGAGCACGGGCACGCCAGGGCCTATAGCTGCTGCAAACGAACTCCAGACGCATGTGCCACTTTGTGCATCTGGCTTTATGTGGGTACTGGGGAATCAAAACCCAGTCATCAGGCTTTGCAGGCAAACGCCTTAATCACTGAGCCATATCCCCAGCCCAACATTAACATTTTTATCTGCTATGTCAAGAACCACCCAAGTTGCTTTGATGGTAATCTGTAGACACTTGCGTGGGGCTTTTACCAGGGAAGCTTGGGCAACGTCAGACTTTAGGGGAAGCCATCGTTGGAGCTGGAGGCCTGTTCTCCCTTTGGAGGTGGGGCATCATCCCTGACAGTTGTCTTCCTCTTGGCAGAAGGGACAGAGCCCTGTTAGAACCCTGTCTGGGCAGCTCTATAGTTTTCCAGAGCTGTGGCACCTTGTGCATCAGGCTTACATGGGTCCTGGGGAATCGAACCGAGGTCCTTTGGCTTTGAAAATGCCTTAACTGCTAAGCCATCTCTCCAGCCCAAGATATATTTTCTTTACTTGAGGTTTCTCTGAGGTAGTAGGTTGGTATCTCCCTGGGGAAATATATCACCCTGCCCAGAGCTAACATCATTACATTAGTTGGGTTTGCTCCTATGTCTGTAATGTTTTCTCCTGGGCCTTTGTACTGCTTCTGTCTTAACCCAAAAGATAGAATATCCCAAAAGCCAAATTTCAAATGAACTTGGAGTGCCTGGAGTGCCACTGCCTGCTTCTGCAGCCTTGTCCTGACATCTGGAACAGACTGACTGATCAAATAAACTTTGAGCAATATCTGACTTTAGAATTTTTAGTAGTCTTTCATTATAGTAAACTTAATCATATGCATACCATCTTTCTTTAAGTTTTACCTTTTATAAACTTATTTTTGTAACTTATTCAGGCCTTCTGCAACATGCTTAACCTTCTGGTTTTGTTTGTCCTTGGTCTTTTTATTTCTATGTTGGAATAATCTTTGCTTCAGGATGAAACTTCTGTCTAAAACAGTTTCTCACTTAAAGCATTTTCCTATTCTCTTTAAACTTCTTTTATAAAATAAATCTCATACCTGTACTATGTTTTTTTTTCTTTTACTTGATGGTTCATTTCTATTTTTTTAAAGCAGTATGTTAGGGTGGCTCATTGGAGTTATTTTTAATATATTTTATTTGTCTATTTAAGAGAGAGAGAGAAAGAGAGAATGGGTGCACCAGGGCCTCCAGCCACTGCAAGTGAAGTCCAGATGCATGTGTCCCCTTGTGCATCTGGCTAACGTGGGTCCCAGAGAGTTGAACCGGGATCCTTTGGCTTTGTAGGCAAACGCTTTAACCACTAAGCCATCTCTCCAGCCCCTTCCTTTCTATTTTGCTGTAAAAAATTTGGGAAACTTTTTTTTAAATAAAATAAGTATATTCCAAAGAAAATACATGGAGTTTTATCTGAAACATAGGCATAACATGTTAATAGTACAGGAAACAATTTTTTGCTTGTTCGTTTTGTGAGACAGGGTCTCACTCTAGCCCAGGCTGACCTGGAATTCTAGTATCAGGCTGGCCTCGATTCATAGCAATCCTCCTATCTCTACCTCCCAAGTGCTGCTATAGCTGGAACTACTATGCCTGGTTCCTTCAAATGAACTTTAAGATTTTTGTTAAAAAATTATTAAAAATTTGGTGAGGGGGCTGGAGAGATGGCTTAGGGGTTAAGTGCTTGCCTGTGAAGCCTAAGGACCCTGGTTCGAGGCTTGATTCTCCAGGACCCACATAAGCCAGATTCACAAGGTGGCACATGCATCTGGAGTTGGTTTGCAATGGCTAGAGGCCCTGGAACACCCATTCTCTCTCTATCTATCTGCCTCTTTGTCTGTCTGTCTGTCACTCTCAGATAAATAAATAAAAATAAACAAAAAATTTCGGTGAGGATGACATTGAATTTGGAAACTGCTTTTGGTAAGATATCCATTTTCACTATGGTAATTCTTTCAATCATGAGCATGGGAGGGCTTTCATCTTCTAATATCTTTTTCAATTTCTCTCTTGAATGTTTTAAAGTTTTCATTATAGAAGTCACTCACTTCCTTGGTTAGGCTTATTCCTAGTGGGTTTCTTTTCTTTTCTTTCTTTCTTTTTTTTTTTTTTTTTTTTTTTTTTTTTTTTTTTTGAGGCAATGCATTTGCTTCTCTGATTTCTTCCTCAGCTTGTTATTGGCATATAGGGAAGCTACTTGTGAGTGTGTGTGTTAATTTTGTAACCCAAAACTTTGTTGAACATGTTTAGCAGCTCTGAGTTTTCTGGTGAACTCTTTCAGGTCTCTTCTCTATAAAATCATAAGATATCATCTGCAAGGTAAAGTAAGGATACATTGACTCCTTGCACTGTTTCTAGTAGTACTCATTTGCTTCTCTTGTCTTATGGTTGTAGCTAAAGACTTCCAGCACTACATTAAATAAGAATGCATAAAATGAACACCCTTGTCTTGTTCCTGATTTTAGTGGAAATGCTTTGAGTTTTTCTCCATTTAGTGTAATATTGGCTATATATTTGTCATACATAGCCTTTATTGTGTTGAGATAGAGAGCTGGGGAGATGGATCAGAGATTAAAGGATCTTACTGGTAAAATCTCCTGGCCCGGATTCCAATTCCCAGCCTCCTACATCAGCTGGATGAAAACTGTAGCTCAAGTGTTTGGTGTTCATCTGAAGTGGTAAAAGCCCCTGGTGCATACATGCACACATGTGTGCACGCACACACACATGCACTCTTATGTGTTTAAATATTTTATTTATTTATTTATCTGAAAGAAAAAGAGAGGGAGAATGGGCACACCAGGGCCTCTAGCCACTGCAAGTGAACTCTGAGCGAATGTGCCACCTTGCGCATCTGGCTTACGTGAGTATTGGGAAATCGAACTTGGGTCCTTAGGTTTGGCATGCAAATGCCTTAACCACTAAGCCATCGTTCCAGCCCAACACATACTTTAAATTGGGCATCCACAAAATAGTTTTAGTGTTTAATAAGGTTTTTTAAAGGAAATTCTATTTTTTTATTATTTATGTGCATATGTTTGTAGATGATGTTGCCGCCATGTGTGTGTGGAAGTCAGAGGCCAACATCGGGGTACTTATCCTTTCCTGCCACCCTCTTTAAACAGGTTCTTTTACTGCTGCTCAAGTTTCTGGATTCTCCTGGTTCCACCTTCCATTGCCTTATGTGCACTGGGAATATAGATGAGTGGACCACTTGGCATCTGGCTTTATGTGGGCACTGAGGAAGATCAAACTTGGGTCAGCAGGCTTGCAAGTAAATGTCTTGAACTGCTGAGCCATCTCCTAGACCTTGGGAGAACAGTTTTTTTTTTTAATTATAAAAATGAAATGGTCATGGATTTTGTTTCCCCCTTCTTTCTTAGGACACATAAAGACAAGAACACAAACACAGCTACCATGAACAGACATGACATAATTAAGTTAACTAGGATGCACCCATAGATTTACATCTCTACCTCTTTGAGATGTAAGAAAGGTTTTGTGGCACAACAGATCAAAAAGATGAAGCTTGTCATGTAGACATAATGTCATACATTTCCCTATTTTAAGAGCTAAATGACAGAGACAAAGATGCCTTTGCAAATGGAAGTTTTCTTTCAATGTCATTTTAAACCAACATCTTTTACTTTCTAATTCATAGTAAGGCTAGATTATATATTCCTTGTGCTTGCTCATGAATCTAAAAGAAGTGAGGAGGGGGGCCAAATGGGAGAAATAAAAGAAGCCTAATTGGATCATATAACCTTCATCCCTTATTTTTTTAGGAACCTTGATTCCTGTAAAACCAAGTCCTTGGCTTTGGCACAGAAAAGAATGTAAGGACTGCCCAGTATAAAGCAAACTTTAGTCTATTAAAGAAATTTTAATATAGATTTAAGTATGAGGGTTACGAGAGGCAAAGATGCTCACAGGAATAAAATGACACTTGAGAGCATGGGTGTGGGCTTTTCTAAGAGAGTTGCCTGGTCTTGATCATTTTTGGACTGTTCTCTCATAGTATTACCAGGGTGAGCCTGGAAAACAAATTGAAGGAGATTGTTGTATTTTTATTGTCTTCAGGAAAAACTCCAAGCTCCCTAGTGTGGTGTTTTGTTTTGATTTTGGTCTATTGTTGGTGCCATCTTTGGGGTAGATAGACGTTTGTTAATGGCTCCCAAGAAAAAGTTGCATAACTGGGGCCTGAACAAGGACCCACGAAACCAAAGATGAATTGAGAGGAGCAGTGGTTTCATGGCCCCTGCAATAAATGCATCTGCGGCTGGTGCACAGGAAGGTGGAGCGTGCCTGAAGGCAGTGCTGACATGTTAACTTTCCCCATGTGGTCCGGGATGGTTGCTTACTTGCTATCGTGGTGACTGCATGATCCCTGCCATAGGTGACAGGACATGGATTCAAGGCCAAGTCACTGATAATGAAATCTCCTTTGAAAGAATCTCAGTGTGGCCATCTTCCTCCATATAACCTGGGGTGACAGGTCTTCTTGATGAATGGTACTTACCTCATGAGTGCAGAGATATACCCAAAATAGCTGATGGACTTGAGAATGTATCACACTCTCTAAAACTAGCATGTAAGGGATGGGATCATAAGGAGGCTGTGCTAGCTATTGCATGGCATTTTTTTTTTTCGGACAATAAGACACGCAACTAAGGCTGAGCTGTTTGAGAGCTTGCCTGAACTTGTACAGCCACTATGGAAATCCATATGGAGACTCCTAAAAAAGTTGAAAATAAGACCTACCATTTGATCCAGCTATACCACTCCTGGGCGTATACCCTAAAGGCTATTGTATACTACTGAGACACTAGCTCGGCCATGTTTGTTGTTGCTCTATTCACAATAGCTAGAACTTGAATCAGCCCAAATGCCCATCAACAGATGAACAGTTAATGAAGATGTGGTATATATATACAATGGAATTCCGCTCAGTGGTAAGGAAAAAATGAAACTTGCAGGAAAATGGATAGACTTGGAAAAAATCATACAAAGCAAACTCACACAATTACAGAAAGACAAATGCCCCATGCTCTTCCTCATATGTGGTTCCTAACTTGGAACAGCTTGAGTTGCGGGTAAGTGGCAGTAAAT
Organism: Dipus sagitta; assembly: GCA_036346955.1. Taxonomy (NCBI): domain Eukaryota; kingdom Metazoa; phylum Chordata; class Mammalia; order Rodentia; family Dipodidae; genus Dipus; species Dipus sagitta. The sequence goes on from CM070770.1 coordinate 257,934,378, forward strand.
ACCAGGAGTATTGGCAGGGGACTAGAATGAAGCTAGGAGAAAGTGGAAATAGGGAAGAAGGAAAGGAGGGGTTACTTACCAGGCAACTCAAGGGACAGAACACAGGGGGTAGAAGGTTCATGGGAGGAAGGGGGAAGGGTGGATAGGGGAAGAGTTACACAAAACTAATGACATCAATCAGTACCATAGATACCTTCTTCCTAGATAGTAAACTAAAAGATATAACTCATAATAAGAGGGAGAGGGGATTACCCAGGCAGAAGGGCCCCAGAGAATCCTAAAACCATGGGAGTTGTTGGTTAGGGAACCCATGAGGTCCCCAAAATAGTGCAGGCTATTGCCAAAACACTTGGTTACCTGCCAGAGCTAAATGTAAGACCTAATTGCTGAAGAGACACCAGTATGTAGACTCAGGACATCAAGAGACCACTCTGGAACTTAGAAGAAAACCAGATTCCCCCTGGCTAGCCCCCATAGTGCTGGAAAGTAATATGTGAACTGCTAGTGGACAACAGCCACCAAGAGCATGAACAAACAGGGGATACTGCAAGCTACAAAATCAATCTGCTGGACAAGATGTACACACCAGTGAAATAGTGGCACACAGCCAAGGTGGGCAATTATCAGCTCTCTGATTGAATAAAAGACCTGGTCAATGGGACAGAATTCATATATAGTACTGAGAACCAGGTCAGAATCTTAGGGCTACACAAGTCATAGACTACAGAGAGAAGCTCCCACTAGTCTTTGGACAAGAAGAGTAGTTACACTCATCAAAATGTCTCAGCCAGCTCTGCTTATCCCCTTTAATCCAAACTGCTCTCACTCTTGGTTGGAGAATCTGTTCTTTTTCACAGATGGCAGAAAACTCAGGAAGAACCAATGTGTCGTCAATATGTCAAGAAAAGACAGCCAACTGCCTAGTATGAGAGGAGCCACCTCTAGCACATCTGCCAGGCCCAGGAGACATCACGAAGGAAGTGGCAATTTAAACATGAATCCTGCTCTCACTGCTATCCTGACAACCTGCTCCAGAGAGATGGCAATAGATACTGAGGACACTCAAAGTTCATCAAAGCAGAAATGCAGAGGGTTCAGAGATCTTAACGCCAAAGTGGACATAACACACCTGCCAAGGCTCAGAGAACACTGCAAAAGAGGAGGCAGAAAGATTGTAAGAAGGCACCTGGTTGCCCACCAGAACTAGATGGTAAGATCCTATTGCTTGAAGACTCCACATGCTTGGGCTGCATATCACCGAGGCAACCAAGCTAGATCTGAGCTGGAAATCTCCAATCTGTTGACTAGCTGTCAGAAAGCTGGAAAGGGCTATCTACATGCAGCCTTTTGGGAGAGAAAAGTCTTCAACAGCGTTAAACAGCAGTGGACCCTGGAAGCTCTAAGATTGGCTAGCCAGGCCAAATGTACCAACTAGTGCAATAGTGGCATGTCTGTTATGGGGAAACCTAGCTGCTCTCTAATTGAACTGAAGGCCTGCTCCATAGGAGGGAATACATGCCTAGTACTGAAAACCTCATCAAGAGCCTATGGCTAGGAAGATCATGAGTCTCAGGGGAGTGACATCTGCTATTGTCTGGATAAATGCACATATTATACCCACTGAACTGCTCTGTAAGCACTTTTTAAAATGTTTACATTTTTAAAATGTTTACACTTCTTTTGGTTAAAGAAGCTTCCTTTTCAGATGGCGGTGATGACTGGGGTAACTCAAAACTCATCATAGTGCTGAGAAGAAGTGGCATCAGAGGGTTCAGCACTGAGACATCTCTATAACACCCTCCAAGGCTCAGAGTCCATTGTGGAAGAGGTGACAGAAATAATATAAGAGCCAAAGGAAGGGTAGGCCTGTGTGGTGGTTTGAATAGATGGCCCCCAATATATTCAGTTTTTTAATTGTTTGTAGTTTGCTTCTGCAGCCACCTGGCTGGAGGCAGCGTCACTGGGTGGATCTTAAGGTGTGGTGGTGGGTTTCAGATTTTAATCTGAAGATATGCAAAGTGTGCCTAGCTTGAGTTCCTGAAGTGTGCTGTGGCTTTTGGCTTTTGGCTTGTGCTTCTCTCTGTCTGCTTGGGCCTGTGAAGGCAGGTCAACTTCTTCTGCCATTATGGAACTTCCCCTGGATCTGTAAGATTCAATAAATCCCTTCCTCTATAACTGTGACTGGTCTGGAAGTTCATCTCAGTGAACCTGAAGCTGTCTGCTAAAGCCTGCTTACAGTGCGATTTTCCAGACACAAAATGGCCTCACAGTGCCTGAAAGTACCAATACAAGACCTTCATAATAGGAGTAAAATATGATGGCATCAGAGTAAAAGAGAACTAATTGGAAATGGGAGAGGAATTTGATGGAGGGTGGATTTGAAAGGGAGGGAATTATCATGGTTTATTGTCTATACTTATGGAATCTGTCAATATAAAGTTACAAAGAAAGAAAGATTGGGCTGGAGAGATGGCTTAGCGGGTAAGGTGCTTGCCTGTGAAGCCTAAGGACCCAAGTTTGTTTTTTTGTTTTTTGTTTTTTTCGAGATAGGGCTTCACTCTGGATCAGGCTGACCTGGAACTTGCTATGCAGGCTCAGGTTGGCCTTGAACTCAAGGCAATCCTCCCACCTCTGCCTCCTGAGTGCTGGGATTAAAGGCGTGCGCCACCTCGCCCGGCTCAGGACCCAAGTTTGATTCCACAGTATCCACGTAAGCCAGATGCACAAGGTGGCACAGGCATCTGGAGTTTATTTGCAGTGGCTAGAGGCCCTGGTGCACCCATTCTTTCTGTATCTATGGCTGACTATCTCTCTCTCTCAAATAAATAAAATATTTGAAAAAAAAAAAAAGAGAAAGATTTAAGAGCCACAGGGTGGAAGGAGTCTCTTGAGTGTTTTTGCCCTCCCCAATTACCATAACTACAGAGACTGAGTGATCCAACATTCATGACCTCATGGGGGATACCATCAGTGGAATGGGGGCGGGGAAGCGGGGATATAAGAGTATAACACAAGAGCAATGGAATTAACACACAATTTGTTCATATACTAAAGTGCATAATTAATTTAAAAGAACTGTATAAAAACTAGAACTTGCCTGTGTAAGGGAAGAATTGCAATGGGAAAAACACATCCAGATTTTATCCTGCACAGCAGCGTCTGAATTGGCAGAGAAAGTGGAAAAGGGGGAAGATGAGCTGAAGGTGTTGGCTGGTACTCTAGAGAAAGAGCACGAGTTAGAGCTGCACTGCGGACTCCTTTCAGGATCCAAAGACTTAAGAAGTCATGGGGAAGAAGAGGGTGGCTAAGAGAACAAGAGCAAGGCAGAAATAATCAAAGATAGCCCCCGGGTCTGACCTGTCATAGAGAGAAATGGAAAATCCATGATTCAGAATGCAGACAAGAGTCTTTTTTTTTTTTTTTTTTTTTTTTTTTTTTTTTTTTTGAGGTAGTGTCTCACTAGTCTAGGCTGACCTGGAATTCACTATGTAGTCTCAGGGTGGCCTTGAACTCCCGGCGATCCTCCTACCTCTGCCTCCCGAGTGCTGGGATTAAAGGTGTGCACCACCACGCCTGGCTAAGAGTCTTAATAATATCCCACTACAGGAAACCATGATAATCAGGGAATCTGAAATGCCCGAAATTAGGGGAAAAAAAATTTCAACAAGAAATGGGAGAGCCCCTACCAGCCTGGCTCATGAGGTTGTGGAGTTCAGTATGAGAGCCATGGACGCAGAGAAACTGAGGAATATAACTGCTCATCCCGCCTTGAGATAAAGGCTGCATAACCTGATGGACGTGCTCATATGAGCCATTACAGACACTTGATTATCACAGGCTGAGCTCCTCATGAAGATTAGGGGCTGGAAGACAGTAGAGGACAGATAGCTGTTACTGAAGGAACTGGGCACGAGAGAGGGACCGTGTGATGTCCAGTTCACTGAGCCAGACAGGATTTTGTTGATAGGCGAGCTGAGAGAAACGTTGATTGTGCAAGTCTTTTGGGACGGGTATGGGCTTTAATGGCTTTATTAAGCCTCTTGGTGGGATGTGAGTTTTATGAGGTAGGAGAGACTCTAGCAGATCCAAATTACTTAGGCTGGCATGTAAATCATATTTGCAAAGGGCAAAAGCAATCGAGAGGGTGATGAGAGAAGAGCGAAGCAGACAATGTCTGTCTGGCTGGCCCACTTTAAGGAAAACATGGAAAGATCTGTGTTGAGTTTGAGTTCCTAGGGGGAAAGGCTAACAGAAAGCCAAATGCTGTGCTAGTGAGCTTCTGGAAGTCTTTAAAGCCTAAGCAATGTTCATTAAAGAAAAGATTAAGCTTGTCCAAGTTATTCCCCCCTGCCAGAGTATGTGAGTAAAATATACTGTGTGCCTATCTTGGGGCTCTTTTAGCAGTCAGGTGTAGCTGATGGAAAGGCAAGGGTCTTGATGCTGGCCCAGAGCCTGTTCCAACTAAGAGGCCGATTCCAGTGCCAGGCCCATCAGTCAAGAGTGCAGCCTTACTTCCCCTTGGCTCTTAGTCTGGCCTAGCAATGCAAACCTGCCCCACAGAGAGCACTGGGGCTAGGGAGATGTGCAGTAGCCCTGTGGCGGTGACAGCAGCCCTGGATGAGAAGGCCAGATGGCTCATGGGAAATGACCATGCATTATAGAGGGCTAGAAGGTATAATGTCTCCTACCGGACTCAACAAAACAATTAACAAAACTGACGAGACTGGGCTGGAGAGATGGTCTAGTGGTTAAGGCATTTGCCTACAAAGCCAAAGGATCCCAATTCAACTCTCTAGGACCCAAGTAAGCCAGATGCACAAGGGGACGCATGCATCCGGAATTCGTTTGCTATGGCTAGAGGCCCTGGTGTGCCCATTCTCTCTCTCTCTCTCTCTCTCTCTCTCTCCCCCTCGTAAATAAATAAATAAAATTATTTTTAAAATTTTTTTTAGAATTGATGAGATAATTTCAAGCTGTGTTGGGCATTGCTAACATTTATTTTTTTAATATACACTTAGCCATTCAAGACCAATTTGCATTTGCTTAGAGCAGTTAGCAGTGAGCCCTCAGAGATCCTGCTAACCCTCTGTAAAAATGTTTTCTATATGATGTAATGTTACCCCTCGAGTGTCTTACAGATTTGTAAAAGCATATGGAAAGACAATAAATACAGCAGTTCAAATGAAAGCACCATGTGTGAAGAGAAAGGGTGCTTCCAAAAGCCACAAGTTTGTTGGGTGAAAATCTCACTCCCAGGGATTAGCTACCTGTCTATGAATGTTGACTAGGAGGCGCCCAAAGCCCCACAGACAATAAAGGCAATATATTGCCACTATTTTTGGTTACATGCCAGAACTAGATGGTAAGACCCTCTTGCTGAAGACACTGCACACTTTGGAACTGAGCCAGAAGGCCCCTCCCTGCTGGATGGCTCATGTCGTGTCAGAAGGGTGCTATGCAGGCTGCTGTGGGAGAATTGTTGTCAATAGTCCTGATGGGTTATAGACGCTATGTGCTACACACAAAGAGGGTAGGCATGTTGGACCTGGTAGTACAACAGCAGCAGAACGTTACGGATGGAACCACCTGCTTTCTGATTGGATTGACGGCCCCTGCTTTATAGACGTGAACTCACATCTCATACATCTTGTTCTGTAAGACAGGGCAAAAGCCTATGGCTGGGGCGGCCATAGGCCCCCATAGGGAAGCAACTGCTCTTCTTTTGTTAAACAGATGTGATGTGCTTATTGAATTTCCCTCTAAACACTTATGGTTATGCCCATAGATTGCTGCTGCTACCAGCCTTGCTTAGTCATAGAGGGAAACTTCTTTTTTTTTTTTTTTTTTTTTTGGTAATGAGAGTTGTACTGCTGAGACTCATAACCAAACGCCTGAGATTCACTGTTGCTGTGGCAAAATGGCTCAAAACTCTGCCATAGATGGAGAAAAACACCTACATCACCCCCTCCAAGCTCAGGAAATATAAAAGCAGAGAAGGGGTGGAGCACTGCATTGCTACCTCCCTCCAGGATGGAAAGCTCCTTAACCCTCAGAACTAAGCAAGCTTAGAAGGCTTAGGAAAGTTCCTGAACTTCAAAGATTTACCAGGTCCTTCCACAAGGTTCTAGAAGTACTAAGGACTGGTGTGGGGAGGAGACACTGTGACTAACTGGGTGCCCTGCTGGCTGTGCAGGGAGCTGTAGAGATGCAGCTGGCATGAGCCGTTACCCAAGACCCCAACACTTGGCACACTGAAGACAGGAGGATCACAAGTTCAAGGATAGTCTGGGCTGCACAGCAAGACTCAAAATAGTGCTTAGGTCCTTTTGTATGGTGTGAGTGGGTACTTCTTCATGTATATGAAGATCTTTGCCTTCAAAGCTGATATAATTATCCTTTCTCAGATGGAGCTGTGCTGGTCTAAAGGGTCTGGCTTATTCAAGATATAACCTTTTTGCTATTCTGAATAGCACTAAAAATATGTGCTCACTTCATGTCTTGATTCCTTTTCATTAATACTGGCACTTGGTTTTGTCCTGTGGGAAGACAGAACTGCATAGTGATTTTTAAATGTAGCTATAAATCTAAGTATTATACATTGTATGCATGTATACATTGAAATATCACACTGCATCCCATAAGTATTTACTATATGTCAAATAAAATTTTAATTTAAAAAATAAAAAAGACAACCTAGTATGGAAAATGAACAAAAAGGCATAAACAAGTAGCTCATTGATATATAAATAACAGGGGGCTGGAGAAATGGCTAAGCAGTTAAGGTGCTTGCCTGCAAAGCCAAAGGATGCAGGTTTGATTCCCCAGGATCCAGGATCCACATAAGCCAGATACACAAGGTGGCACACACATCTGGAGTTCATTTGCAGCACCTGGAGACCCTGATCAGCCACATTCTCTCTCTCTCTCAAATAAATAAAATATTTTTTAAAAATATAAATAACCGGGCTGGAGAAATGGCTTAGTGGTTAAGCGCTTGCCTGTGAAGTCTGGTTCGAGGCTCAATTCCCCAGGACCCTTGTTAGCCAGATGCACAAGGGGGCGCACGTGTCTGGAGTTCATTTGCAGTGGCTAGAAGCCCTGGCACGCCCATTCTCTCTCTCTCGCTCTGCCTCTTTCTCTGTCTGTTGCTCTCAAATAAATAAACAAAAAAAAATTTAAAAAAGAGTCAGCATTTAAAATATATATATATATATATATATATATATATATATATATATATATATAAAACCAAAAGCTGGGTGTGGTCATGCACACCTTTAATCCAAGCACTTGGGAGGCAGAGGTAGGGAGATTGCCACGAGTTCGAGGCCATCCTGAGATTACCTAGGGAATTCCAGGTCAACCTGGGCTAGAGCAAGACCCTACCTCGAAAAACCAATATACATACAAAACCAATAAACATATGGAATGTATTTTCAATCTAAGCACAGAAATACAAATGAAAAAGATACAGATATGCAAGTTGGAACTAGAGCCCTATATTTCACTCTCTACAAAAATCAAATGAAAATGAATCAAAGACGTTAATGTAAAACCTGAAATTCCTAAACTAGAAACCATAGAAAAATACTTCAATATATTGGCACAAACCTCAATTTCCTGAATAAAAGGACTCTAATAAATCCTGGAAATTGAAGCAAAAATAGATCAGTGGTGTGGTGGTTTGATTCAGGTTTCCTCCATAAACTTACATGTTCTACATGCTAGGTCCCCAGCTGGTGGCAATTGGGAATTGTAGCCTCCTGGAGACAGTGTATTGTTGGGGGACAGGGTTATGGGTGTTATAGCCAGCTTCCCCTTGCCAATGTTTGCTATACTCTCCTGTTGCTGCTGTCCATCTGATGTTGGCCAGGGGGTGCTGTCCACCCTCTGCTCATGCCATTATTTTCCCCTGCCATCATGGAGCATCATGGATCTAGTCTGTTAGCCAAAATAAACCCTTTTTTCCCCCCACAAGCTGCTCTTGGGCTGGCGTTTACTGCCAGAAATGCAAATCTGACTGCAACAAATGAGATCACATCAAATTTAAAAGCTTCTGCACAGCAAAGGAAACCATCAACAGAGCGAAGTCAGCCTTCAGAATGGGAGGAAAACTTTGCTGCCATTCATCCAACGGAAGATTAGTATCCAGAATATATAAAGAACTCAAAGACATCAACAACAAAAGAACAAGTCATCCTATGAATAAGTAGGCAAATGACCTGAACAGACACTTCTCAAGAGAGGAAGTACAAATGGTCAACACATACATATGAAAAATTCTCTACATCTTCTGCTACTGGGGAAATGCTCATCAAACCTTCGTGGAGATTCCATCTCACCCCATTCATAATAGAACACGTAACAGCCACACATGGTGGCTCACACCCATAATCTCAGTACCTGAGTGGCTGAGATAGGATTGCTATGAGTCTGAGGCCATCCTGGGCTACGTAGCGACATTCTCTATCTCAGAAGAAAAAAATTAATAATGAAACTCATATTGCATGCTACTGGCCCACAGGATGATGAATCCCCAGAGGGTCTCTTGAACTGTAGCTCCTGGTCAATGCTATGAGTGTTAGGAAAAAGTGGGAAATGAAGCCAGAAGGAAGATGGCTCAATAGCAGAGACAGGCTTTATCCCGGGAAGTGTGAGTAGAGTTCTGGCCAGGCAGGTCAGAAGCTCCTTCCCTTACAGACTAGGGGATACTTATGGGGCAGTGGGGGCACTGAAATTCTTTGGTTGCAGAGCCTTGGATACTTTGCCTTGGTGCTTGGACTTTCAGAAAAGGTAAGTGGGCAGGTGGCTTTGGCCTATGGCAGGAAAGTAATAATGCGGATGGGTGGTTGGCGTCATACAGAGAAGTGATCATTGGGAGGGGTGGTTGGGTCACTCTTGGGAAACAGAGAGTTATAATGAAATGACAGCAAGAGTCCAAAGATGGAGTCATTCTGGTTCTAACAGTGAGGAGTTTGGTCTTTTGCTCAAGTTGTGAGAAAGATGATCTACACCCTCTCTGCTACGCCATGTGTCTGAGTCATGGTGTGTGTGTCGTTCTGCTGCCCACAACTTCACTACAGGTGATATGGAAGAGCAAAAATAACAAAAAACACAAACATTTTGAAACTGGACCTCTGACTTCATTCTGCCATGTTTTGCTACTGGCTGAAAGACAACAGCAGGTGGCAGCAGAATCAAGCCTCCTGGTTGCTGAAGTTTCTGGAAATGACTGTATAAAGTTTCAGATGGTTCTGAGAGGCAGCTTTTGAGCAAAAAGCCTTCCATTTGAAAATCTGAACACAAGAAGAAAAACAAAACAGAAAGAGGAACTGGCGCCACTGCAGGTCCTGAGGTTGTTCCCTGTCTGAAGTCTGGGGCTTCTCCTGACAGGAACAGGACCCCCAGGCTGTCTGCATGTCCCGGTTCTAACCTTGCCCTGGTCACGTGGTGAATGAGGCTGGGTCACCAGGAAATGCACTGTGGTCAGGGTGGGGCTCACTAGAGAGGTCAGCCAAAATTCAGAACAGATTTATGGATGAAGAAAAGGTTTCTAAAAAGAGATTTGGTAGGCAGTAAGATAAAATAAAATGCTGATACATGCCACAGTATGGATGAACCCCCAAAACACCACGCTAAGTCACACAAGGTAGTAATAAGAGACCACAGAATGCATGATGCCATTATGGGAAATGTTCTGAACAGGCAAATCTAGAGACAGAAAAGCGATTAGTGGTTGTCTAGAGCTGGGGAGGTGGTGGCTGGGGCATAACTTCTAATGAGTATATAATTTCTTGGTAGGATAGTGAAACTATTCTAAAATTAGACTATGGTGATGGTTGTAAATCTGTAAATATGCTAAAAACACTGAGTTTTATATTTTAAATGGGTGAACTTTGTAAATATATATGTGCACACATATTTGTGTCACAGATCAGATTTCAAATCACAGTTCCTCCTACTTCATTTCTATTCTGCTTCTTTTCTATACACACATCTCAAGATTAAGTCAGAATGATCTAATATAAGTTATAAAAATGCCAGTCAATGGAATTTATGTTATTTTCTTAGAATATGCATCCTCATCAGCGAAATGACATTTTATCTCAATGCATGGCTGTCATATTTTGCTGTTACTACAGCTATAAGTTCTTACCCCCACCCCAATCCATTTTCCATCAATAACCTTAATTATTGTCACTTTCTATAATGCTGGGATGTTGCTGAGAACATAAAGTCTAACATGTTTTGTTGATTTTTTTTTTTTCAAGCAGAGTCTGACTTTAGCCCAGGCTGACCTAGAAATCACTCTGGAGCCCAGGTTGGCCTCTAACTCATGGTGATTCTCCTGCCTCAGCCTCATGATTCTTAGGAAACTCATTGTGAAAAACAAAGAAAAAAACAAAAGTTTCTCCTGTTTTGATGCCAAGCTTCAGATTAGTTGCAACAACCTGTTGATTTATAAAGTAACCTTATTGTTCATAAGGGTTGCTATCCCAAGTAACGTCATCTTCTCTTCCAGACTGCTATCAAACTAGGGACCTTCAGACTCCAGGATCAGTCCTTCCCAGGTTTCTCTTTAGATTAGGTGGTCAAGACTTTCGAACCCTATAGAGGCAAAGTATATGTCCCTAAGAAGCTTTAGAAAATGTGGCTTCAGCCATGCTCAACCTGAGATCAAGGTACCAAGGCACCAAAGCCACAGATGGGGAATTGAGGCACGATAGAAAGGCAGGGAAAACTAAGAGGACCCAGGAAAGGAAAGAAATGCCCAACCTCTGAAGATCTCACAAACAAGCTAACGAACCATGTTTATAGTTGGAGCATAAGCTTTGACCTCTTTGTAACCTCTGTGTAGAAATAACCTCTGACATTTTTTGAGTTATGCTTTTATCTTATCAGTCTACAACTTTGTACAATGTACCTTGTAACCTTACAATCTCACTTACTAAAATGTCCCTTGCTAAACGGGGCATGGTGGCTCATACCTGTAATCCCAGCACCTGGAAGGCTGAGAAAGAAGTAGTGCCATAAGTTCAAGGCCAGCCTGGGCTAGAGTGAGATCTTGATCTTGTCTCAAAAAAAAAAAAAAAAAAAAAACAGGAAAAGAAAAAGTTTCTTAGCTAAACATAAGTTTACCAAAACTCGTTACTTAACTTAAATTTTTTTAAATAATGCAACTTCAAAAGCCACCAAAATTGTATACATAGTTACTAAGACATTTCAGTGACATTCTCTCTCTTGAGAGACACACACCTGCCCTTGGGCATGCACAAGTATTCTTTCCTTAAGTTTCTCTCACCCTCTCTCTCTCTCTCTCTTTTTTGAGGTAAGGTCTCACTCTAGCCCAGGTTGACCTGGAATTCACTATGTAGTCTCAGGGTGGCCTCAAACTCACAGAGATCCTCCTACCTCTGCCTCTGAGTACATCACCATGCCTGGCTCTCTTCTCTTTCTCTCTCTCTCTCTGTCTCTCAATACCTGTGCTTAAATCTATATTTAAACCTTTTCTAAATAAACTTTAACTTTCTTTATAAAAAAAATTAGGGGCTGGAGAGATGGCTTAGCAGTTAAGGCATTTGCCTGCAAAGCCTAAGGTCCCAGGTTTGATTCCCTAGTACCCAGATAAGCTAGATGCACATGGTGGCACATGCATTTGGAATTCGTTTGTAGTGGATGGAGGCCCTGGTATACCCATTCCCTCTTTCTCTCTCTCACTCTCCCAAATAAATTTTAAAAAAAGATAAATATTTAACTGTATAGGTATCTCCTAATAGTCTGTTGAAGGAGTGTTATACTCCATGCAACTTGTAATTGATGAGAACTTGGACTAAAGGAGTCGTCTTGTTTCAAAACTTGGTTCTGCCTCCTAGGAACTCAGGGTAACTCTTAAATTCATCTTAGCCTCTTTTTCCTCATGCAGAGTCTAAGGGACTTATAGTATCCATGTTGTAAAGATTGTATGAGCTCATGTAAAGGGCTCAACATACAGTAAGCACCCAAGAAATTCAGTCATCTGCCAAATATTTATTGAATATAGTTATGGCTCTGGTATATACTACTGCTTCAGGTGGTGGGAATATTAGAGTCAACTAAGCAGAAAAAGTCCCTGCTCTGGTGGAGTTTACTTCTTGGTGGTGACGAGAGAGCCTAATAATAGCAACAAATGCATTGCTGTGGACTGAACTGGTCTGCCCCATTTATATGTTGAACTCCTAACTGCCAATGTGATGCTCATTGGAGATAGTGCTTGTAGAAGATGATTAACTTTAGTGAAGTCATGAAGACGAGACCCTTATGATGGGATGCATGACCTTTTCAGATGAGGGAAAGATGACCACATCATATGAGGATAAGGAGGAAAATAGCTGTCTGCAAGATAGGAACAAGAACTAAAGCTGGTCTGGCGTGGTGGTGTACACCTTTAATCCCAACACTGGGGAAGCAAAGGTAGGAGGATCGCCATAAGTTTGAGGCCAGCTGGGGCTACATAGTGAATTCCAGTTCAGCCTAGGCTATAGCAAGATCCTACCTCAAAAAATCAAAACAAACAACAAAACTAAAGCTGTTCACACCATATTTAGGACTTACCAATCCCTGGAACTGAAATTGTAAGGAATAACTGTCATTTAAATACTACCCAGGCTGTGGTATTTTGTTATAGCAGCCTGGCAAAAGATTAATTCAGATTCATGTGTAAATATGTATTTAAATATTTTTATTTATTTATTTGAGAGAGAGAGAGGAAGAGAAAGAGAATGGGTGCACCAGGGCCTCTAGTCCTCCAAATGAACTCCAGACACATGCATCCCCTTGTGCATCTGGCTAACATGGGTCCTGAGGAATCAAACCTGGGTCCTTTGGCTTTGTGGCAAGTACCTTAACCACTAAGCCATCTTTCCAGCCCATAAATATGTATTTAAATAGGAACCTTGCAAAAGCTATGTGACTGCTGTTTTGGTTTGAATATGGTTTGTCCTCACCAAACTTCAAATCGAAATTTGTTTACCAATGTAGTAATGTTAGGGGATAGGTTCTTTAAGCTTTCTGATGAGGCTGGATTAGGTGTCAAAAGAGCAGGATACTACAATCATTTCTTTTTATTTTAAAAATATTTTATTTATTTATTTATTTGTGAGAGAGAGAATGGAGAATGGGTGCGCCAGGGCCTCCAGCCACTGCAAACGAACTCCAGATGCATGTGCCCCCTTGTGCATCTGGGTTATGTGGGTCCTGGGAAATTGAACCTGGGTCCTTAGGCTTCCCAGGCAAGTGCCTTAACTGCTCAGCCATCTCTCTAGCCCTACAATCATTTCTCTCTTCTTCTCTTCCTCGTGTACCCATTTGCCAGTCTCCCATGTACTCCCACTGTGCTATGCTACCCACCACGTTGTAACTAACACGTAGCAGGCCCTCGTCAGATGCAGCCATCTGATCCTGAACTTCCCTGCAACCAGAACCACGAGCCGACTAAACCTTTTTCTTTTATACATTGCTTGCTTCAGCTATTCTGTCATAGCAGCAGAGCGTGGATTAAGACAGCTGATCTTACTAATGGAAAGAGTCCCGTACCGCAATGCAGCGAGGGGCCTGTCTCCGAGAGGCACTGACTCAGTGTCAGTCTCTGCATCTGTAAAACACTGAGCTAGGTGCTTCTGGAACTATTCTATTCTGCCCATCCCTTAGGAAAATTAGCCACGTAGATGTACTAATGTGTAAGGTGGCAGACAGGGTGGCCAGAGACTTCGATTATCCTGACGGCAATTCTCAAATGGAAGATTAATTAAGGCCCTAAATTTGGATTTGGCTTCCTACTTAATAATGTTTTCCTTCCTGGAAAAGAATCAGACAGAACAGCTCCCTGTGATTAGCTTTTTCCTCTCTTCCCAGGCTTCTTGTTAGCTGCAGCTGTGCAGTTCTCCGGGCGCCTCCTTCTTTCCAGAGAACAGCTTGGAGAACAGAGCTCAGGGCTCCCTGAGGTTCTTTTGATTGTAGCTGACATCTGACTGGTCCATTGTCATTTCACTGTTACTTACTTTCTCGGAAAAACTGCAGAGAACGTAATGGCACAAGATAATCGTTTTTAAATTATTCAGACTTTTTTTCCCCCTTCATTTGAATTTTCTGCTTCTCTTGTGTCATTGAGAGTTTTCACTGAGGTGTCACGACGCAAAAGATGTAAGTTTGTTTTCCCTTGGATTCTACAAATTCTCCGACCAATGCCAGTGTCTCCTCATGTGTCAAAGGAAGCATCTCATCTCTTTCATCCTTTGCTCCTGGGCACCCTCCACTACCAAGTGCAGGAAAGGAAGCAAGGCTCTTCTCGTGTTGGCTGCGGTGGACCTGAGGCACAGCCACAAAGCAGTCAGAATAGAGCAAGCGCATAATGGAACTGCTCAGCAGCCTGTGTTTGCAGAAAGGACTTTCTTCCCCTGGTGATGAGACTAAACGGATCTTAATATGACTGGCAGATAGGTTATCTTCACTTATGATCAGTCCATTTTATGGCTAGACTATTTTTCAAGAGGGAAATGTAAATGGGATTTTTAACTATATGTTCAAAAGTATAATCTAACTCCTAGGAAATGTAAATTAAAATTACAAAAGGATATTTTTAGTAGATTGGAACAAATTTAAAATTAATAACTTCCTTCTGCTGATATTGCCTCATAAAAGTGGTAGGAGTTTAATTTGCTGCACAAGGAGCAAGTTGATAATATCTATCCAGTTTTATAGTACAAAACAACTTAGTCAATAATTCTACTTATAGGAATTTATACTACAGATATTCCAAACATGGTGGCTCATGCATCTGGAGTTTGTTTGCAGTGGCTAGAGGCCCTGGCATGCTCATTCTCTCCCCCATCTCTAATAAACAAACAAATAAATAAAAATAAAATATTAAAAAAGAACAATATTGTGCAAGGGAGAAAGATATGGATATGTGTACATATTAATTCCATTTTCTCCATATATTAGAAATAGTGACACAGGTTGAATCTGGGGAGGAACACTTGGAAGTAGTTTTTTGTTGCATATTTTTATCTTTCATTGACTTTTAAAAACTTTAGATTTTTTGTTTTGTTTTGTTTTTTTGAGGTAAGGTCCCTCTCTAGCCCAGGCTGACCTAGAATTCACTATGTAGTCTCAGGGTAGCCTTGAATTCACACCAACCCTCCTACCTTTGCCTCCCAACTTTTAAATTATTGACATGTCATATATATACATATATGTGTGTATGTATATGTATATGTATATTATACATGGGTTTTTTCAAGGTAGGGTCTCACTCTAGCCTAGGCTGACCTGGAATTCACCTTGTAGTCCCAAGCTGGCTTTGAACTCACAGTGATCTTCCTACCTCTGCCTCTTGAGTGCTGGGATTAAAGGCATGTCCCCAGCTTGTATTACATATTTAACACTTTAAAATTTTACTGTCATAATAGTAACACAAAGATCTATAGGCACAACAGCTATGTGTCAGGTACTGATTTTCTACGTGTTATCTTGGCTGGTTAGATTCCATCACAACCCTGTAAGGTTTATACTATTATGCCCATTTCACAGAGGAGGGAAATTGTGGTAGTGAGATGCTGAATAACTCATGCAAAGTAGAAAACTAACAACTGCAAATGTGCAAGGAATATCTCACTATGCTATGTCCTTTGAAGCAACTGGAGTCCCCATTTGGCTTGACTGTCAGAAGATGTGAGTGATCTCAGTCACTGTTGGGGCTCTGCTCCTCAAGGATTGTACCAAATCCTGGGAATTACATGGCGCCAAAGCCTGGCAAAGACCCAACAAGTCTACCCAAAGATGCCCACTGCTTCAGCACTTTCCTGCCACAACATGTAGCCCTGCCCACTCCCATCCCTAGATGACAAACTTCTTTTCATTCTTGGCAAATGTTCTCCTTTCCTGTCCCTTCTACCTTTAAAGCCATGGATAAAACCCCCTCCTGTGAGTTCAGGTTTTATCTGAGATGGTAAGATCATTCTTCAAAAACACACTAAAGGCCTACCTAACCTGCTTAGATCAAAGGGGGAATGAACCGTGGAAATGGGCAAAGCAATTAATATTTCAATAGATTTTTTCCACTAGAGTCATAGACATTCAAAACAGTCATTTGGATTCAGATCTCACCTCTTTCATAAAATTTCTCACTATTAGTGATTGGGTTTGTATGTTATGGAATGATGATTCCAACAAACTGTATATTCCATTGATAGCAGATTAGGACTGTATATTCCAATGATAGCAGGGGGCAGTTAACACCTGCAGTTCAGATGCAAAGGCAGGCATCACTGAATGGAAAGGGAAGCAAGGTTAGTCTCCCTTCTCACTGCAAAAGTCCTCAGGTAAGAATCAGTCAAAGCTGGCTGTGGTGGTGCATGCCTTTAATCCCAGCGCTTGGAGGCAGAGGTAGGAGGATTGCCGTGAGTTCGAGGCCACTCTGAGACTACATAGTAAATTCCAGGTCAGCCTGAGCTAGAGAGAGAGCCTACCTCAAAAAATTGAAGAAAAAAAAAGAGGACTGGAGAGATGGCTTAGTGGTTAAGTACTTGCCTGTGAAGCCAAAGACCCTGGTTCAAGGCTCTATTCCCCAGGTCCCACGTAAACAACATGCACAAGGGGGCACATGCATCTGGAGTTTGTTTGCAGTGGCTGGAGGCCCTGGCACACCCATTCTCTCTCTATCTGCCTCTTTCTCTCTCTGTCTGTTGCTCTCAAATAAATAAATAAAAAACAAACAAATTTAAAAAAAAAAGAATCAATCAAATTCCTGACCTATGTTCATCTAACCAACCAATCTAACCATCTAACCAATGCAGAAAGGAAGACAAAATTACAATACAAGGGAAGGATGTGTTAGAATCCAAGGGCCTAGAATCAAAGAAAACGTAGTTAAATGGAAACCAGGTTGATTCCAGTCTAGCATAGGCAAGTCAAAGGAGATGGCTCTCTAAGTATAGACTCTTTTAACTATAGGAGCTTGGGTAAGAGTTCTGCCCCAAATTCCATCTGTCACCAATGGAAGCAGAAAGGAAATAAGTAATAATAGCCAAGTGGGGTGGGGGGAGGGAGGGATAGAGCAAGATGGGGTGTTTTTTTTGTAAAAATAATAATTTTGGCCAGCTCAGCAAATCTGGATTTGTTGCCTTATTGGGCCACTATTTTAATTGAACAGTAAACAACTGGTCTCAAGCAGTTTCAGAAAGTTGGCTTCCTTTCGGCCTTTGTCTAGGTTATGGAGAGGAGAAAGATCAGCTGAGCTGGGCTCTAGGCTGCAGAGCGCTCCTGGCCAGCAGCTCCTGGTCCTTTGCTCCACCTAGTGGACCTCAGGCTCGAAGAGGTTTTAGAAAGGCTGCCAGTGATAAAAAGGGTGTAATGTTGCTAAACACTCTGAACTTCTGTCAGTTTCTTTATTGAGAACACTCTGCTGCATTGCCAATTTGTTCTTGTTCACACTGATTGAACTTTCATTTATTTTCATTGAAGCCAAATCTGTACCCGTGAGTCAGCAGAAGGTAATGTGTTCCTTGTTTTCTTAATCTACAAATAGCTGTCTTATAATCAAGAGCCCATGTCAGCACAGAAAAGCATTTGTTTCATTCATATTTAGATCCAAAAGTCAATCAAAGCTCAAAAGGTCATTTAATTAAATGATGGCCTACCTATTTCATACTTGGGGGCTCCTTTGCACAATAATTAGTCAAATAGTCACTTGGCTATTTTTCAACAATTCACATATTTAGGATAAAAACAGACTTCATAGATACATAGCAAAACCAGACATTTCCTAGTCACAAGGATTTAGAGCTCATTGCTTCACAAATCCAACTGCAGAGATAAAAATCAGTATCCAAGCCAGGTTCATGCCTACCACCCTGTACTCAGGAAGCTGAGGTAGGAGGATCACCATAACTTCAAGGCCAGTCTGGGCTACAGAGAGTGAGAACTTGCTTCAGAAAAAAAATTAGTATCAGTGTAGGTTTAAGTCATTAGATTGTACAATACAAATGGAAGAGTCTGTATGTACTTGCCACTGTCAATTACCAGACTTATAATCATTGAAAATTGAAATCATTGTTCACTATTCCATATATATATATATATATATGTATATACATATATATATGTATATACATACATACATACATATATATATTGTTGCTTTGTTTTGTTTTGTTTTTCAAGGTAGGGTCTCACTCTAGTTCAGGCTGACCTGAAATTCACTATGTAGTCTCAGGGTGGCCTCGAATTCATGGCAATCTTCCTACCACTGCCTCCTGAGTGATGGGATTAAAGGCATGCACCACCACACCCGGCTTCATCTATATTTGATATTTAATTTTTTGTCATTTTATCTATCCATTTTGAGAGAGAAAGAGGCAGATAGAGAGAGAGAATGGGCATGGCAGGGCATCTAGCCACTGCAAAGGAACTCCAAACGTATGTGCTCCTTGTGCATCTGGCCTATATAGGTACTAGGGAATCAAACCTGGGCCCTGAGGCTTTGCAGGCAAGTGCCTTAACCACTAAGCCATCTTTCCAGCCCTGATACTTAGTTTTCATTATGGGTTGTATATATTGTGGTGTTCAAGGCAAGGTCTCATGTAGCCCAGGCTGGCTTTGAGCTTGCTATGTAGCAGAGGATGACCTTGAACTCCTGATCCTCCTGTCATTAACTCTGAGTGCAGGGATTACAGGCGTTCACCATCATGTCTGGTTTATGTGTTCAGTTGTGGCCCATTTATATCCATATGTTAAAGTACTAATCTGCATTACTTCAAAATGGGACCTTATTTAGAAATAGGGCCCTTAAGGGAAATCAACTTAAAATGAAGTGATTAGGGTCAGCCCTCCCTAATCTAATAATAAAAAGGGGAAACTTTGGGACTGGAGAGATGGCTTAGTGGTTAAGGCGCTTGCCTGTGAAGCCTAAGAACACGTGTTTGAATCTTCAGGTCTCACGGAAGCCAGATGCAGTGACAAGTGTGCAATGTCGCACATGCACACAAGGGGGCGCACGCATCTGGAGTTCGTCTGCAGTGGCTGAAGGCCCTGGTGCACCTATTCTTTCTCTCCCTCTCTCTCTCTCTCTCTCTCTCTCTGTCCTCCTTTCTCTCTCTCTCTGTCTCTAAATAAATAAATAAATAAGGGGGGAATTTGGAGAGAGATGCCCACAAAGGAAGGATGCCATGGGAAAATGAAGATGGTCATTGACAAGCCAAGCAGAGATCTCCGCCAGGAACAGACTCAAAGTTCTCATAAAGAACCCGTTTGCCAACAACACCTTGATCTTGGATTTCCAGCCACTAGAATGGTGAGACAATTTCTGTGGTTTACACCCCTACTTCTGATCCTTTGTCACAAGCAGCCATAGCAAATGAATATAACTAGTACTGGCAAACGCTGCATTTGGAAGGCATCTCAGAAAACTTGTTGCTCAACCCTTTCATTTTGAAACAAAGGCCCAGGGTGACACAGCCAGCAGGGCTGATTCTTCCTCAGCTCAGTTGGTCTGTCAGTGTTCTACCAGTTTGTCAACCATTTCAGAGATGATGGCTAATTCTGCCAATGATGGTGAGTAGCTCTGAAACTTTGTTAGAATTTCCTACAGGAACAATCTATAAGCCTACGGTCCTCTAAATATTTATATATGGGAGCACATGCTGTATAGGAGGATTAATTGCTGTCCAGATGCCAGGCAGATTAATACCCATCAGAACAGCATGACTCGCAACCTGACCTCTGACTGGGCCCATGGGCTCCATCACCCCAGACAGATGATGATCTGGTTCTGGAAGGAAGGCTGATTCACTAGTGCAACTTATCACCTAGAAGCTCAGAATCATGTGATCAGAGTGGGGGCGAAGGGCCACAGTCTGAGTAACGCTTTATGATGGGTGTGGAGGCTTGCTATAAATGTGAGCATGCTCTTGATTAAAGTACATGACACAAGTAATTACTAGAGACCCCAAGCCAGCCCTAGCCTGGGATTACAGCATTCTATCTAATAGCAGACATAAAGCCCACTCTCAACTCTGCAGCAGTGGCCTTGGGAAAGTCTCGGCAGTAATTGGCACTTCACCCCCGAACTGCCAAAGGGATGAACGCATCTGTGTGATTCTACCAATTACACTTGCTTTCCAGTCCCAGATTAGATAGGAGTGAAAATATCTTCACATGGATATATTTGAGAAACCCAGGTTTGCTTGTCGTTAAGAGTTCAGCTTGGGGCTGGAGATATGGCTCAGAAGTAAATGTATTTTCTGTACAAACATGGGGGCCCGAGGGGGCCTGAAGATACATAAGTGACCACAGTGCCTGTAACCTCTGTCCTACAAAGGGGAGCAGAGCCCAGGGAATTGTTGTCCCGGGCTTGTGCCAAACAAACAGCAAGTAATGAGAGAGCAGAAGAGTGATGGAGTGGAACACCCCACATTCAGTTCTGGCCACTGCAAGTGATCCCCCCCCCCACTGTGCCCTACACCAGATGAGTGCCAGGGTGCCACAGGGCACATACATGTGCATACACCACACACGTATACACAAGCAAGAAAACTCCATTTCAGAGTTTGGGGAGATGGTTCAGTGAGTAAAGTTCTTGCCTATACAAGCATGAGGATCCCGTGTCAAATGCCAGGTACAGCGGTGATCCCTGGGGCTTACTGGCTAGTTAGTTCAGCCAAATCACTGAGTTCTAGGTTCAGCAAGGCACCCTGTCTCAAAGAATGAAGTGGAGAGCAACCTCTTACCTCTACATGCAATGCACACATGTGCACACACACCACACACACAATCAGTTGTGTGTGAATGACAGTGTAGACAGTGATGGACAGGAAAGTAAGACCTACTGCAGTATGTTAGGCATTTATTTATTTATTTATTTATTTATTTATTTATTTGTTTGTTTGTTTTGAGGCAGGGTCTCACTATAGACCTAGAACCCACTCTGTACTTCAGGCTGGCCTTGAACTCACAGCAATCCTCCTACCTCAGCCACCCGGGTGAGGGTGATCCACTACACCCGGCTACTTGCTTTTCATATAGCCCCTCACTGAACCATTGAGGGAAGTGTGACTGCTCACTCTCTGGGATATAGGAGGGACACATGCTGCTTATAATTAAGGAACAAAAAAACTGCTGAGCTGGGCATGGTGGCATAAACCTTTAATCCCAGCACTCAGGAGGCAGAGGTAGGAGGATCGTCATGAGTTCAAGGCCACCCTGAGACTACATAGTGAATTCCAGGTCAGCCTGGGCTAGAGCAAGATGCTACCTGAAAACAAAACAAAACAATGCTGACTATGCTTTTGGTTTTAGTTCATAGTGTCATCATTTGGTATCTTTGGGTAGTTCAAGGAGAATACACCTCTCTTTAAGAGTACACACTATTTTTAGGTCTATTTTCCCTCCCCTCTTTTTTTTTTTTTTTTTTCCCCCGAGGTAGGGTCTTACTCTAGCTCAGGCTGACCTGGAATTCACTATGTAGTCTCAGGATGGCCTCAAACTCACTGCAATCCTCCTACCTCTGCCTCCCAAGTGCTGGGATTAAAGGTGTGCACCACCATGCCTGGCTTCCCCCTTTCCTTTTGCCAACAGGAATGGTCGCCTGTCACATAAGGGTAATAAACTAAATACAGTTGTGGTAGATTAATGCTGCAAGAATCCTGCCCATCACCCATAACTTTTGGCAATGTGACTGTCACAACTCCCATAAAGAAATGAGACCCCTTTCTCTCACTTTGAATCCAGGCCACCCTTATGACTAACTCTGCCAACAGAATGAGGTAAAATGAATGCTGTGTGGCTTCTAGACCCAGTTCCCATTTCTATTCTTTTTTTTTTTTTCTTCACATTTTTATGAGACAGAGAGAGAGAGAGAGAGAATGAATTGGCATGCCAGGGCCTCCAGCCACTGCAATCGAACTTCAGACGTTCTTGTGCTTGCATCACCTTGTAGGTCTGGCTTATGTGGGTTCTGAGAGTCAAGCACGGGTCCTTGGGCTTCACAGGCAAGCACCTTAACCACTAAGCCATCTCTCCAGCAGTTCATTCTTTTATAGGACAGCCACCATATTAAAAAAAAATCACAGGTGGGCCATATATGGTGGTGCACGCCTTTAATCCCAGCACTCGGAAGGCTGAGGTAGAAGGATCTCTGTGACTTCTAGGTTACCCTGAGATTACATACTGAATTCCAGGTCAGCCTGGGCTAGAGTGAGACCCGACCTTGAAAAACAAAAACAAAAAGAAAATCACAGGCAAGATTACTTAAAGGTGAGAGGACACATGAAGAGAGAGAGCTCAGCACTTAAATCATCCTTTTCAAAGTACCAGTCATGTGAGTGAAACCATCTAGGACCTTCCAGCCTACTACAATTGGCAGATGAGT
Source organism: Dipus sagitta (assembly GCA_036346955.1). NCBI lineage: Eukaryota > Metazoa > Chordata > Mammalia > Rodentia > Dipodidae > Dipus > Dipus sagitta. The sequence continues at coordinate 257,956,780 of CM070770.1, forward strand.
ACAGCCACACATGTGAGACCAAGTACTATCAAAAGAAAACCTGGGCTGGAGAGATGGCTTAGTGGTTACGCACTTGCCTGTGAAGCCTAAGGACCCCGGTTCGAGGCTCGAATTCCCCAGGACCCACGTTAGCCAGATGCACAAGGGGGCACATGCGTCTGGAGTTCATTTGCAGTGGCTGGAGGCCCTGGCGCGCCCAATCTCTGTCTCTCTCTATCTGCCTCTTTCTCTCTCTGTCTGTCACTCTCAAATAAATAAAAAGAAAAATAAAAAAGAAAAAGAAAACCTGCCAAGCCAAATGAAGTTTTGTGTATGTTTCTTACACAGCAATAGATAACTAAAGAATCAATGAATTTAGGGTTTGCCAAACCAGAATAATACTGTAGAACTGGCCTGTCAAAGGAACTTGTACAATAATTTAGAAGTTAAAATTCAAAAGCCATCTACCACTTTCTGTTATTTCTATAAGTGATTTTTGTTTTCTTTTTGAGACAGGGTCTCATGTAGCTCAGGCTGGTCTCAAACTTGCTATGTAGCCAAGCCTGTCCTTCAACTCATGTTCCTCCTGCATCTGTCTCCCAAGTGCTAGGGGTATAGGTGTGTGCCAGCATGCCTGGCTCATTTACCACCTTCTAATTCCAGGAATAATCACCTTAGTCATGAGCTGGACATTATGAAACCACTGTAAGATCTTTTGCCCTCAGAACTGTACCATAAATCATTTAGCTTTGCAAAATGGATGGTCGATGTACAGTCATCAGCTTTCCCTGTTGGCTAGTTCTGGAATCAAGATTGTGCCCATGTAGACAGGTAGCAAATTATATTCGAATCTCTAGCTGCAAGGGAGTCTGAGGAATGAACCAGCTTTTTAGCCTATGTATTACAGGAAACCACAGGAGGACCTTTTCCTTTTCTTTCTTTTTTAAAAAAATATTTATTTGAGAGATGGAGAGAGAGAAAAAATTGGCATGCCAGGGCCACCAGCCACTACAAATGAACTCCAGATCCATGCACCACCTTGTGCACCGGGCTTACATGGGTCCTGAGGAATTGAACTTGGGTCCTTTGGCTTTGCAGGCAAGCGCCTTAACCACTAAGCAATCTTTCCAGCCCTTTTCTTTAAAAAAAAAATTTTTTTTTTGAAGTAGGGTATCACTCTGGCTCAGGCTGACCTGGAATTAACTATGTAGTCTCAGGATGGCCTTAAACTCACAGTGATCCTCCTACCTCTGCCTCCTTAGTGCTGGGATTAAAGGCATGTGCCACCACGCCTGGCCTCTTTTTAAAATTGTGTGTGTGTGTGTGTGTGTGTGTGTGTGTGTGTGTGTGTGCGCGCGCGCATGGTTGTGGCAAGGACTCTTGTTGCAAATGCCTGGCACGTGAACCACTTTTTGCATTAGGCTTGTGTGGGTGGCTTAGGAATTGAACCCTGGCTCATAGGTGCCTTTAACCACTGAGCCATCTTCCACTGAGCTATCTTCCCAGCCCCACTTTTTAGTTTTTGTGTTTTTAATTCTATTTTTAAGATAAAATAGTGCCCACATATAAGGTATGCTCAATAGACATGAGCTAAATGGTTGAAATACAGTCTGCTAAAGTAAAGGAATAATTTACAGATGATGGTTTTTAGTTAGCCCAGAGTATGGCATCCTGAATCCCTAAATCCTGTGTTTCTACCATTTCACATTATGAAGACAATCTGGAGTACCCAGAAAATTTAGAATTCAAGGATTGGTTTCAGACTAGTACTTTCTATCATCACTATTACTTCACAGCCATCCCCAGACATGTTTAAGCTGTTTGTCTGAAACACATTTTCATTAGAAAATGAACTTGGGAGGGTGAAAAAAAAAAAAAAAAAGGTCCTGAAGGCCAAACTCTTCATCATTCCTGCCTCCCATGGCTTCTGCTGTCATCTCTCTTTGCAGGCTTGTTCTCCAGGACACCGACAGCTTGATTTCTCTGGGTAAAGTCACACAAAGGAAATTAGCTCAGTATGTCTTCCACTGAATTCCATCTGTAGCTCAGTGTTTTAAGGTATTTCTGAACACAGCTATGGAGCAATTTTGATAAGACAAGGCAACGTTCCAGTGTCTGAGAATATTTCCCCTAAAGAATCATTTTTTTGAAAATACCACTGAACAGACTGAAAGTCCACCCATGTATGAGCAATCTCCTGTAATACACAGAAAGCTTTTCAGGTGTCACAGCCGTAATAGCAGGTTCCGCTGGGAAGAAAAAAAAAATATGGCAAGGGTACAGAGAAAGCAAGAAAATTGTTTGGATATTCTGGGTACAACTTCCCTCAAGTGAATCATTCCCATATGCCTACTTTTCCCTTTGCAGAGGACGTGATCTGTGTGAATGGAGGTGTAGAGATACATTCTGGTGGGCAAACTTCGGCAGGGCCTATATTTGGCAGATCCAATTAATTGCTAGCTATTTATCAAGGCACTTTCCCACAAATATCAAAATGAAAAATTTTAATATGAATTTATACCTGCTTTTGCTTTCCCCACCTAAATACATAATTATGAATTCATAATGCATATTATGAAAATTCAGTAGTACTTATTTAAGGCAAGGCAGCTTCTGAACTGCTACATGAGTAGCTTTTAAATATAAACTTGGACTGGGTCGATTCCTCAAAGTTAAGGGCACTTGCTTGCAAAGCCTGCAGCCTGGTTCAATTCCCTAGTACTCATATAAAACCAGATGCAAAAAAGAGCGGTACATGTATCTGGTATTCATTTGCAGTAGCAAAAGACCCTAGAGCCACTCCTCCCCCCCCCATGAATACTCATGCAAATAAATATAAATAAATAAATAAAACATTTTAGGGCTGGGAAGATGGCTCAGCAGTTACACATAAGCTTGTAATAAAGCTAAAACTACAGAAATTCACAAAACATGGCCATTTAATTTGCTATTTCTTTGAAGCAGACACACGGCTTAAAGGATAGTTTATTCAGGTTGGAGATAGCTTAATGATTAAGGTGCTTGCCTGCAAAGGCTAAGGACCATGTTTGACTCCCCAGATCTCACATGAGCCAGACACACAAGATGACGCATGTGCAAGGTCACACATACACACAAGGTAGTGCATGTGTCTGGAGTTCAATTACAATGGCTGGAGGTCCTGGCATGTCAATTCTTTCTCTCTCTCTTTTTCATAAAAAAAGGCCAGTCTGTTGGGCTTACCTCAGAGAAGAAGAATAGTTTATCCTTTTGTGAACTTTTGCTACTTGGAGGATTATAACCTAAACTAGTGAAAATGTCTTCATTCCAGACAGACATACAGGGAAACTGGGAGTTAGGGGTTCTTTTACTTATACATTTTTAAATATTTTAATATTTATTTATTTATTTGACAGAGAAAGAGGGAAAGGGAGAGAGAGAGAGAGAATGGGCGTGCCAGGGCCTACAGCCACTGCAAACGAACTCCAGATGCATGTGCCCCCTTGTGCATCTGGCTAACGTGGGTCCTGGGGAATTGAACCTGGGTTCTTTGGCTTTGCAGGCAAACATCTTAACCACTAAACCATCCCTCCAGCCCCATGTTCAATTCTTTAGATCCCACATAAGCCAGACACACAAGGTGATGCAAGCACACAAGGTCACACATGCACACAAGATGGCACACGTGTCTGGAGTACTGACTGTTGCAGTGGCTGGAGGTCCTGGCACGCCCATTCTTTCTCTCTCTCTCAAATTAAATGTGTGTGTGTGTGTGTGTGTGTGTGTGTGTGTGCACACATGTGTGTATTTAAAAAGGCCAGTCTGTTGGGCTTGCCTCAAAAGATGTTTTTTTTTTTTCAAGATAGGGGTTTCACTACTCTAGCCTAGGCTGACCTGGAACTCACTATGTAGTCTCAGGCTGGCCTTGAACTCACAGTGATCCTCCTACCTCTGCCTCCCAAGTGCTGGGATTAAAGGCATGAGCCACCACGCCTGGCTCAAAAATAGTTTTATTTCTTTATTGGCAAGTAGAGAAGGAAGGAGGGAGAGGGAGAGAGAGAGAGACAGAAAGAGAGACAGAGAGAAAATGGGCATACCAGGACCTCTTGACACCGCAAACAAACTCCAGATACATGGGCCACTTTGATGAAAAGGGAGACGCTATTGTTCTCATCTAAATTTAAAACAAAAATTGGAGGCAGGAGAGGTGGATTAGTGATTAAGTGCTTACCTGTGAAGTGCTTACCTGTGAAGTCTAAGGACCCTGGTTCGAGGCTCAATTCCCCAGAACCCATGTTAGCCAGACGCACAAGGGGGCGCATGCGTCTGGAGTTCGTTTGCAGAGGCTGGAGGCCCTGGCGTGCCCATTCTCTCTCTCTATATATATCTGCCCCTTTCTCTCTCTGTCTGTCACTCTCAAATACATAAAAAATTTTAAAATTTTTTTTAAAAAAACAAAACTTGGGGACTGGAGAGATGGCTTAGCAGTTAAGGCACTTGGCTGCAAAACCCGAGGACCCAGATTCAACTCCCCAGAACTCACATAAGCCAGATGTATGCGCAGCATGCCCACAAGGCAACGCACATGCACAAGGCGACACACACGCACAAGGTGACACATGCACACAAGCTGGCACATGTGTCTGAGGTTTGATTGCAGTGGCTAGAGGACCTGGGGTGCCAATTCCCTCTCATTAAAAAATTGGGCTGAAGAGATGGCTCTGTGGTTACAGGTGCTTTCTTGCTTGCAAAGTCTGACTGCCTGTGTTTGGTTCCCAGTATTCATGTAAAGCCAGATGCACAAAGTTGCATATGCATCTAGAGTCTGTTTGCAGTAGCATGAGGCCCTGGTGTGCCCATACCCATTCTCTCTCTCTCTTTCCATTTTTCTTTTCTCTCTCTCTCTCTCAAATAAGTAAATAAAAATTTAAAAAATCTGACTGAGCCCTAAGAGAGAAATATGTGTCTAGGAAGATTGCTAATGAAAAACATGACTTTATTTGCATAGAAGTTATATTGGTTATTTTCTTGTTGGTGTGACCAAATATCTGACAAGCTACTGAAGAACAGAAGAGTTTATTAGCTTACAGTTTGAGGTCACAGTCTACTATGGTGAAGAACTCAATCTAGAAAATCCCTCACAGACAAGTCCAGAGGTTTGTTTCTATTCTTCTCTTCTCTTCTCTTCTCTTCTCTTCTCTTCTCTTCTCTTCTCTTCTCTTCTCTTCTCTTCTCTTCTCTTCTCTTCTATTCCATTCCTTTCTTTCTTTCTGTCTTTTTTTTTGTTTGTTTGTTTGTTTTGGTTTTCAAGGTAGGGTCTCACTCTAGCCCAGGCTGACCTGGAATTCACTATGTAGTCTCAGGGTGGCCTTGAACTCACGGCAATCCTCCTACCTCTGTCTCCCGAGTGCTGGAATTAAAGGCGTGTGCCACCACCCCTGGCTTATTTCTATTTTTAATATATATTTCTAAATCCTGTCAAGTTGAGGTGATGGGGGAAGTCAACTATGAGCAAGGAAAGTCATGAAGCTAATTAAGTAGGACCTCTCCAAATCTTACAGTAGTGTCATTTATTTGTTCTGTAAGCTTGGGAAATCATTATTATTTTTTTAAAGTTCTCTCTGCCTACTTTATTATTTTTTATGGTGAAGATAATAGGAGCTGTTAGGGGTTATTTGCAAAGGAAACACTTAGAACAATGGCTGTCACACAGTAAACAATAAATGTTGCTCAACTTTCTTTTTTAATTAATTTTTTATTATTAGATATGGACATATTTTGTATGTAAACATCACATGTTGGTACCGTCCTTTCCCTCCTCCCTGCCCCTCTTCTGTAGAGACCTTCCTCATTGGGGATGCAGGTCAACCCCTAGGGATTGTGGGTCATGCATTATGGGGGTCAACTTTCTTTCTTCTCCCTCAACTAGAATGTCAACTCCCCATGAGATCAAGGACTTTGTCTTATTTAGTTCCATATCTCTAGCAAATATTTGTTGAATGGATTAATTAATTAAAGTAACTGTGTTCTGAGACTGAAAATCAGAGAGAATGTGTCCTTGTGCTGGGGATGTCGCTTGCCTAGTATGCATGAGGACCTGGGTTTGAGTTCTAGCACGGGGGTGGGAAATGTTAAAAAAGCACTGTTCTAAGTTTCATAGCTAGTGAGGAATGAATACATTTCAGTTTCGGGTCACTTGGGGTGGTGAGAGAGATCCCTACACTAAGATGAGAAGACCCAGATGCCAGTTTAGAGGCTTCCTGATCTTTGGCAGAGAATTAAGATTTTCTATCTCCCTTCTCTCCCTTTCTCTTCTCTTCTTTGCCTCTCCTTCCCCCATATTCCCTCTCTGTTGTTACAATCAAGTCTTAGATACAAGAGAAAAAAATCATTTTCTTTCTAGGTAGGCATGGTGTTGCACCCTTGGATTCCCAGCACTTGGAAGACTGAGGCAGGAGAATAGCTGCAAGTTTGAGGCCAGCCTAGGTTAAATAGAAAGACTTCATCTTAAGAGGAGACAAACACAGCCAGGCGTGGTGGCGCATGCCTTTAATCCCAGCACTTGGGAGGCAGAGGTAGGAGGATCGCAGTGAGTTCGAGGCCACCCTGAGACTCCATAGTGAATTCCATGTCAGCTTGGGTTAGAGTGAGACCCTACCTCGAAAACCAAACAAAAAAACAAAACAAAACAAAAAAAAGACACACACACACACACACACACAGAGTTTCTTAATTTGTGAAATGTAAATGAAATTATGGTTCCAAAGGGACTTTAATGATTAAAGGATATGTAAAAGCTCTTGATAGACTATAAAAACATGATACTGTTAATTTTTATCTCAGCAAGTTTGTCCATTGGATGACAAAAAATCATTCTTCGAGTGTTGGAAGAAAGAATCTTTAGCTAAAGATTTCAGTACTAAAAATATTCAACCCCAGAGGTACCACAGACATAGACTAATTTTTTCCATCTGTGCAGTTTAGGGTAGATTTGGCATGCGCTCAATACCAGGCAAGAAAGAAACTATGGTTTAGCCTGCTTTTAAAGTTTAAAAAAAGAAGTAGAAAAGGAAACTATTTCCTTTTATGAGCATGAATGTTAAAATATAGAGCCTTCTTCGAGTAACTCACCACTGAAGCTAGACCACTTGATCCATATTCTCCCCTATTTCCCCCACTCCCCACGTGGGTTCTGATTAGTTTCTCTCACTTTGTGTGTGTGTGTGGGGGGGGGGGTCATATGCATGTTATGTGGCATGTGTGGTCAGAGGAGAACTTCAGGTACTGACCCCTTCCTTCTACCTTGTTTGAAACAGGGTCTTTCTTTGTTCACTGATGTGTGAATCCAGCTAGTTGGCCATGAGCTTCCAGGCAATTCTGTCTGCACCTCCCTCCTTATTGTAGGCACACTGCAATTACAGACACTAGCACCACAGCATCCAGCTTTATGTAGGTTCTGGGGATCCCAACACATGTGCTCATGCTTGTGTGGACAGTGTTTTGCCCACTGAGCCACCTTTTCCACTCTAGTTAGCTGTTTTCTATATTATGCTGTAATATTAGGGTCACTTCCTTTTCATCAAATTATTTATTCTTTCTTTCTTTATTTTTCTGAGGCAGGGTTTCGCTCTAGCCAGGCTGACCTTGGAATTCACTATGTAGTTTCAGGGTAGACTGGAACTCACGGTGATCTTCCTAGCCTCTGCCTCCCAAGTGCTTGGGTTAAAGGCGTGCACCACCATGCCCACTTCTTTACTTTTTTTAAAAAAATGTTTGTTTGTTATTTGCAACGATGAAAAGAGAGAGAGAGAGAGAGAGAAAAGAGAGAGAATGGGCTGTCAGGCCTCTTGCCACGCAAGATCATTCTCCAGCTACACTGAGTCTCTTTGATGAAAAGTGCAATTATGTTCATTGTCAATTCCTGTCAACAATCTTCTGCTGCAGGAGAAAATAAGATTTGTTGAATCTAAATTTAAAGATGATGCCAGTGAGTAGTGGTTCATGCTTTTAATATCCCAGCAACTTAGGAGCAAGGTAGGAGGCATTGCTGGTGATTTTTGCAGAGGCTGGAGGCCCTGGCGTGCCCATTCTCTCTCTATATATATATCTGCCCCTTTCTCTCTCTGTCTGTCACTCTCAAATACATAAAAAATTTAAAAAATTTTTTTTAAAAAAACAAAACTTGGGGACTGGAGAGATGGCTTAGCAGTTAAGGCACTTGGCTGCAAAACCCGAGGACCCAGATTCAACTCCCCAGAACTCACATAAGCCAGATGTATGCGCAGCATGCCCACAAGGCAACGCACATGCACAAGGCGACACACACGCACAAGGTGACACATGCACACAAGCTGGCACATGTGTCTGAGGTTTGATTGCAGTGGCTAGAGGACCTGGGGTGCCAATTCCCTCTCATTAAAAAATTGGGCTGAAGAGATGGCTCTGTGGTTACAGGTGCTTTCTTGCTTGCAAAGTCTGACTGCCTGTGTTTGGTTCCCAGTATTCATGTAAAGCCAGATGCACAAAGTTGCATATGCATCTAGAGTCTGTTTGCAGTAGCATGAGGCCCTGGTGTGCCCATACCCATTCTCTCTCTCTCTTTCCATTTTTCTTTCTCTCTCTCTCTCAAATAAGTAAATAAAAATTTAAAAATCTGACTGAGCCCTAAGAGAGAAATATGTGTCTAGGAAGATTGCTAATGAAAAACATGACTTTATTTGCATAGAAGTTATATCGGTTATTTTCTTGTTGGTGTGACCAAATATCTGACAAGCTACTGAAGAACAGAAGAGTTTATTAGCTTACAGTTTGAGGTCACAGTCTACTATGGTGAAGAACTCAATCTAGAAAATCCCTCACAGACAAGTCCAGAGGTTTGTTTCTATTCTTCTCTTCTCTTCTCTTCTCTTCTCTTCTCTTCTCTTCTCTTCTCTTCTCTTCTCTTCTCTTCTCTTCTCTTCTCTTCTCTTCCATTCCTTTCTTTCTTTCTGTCTTTTTTTTTTGTTTGTTTGTTTGTTTTGGTTTTCAAGGTAGGGTCTCACTCTAGCCCAGGCTGACCTGGAATTCACTATGTAGTCTCAGGGTGGCCTTGAACTCTTAACAATCCTCCTACCTCTGTCTCCCGAGTGCTGGAATTAAAGGCGTGTGCCACCACCCCTGGCTTATTTCTATTTTTAATATATATTTCTAAATCCTGTCAAGTTGAGGTGATGGGGGAAGTCAACTATGAGCAAGGAAAGTCATGAAGCTAATTAAGTAGGACCTCTCCAAATCTTACAGTAGTGTCATTTATTTGTTCTGTAAGCTTGGGAAATCATTATTATTTTTTTAAAGTTCTCTCTGCCTACTTTATTATTTTTTATGGTGAAGATAATAGGAGCTGTTAGGGGTTATTTGCAAAGGAAACACTTAGAACAATGGCTGTCACACAGTAAACAATAAATGTTGCTCAACTTTCTTTTTTAATTAATTTTTTATTATTAGATATGGACATATTTTGTATGTAAACATCACATGTTGGTACCGTCCTTTCCCTCCTCCCTGCCCCTCTTCTGTAGAGACCTTCCTCATTGGGGATGCAGGTCAACCCCTAGGGATTGTGGGTCATGCATTATGGGGGTCAACTTTCTTTCTTCTCCCTCAACTAGAATGTCAACTCCCCATGAGATCAAGGACTTTGTCTTATTTAGTTCCATATCTCTAGCAAATATTTGTTGAATGGATTAATTAATTAAAGTAACTGTGTTCTGAGACTGAAAATCAGAGAGAATGTGTCCTTGTGCTGGGGATGTCGCTTGCCTAGTATGCATGAGGACCTGGGTTTGAGTTCTAGCACGGGGGTGGGAAATGTTAAAAAAGCACTGTTCTAAGTTTCATAGCTAGTGAGGAATGAATACATTTCAGTTTCGGGTCACTTGGGGTGGTGAGAGAGATCCCTACACTAAGATGAGAAGACCCAGATGCCAGTTTAGAGGCTTCCTGATCTTTGGCAGAGAATTAAGATTTTCTATCTCCCTTCTCTCCCTTTCTCTTCTCTTCTTTGCCTCTTCTTCCCCCAATTCCCTCTCTGTTGTTACAATCAAGTCTTAGATACAGAGAAAAAAATCATTTCTTTCTAGGTAGGCATGGTGTTGCACCTTGGATTCCCAGCACTTGGAAGATGAGGCAGGAGAATAGCTGCAAGTTTGAGGCCAGCCTAGGTTAAATAGAAAGACTTCTTCTTAAGAGGAGACAAACACAGCCAGGCGTGGTGGCGCATCAAAAACATGATACTGTTAATTTTTATCTCAGCAAGTTTGTCCATTGGATGACAAAAAATCATTCTTCGAGTGTTGGAAGAAAGAATCTTTAGCTAAAGATTTCAGTACTAAAATATTCACCCCAGAGGTACACAGACATCGACTAATTTTTTCCATCTGTGCAGTTTAGGGTAGATTTGGCATGCGCTCAAATACCAGGCAAGAAAGAAACTATGGTTTAGCCTGCTTTTAAAGTTTAAAAAAAGAAGTAGAAAAGGAAACTATTTCCTTTTATGAGCATGAATGTTAAAATATAGAGCCTTCTTCGAGTAACTCACCACTGAAGCTAGACACTTGATCCATATTCTCCCCTATTTCCCCCACTCCCCACGTGGGTTCTGATTAGTTTCTCTCACTTTGTGTGTGTGTGTGGGGGGGGGGGGGTCATATGCATGTTATGTGGCATGTGTGTCAGAGGAGTACTCAGGGTGAAACTGACCCTTTCCTTCACCTTGTTTGAAACAGGGTCTTTCTTTGTTCACTGATGTGTGAATCCAGCTAGTTGGCCATGAGCTTCCAGGCAATTTTGTCTGCACCTCCCTCCTTATTGTAGGCACACTGCAATTACAGACACTAGCACCACAGCATCCAGCTTTATGTAGGTTGTGGGATCCCAACACATGTCTCATGCTTGTGTGGACAGTGTTTTGCCCACTGAGCCACCTTTTCCACTCTAGTTAGCTGTTTTCTATATTATGCTGTAATATTAGGGTCACTTCCTTTTCATCAAATTATTTATTCTTTCTTTCTTTATTTTTTCTGAGGCAGGGTTTCGCTCTAGCCCAGGCTGACTTGGAATTCACTATGTAGTTTCAGGGTAGACTGGAACTCACGGTGATCTTCCTACCTCTGCCTCCCAAGTGCTGGGATTAAAGGCGTGCACCACCACACCAGCTTCTTTATTTTTTTTAAATGTTGTTTGTTATTTGCAACGATGAAAGAGAGAGAGAGAGAGAGGTTGTTGCACCCGTGGATTCCCAGCACTTGGGCAGAGAGGCAGAGAATAGCTGCATGTTTTAGGCCGCCTAGGTTAAATGAAAGACTTCGTATTAAGAGGAGACAAACACAGCCCAGGCGTTGGGTGGCGCATGCTTAAATCCAGCACTTGGCGAGGCAGAGGTAGGAGGAGCGCAGTGAGTTCGAGGCCACCTGAGGACCCTCATAGTGAATTCCATGTCCAGCTTGGGTTAGATGTGAGACCCTACCTCGAAAACCAAACAAAAAAACAAAACAAAACAAAAAAAAGACACACACACACACACACAGAGTCTAATGCACACAGAGTTTCTTAATTTGTGAAATGTAAATGAAATTATGGTTCCAAAGGGACTTTAATGATTAAAGGATATGTAAAAGCTCTTGATAGACTATAAAAACATGATACTGTTAATTTTTATCTCAGCAAGTTTGTCCATTGGATGACAAAAAATCATTCTTCGAGTGTTGGAAGAAAGAATCTTTAGCTAAAGATTTCAGTACTAAAAATATTCAACCCCAGAGGTACCACAGACATAGACTAATTTTTTCCATCTGTGCAGTTTAGGGTAGATTTGGCATGCGCTCAATACCAGGCAAGAAAGAAACTATGGTTTAGCCTGCTTTTAAAGTTTAAAAAAAGAAGTAGAAAAGGAAACTATTTCCTTTTATGAGCATGAATGTTAAAATATAGAGCCTTCTTCGAGTAACTCACCACTGAAGCTAGACCACTTGATCCATATTCTCCCCTATTTCCCCCACTCCCCACGTGGGTTCTGATTAGTTTCTCTCACTTTGTGTGTGTGTGTGGGGGGGGGGGTCATATGCATGTTATGTGGCATGTGTGGTCAGAGGAGAACTTCAGGTACTGACCCCTTCCTTCTACCTTGTTTGAAACAGGGTCTTTCTTTGTTCACTGATGTGTGAATCCAGCTAGTTGGCCATGAGCTTCCAGGCAATTCTGTCTGCACCTCCCTCCTTATTGTAGGCACACTGCAATTACAGACACTAGCACCACAGCATCCAGCTTTATGTAGGTTCTGGGGATCCCAACACATGTGCTCATGCTTGTGTGGACAGTGTTTTGCCCACTGAGCCACCTTTTCCACTCTAGTTAGCTGTTTTCTATATTATGCTGTAATATTAGGGTCACTTCCTTTTCATCAAATTATTTATTCTTTCTTTCTTTATTTTTTCTGAGGCAGGGTTTCGCTCTAGCCCAGGCTGACCTGGAATTCACTATGTAGTTTCAGGGTAGACTGGAACTCACGGTGATCTTCCTACCTCTGCCTCCCAAGTGCTGGGATTAAAGGCGTGCACCACCACTGCCCAGCTTCTTTACTTTTTTTAAAAAAATGTTTGTTTGTTATTTGCAACGATAGAAAGAGGAGAGAGAGAGAGAGTTGGGGTGAAGAGAGAGAATGGGTGTGTCAGGGCCTCTTGCCAGCATGCATTAGATCTCTCTCTCATCAACTCCCTGAGTTCTCCTTGATGCCAAGTGCAAGTAATTCATTGTGCAATTCCTGTCACATCCTCTCTTGTAGGAGAATAATACAGATTTGTTGAATCAAAAATTAAAAGATGAAGCCAGGTGTAGTGGTTCATGCTTTTAATCCCAGCACTTGGGAGGCAGAGGTAGGAGGATTGCTATGAGTTTGAGGCCAGCCTGAGACTACACAGTAAATTCCAGGTCAGCTTGAGCTAGACTGAGACCCTATCTCGAAAAAACCAATAAATAAATAAAATAAAAATTAAATTAAAAGATGACATAAACTGGGTGTGGTGGTGCACACCATTAATCCTAGCACTTGGGAGGCTGAAGTAGGAGGATTGCTGTGAGTTCGAGGCCAGCCTGAGACTAGAATTCCAGGACAGCCTGAGCTAGAGTGAGACCCTACCTTGAAAAGTCAAAAAAAAAAAAAAAAAAAAAAAAAAAAAGGATGACATAAGTATGGGTAGATTTTTGAGGTGTGTGTATATACATGTTCATGTGTGTGAGTGCATGCCACAATGTATGTGTGTGTGATCAGAAGACAACGCTCAGTCCTTGCTTTCCACTTCATTTGAGGCAAGACTTCATTTACTCACCACTCTGTTTCCCAGGCTAGTGATCATCAGTGAAATGCTCCTGTTTCCCCTCCCCCTCCAGCTACAGCATGCTGGGATTACAGGTACCCACAACAGCTTTCAGCTTTTACATGGGTCTAGAGATCCAAACTCGGGTACTCACTCTTGTGTAGCACGTGTTTTTTCCACTGAGGTCCCTCCCCAGTCCCATGGGTGGATTTTAACCTAGGCATCATACTAGGACTAGAAAACATGTGCTATTGCATACATGCATGATTCTGCTTTTGGTCTTGCCAAAGTGTATGTCATTTGCTTTTATTTTAAAACAGTGTCATGAATACATTTCTCTAGATAAAAATGTATGAATCCATTTGCTACTTCAAATGGGCTTTCCTATAACACAATCAGCTAAAAGTAGCTGAGTCATCTGAAATATTGTCCAGCTGTAATGAAATCATATTTGGAACTAACTTTGATCAGTCCAACTCTGTCTTGCTTTTTTTTTTTTTTTAACTTCTCAAAGAGCTCCTCAGTCATTTGAAGGCCTGAACTGAACAGGGACCAGATGAACTCTATTGAAAGTTAAGCTTGAATTTTAGCATTCTCTACTCTAGCATTAAACTTTTCTTCTTTAACTGAACAAGTTAATTGAAGAGATACATAATGTACTAATAATTTATTTTTAAAAATCTTCTCCATATGCCCACTTTGTTCCAGAACCAGAATTTAAGAGAGATCCAGCCCTGGTGCCACAGGCCTGTGTTGCCAGATACTCAGGAGGCTGAGGCAGAGGATTATAAGTTCAAACCTTTGTGGGCTACGGAATAAGTTCAAGATCAACCTTGGAAACTTAGTGACTGTCTCAGAATAAAAAGTAAAAAGGAGGAGTAGAGATACAGTTCAGCACTTGTTTAGTAAGAACAAGTACATAGGTTCAATCCTCAGTACCTGATAGCCCCTTCCTCCCTATACACACACACACACACACACACACACACACCAGTAGAATTTAAGAGAGGTTAAAGAGAAACAAATCTGAAAACAAACTGTTCCATACTCATTCCTTGGGTTCTCTGGATGCCCTTCTGTCAGAGCTATTGGTCAATGTAAGAGACTCTTAGAAAAGCTACTGAAACTGTTACCATTTTCTGAAGCACCTTTTACCCTAGTCTATAGGAAATAAGTCTGTTAGTGCCTCCAGGTTATTTCGGAGACCAGGTAAATTGGGATATGTTTAACCTCCAAATTTGTCAGTTCTGCCTTCAGATTAAATGATTAAAAAAAAAAAAAAGGCAAAGCTAACCAGTATGCATCTCGGCTAAGTGAGGCCCTAATTCATGTTGGAGATGCTCAGGTTACCTTGCGGGTTTGTCTTGAGGGGTGAGTGGGTGAAGTCTGTACTTCATTCAGAACAGTGTTGTATGCGGTCAGTACTCAATAAACTTTAGTCCTTCTACACTTTATAGACTTTCTGCTTCTTAAAAGGTAAGATTAGTGGGCTTCGGGCTGGAGAGATGGCTCAGTGGTTAAGGCACTTCGCTTCAAAGCCTAAGACCCAGGCTCAATTCCCTAGTACCTACATAAAGCCAGAGGCACAGGGGCACATGTCTCTGGAATTCATTTGCAAAGGCTAGAGGCCCTGGTGTACACTTTCTCTCTGTTTCAAATAAATAAATAAATATTTTTTTAAAAAAGAAAAAAAAGAAAGCCGGGCATGGTGGCACACACCTTTAATCCCAGCACTCAGGAGGCAGAAGTAGGAGGGTCACCATGAGTTCAAGGCCACCCTCAGACTACATAGAGAATTCCAGGTCAGCCTGTACTAGAGTGAGACCCTACCTCAAGAAACAAACAAACAAAGCCGGGTGTGGTGGCGCACACCTTTAATCCCAGCACTCGGGAGGCAGAGGTAGGAGGATCGCCTTGAGTTCAAGGCCACCCTGAGAATGCAGAGTGAATTCCAGGTCAGCCTGAGCTAGAGTGAGACCCTACCTCAAAAAACAAAAACAAACAAAAATAACAAAAAAGAAAAGAAAAGAAAAAAGATAAGTGGGATCAATAAAAAAACTGAAGGAAAGATGGCCATTTTTAGAACCAACTTTATATATAAAATCACAACTCAGTCTGTTTTGATATCATTATTAACAAAATGCTAAGAAGACATAAAACCAGAATTCAAAACACAAATAAACAACAATGAGCAAGAAAACACTGTATAATGTACAATGGTGTAAATAAACTACTTCTTTGTTTCTATCTTAGAGTCTGGACCCAGACTGCAATCTAAAATTTGTTATTCACAGAGAAAGCCCTAGGGTATGAAGGGGACAACTTAAAGATGCAGAATGACTTTACCTAGCTGTTATAAACAGCATCCATAATGGGTTCAGAAGAATGCAAATAAATGACATGGTAAACAGTACATACTGAAAAACTTTTCTGACAAACTCATTTGTCTAACATCATGCTGGGGAATCAAAGGATTCCTCTATAGATTTTAAAGTTTGAATGTATTCTGTAAGCTGATTTATAAAGTCTTGCTTCACACTAAAGCAGTCATCATCAATATAGCATAGGATAACCAGTACCCATGGAAACCTAGCAGCCTTTTTTTTTTTTTTTTTTTAACTCCCTGTTAATACTCAGTTGAGCCACATATTTGTGTGGTTGATATGAGTGGGTATTAATGCTTTTATTCAGGCCTGTAAACTCAGTGGTATCTGGCATCACATTGTAAGGAAAACTCACCCAGACTTGGAGATATCTGAGTGGCATGTGAGAGACTTTTCGACTTGAAGTTAACATGTACCTGTACTGGTCAGAGGAGTGAGAAGTAGAGGCAGGAGAAGCAGAAGCAAAGAACAGCTTTATTGGCTTAAATTAAACTGAGTTAATATGAGATTGTAAACAAATACATCAACAAATTCTCCATTTTTTCCAATTAAAAGTTACTGGCAAATCTCCCCTGGCAACGTTAAAATTGAGCCACTAACATATTTTTAACGAAAAGGTATAAAAATACATATTCATCATAATTTTATTCATCGAATACACTCTTCTGCTGAAATATCTAACATATCTTCATCTGTACTCTCTTCTGTCTCTGGCAAGTTGCCCCAAAGTAGGAAGTTTACACCTGAAAATAAGAGGTCATAAAATTCTTTATTTAAAGATTTTTTTTGGAGGCAGGGTTTTACTCTAGCCTAGGCTGACCTGAAACTCACTATGTATCCCAAGCTGGCCTCAAACTCATAGTGATCTTCCTAACTCAGCCTCCCAAACTGCTGGGATTATTGGGTGACTACTGTATGACTCTTTAAAAAATAAACTGAGAACTGGAGAGATGGCTCAGTGGTTAAGGCGCTTGCCTACAAAAACTAAGGACCCAGGTTCTATTCCCTAGTACCCACGTAAAACCAGATAAACAAGGTGGCCCATGCGTCTGGAGTTCGTTTGCAATAGATGGAGCCCCTGGCATGCCCATTCTCTCTCTCATATATAAATAAATTTAAAAAATATATTGAAAGTACAACCTATCATTCATCCTGTCCTCTGTGCCCAACTTGCACAGGCATTCAAGGGGACAGGTACATAGTCGAAGCAGTGACAATAATCAACTGTCTCTCTTATTAGAAAAATATAACCTAATCAGGGAAGAAGTTATCATTTATTTGATGCTATGGAGTATATAGATGTTTAGCATATAATTTTCTGTAAAGTTTCTGTGTTTGAATTGTTTAGCATAAAAAACACTTCCCACTTCCCCAAGAATAAATGGTGATCTGCTTTGGCAACATGGCATTGAGGAGCCAACAGACTACAAGGAGTTGCTAGGGTAGAATCTAAGTGAAAGCAGAACCCATACAAGGTCAGTGGAGAGTTGGATGCTTTTGGATTTGGGGAACATTTTTCCAAATTCTAGGAAAATTGAGCTAAGATCTCCTAAGCCTTTTGGGGAAAGTGCTGGGAAATGAGATTTATATGTGAATACCAACCTCGAACTCAGACCTTTTGAAGACCTTTTCAGTGTTAGCATGCCAGAACTTCATAAAACATATATGTGTTCCTTTGATGTCACTTAATCAGGTGATTCAAGGACAGTTTCAAAGCGATTAGAAACCTCCTTTTTACAAAGCATCTAGAAAAATCTTACTTTAAATCACAATATTAGTTACAAAGGAGAAGTTTGATATTCTTGGAGTCAATACTCAAGGGCCATGAATGTTTAGCACAATTGGTTCAAAGGAGAAAAAATAAACTTGGAGATTGGATCTGACAGAAGCGCCACCTTCCTTTCTCTGTTGAGAAGCTAGAAAGGAAATCCTGTGATACATCTGTTTCTCATGGATTAGACTAAATGCAAATGAAAGAATGTTGGGCTTTTATCTTAGAAAAATTGACCAATATTCAAAAGTAAATCAGAACTGAAAAATCTCCACCCTTTGTTTAGAATCCTGCAAAGCAGGAAAAACAGTATCAAAGCAGAAACTTCCTTTAATGTATCCCATGAGCAATGCAATCATAAAAGTAAAGACCTAAATTAGAAGCCTATGTCTTATTTAAGGGTGTTCAGAGAAATCTTTGTTTAAAAATGGCCATCTTCAGCCTGTTTTAGGACTTGTGATAACAAACAATGGATAAAATGATGGGTCTGTTCAAATATTATATTTTACTTAAACTGAGTAGTCTGGCACTCTTTCTGCTGAGTTACTCGTCATGAGCTAACCAGGATGAAAAAAATGACAGAATATACTTTGAACTATTTTTTGTGTTAAATATTTTATTTTCATTTAGTTAGTAGGGGAGGTAGGGAGGGAGAGAGAGAGAGAATATGGGTGTGCCATAACCTCTAGCCATTGCAAATGAACTCCAGGTGCATGGGCCACCTTGTGCATCTGGCTTATGTGGGTTCTGGGGGATCAAGCCTGGGTCCTTAGGCTTCACAGACAAGTGCTTTACCTACTAAGCCATCTCTCCAGGCCCGTGCTTTTTTTTTTTTTTTTTTTGAGGTAGGGTCTCGCTCTAACCAAGGTTGACCTGGAATTCACTATGTAGTCTCAGGGTGCTGGGATTAAAGGTGTGTGCCACCATACCTGGTCCAAGATTTTCAAAGTTTATAGGCTTAGTATTGGGTTCAGACATTGGTACTAAATCTTTCTAAAGATGTTTGCCTGGATGTTTACTGCATATATCTAAGTTACTTGAAATGATAATTTAACATGTGGCATATATATGTACATACAGAAATATAATTTAATGGTTAAAATATCCAGGCTAAAAACTACAAATTTGATTCTTAGTTAAGCCTTTGGGCTTATACTATATATGGTATAGTATTTAATATTGACAAGATCATCTCTGAGAGAAATGGGAATTAAGATATAATTTAAGAGAGATATAATTTACTGAAGCATCTTTGGCAATCTGACTTATAAAGCAATATTTAATACTGAACAAGTTTTTCCTTCTTTTTTGAGGTAGTGTTTCTACTCTAGCCAAGATGACCTAGAATTTACTCTGTAGTGCCAGGCTGGCCTTGTACTCATAGAAATTCTCCTACCTCTGCCTCCTGAGTGCTGGGATTAAAGGTGTATACCACCGCATCCAGCCCTGAACAAATAAATAAATATTTCTTTATTCATACATGAAACATGGAAAATGTAAACATATAGATTATTTGATGTTCATTCTTTTTGTGACTTTCTTGAAATTTCAAACAATTCTTTGGATTAATTAGAGTATACAATATGAATGATTTCTCAGATTTAGTTAAAAATTTTTTTTTCTTGTTTTCTTGAGGTAGGGTTTCACTCTAGTCCAGGCTGACCTGGAATTCACTACGTAATCTCAGGGTGGCCCCGAACTCATAGCAATCCTCCTACCTCTGCCTACCGAGTGCTGGGATTAAAGGCATGTGCCATAGTTTAAAATTTTTTTAAATTATTAAAAAATGAAGCCGGGTGTGGTGGCATACGTCTTTAATCCCAGCACTCGGGAGGCAGAGGTAGGAGGAGGATCACCATGAGTTCAAGGCCACCCTGAGACTACGTAGTGAATTCCAGGTCAGCCTGGACCAGAGTAAGACTGTTAAGCTTAGTTGGAGGCCAGAAAACTCCAAATAAGATGAAAGAAAAGATTGTAGAATTTGCCAGGTGTGGTGGCGCAAGCCTTTAATCCCAGCACTTGGGAGGCAGAGGTAGGAGGATCGCCATGAGTTAGAGGCCACCCTGAGACTATGTAGTGAATTCCAGGTCAGCCTGGACCAGAGTGAGACCCTACCTCGAAAAACAAAAAACAAACAACAATAACAACAAAATCAGTTTATAAAAAAAGCAAGCATAATTGAATGGTTTAAAAACACGATATTGGGCTGGAGAGATGGCTTAGCGGTTAAGTGCTTGCCTGTGAAGCCTAAGGACCCCGGTTCGAGGCTCAATTCCCCAGGACCCATGTTAGCCAGATGCACAAGGGGGGGGCGCATGCATCTGGAGTTCGTTTACAGAGGCTGGAAGCTCTGGCGCATCCATTCTTTTCTCTCTCTCTCTCTCTGTCTCTGCCTCCTTCTCTCTGTCACTCTCAAATAAATAAATAAACAAAAAAATTTTAAAAAACCCTGATATTAAGCTTATAATTCATGATCTTTTGGTCCAGCAAGGCAGATAATACTTTAGAAACATAGGCTAATATTAGGCTGGGAACTTAGCTCAATTGGTAAAGTGCTTGCCTAGCATGCATGAGGCCCTGGGTTCATCTCTGGCACTGCAGCATGAAAATCACCACAGGGGGCGTTGCACATGACTGTAATTCCAGCACTTTGGAGGTGGGTAAGGAATTCAAGATCAACTTGGTTACCATAGTGAGTTTGGGAATACCCTGGGCTTCATGAAATCCTGTCTCAATATATTATGTTATTTACAAGTTATACTGTTGAGATCCTCAATGTCAACTTGATGTGTCATATAAATAGATATTATACATTGGAAATAATGTCCTGTAACAAAACTGACTGGCTCTAGGACAATATAAACAGTAGTAGATATATGCCTTTAAGAATGGATAGTGTATTTTCTAACTAAAGTAATCAGCATAACACATTGGTGTTAGATATTTCCATTGACTAAAATTCTGTTATGACCTACTGATATAGAAGTCTATTTATATCTTTAAAAAAACCCAACAAGGTTATAAATACCGTTTACATGGGGAAGGCAGACTCTCTGACCACTTGGGAACTTCCAGCTATGAGTGAGTTTTCCACTTGGTTGGGCCTGGACTGGCCAGGCCCAGCAGGGAACCCCGCCCTCACTCTCCATATGGCTCCTGCATCCCCTTCAGCTCCCTACAAGGCAGGAGATCCTTGAATTTTCTTTCCTCTCTTTTCTTTCAGTGTCGGGGCTCCCCCACCCCCCCTGGCAGGCCCTCCACGTGGGATCTCTAGCCATGTGGGTGCCTTTCTTTAGCTCTCTACTTCTCTCAATAAATATAATTTAATAATTATAAAAAAAAATCACTAGATGGGCTGGAGGGATGGCTTTGCGGTTCAGACATTTGCCTGCAAGGCCAAAGGACCCAGTTTTGATTCCCCAGGACTCACGTAAGCCAGATGCACAGGGGGTGCATGTATCTGAAGTTCATTTGCAGTGGCTGGAGGCCCTGGCGTGCCCATTCTCTCTCTCTCTGTACGTGTCTATTTCTGTATCTCTCTCTCTCTCTCTCAAATAAATAAATAAAAATATTTTAAAAAAATCACTAGAGTCTACCCAGTTGTCCTCCTCTACACTGCCCTTGCCTCTTTTCTCCTTCCTTATATATATACACACACACACCCTTGATTATCGTATCTAAAAAGCTTCAAAAATTTTTCTGTAGTTGGAATATGTATCAAGATAGTATTTTACAGCATTAAAAATATTAATTTTAAAAGACAAAGAAGGGCTGGAGAGATGGTTTAGTGGTTAAGGAGCTTGCCTGTGAAACCTAGGACCCAGGTTCAACTCCCCAGAACCCACGTAAACCAGACACACAAGGTGATGCATGGGCACAAGGTCACACATGCGCACAAGGTAGCATACGTGTCTAGAGTTTGATTGCAGTGGCTAGAGACCCTGGTGTGCCAATTCATATTCTCTTTCATTAAAAAAAAAAAGACAAACAAGCCAGGTGTGGTGGTATATATTTGTAATCCCAGTACTTAGGCAACTGGGAGTCTGAGGTTAGTCTGGGCCATAGAGTGCAACCAAATGTAAAAGAACAGCCAAGACCAAGAAATTCAAGTAAGTTTGAAGCCTTTCAAGACAATACTAAATGGTGATGAATTCTGGCAAACAGTAGTTTTCCTAAGTGATTACCTGGGGAAAAGGGACTGATTTTCACTTTTGCTGTCTGGATCTAGCTGTGAAGTCTCAGAGGAAACCTAAAATCATCTATTGAGAGGTTCCACTCAGGTATTGATAGAGAAATGTTATAGGGGAATGTCTAAGCCAGTTGTTTCTTACCAGTGGAGTCTAGTCTGTTAATACCATAAACTGCCTGGCTGTGAAACATCCAGAAGTGTCCATTGTTGCAGGAAAGAAGACAGGGACCACACGGGACAATCACATGATAGCCTACAATGTTCCCACTGAAAAACAGAAAGTATCAGTTAATACATATAATATATACCAGGTCACACCTGGCCCACAGAAGCATTTTCTGGACGAATGTAAATAGAATGGTCATGCAAATTAGACCTGCTCTTCTGTAAATGAAACAATACTAGCACATTTTTACATTTCTTTGCACATATTATCATACGCATTCTCTTTTTGGAAGGTAGCTTCTAGATGTGGTTTGCTATGTGAAGTACTCAACCTGAAATGTTATATAGAGAAAATATATTCAATAAACTCAGATCTGTGGGTAAAGGATTTGCTAAGCCCCAGGACTGTGGCAAGGTGATTTTTTTATATTTCTAGTTCCATGCCAGCGCTTAAAAATGGTTTCCACAGATGGAGAGCTAGGAAGAAAGCACGAGTCCTTGTAAACTAAACTCAAGCTGGCTGCTCTCATTTTAGTCACAGTGTTTCTGAAGGAATTCAGAAATAAAGCAAATCCCTAGTCCTTACAGAATGTTGAAAAAGTTTTTACTGTCTTCAGCTGATTATCTTACCAAGTACCTCACTCTCACATTTGTTTGTTGTTTACTAGTTAGTTTTATGCTAAATAGAATTAACACACAAGGGAATGGTTTTGTTAGTATTTTTTTTTTTTTTTTTTTTTTGAGGTAGGGTTTCACTCTAGCCCAGGCTGACCTGGAATTCACTATGTAGTCTCAGAATGGCCTTGAACTCACAGTGAATCCTCCTACCTCTGCCTCCCAAGTGCTGGGGTTAAAGGTGTACACCACCACGGCTGACCATGACTTTTTCTATACATTGAGTTGTAAATATTCTTATTATTAGTTTGGCTTCCTGTGAGATATAGGAGTCAGTTACTTTTGTAAGACCCTATAAAGAATGCTGGGCTTTTCAATCATAACCCACATAGCGAGCAAATAAAAGAAAATGAGTTTTTCTTGGACCAGAATTGACAGTTATTTGTAAGGCTACACTGCTTCTATGGCTTTAATTACCACCTAGCTTATTTCACTTTAACATTAATTTATGCAGCTAAAATTTATTGGGCATCTACTATATTCTGGGCATTTTTCTAGGTGCTAAGAATATACCAGTCCTTGATTTATTGGTGTAGGCATTCCAGGGGGTACATATACCATCATTATCACTTTGCTCCCTTTCAAGTGGCTTTCCATTAGCCCCAAAGGAAAATTAAAAACCCATCTATCAAGGTCTAGATCAGTGCTGTCTAAACAACAGTCACCAGCTGCACATGGCTACTGAGCACTTCAATGATGGCTGGCCTGAACCTAGATGTGTTGTAGATGTAAAGCATACACTCAAATTTTAAGACTAAGAGCAAAACTTAGAAAGTATAATAATTCATTAATAATTTATACTGATTCCATGTTGAGATAGTACTTTGCAAATATTAGGCTAATAAATATGTTGTTAAAATTAACCTGACTTTATAAACTTTCTAAGACGTTACTAGAATTTTTTTTTATTTTTTTTTAGTTTTTTTGAGGTAAGGTCTCACTGTAGCCCGGGCTGATCTGGATTTGTGAAGGGGAAAGGGGGAGAGGGGAGGGGATTATCGTGGTTTATTGTCCATAATTATAGAAGTTGTCAATAAAATAAAAAAAAAACAAAGAAATTAATAAGGAAACAGAGTTTCAGAGGCTTAGGGATTTAAGGAGTTTACTCAGCATCATTTAGAGAGCAAGGGTAGGGACAGAGCTCAGACCTGAATTGTGTGTGCTTGTGGATGTGCGCAGGTGTACGTGTGTGTGGAGGCCAGAGGACAACCTCAAATGTAATTCCTCAAGGACGCTCTCTTTTACTGGCCTGGAACTTGTCAAGTAGGCTAGACTAGATGTCCAGGGAGCCCCAGGAATCCTCAGTGCTGGGATTACAAATGTCACCATGGCCTGGCATTTTGATGTGGGTTCTGGGGATTGAACTCAGGCACCCGTACTTGCAAGGCAAGTCCTTTAATGACTAAGCTAATCTCCAGCCCTCAGATCTGATTTTGATGAGTTTAAATCTTAGTGTTTCCTCCTAGACTATACTGTCTTATTTTGGGGGGTAAGTATACTTGCAAATACTTTGAAGAATTATAAAATTGTATACAATGTGAAAAAAAATATAAGATCCAATTAAAAACCAGCTCTATCTAACAAATGTTCTTATATCATATGGGTCCTATCAATACTTGCTGTCAGCCAATGAGCCTTTCTGTGGGCTTTGGTGTCAACAGCCACCTTCCAAACCCAGGCTATCTAGAACAGTGCCACAAATTACCATTTTAAACATGCAATGTCCTTCAGTTTA
The DNA here is from genome assembly GCA_036346955.1 of Dipus sagitta. NCBI lineage: Eukaryota > Metazoa > Chordata > Mammalia > Rodentia > Dipodidae > Dipus > Dipus sagitta. Next base: position 257,981,006 of record CM070770.1, read on the forward strand.
CATTTACAGATTTCAGTGAAATAGCATCTTCCAATGAAGTCCACTGCACTGAAACAGAAAAGTTTCTAGTTAGTTGAACATACTTAAAAATATTCATTCTGATAAAATATAATTTGCCATCTCTCATTTATTTATGTATTTTGGTGGTGCTGGGATAGAACTCAGGGCTTTGCCTATGCAACCGTGCCAGCATTCTACCAGAGTCAGATCACCGACATTCCACTTGACGTTTTAAATGTTTAGTTCCAAAGTGTTAAGTATGGCCACACTGTTGTGAGATGAATCTGCAGACCAGGACTGAAAAGCTATATCCAACAGCTTCCTATTCCACCCCTGCCTCCTGCTATCACCACTCTACTTTCTGTTTCTATTAATTTAACTACTTTAGATACTTCATAGAAGTGGAATCCATACAGTATGTATCTTTTTATGACTAGTTTATTTCATTTAGCATAATGTACTTAAGGTTCATCAACACTGTAGCATGTGGCAGGATACCTTTCCATTAAGGCTACTTTGTAAGTATGCATTCATCATTTGAGTTGATGGACATTTAGATTGTCTCTACCTCTTGGTTGTTGTAAACAATGTTTTGAACATGAGTATGCCACTTTGGGATATATATTCCAAGTGTCATCCTGAAGAGATATTTGCACATTCATGTTCATAACATTGTTTAAAATATCGAGGGGGGAGGGGGGAGGTGGAGGGGGAGGGAAGAGGAGAGAGAGAGAGAAAGAGAGAGATTAGGTGCACCAGGGCCTGTTGCTGCTGTTAATGAACTCCAGACACATGAGCCACTTTGTGCATCTGACTTTACATGGGTACTAGGGAAAAGGACCCAGGCTGCTTTGAAAACAAGCACCTTTTAACTGCTGAGCAATCTCCCAGTCCCTATGCTTAATCTTTAAAAGAACCATTGAATTGTTTTTAATGGTAGCTTCACTAGTTTACATTCCCACAGTGTGCAATGTCTCCACGTTCTCATCACCAAAAGTACTTTTAATTGTGATTTGGCACAGATTTTGTGAATTCAGAGCTAGACAAGACTCTAAAGTAGAACCGTAGTACATTTTTAATATTTGAGCTTCCTATGAACATCTGGCAATCCTTCTAGTTAAACAATCTAATGTGGCTGGATGTGGTGGCACACTTGTGAGGTAGAGGTCGGATTGCTGAATTAAGGCCAGCCTGGGACTACAAAGTGAGTTCCAGGTTAGCCTGGGCTAGAGTGAGACCCTACCTCAAAAAAAAAAAAAAAAAAAACAATAAAAAAATCTAATGTGCTTACTGATTCACACACATCTTAACATGTGAATCCATTGCTATTCTAACTCCAACAAAGATGAATAAATGATACTGATTTTATCCTAGACTAACATATAACAATTCACCTGAGACTAATTGAGACTAATGGCAACAGCAACTGTAAAGATTAGTAGATTGATACTTATTTTTTAAAATATTTTATTTATTTATTTAGAGGGGGGGGAGAGAGAAAGTGAGAGAGAGAGAGAGAGAGAGAGAGAAACAAATAGAGAGAATGGGTGCAACAAGGCCACCAGCCACTGCAAATGAACTCCAGAAACATGCGCCACCTTGTGCATCTGGCTTATGTGGGCACTGGGGAACCAAAGCTGGGTCCCTAGGCTTCACAAGCAAGTGCCTTAACTTTTAAGCCATCTCTCCAGCCCTGAATTGATATTTTATATTTGTGTTACTAAAAAGAAAAAAACAGACAACAAATCATAGAACTTTTATATCACACAAGTGCACATACACAAACTTAATATTACCCATTTATCTCTGTGATAATCAAGAGATGAAGAGGCCAGAGGTTTACTTGAGTCTATTTGAAACTTTCAACATTTCTATTACTACTATGAACTTAAAAAAATGAGTTATGGCTATGAGGCTGCTTCCTTCAAAGCATGTGTTCAAAGACTTGGGGAATAGCTGTCCATTTAGATTTTGGATAATCCCTTATATTTGAGTCATAAAGTTTCAGTAAAGAACACAATCTTGCAAATCAGGTAGGTACAAACATATTGACTGTGGAAAGAAAAAGTACTTTTTATAGCTAAAGGTGTATTTGAGTCAAATGATAAAATGGTCATTTTATCAAACAGGAAGCAAATTTTAGAGATGCTACACTCAAACGTGGAGAGTAAGTAAAGTATTTAAAAATTATTTACTTATTAGAGAGAGAGAGAGAGGGCAAACTTTAGAGATGCTATGCTCAAACATGGAGAGTAACAGAAAACAGTATTTTTTGTATTTCTTTATGAAAGAGAGAGGAGGGGGAGAGGGGTGCAGATGGAGAGGACGGGCACACCAGGGCCTCTAGCCACTGCAAATGAATTCCAACATCTGGCTTATGGGTACTGGGGAATCAAACCTGGGTCCTTCGGCTTTGCCCACAAGTGTCTTAACCACTAAGCCATCTCTCCAGCAAACAAATTTTTTTTAAAAAGGTTTCAATTGTGCAAACTTATGTAACATCCTTTATGAAGGATAAAATTGTAAGGCTGTTATTAGTTTTCATGCCATAACATACACTTATTTTCCCCTATTTCTGTGTGGAGAGAGTGTTTTCTATCTATCTATCTATCTATCTATCTATCTTCCTTTCTTTCTTTTTTTTTTTTTGTATGACTGCTTTCCAACAGTATAGAAAATCTTGTCTGAATTTACCTCAAGTCTACTTGATTCAGTGAGAGAGGGTGGTTGGGCAGGGCCATTGAGCCTAGGATCCAACTGAAGGAATGCGTGGTCATGTGATTATAATTGACCTAGAAGCATTACATCAGTACTGACCACTTTGGCTAAACCACAGACTCTGTCCAGACAGCCTGACCACTTAGATATACTCTAAGGTCAGACGGCAGGGAGTGGCTGGAACACTAAATGATAGTCTCCTTCTTGATTCCCAGAGATCCAAGCCATCCCAGGCCCAGTAAGGTAAAGGCTACCCGCTTGACTTACTTGGTAGGAGGGATGTCTGTAGAGAAAAGGTCTATGTCAGTATCAGCCAGCAACACAGCATTCATTCCCCTAGAGCTGAGCACTTGTTTACAGAATTTGCAACACAGGATGGACACGCATCGGTCCTTGAAAGTACAACTGCTTGTAGACATAGTGTCCCACGAAGGATGATGTACGGAATTTTAAACCAGGATACAATTGCAGCACCTTTTTTTTTTCCTCCCCCCCCCCCCCGACTTTGATTCAAGTCTCGAGGCCTCGGGTTTTCCAAGCTCTAAAATTGGGAAGCAAGAGAAGGTTTTCCTGGCGGAAGGGTAACACTATTTATTGAGTGGGTACAGTAACTTTTGCTTCCTTTTAACCTGGGAAGAGTGGAGCTGGTGGCGGGGAGAGGCCCGTGGAGTGGAAGGGAAACTTCACGGCAGCTTTCCCTTTCAGCTGTCTCAAAGGATGCTTTCCGCTCCCGCTCGCGCCCGGGGAACTCAGGGCCTCTGCTGCGGCTCCGAGGACTCTATTTAAAGCCTCGCCTGCCCGGGACGCGTCCCGGCACCCGCCCCTCCGGCAGAGCTGTCCAGCTCCTCCCTCCGGCTCCGCGCTTCCTGCCGCAGGATCCGACGCCCCGCGGCCCTCCGCGCCGGGACGATCCCGCCCCTCTCCCGCGTCCTCCTCTAGGCTCGGCTCGGCCACCGGCTCTCTCACAGCGGCCCGAGGGCTCCCGGCGTGCGCGCGCCGGGCCTTCCGCGTGTCGTGTCGCCAGAGGTCCCTCCTAGGGTCTCTCCTCTCCGCCCGCAGTGGGGAGGGTGCAGCGGGACAGAGGAACAGTCCTCGACGGGTCTGTCACCGAACAAGTCGTTCCTTCTTTCTTTCTTTTTTTTTTTGCTCCCTTCTTCCGCTTTCTCTGCCTTTCCAACCCGCTGTCAGTTTGAATTGCCAGCGCCCAGCAGCGATTGGGAGAACTCGAGTTTGCCCACGTCCCGCATTGGAAGGCCCGCGGGCCTTTCCCTGACGAGAGCTCAGGGGACGCTCTCCCAGTAACGGTGCCGAGGTCAGATCGGCTTTCTGATTGGCTGGGCTTGGTGCTGCCTCAAAGCTCATTGGCTGGCAAACCCTCCTTCCGCCCTGTGAAAGTGGTAAAGGCACACCCTTCGCGTTTCTTATTGGGAGATGTTCTACATTCCCCCGCCGGCTTCTACTCTCTATTGGCTCGCATTCTCCGCAATACCCTTGCGCTCTACCCCTGTCCAATTGGCCGTGGCTTCGCCTAAGAGTTTGTGTTTGGTGGTCGGTTCCATTTTATCCCGCCCACCAAGTCGGCTTTAGGCTTCGACCGGCTGGGGCGGGGCTTAGCGTGTGGCCACGCCTCCGCGGTGAGTGCCGGTCACACCTCCAAGTTTCCTCGGCTCCCACCCCTTATTCCTGGCTTCTCGGGATCAGTTATTCCTATTGGCCAGCGGCCCCATCGGTCGATAGAAAGCGGGCGGTGATTGGCAGGGGGGGGCGGGCTCTGCTTCCCGGCGGGGTCTTGTGGAGTTGGCAGAGGCTCCTCAGGGAGCTGGGGGGCCGAACTGCGTAGAAGAGGGTGGCAGGGAAGAGAGGGGAGGAGAGCCCTGAGTGGGAAGAGGAGCCCGGGGACTGGGACCCGTCGCGGCAGAGCCAGGTAAAGGCTCCTTCTCTGTCCCCTTTATTCTCCACCGCCTGGCTGATTCCGTGCTGGGGCGGGTGGAAGAGGGAGCGGATGCTGCTGGTGGCATCGCCTTAGTGGTGCCGCCCCCCGCCCCCTACCCTCTCCAAATCCCCCGGTGCAGCCCATAATACTCTTCGGAACTGCGTGTCTCTCCGCCCATCACTGGGGGTGGTGGTCGGGGATGGGGGGGGACTAGGTCCTGGCTCCCATGCTGCGCGCCGCCCGCCCGCTCCGGCCCCTCCCCAAGCTGCTCAGCTCACGGCCAGCCGGGGTCCACCTCGGAGGGGTCTTAACGGCCCTCTGGCCTCCGTCCCCAGTCTCCAAGCCCTGGCGGGCAGCCCAGGTCACTGCCGAGATGAGTGTTTTCTGCACAGCTTCCGGGGCTCCTTCCCTAACCAGCAGCCCTCCAGCCCGCCTCGCGGGGCTTTCCACCCATTCCCGTTTCCAGGCCCGCAGCCCAAAGTTGCCAACACCCTTGCACTTCACGTCGCAGCCCCGCGCGCTTCACCCCGTCGTCTCACCCTCCCAAAACCATCATCATCTCCGTGCCTTCTCCCGTCTTCCGAGCTCGGGCGGCTCAGGCTGTCCCCGGGTTCTCGTTCTGTCTCAGGACAACCCCCCCCCCCACCTCACGTCCGCCTGAACCTCGTCGCCTTGGCTTGCTTTTCCTCCATGCCCGCGGCAAGAGCCTCCTCTCGTGCCTGGGGGGTGGGGGGAACGGCAGGGCGGTCTAGGAGGCAGGGCCAGGGGCTGCTTGCTCCCTAGCCAGGCTTGGAGCTCTTGACCCGGCCATCTCTTCCCGCGCCTCCTGGTGCGACCCTCACCCATACGCCCCCAGCCGACTGGGGTTGGGTACAGTATATAGAATCCCTGAGATTAGCGAACAACAACAAAAAAATTGGAGGTGCCATTTAGTCACTCGTGTCCCTGGCTCGGGAGCTGCCTTCCGCCTCCCATCCCCCGGTTTTCCCGGTTCCGACCCTCGCCTCTAACCCGTTTCCTGCTTCTGCAGACTACATTGTTTTCCTGGATGTCCCGTGCCGAGCGGGCTCTTTCCTGCAGTCCCCCCCGCCGCTCCCCGCCTCCAAACATTTTGCTGCCTGGAGAAGCTGGTCACCCAAAACAAAACAACTGGGAGGAGGCGCAGGAGGGGGAGAAAAGTTGTGCCCGGGTGGCTTGTCCTCAGCTTTGATCCCTTTGATGTCAGGGAGGTGCCCGGGTCGTGGGTCCGGGGGACGCGTCGCGGACAGTGTGAGAAGGCCCCCACGGGCCGGCGAAGCCGCCTCGGTGCGGCAGACCCCATCCTCAGCTCGGCTTTCCCGCCGCAGTAACCGCCGGGAACCCGCGCCGGAGGCTGCTCCAAAGTGTTTTGTTTCGGCCTTAAAACAAAACCCAGAGGGAGCTTCCTTCCTCCCCACCTCGCCGCGCCGCGCCGGACTCTACCGGCCTGGCGGGCGGCGTTTGGCCGAGATGAATGGGCTGCGGCCAGGCAGGGAGCTACGTCCCCGACCCCACCCCCGTGGCGATTAGGATCTGCTCTCGGGCTGATCGCCCCCTCCCCCTTTCCCTGCATTTACAGGCAAGTGAACCGGAGCAAACGACTTCCGATCCAGTGTGCGCTGCTGCGGCTCGGGTTTGGGATTTGATTTGTAGCATCCTCGACTCTGTAAGACCAAAAAAAAAAAAAAAAAAAACCCGCGAAGCACGCCCAGCTCTCCTTTGGCACCCTGATACACACCCACTCCCTCCCGGGGACACAGCTGGGCGCGTCCACACCCCCGCACCCCCACACCATGTTGTGCGGAAGGACTTCCACTCCCCGCCTGTGTCGTTGATGTCAGACCCCAGGCCAGCCTCCGGGCGCTGCAGTTCTCCAGGCTAATGCTGAGGCTGCGGCTCAGGCTCTAGCACAGGAATCAGCCGCCGCCCCCGGCCTCAGCGCCCACCGTCTGCATGTGTCCGCCGTAGCCTCCTGCCCAGCCCGCAGCCCGCGCTCCCCCCTGGAGCGCTGGAGAACACCGCGGGGGGCTTTTTCTGCCCGTGGGAGAAGCGGTCTTGGAGATATTGATTTTGGTGGCTGGATTCCCCCCCTCCCCAACCCGTGGAGATATATATATATATATATATCTATTCACAACCCGAATTTGGAAGAAAGAAGGAAAACATGACGTCTCCAGCCAAATTCAAGAAGGATAAGGAGATCATCGCAGAGTATGACACTCAGGTCAAAGGTAAGGATTTTGAAAAATAGCATAATGCATGTACTCTCATGGACTGGTGAGGCATGCATGAATTGCCACCCCAGTTTACAGGCTGTTCCTTTCTTTGGGTGGAGCAGGTGGGGACAGGCTGACCCCAGAGATGGTTTCATAGGTGGATTTGAGTTTCTGAAGAACTGGGCTTGCTGGGGGCCACAGACACTGGAACTTTGAGTGTATGTAGAGCTGACCATTATTTTGGCATCCCTTTTCCCCCAAGGCTGTACGGAACCAGGGGGAGGGGCAAAAGGTGGCTTGGAGAGAAAAGGCTGCAGTTCTGCCTGTGGGTGTCAAGGTCTGGTTTCCTTGAAGGACAGCTGAAATCTGACAGGTGTTAGGTCATTATTTCAGAGGTTGATGAGAAGTCCAGACAGAAAAGCAACCTTAAGGAGGTGTATGGTTTGGAGAGCCTTGAGAGCAGCGGGGTGGGGTTTTTCTGATGTAGTGTATTAATTTGTGAGACTTGCCATGGGACTGGACACACAGGATGTTCCTAGCCATGTTGGATGCACCTTACACGCCTGGCTCCTGGTCACCTTGCATCGCCAACAGGAAGAAAAAGGGCACCCACACCAGACTCCGCCCTCACCTAAACCCCCAAGTAGAGTTGGGCTGCTGAGGTTTCAGGGTGGTGCTGATATTAGAAAATGGGAAGACATAATTATTTAACCCTTCTGTGTTGTCACCATGCCCCAAAATGCATGCTTTTAAAGGCTATTTTTTGCTTGCTGCAAAAATCTGAGGGGTAAAGCAAAATGTTGACTTGGAGAATGGAAGTGACCTATCTCCTCATCTAGTCTTGGCTGATCCACCTGAGGGCATACCCAAATAGCCTTTCCTTACCCAGCATTTCCCTTAGGAGGTGTTCCTGCCTGTGAAAGAGCCCTAGAATGGGTGTGTGTGCCAGGCACTGCCCCTTCCTGACCAGTCACTAGGAAGAGCCATGTGGTTCCAGCCCATTGAGACTTTAGCTGGGAAGTGGGAGAGGTGGGTGGCCTTGAATATTACACCACATGGTTGGAGCTCTGGGTTTTCCTTTGTTTCAGAGTACAGAAGGAGGGGCCCCTCCTTCTTTCCCGGCACCAATGCAAGGAGACCTTTTCCTATCATAGAGGACTTGGGAAGGGCCATATCTCTCCTTTAATGATGCCTGGAGTGGGGGTTGAAGTCGAGTGCGACATGAGCAGTCCTCTTCTCTCTTGGAAGGTTTGAAGTCCCCATTGTGTCTGCTGGGTCTTTTTTATCAGTTGGTCAGTGCTGGAAGTGTCCTAAGGGACCTTCTCTCCACTTGGCTGCAAATATTGGTAGGTTTATTATAGAGATGGAGGAGTTGACTGATTGATAGCTCCAGTTGGACTGGGATTGAGAGAGGTGTAGTTGTGAGTTGTAATTGAGGTCTTGGCCTCTTGTCAGTGTTCATAATCTGGGTCTGTTTTTGTAAACAATAGGTCACTGGCCTTCATGTCTTGTCCAGATAACTGCATTCTGCTCTTGGAATCCCCCCTGCAGTTTTAGTCAGATAAATCATTAAAAAAAAATCTTAGTCTTAACTGTAGCCATAGGGAGTGTTAATAACTTTGGCTTTCCCAGAAGCACAACATTTGACCAAAATGCAAAGTGATTTTTACAGTTGGTTTTCTTTGGAAGGCTCAGGACTGATAGATACTAGAATTTGCCATTTTTTTTTTAAACTGGTAAAAGATTTCTCATGAGTGTCTAAGAATTAAACCTTTACTATATTTACAAATACTGCTCATTGAGATGATGTAATGCAGTCAGCTATTTGGGATTTCTCTTCAACCTTGCCATGAGTTGGAGACTGTTTTGCTTTGCTTTGATATTTTTCCACTTACACCACTCAGGATCATAGACTTTTATAGATAACTGACCATTCCAAGAGAAGATGCCTCTTGAATGCTTATGGAACTAATTTGAATAGTTTAGCCCCTCATTTTACATCTAAAGAGACTACTGAGCACTGAAGAGGTTTGTCCAAGGTCACACAGCTAGGTGGTAGCAGATATGAAGCTAAAAAGCAGTATTTTGGACTTCTCTTTTTTTATTCTGTATCCTTTACTGTGAATCACCATCTGATGGGTGAGTTAAAAAAATGCTTACGCAGCCCAAATCTGTCAATGTACAGTAGTAGTGATTTGATGATAGTTTGCATTTTGGGTACTCATTGTATTATAACTTATCCCAAATGCTTTCTGTGATGTAATTCTCACATCAATCCAGGAAGCATTGTTGTCACTACCCTTTCATCAGATGAGGAAACTGAGGCTTAGAGAGGATGAGAAGATCTGCCAAGGTCACAGCCAAAATGTGGTATCTTAACTTTATTGCTTTTTGTCAGCCATTTATTGTCTAGTTAGTGTTCTGGGGCCTGGCGATACAGCACAGCAGTAAAGACAGAATTCCTGACCTTGGAGCTTACATTCTAGAACTGGTGCTCCCTGTGGAAGAGTATAGAACTTAGAGATAAAGGGCCTGAGTTTAGGGTTGGCTCTGTGGCCCTGTTCTTCTCCTTCTCCTCCTCCTTCTTCTTTTAAAAAAATATTTTATTTATTTATTTATTTGGGAGAAAGAGGGAGAGAGAGAGAGAGAATGGGTGTGCCAGGGCCTCCAGCCACTGCAAACAAACTCCAGACGCATGCGCCCCTTTGTGCATCTGGCTTACATGGGTCCTGGGGAATCAAATTGGGATCCTTTGGCTTTGCAGGCAAACACCTTAACCGCTAAGCCATCTCTCCAGCCCTGTGGCCCACTTCTTGAAAGCCGCCTATTGGAATTAAGAATTTTAGCTGTTTAAGAATTTTTTTTTTGTTCATTTTTGTAACAAGTGTCACTCTGTCAGGCTGTCCTTGAGTTCATGGCAATCCTCTTGCCTCAGCCTCCCAAGTGACAGGATTTACAGGCATGTGTCCCCCACATTTAAGAGTTTTAGCTTTTTATGTATTCTGTGAGACTCGTGGTGCTGCCATCCTTACATCTCTTGCAGATACCTAGATAAAAGCAAGTGGCTGTATAATAAAGCAGTTTGGTGTGGTGGTTAAAAGTGCAGGTGTGTTGGATTCCAGAAGCCAGGTTTAAATCTCTGCTCTGCTGCTTTTATGTGTATATTACTTGTTATAGGTACTTGGTACATTACTTGTTTATGCCTTAGTTCCTTAATTGGGACAATAGGTAAAATAATACGCATTTTTGATTCATATGAGGAGTCAGTGAACTGTCATGTAGGAATACTGTCTAGCACCTGTGGGTTCTCAGTGACTTACCCCTCTTCAAAGAGACCTGGAGTTACTAGTAAGGTTGCATTGCATAGTCACTCCAAAGCACCAGCTACTAAATGATAGGAAAGCAAATGTAGGAGTAAAAGTGAGTTCTAGTTTAAGTTCATGCAGTAATAATAAGAAATGTTTTGTGCCTGTCATTGAAGCCATTTGGCCATAGTTGCTCATGTGTGTAATCACAGCACTTGGGAAGAAGCTAAGACAGGAGGATTGCCTAGAGTTTGAGGCCAGCATAAATGAGGCCCTGTTTCAAAAACAAAAATCAACCAAACTAAACCAAACCAAAACAAATCAACGAAAAAAACCTCCTCAAATTTCTTTGGATATCAGTTTCCTTTTTGTAGAATGATCAGATAAACTGTCCAAGTAATGGCTGTTGTTCTGTGTGTCTGTCTGTACTTTCTAGTCAGAATGCTTTGAATCAAATAGTCTCCCAGTACACTTTTTGGAACTCTCTTGTGACTGTGCCCCCGAAGAACCTCTGAGGCTTCAGCACCAACCCTACCCCTGTGTGACTTTCTGGGGGTGGGAGAGTACCCCCCTGTCAGTTGGCTGTGTGGCTAGCTTTTTAAAAACCATCATTGTTTCTGGTTTGTGGGTGTTGGGATTCTTTCGAAAAGTTCATGCTGTCCAATGTCTAACTCAAAATACTAATATTCTTAGTGCTTTTACATATTTTTTCCAACTTATAGAGTGCTTTCTGGAAATTCTTGGCAGCCTTGGTCAGATTCATGGTCAGAAACTGATAAGTTTGGCCCCTAGGATCTTTGCTGGTACTTGAGTAACAAAATGTGAGTTGTGGGCATGGAGTAGAGATAATCTGGGTGGGATTTGGGTGAATTCACTTCACTGCCTGTGGTCACTATGACCTTCTTTACTCAGGGACCCTTTCCCATGCTCTCTTTCTCTGCCTTGAGGTTTGAAAGTCTCTCAGAAAGCTCAACATTGAGAGACATTGAATATAAGTATTCTAGCAGACATTATATGAAACAGAATGACGCTATGTACCAAGCAGTCAAAATTTCTTTCTTGATAACATTACAAATTAGAGCTCTTGCCTCTGTCTGTGAACTGTGGTGTACCATAGAGTTGAGAATTACATTTTTGCGTATGTTCATGTGTGAACATGAGTACAAGTTTGCACATTTGTGGATGCCTGAGGTGTTGTTCCCCTTTCCATCTTCTTTGAGACAGGGTCTCTTTGCTGGATCCTCTGCCTCCCATGTTGTGTAGGAGGGCTGGGTTTATAGACACTGCTGTGTTCAGCTTTACTTGGATTTCTGGGGATCTAAACTCAGGTCCTCAAACTTGTAGAGCAAGCACTTTTATCCATTAAGTCCAGGCCCAGAAGTAAATTTTTTAAGTTTTATCAATGTACTTAAATTTTTATCTTTGAATTTTAATTAAATTAATTATTATTATTATTTTTTTCCAAGGTAGGGTCTTACTCTAGCCCAGGCTGACCTGGAATTCACTATGTAGTCTCAGGGTGGCCTCGAACTCACTGTGATCCTCCTACCTCTGCCTCCCAAGTGCTGAGATTAAAGATGTACGCCACCACGCCCAGCAATTTTATCTTTTTTAAGTGAAATAGGATCGTACTGTGGTAGTTCAGCCTGGCCTTGAGCTCACAGTGATGCTCCTGTCTTAGCCTTCCAAGTGCTGGTATTATAGGTTGAACCGTTATGTCCAGAGAGCAGTCACATTGTAATTTTCATAGGGAACATTTTGGTAGAAAAAGCACAGGCATTTGTGTAGAACACTTTAACCTCTTTAGTAGCCTTTGGGAGCTAAAGATGAAATTTCAGCTCGTCACATTGTGTGTGCACTTGTGCTCGGGAGTACTGAGTGCTGGTATTTAAACAAGCTTCTTCCCTGGGGAGGCTGGAACAGTTCTCCACTCATGCCAGCAAAGGTCTTTTCCCCTAGCGTCTTTCCTCCCAGCTGCAACCCCCCCCCCCACTTCCCAAGGGAGCTTTAAATATAATCAGTTTATGAAGAGCTGCAATAAAACAACTCTTTGGAATCCTCAAACAGATGCTGTCATCTTCCTGGGAGATGACTGAGTGCTTCTCTGCCCTAACTCAGGGAACGCAGCGACTCTGAAGTAAGGTGAACTTCTAGAAGAAAACACAACTCTTGGAAAAATTCAAGTGCTTATGTCTCAGACTTGCAAGCCCCTGGGGTAAGGTGGCTATGCTGTGTGCCATGCACGCAGCAGTGGTTGGAAACTGTGTCATGAGGACACTTTAGCTTGTCAGACATTCTTTTTGGGAATGGAAGAAGCCCTTTGGGAGGTTATAGCTATGTTGGTCATGCACCACTGAGGCTAAAAGCACAGACAAGTCCTTGTGGAGTTCATGGTGTGATCTGGGTCTGATGATACACTTGCAACATCAACTAGCTCTCAAAGCCTGACTTTTGTCTGTTTTTTTTTTTTTTTCTTTTGAGGTAGGGTGTCACTCTAGCCCAGGTTGACCTGAAACTCACTCTGTAGCTCCAAGGCAGACGTCACCATTGGCTTTAGAGGCTGATTTTTAAACTCCCACTGTCCACGCCAGAAAACTGAGCTGAACAGTGACCTTTGTAGAGTTCTCTCTTCTTTTTTTTTTTGAGGCAGGTTCTCACTAGCCCAGGCTGATCTGGAACTCTATAGCCCCAGGTGGCCGTGAACTCACAGCAATCTTCCTGCCTCAGCTTCCTGAGTGCTGGCATTAAAGGAGTGCGCCATTACACCTGGTGTGAGTTCTTTTTCTCGTAAGAATCATGCCTACCTCACACCCTAGATTTCTGATGGCTACTTTAGGAAAATACTATATTGTATTGAAAGGAAAAGCCATTGATGTGATTTCTAGTAATAAAATTCAAGTAAATAGCTGGGTGTGGTGGCGCATGCCTTTAATCCTAGCACTCAGGAGGCAGAGGTAGGAGGATCACTGTGAGTTCAAGGCCGCCCTGAGACTACATAATGAATTCCAGGTCAGCCTGGGCTAGAGTGAAACCCTACCTCAAAAAGCCAAAAAAAAAAAAAAAAAATAAAATAAATAAATAAAATAAATAAAAAAATAAAAAAAAATCAAGTAAACAGTTTTCACGCACTGTCAGCTTCAGAATGACCTTGGATGGAATTTGAGAAAGTTACCTTAGAAGAAATTTGATTTAAAAAAAATGAGAGCTCTTAAAAATGTCTTTGAAAATTATAGAATAGCAACTTTTTTAAAAAGATTTATTTTTATTTTTATTTGTTTATTTGAGACAGAGAGAGGGAGAGAGAGAAAAAGAGAGTGAGTATGGGCAGTCCAGGGCCTCTAGACACTCAAATGAACTCCAGATGCATGTGGGACCAAGAGAATTGAACCTGGGTCCTTGGGCTTCATAGGCATGCGCCTTAACCACTAAGCCATCTCTCCAGCCCTAGAATAGCAACTTTTATGACAATATGTAGCAACTCATTTCTTGCTTTACTTGTGGTTAAATACACATAAGATTTGCCCCTAGTCATTCTTAAATACAGTTTGGTGACTTTAATTATATTGACCTTGTATTACCATTATCAGTCAGGATCTATCCACAGAACTCTTTTCATCCTGTAGAATGGAAGCTATGTACTCACTAAACAGTAACTCCTTTGCCCCCTGCCTCCAGCTCTTGGCAAACCAGCACTCTGCTTTCTGTCTTAAATAAATAAAATATTTAAAAAAGAATATTCTCAAGCTTGGCGTGGTGGCTCACGTCTTTAATCCCAGCAAGTGGGAGGCTGAGTAAGGATTGCCATGAATTCAAAGCCAACCTGAGCTACAGAGTGAGTTCCACGTAAGCCTGAGCTAGAGTGAGAAAAAAACCCAAACCAACCAACCAAATAAGTACATAAATAAATAAATAAATAAGTGTTAAATGAATTTTGGGGCTAGGGAGATGGATCATTGGTTAAAGTCATTTGCTTGCAAAGCTTGCTGACCCAGACTCAGTTTCCCAGTACATATGTAAAACCAGATGCAGAAAGAGGCACGTGTATCTGGAAGTTCATTTGTAGTGGCAAGAGGCTCTGGTGTACCCATGCTCACTTCTCTGTTGTAAATAAATAAATACATTTTTAAAAATGTACTCTATACCAACATTTTATACAGGCCTATCTATACACTTCTATATAATCACTTGCCCCAATAAATTTTTCAGGCTTAAGGTTTTTTTAAATAAATATTTATTTTTACTTACTTATTTGAGAGTGAGTGAGAAAGAGGCAAAGAAAGAGAGAGAGAGAAAAAAAGCATGGGCATGTCAGGGCCATTAGCTACTGCAAATGAACTCCAAATGCCTGCACCACCTTGTGTATCTTGATTATGTGGGTCCTGGGGAATTGACCCTGGGTCCTTTGGCTTGGCAGGCAAGTGCCTTAATCACCAAGCCATCTCTCCATCCCCAGAGTTAAGGTTTTTATATATGTATGCAGGGGCTGGGGAGATAGCTCAGTAAAGTGCTTACTGTTTAAGCATAAGGACCTGAGTTTGGATTCCCAGCACACACATAGAAGCTGGATGTGTACCTGGAGTCCCATGTCTGGGAAGGCAGAGACAGGAAGATTCTGAGGGCTTGCTGGCTGGCTTGTGTAGCTCAGGTGGTGAGCTTTGAGCTCAGTGAGAGACTGTTCTCAGAAAATAAGGCAGAGGAAGACATCTGACTTCAACCTTTGGCCTGTACATGCACATATGTGCCCATGTACCCCTGCACACACATGTGCCCACATACATCCACGGACATGCATATGTAATTCAATGCACACAACACATACGTACACATGCAAAAATATATACAGACATATTTTCAAAGGATATAGATCTATGTTCATAATAGGAGCATTGTATGTTATTGACAATAAAGTTTTATGTTTTTTTACAATTACATGAATTTTTTTCTGTTTTTAACAACTTTGTTGTGTTATTTGGTTTTGTTTTGAAATTGTGTGTCTCTATATAGTCCTGGTTGCTCTGGAACTCACTATGTATAGACCAGGCTGGCCTTAGATGACTTCTATGAGATTTTCTTACCTCTCCCAAATGCTTGGCCACTATGCCTGGGTTTTATTGAATCATAATGGACATTTAATAAATATATATATATATATATATATATATATATATATATGTATGTGTGTGTGTATATATATTTAAAGTGTATAATTTATATGTTATGTACCATGAAATCATCATAGCCAAGAGAGTGAACATAATCAAATGTTAGTGTACATAACATCCCATATGTTTTTTCATTATAATATAGTGTAAAAAATGAGTACTATAATAACCATGTTATGGAAAAGATATTAGATAGGAGATAAATAAGTAAAATTTTGGGTTAATAATATTGTCTCAGCCATTCTTGGACAGCGGGAGAAAGAAAGGAGATTTTTGGCCTTGCTAGGAGTTGAGAAATGACAAGCACCAGTCCTCAGGGTCTCATGCCTCTTCAGAAGGGGTCATAAGTGAGTCATATGCCATGGGAAGTGTCTGAGGGCTCTTAAGGGAGATCAGATCAGAATATTAGAATATACAGTGTTCCTTCCAATGGTGGATTTCCTGTTGCCTCTTAAATAGAAACCAATTTTCTCAGGTACACATGAACTTTGTCCACAATCTGTCTTCAGCCTGTCATTTGTACCATTTTTTCCATTTTACTTTCAGAAGACTGGAGGCCTGTCTGGACCCTTTGCCATTCTTTTATTTTTAAATTTTTATTTATTTATTTTTATGAGAGAGAGAGAGAGAAAGAGGCAGATAGAGAAAGAATGGGCCTGCCAGCATTTCCAGCCATTGCAAATGAACTCCAGATGCATGTGCTACTTTGTGCTTCTGGCTTACATGGGTCCTGGGGAATTCAATCTGGGTCCTTTGGCTTTGCAGACATGCACCTTAACCCCTAAGCCATCTCCCCAGCCCCCTTTGCCATTCTTTAAATAGGTTCACTACTAGCTAATCTTTGCTTGTTTAGGGTTACCATGTACTTGGCATTGTCCCAAATACTTTAAATGGATTATTTCATAACATTACAGAAGGCATTTATTACTAATATCACATTTAGATAAAGAAGAAAGTGAGTTATAAGGCATTGAGTAACTTACCCAGGGTCTGCCCCTGGTGAACAGTAGAAATAGAATAGGCATTAGAACCTTGGCTGTCACTAGAATCTGAGTTCTGAGTACCGTTGTTTCATTTTTACCTTTCGATGTTTGCAACTCACTGAGCACTTTTGAAATATAACTTTTTTTTCTTTTACACAAGTCCTGTTTTGGGTACATAGTAAGCTCTAGAATGTGAGCAGAGTGGAGGCTGGATGTGACAGTGCATGACATCATACTTCTGCAGTATGCTGCCTCTGCCCCAGAAGAAACAGCTCCTTTTCCTAATGCCATCATTGTGAATATTGTCACTCCAATAAGGGCAAGTGCAGGCTATAGAACACTGTGGAGCTCCCTCACAAGTGGTCTGTGTTTCTCCTTATTTATTACCCCACAGCCCCTCCTCCTGAATCACTGTCTTAGAGCTGTACTTGAGCTGATCAAATTTCTTCAATCACATCTGTCAGCTTGGAAACCAAGAAAAAAGTGTTTTGAAACAGGCTCTCACTTTGTAGTCCAGACTGGCCTGGAACTCAGTATGCAACTGAAGTTGTCCTTGAATTTATGGCAATCCTCCTGGTTTAACCTCCCAAGTTCTGGGACTACATATGTGAGCCACTACTTAAGAAAAATATTAACTCTAAAATTCCTAAGAGTTTAAAACAAAAGGAAAGTTTTGTAATTGAAGCAAAACACATTCTACACTTACACAGAACTTACTATTTTTAACATATATTCAAATCTATCTCTACCAGGAGTTAAAATGTAGTTAACTTGAACAAGGAACTGTTAGGATACTTTTTCAAAACATGGGTTTTGAAAGAACTATTACCTGGTTGAAACAGGTATGGGTATTGGGAAGGAAAGATCCCTTCAAGTCATTTGGAATTCATTAGCTTTGGCCATATTTATGCATTGTGAATGGATGGTCCTGCAATTAAAATAGATATTTCTGGAGAAGGAGAAACAGCTGGGATGTGTGCCTCTTCCATTTCTGTGGGTATTTTAGGATACCATCTGGTAGGAAGAAGGCACAGTCAGTCAGTCTCCCTACCCCCAACCCCACTCCCATCTTTTTTTCCCCCCTATAAATGCATCATTAATCAGTGGGCAGGTAACTCAAGGAATTGTGAAAATTGGACCTTGTCTGTGCTGCCCGAGCTCAGATCCTGTTGTCAGAGTCACAGTATGGAAGGCAGGGTCTGAATGTTCTCCAAGGAGAGGATGACCTCACCAACCATAGGTGGTGGGGTGGCCAGCACTCAAAAATACAAAGCACAGAAAACAAAGGGGCCCAAGAAAGCATATGAACTGGCCAAGACGCAACATGCAGAAACTTACAAAACAAAACCCAAAACATTGTCCTGTTTCTCAAGAGAGGCAGCAATTGCTTCAGACATTGAAAGCCCTTAGAGATCTGCTACCTCCTCTCCTCTCTTCTGTTTCTGTATGTGTGTGTTTACTGGGTGTGGCAGCAGCAAGGGGCCAGATCTTGACAGATGAGTAAGCTTGCCCTTTGGGAGGCATCTTGACTGGAAGTACTTATTTTGGAGCAGTGCTTCTTTTGGATCAAGTGTCAACACACAAGGTATTTAATAACAAAATTAAACCATAGGACTCTATAAAAGTAGACTGGTTCTAAGAAAAAGAGAGCTGGTTTGGGAGGCAGGAAGCTCAGGTTCTAGTCTGGCTTTAACCTTGACTTGGGAGATAACATACTAAGGTCTCAAAATTCCTGATTCCTTATTTGCAAAATGGGGACACCCATTTCTGGACCCTTGTTAATAATGATAATGAAAGTAGCTAGCATTTATTAAATGCTTCAAAGGTCTGTGCTTACATATTTTAACTCAAGAAGTTCCCAACGGTCCATGAGGTAGATGTTAATGTTACCCTAGTTTTATAGATGAAGTAAAAGAAATTAAATAACTTGCTTTAAAACTACAGCTACTGAGTGATGGAAACAAAGCATGAACTCAGGCTGTTCAAACACTGTTGTGAGCTCAAATAAATAAATTAAAATACAAAATTATTAAAAGGGCTGGAGAGATGGCTTAGTGGTTAAGCGCTTGCCTGTGAAGCCTAAGGACCCCGGTTCGAGGCTCCATTCCCCAGGACCCATGTTAGCCAGATGCACAAGGGGGTGCATGCATCTGGAGTTCATTTGCAGGGGCTGGAGGCCCTGGCGCACCCATTCTCTCTCTGTATCTGCCTCTTTCTCTCTCTGTCACTCTCAAATAAATAAATTAAAATAAACAAACACTGTTGTGAGGCTCAAATCAAAGAATTCTTCTGAATGCCAGGCATGATGGTACATGCCTGTAATCCCACCACTTGGGAGGTAGAGGCAGGAGGATCAGGAGTAGGATAGCCTTGGCTTCTTAGTAAGTTCAAGGCCAGCCTGGGCCATATAAAACCCTGTTACAAAAAACCACCACCAACAAAATAATCAATTTGAAAACTCTTTGAAAATATGAAATATTCTACATATCTAGTTGGATTTTCTTGTTTCTTAGTGTCAGCACAAAAAAGAGTTAATATAATACATACTCACCTATACCTTGCTTTTTTTATCTTTGAAATTAGGGGTTAAGGTAGAACCTTTCTAATGTGCTTTGTTTTCAGCTTTCATGGCTCTTGATTCTTACTCATTTCTGATACTAAAGATGATGATGGCCCTTGTAGGACACACTTCCTGCTACAGAAACAGTTGTAGTCATGGAACAACACTTCCCAGCTTCAGAGCTTGTTGTGCCTGGATGGCTGCCCCACACATACGGAGGGTGGACCCTAGCTAGTAGCACTGTGGTACTGAGAGCAGTGGATGTGATACTTGGTTAGGTGTCATAATCTGATAGGAAGATATGCCCTGTAGAATGGGCCTGGAGGTGGCTTGTGATCACTAAGACAATTAATGCTTGAATCAAGGTCAATATGTTAAAGTTTGAATTTCCTATGAACTCAGAGACTTAGTGTGATTAGTTTCTTGTTATTGGTTTGTGTGGTTTACTTACCCTTATTGTTTTTCCTGAGCCATTCTGATGATCCAGAAGCAGAGTTTGTGTCATTCTTGGTATGGTACATACACACATAAACACTTACAGCATACATACACATGTCATACATACAAGCATACATCATGCATACATGCATAGATCATACATACGTACATATTGTTTGGGAAGCACTTGAAGTTAAAAAGGAGGAGGTTGAGGGGACTTCTTTAATGAAAATTAAATAAGGAAGGGGGAATTGTTTAATGCCTGAAATCTGACCTGGGACAGACTGATAAGGGTAGTATGGTTGTGAAGCCTACACAGCATGGATTGAGACATCTAGGCCATGGGGCAAGTGACTTCAGGCCCTTTAGGATGCAGAATGTCCTCTTGCCTTTTATATTCCTCTAAATTATAGTCAGACCCTTTGTCAACTAAAGGATTTCATTGAAAACTGTGATGAGGTATTGTTGCAGTCAGGTTTGCATTGCTGGTAGAAATCACCCAACCCAGAGCAGCTTGAGGGAAAGAGGTTTATTTTGGCTTACAGGCTCGAAGGGAAGCTCCATGATGGCAGGGGAAAACGATGGCATGAGTAGAGGATGCACATCACCCCCTGGCCAACATCAGGTGGACAATAGCAACAGGAGAGTGTGCCAAACACCAGCATGGGGAAACTGGCTGTAACACCCATAAGCCCGCCCCCAACAATACACCACCTCCAGGAGACGTTAATTTCCAAATGCCATCAGCTGGGGAACTTAGCATTCAGCACATCTAAATTTATGGGGGACATCTGAATCAAACCACCACAGGTATGCTATCATAGAGAGTTGAACTGTTTTTCACATTCATTTTTTTTTTACCCAATTAATAGGCTACTTAACAATCTGTGTTTAAAATGAGTACTATTCATAATATTGACAACTCACAGTTTTTCATCATCTAAGAAATATTTTTGGGAGAGAGGTTGTAGGGTAATGGCAGATGAAATGCCTAATCCTAAGCAAGCCATCCTACCCTTGAGATTCTCAGTTTCTCAGCTTGAATGGCACATTGCATTACTAGTTCTTTACCTCACCATCTTTAGGACATATGATCAAAATATAGTTAGCATAAAGCGAGTTGCCACTTAAGAGTCCAGATGTTGCTTGTTGTACTGGGGGAAGGATAGAAAACAGAATAGATGTCATAGGTTTTTCTTGTGGCTCCTGCTCTTGGCTTAAAGCTTCATCTTCAAGCGACATTAATAGGCTGTGTGTTTTAGGCATCCCTGTAGCTACTGTGCTTTATCTCTTTGTCCCTCTTACTTAGTCAGTGATTTGCTGTCAGCGATTTTAAACCACGGCATTTTGGGTAGATGACATCTATTACCTGGATTAATGAGATGTTTGCTTGGGATATGTTAAGGCCAGTAACAAAATTTTGAAATAACTACATCTCCCCCAAACTATAGTAGCACTCTCACTGTCAGAGGCTCAGTCTGGTTTACTGACCTGTTCTAGATTCCTTTCTAAGAGTAAGTGTCTTTCTTTGGCTATTTTGGCTAGGAAATAAAATTGCCAACCCAGAAATGCCAGCTTTTCTAGATTCATGGAGAATGAGATGCCTAATCCTAAACAAGCCATTCCACCCTTGGGATTCTCCATTTCTCAGGTAGCAGTGGCAGGATGTTTTACCGGTCCCCCCCCCACCCCCCAAGGTAGGCTCTCGCTGAAGCTACCACAGGCCGACCTGGAATTCACTCTGTAGTCTCAGGCTGGCCTCAAACTCACTGCGATCCTCCTACCTCTGCCTCCCAAGTGCTGGGATTAAAGGCATGCGCCACCACGCCCGGCTCATATTACCAGTGCTTTATTTACTTCATCATTTTGAGGACATATGATCAAAATATGGTTAGCATAAAGCGAGTTGCCACTTGAGTCCAGAAGAGCTAAATTGTTATGTTGGCAGAAACAGAAACCTCCCAAGTTTTCAACCTTCCTTTGCCTCACATCTCTCTTCTCTTAGGCTTCCTAGAAGGAAAACATCTCTGTCTGTTTATCAGAGCAGGGGTTACTTGGGAAGGGTACTTGTGTTCTGTGGGCTTAGTGGCCATGTGGTGAAAGCAGGGCTAGGGCTACTTGGCTTGTGGAGACTGCAGATAAGAGTGATATGTAATTGAGTAAGAATTTGAAAAATTAATCTGATAACATTAGGAGCAGCAAAGCAACTGCTTGTGCCTTTTTATGCTTGAAAACTATTTGGAGTAGGAGTGAAGAGTTCGCATTGTTTTCAGGGCGTGGGAATCCTCTCCCCAACCCCACCAGCCAATGATGTTTGCCCAGGCGGAGAGTGTGAGGTCTCTGAGCTGTCTTGACAGATAATTTAGAACAGTCTTCTGCCTTCTGCCAATTCTTCAGCCTAATCATTTCAGACAGAACCTGTCATCTAACCTTTCCAGTCCTTTCCAGAGGATTATAACACAGCCCACCTTTCCATCTTGTTCTAGTGACCCTAACTATAGATAGTCGCTTCCTTCTTTTGCAGAGTTTGAAATTGGAGAAAAAATAGGCCTGATAAGTGAACTCATGTTTTTGCTGCTGCCGCCACACCCTGTGTGCAGACCTTTGCTTCATTTGGGTTCTCAGTGAGCAACTCGGGAGGGGGGAGGTTACTGCTGAAACTCGGAAGGCGTTGGCTCTTGGCTGCTAGGGTGTTCTTCTCAGTCCCCTCCCTTCCTCAGTTCCTCTACTGTTGGGACACTTTGTATTGAATGAGAAAATCATGAACTAAACTCAACCTGACATTAATTTATGTAGCACCTACTATGTGCTTGATGCAGTGTTAGGTTGTGGAAATAGAGAAATCAATAGGTTTCTATTTTTAAGGAATTGCAGCCTATTACAGGGCTGGACTGATTACACAGGGCCACACTAGATAGATGTTGAAGGCCCTATGGACAAGGGACAATGGTAAGTCACGTTGATGAGGCTGGGTGATGAGGAAGGTGATGACAGCTACCTAGTTGATAGAGAATTTATCTCATTGGCCTTCAGAATAGTACTCTAATACCATTACATAGAGCAGAGTGATTGCAGGTCTTTTTTCTTTTTCTTTTTTTGGTTATCTGTTTTGAAATGCTTTATTTTGAGATAAATATACATTTACATGCAATTGTGAGAATATTAAGATTACACATACCCTTTATTTTGTTTTCTTTGATGTTTAACATCTTGCAGAATGATAGCACAATGTCACAACCAGGGCCTTGGCATTGATCCAGTCAAAATACTGACTATATCACAAAGGCACAAAGAGCTATCCCTCATGTTGCCCTCTATAACCATCTCATATCCTGTCTCTGTCCTTAGCCCTTTAGTTATTGGCAATCACTAATCTATTTTGCATGTCTAAAAAATTTTCATTTCAAGGATATTGAAAAAATGAAAGAGGGCTGGAGAGATGAATTAGTGGTTAAGGCACTTGCCTGCTAACCTTAAGGACCCAGGTTCGATTTCCCCAGTACCCATGCAAGCCAGATGCACAAAGTGTCTCATGTATCTGGAGTTCATTTGCAGTGGCTAGAGGCCCTAGTGTGCCCATTCTGTCTCTCTCTCTCTCTTAAATAAAAATGAAAATGAAAGAAAAAAAGGAATTACAAGAATATAGCCTTTTAGGATGACTCCTCTTACTTAATTCATGCAAGCTTTGTGTCTAAAGAGTACGTTTCCTTTTTATTGCTGAGGACTAGTTTGTGGTATGGATGTTTGACAGCAACCTACTTCACCCATTGAGGAACATTGAGGTATGGATGCACGGCAGTAGCCTAATTCACTCATTGAACAGCAGTTAAGCCACTATGAACATGTACAGATTTTTGAGTGATAATTTGTTTTTTAAAAAGTAGAGGTAGGATTTTCTTTAAATGGAAGATTGTAGATTATTAGGAGGAAATTATAAGTTCTGGTTTTTGTTCATCAATAACATGGCATAATGTACATTCCACCCACATCCCAGAGTTGTATAGATAGACCAAGATAATACATAGTTACAAATGTTACAAGATGTAATAACATGTAAGCATGTGTAAGACAAGATGCCACCTCACTGTGTTCTGTTCTTTAATCTTTGGGAGAATGTGAGCTGGAGTCTCTCTAGAGTAGTTCTTAAGTTGAAATCCACAGAGCTTCTAGCTGGCTTTGTTTTTCTTATTATTGATGTACAGGTGG
Organism: Dipus sagitta; assembly: GCA_036346955.1. Taxonomy (NCBI): domain Eukaryota; kingdom Metazoa; phylum Chordata; class Mammalia; order Rodentia; family Dipodidae; genus Dipus; species Dipus sagitta. The sequence continues at coordinate 258,004,545 of CM070770.1, forward strand.
CTCTTATATATCCCATTGGTTGTTATTGGTTGAGATACCTTCTGTCATAGTTGGCTTATCTTTTCACTTTTTCTTGGATTCATTGACACATGAGAAATTTCAAATTTTAAAAAAATTATTTGAGAGAGAGGAAGAGACAGATAGAGAAAGACAGAATGGGTGCACTAGGGCCTTCAAGCTGCTGCAAATGAACTCCAGGTGCATGTGCCACCTTGTGCATCTGGCTTATATGGGTCCTAGGGAATTGAACCTGCATTCTTTGGCTTTGCAGGCAAATGCCCTAACCACTAAGCAACCTCTTGCTCAAGAAATTTCAAATTTTTATATAGCTAAATTTAACCTTTTTCAACTTTATGCACTTTAAACATACTTTATTTCATTTATTTGCGAGGAAGAAAGAGAGGGAGAAAAAGGCAGATAGTGAGAGAGAAAGAATGAGTGCTCTAGGGCCTTCAGCCACTGCAAACAAACTCCAGACTCATGCACTAGCTTGTGCATCTGGTTACGTGGGTGCTGGGGAATTGAACTAGGGTCCTTTGGCTTTGCAGGCAAGGGCCTTAACTGCTAAGTCATCTCTCCAGTCCAACTTTATGCACTTTAAAGAAAACATACTCACACATTATCTTTCCTGTTCTGAAATTATATTTCCTTATATCTTAAAAGTTTTTAGAAGTATCACCTCTTATGGATGTTCCTTAAATAAGCAAGTGGTTTATTCTTGTAAGTGGTATGAGGTAGGTATCTAACTTTATATTCCACGTGGCTGCTTGTCCTGCCTCCATGTAGTGAAGGGTACATCTTTTTCTCCCATTATGTTTTACCATCACCTTTGTACTTACATCAGATTTCTACATATTTGTGGGCAAGGTGAATTGTCCATCATGCTAAAGTGGTACAGCTCTCGGATGTGAATCAGAGGTTGCTGGTGAGAGAGGTGAGTGTTCTCTCTGTGATAGGCAGCACTAGACTGTCCCACATCCCAACAAGAACAGCTCTACTATTTGTTATGCTTACTATATTTGGAATCCACCTAAGATTTTATTTCAAGAACTTCTCTCTCTCTGTGTGGTGTGTGTTTGTGTATGGGTGTGATTGTGCCATGGCACAAGTATGGAGGTCAGAGGTGCTTCTCACCTTTCACCTTGTTTGAGACAGGATCCCTCTTGTTGGCATCTGTGAACATCAGACTATCTGGTTCATGTGCTTCGCCTTATGCCACCTCGCACTGCTGTGGGCACATGGGGATTAAAGACACCTGTGCAGCGCATGCATGGTTGCTGGGGGTTTGAATGGTTGTCAGGCTTGTGTAACAACAAGTACTTTTAGCCTTTTGACTACTGAACCATCTCCCAGAACCCTTGAATAAATTGTTACTATGTTTTTTAAAGTTTGAAAACTCTTTCTTTCTTTTCTTTCTTTCCTTCCTTCCTTCCTTCCTTCCTTCCTTCCTTCCTTCCTTCCTTCCTTCTTTCTTTCTTTCTTTCTTTCTTTCTTTTTTGAGGCAGGGTCTCATGTAGTTAGGTTGGCCTCAAATACTTTGTATACCTGAGGCTGGCCTTAAACTCCTGATTCTACTGTTTTAACCTTGCACATGCCTTGATTACTGCACACTTAAAAAATTTTGTTTCTTGGGCTGGAGAGATGGCTTAGCAGTTCAGGCGCTTGCCTGCAAAGCCAAAGAACCCAGGTTCATTTCCCCACGTAAGCCAGATGCATAAGGTGGTGCATGTACCTGGAGTTTGTTTGCAGCAGCCTGGCATACCTATTCTCTCTCTCTCTCTTTCAAGTAAACAAACAAACAAACAAAAAAAAAACAAATAAATAAATAAATATGTTTCTTGAAACAGGGTCTCACGTAGAAATCTAAGTTGGCCCTGTACTCATTATGTAGCCCAAGCCCAGGTTGTCCTTAAATTTGCAATCCTTTTCAAGGGCTGAAATTGCAGGTGTATGCCACCATGTCCAGCCCATAACTACTAGTTTAATATGTTATAATTTGGAAAGTTTTTTTATTTTTAAAGAAATAAGTCTTCACTCTCACTTTGAGTTAGATACAAAAGGTACCCAACAAGTCAGGAGGAGCTGGATATGTGACTTGGAGGAATGTTTGACTAGTAAGCACAAAGTCCTGGGTTTGAGCCCTAGCACCCCATCAACTGGGTATGGTACAAGCAAGAGTAAAGGCCGTTTTCAGCTACATAGAAAATTCAAGGCCAGGCTGGTATACATGAGAACTTGTCACAAACAAAACAAAAACAGATATCAGGACCTAGCAGAGGGGATAAGGCATTTTAAAAATAAACTACATATTACTTGTCAGTAGTTCCATGTATATAACCTATGCTACAAATAATTATTTCATAGTTTTCATGAGCAGTGTAGAGCGGTCTGGAGTTTATTCCTTATCCTCTATGATCATCTAAACCAGGGAAGAAAAACAACCTACATATGGGAAAAGTAATTAAAAAAATTAACCCACTGGAACAGAAGAGATGACATCAGCCTGGAGATGACTAAAATGAGTGATGTTGATAAGAACTTGAGGAATTCTGAGATGGGAGAGGTGTGGGCCAGAGTGAATAAGACCTTGATTTATCAAGTGGGCTAGGGCCAAGTTGGGAGTAGGAGGGAAGAACAGAGGCCATGTGTGCTCCCTTAGTGGTGTTCCCACATCCTCTCTGTGCTCACTACTCCTGCATCACTTCCTACACCCTAATACAATGATGGTTTTATCTACCCTCACCCCCTCACATGTCCCTCCCTCATACGCACGCTCTCAGTCAGAAAGCGTATGAGTTCTTGGAGGTGGACAGTGAGTGCTTTTCATTTTAACTTCCTCATTTATCCAGCACCATGTTTGCAGATGGTAGGCACCAACAGATGTGACTGGCTGGAGGGGAAGAGCCATGGACAGAGGAGTAAAATCAGGCTGGGTAGTTTCATATGGCCTCCACTGTCAGCCAGCCAGTGCTGGCTCTGCACTGGAACCGTGTTGAATAGTGGAGGTGGTCTGAGTTAAGGAGTGGTGTGATGCTGCCACATTTCAGAGGGTCTCTCTGGCTGCCCTGGGCGCCCTCGCTGGCCAGGGGAAGGGAAGGGAGTACTTGCTCTGTTCATGTAGAGCAACTCGCCTGTAGTGGGAACTGTCATGGGTGTTACTGTTATGTTGCCAAATGTGATTCAGTTCTAACAGCCACTGATGGGGGGTGAGTCGTCATTTACTGAATAAGTAACTTGTCTTCTGGAGTTGATCCAAGGTGGAGTAGGGATTGTAGCTCAGGTCAACTCTGAAACCTGTTTTGTTTTAAACTCTCCATACTTTGACCACATTATGTGGAGAGATGCCATTAAGGTGGGAAAGTGAGCTGTGGGGATGGGGGTGGAGGCTAAGGTTGAGATAACAGCCAAGAATGCCAGGGTCTGTAGCTTGGAAGCAGGGGAGACAATGGCAGAAATAGACTGGGAAGGCGGGGAGAGATGCTGCAGCTGCTAAGAGAATGAGCATGAGCTTAGACATCCTGACTTTGAGGTGACATTTCCATTGAAGCAGGAATTTCATGAGGTAAGTGGCAGTGCTGTTTCCCCTCCCCCTTCATCAAATCTGTCATTTTCGTTCTAAATTGGGAATGTTGCCGAGACTGAAAAATAGATGACACCTCCTGTGCTCCCAAATACCTGACCTCATTTGCAACTTCTTACATTTCAGTGTGAGAAACCTTCTCCCTTGAAGAGGACTGACTTCGTGTTGTTTGTGTTAGGGAATAAGCATTTTCTTTCCTGACAGCTAAGCCAGGAGGGGAAGTCCTTGAGTTCTGAGCTGCTCTGCCTTGAAAGTCATCTGGAGACCTCTTCAGAAGGTCAGCTGGGAACTTAAGAAAAGTCAAGTTAAGCCCTGCCACCAGCCCTCCACCACCTCAGTGCACATGGTTGACTAAAGATCTGGCTAAGGACCAGGTTATTTTAAAGCACTCCAGGCTTGTGGGAGAGGCTGAGTTCAGCAAAACATGCCTGGGTGGTGCTAGCGCTGTTTCGGGGTGTGGAGGCAGGAGTGGCTAATCGCCTTAATTTGAATAAATCTGGGATGGTGAGATGGTTCTTTGATAAAGGATTTGATTAGAGATTGTAATGGAGGATTTGTTGAAAGAGGGAGTCAGGCTCAAATGTTTATTGGAAAATATTTTGAATATTAATAGTTGAACTTAATGTATTCTGTCATCACCTCAAAAGCCTTTGGATTATTACTGATTTTTTTGTTTGTTTTGTTTTGAGCTCAGTGATCTGTGATCATCCAGTTGTTGGATCTAAGGAACAGAGAGGAATTACTCTCCTCCTCTTTTTTTTTTTTTTCTATTTATTTTCGAGTAACAAATATTGCCCATGGTTGGCTTGACGATCCTAAGCCATAGCTTGTTAACAAAACAGAACAAGCTGGAGGTTGAAAGGCTTGGGCTCGCTCTTACCCTTGCCATTAAATGCATGGCCCTGGGTAAGTTCCTAACCTCTCCTGGCCTTGGCGTCTTCAGATATAAGAAGCAGCATATAATATCTACAACTGGAGGTTGTTGTGTTGATTCAGTGAGATTATGTTTATCCATCTGCTTTGTAAAGCATACAGCCCAAGCAAATATGAATTAAATTTTATTTGTGGTAACAGAAGAATGTGGACAGTCTCTTGGTGTTTGTCTTAATAGGGCTTGACCTATATAACACGGGCCCAAGGACGTTTGTTAAGTGAATCACCTGTTGTTTTCTGGGCCATGCTTGAAATGACATGCTATGTTATGGTGAACTCCTTTTGTACTGCCCCAAGTTGCTGTTGCTCTTACACAATCTGCGTGAGATTAATGAACACATACATTCTTCCTTCTTGGAAACAAAACTGACTTGGGCAGGGTAGACATCAAGAACATGACTTAGCTGGTAAATATGTGATTCAATAATATAGATTTGGCCTAAGTGTTGGTGTGGGCCTCTGTATATGATGGGCAAATGATAAATAGCAAGTCTACCAAGTTGAGCGTGTTAGGGAACCTATTTGTTGCTTGTAGGGTGATTGAGCGCATACCATACTCTATATTTAACAAAATGAATGTGTACCAATAGGACTGTTTGCATTTGTTTCTATATTTTTCTCACCTGCTACCTATGAGCTCCTTGAGGACTTGGTTATCTTTGTTTTCTAACATTTAGTGCACTGTTCAGCAGATAATGTTTATTGGATGAATGAATGAAGGAATGAATGAGTGAATAAAACTTTGTATTTTTGTTCAATTGGAGAGATTTTTATGGAACGTAGGTGTGGGGTTGTGTTGTCAGCTGGTAATTTCATAGATGACTTCTCAGCTGTTGGAAAGAAACCCATGGTTAGGCACAGGTAGGTTGTACCTGCTGCCCTGGCCTTTCTTAGAATAGCCACCTTCCTATCTCTCTTCCATCCATCTTTGTCTTTCTTTCTAAGCTTTTGCCTCAGACAATCTTTCTATACATACATTTGTCTCCCTCATCCTTTCTTCCCTTTTCTTTTTTAGTGCATATCTTTATCTCAAGGAAATCTTTGCAGACCTTTTTTTTAAAAAATTATATTTGTTTGCAAGCAGAGGGCAAGACAGTGACACACACACACACACACACACACACACACACACAGAGAGAGAGAGAGAGAGAGAGGGAGAGAGAGACAAGAAAATGGGTACATGAGGACCTCCTGTCACGGCAAACGAACCTTAGATGCATGTGCCACTTTGTGCATCTGGCTTTACGTGGGTACCGGGAACTTGAACCAAGGCTGTTAGGGTTTGCAGGTAAGCACCTTTAACCACTGAGCCATCTGTCCAGTCCCAGATGTGTTCTTAAGGCCAAAGCAAGCATCTCCCCCAGTAGACCCTCTTAAACTCTCCTATTTACCTCCTCATCTTTCCCAAGTGAAATTTCCTTTCTTAGGCCTAGGCAACAAAGCAAAACACCCCCCCCCCCACCTTTCTTTTTAGATTTTATAAAGGCAATGAGATTTAGAGTCTCAAGGCCAGCATTAGAGTCTTGTGGCCGTTTCGTAGGTTTATTACTTTGAACAAGTTTCAAGGTTGTCTATGTTTCTGTTTCCACCTTTGAAAATGTGGCTGTGTACTATCAAATAACCACAATGTCCTGATGAAGTTTATTATATATGAAAATCTCCCAGTAACTGAAACAGAGCACCATGTACATGTCAGATATTGCTCATGTGGTACCAGTGTTGTATGTTGTGTTTGATTTGCAGACTTCTATTTTGAAATGGTCTTTAAAAATTATTTATTTATTTATTTATTTATTTATTTGAGAGAGATAGAGAAGAAGGGGCAGAGAGAGGGAGAGAATGGGCATGCCAGGGCCTCCAGCCACCTGCAAACGAACTCCAGACGCATGCGCCCCTTGTGCATCTGGCTTATGTGGGTCCTGAGGAACTGAACTAGGGGTCCTTAGGCTTTGCAGGCAAACGCCTTAACCGCTAAGTCATTTCCCAGCCCCGGACTCGTGTTTTAGTTGCATTATGGTCTTAGAGTTTGCTGCCAGCTTGAAATACCACACATAGTATGCCTTTCATGGCAAAATGTGTTTAACCTCAATAAATTGATACATGATGATATTTTGGAATCTTATTGATAAACTAACTGAGGGGTATCTTTATATTAAATGTGGCTGAAAGGAACTTTATGTCATATTTCTTTGTACCTGTCACTGGTGTTTAAAATAGTGTTGGGCACTTAGGCAATTACAACATACTCTTAAAAAAATTTTTTTGTTTATTTTTATTTATTTATTTGAAAGTGACAGACACAGAGAGAAAGAGGCAGAGAGAAAAGAGACGGAGAGGGAGAGAGAGAGAATGGGTGCATCAGGGCCTTCAGCCACTGCAAACGAACTCTAGATGCATGTGCCACCTTGCGCATCTGGCTTATGTGGGTACTGGGGAATCAAGCCTCGAACCAGGATCCTTAGGTTTCACAGGCAAGCGCTTAACCATAAAGCCACTTCTCCAACCCTAAAACTTTCTCTTGTTGGTAGTTGTAGGAACTGTCTTAATTATGATCTGGATTCATTCTTATTTAGCAGTAACCTAAAAACCTTGACTCAATGTTACATTTAATTTTGAAAAAGAATGGGAAATTGGACTTCCTTCTTATAGATCCATTTTGGTGTCATATTACTACTTTTGTCCCCAAGTTGGATGAATTTAGGTAAATCAATTCAAATTTGCTTATATAAGAAAATATAAAGAAAGAGGGCTGGTGAGATAGCTCAGCAGTTAAAGTCACTTGCTTGCAAAGCCTGCTGGCCTGGGTTCTATTCCCCAGTACCCATGTCAAGCCAGATACACAAAGCAGCACACGGTTTTTATTTTATTTTATTTTTTTATTTTTGAGAGAGAGAGAAAGAGAGAGAGAGGGAGAGAATGGGTGTGCTAGGGCCTTCAGCCACTGCAGATGAACTCCAGATGTGTGTGCCCCCTTGTGTATATGTGCAACATTGTGCGCTTGTGTTACTGTACGTCTGGCTTACTTGGGACCTGGAGATTTGAATATGAGTTCATAGGCTTAGCAGGCAAGCGCTTTAACTGGTACGCCATCTCTCCAGCCCTGTGGCACATGTTTGTGGAGTTTATTTATAGTGGTAGGAGGCCCTCGTGTGCCCATATACCCCCTCTCTTTCCTTGCAAATAAAGATGCAGTTAATTAAAAAAAAAAAAAAGAAAGAAAATGTAAAAGAAAATCTGGGCATGATGACACATGCCTTTAATCTCAGCTCTCGGGAAGCTGAGGTAGGAAGATCGCCATGAATTCGAGGCTAACCTGGGCTATGGTGAGACACTGCTTTAAAGAAAAAAGTCATGTCTGTTGTTAATTTCTTTGCAGGGACCACCCCTGCCATAAGATGATATTCCTTTTCAACTAACCATGGAAACTATTTTCTAATCTTTTGTCATTTTTAGAGTGTTTCAGTAAATATACCAAGAGGGGATACTTGCAAGCATGTTCTATTTTGTTTTTATTTTATTAACTTGCTTAGAGCCACTTTTATTTCAAATAGGTGTTTTAGTTTCTGACACCTGGTCTTACAATGTATTCAAGGCTGGCCTGGAAGTGACTTTGTAGCCTGTTCAGTGTATTCAAGGCTGGCCTCAAACATGGGATCATCCTACCTCTGCCTTGTCAGTGTTGGGATTCAAATAAGTGTTTTTTTTTTTTTTAATGGTGTTTTGATGGTTTATTTTGAATGTCATCTTAGAAACAAAGTAAAAGACAATCTGAGACAAAAATTGCACAGTTGATGCTCATTAAATAAGTATGGTGATTAATCAAAATAAGGGAAATATGTTCTCTTCTGCAACTCCAGAAATAAGTTCTGTTGTCCTGAAGGTTCATATACATCGGTAAAAGGGACAAATCACTGCAATTCAAGCTGCCTCGTAACTGTGTCAATATACAGCAGCAACCAAAGTTTTCTTTTCTTCCCAAGAAGTCAGTTTCGATCTTCAAACTGTGCCTTATTTTTTAAAAGTTAAGAGGCTAGAAATTCAATGGGATTTGGTGGTCTTTCGTTTGCAAGCACAGCAAGTCCTTGTAATAAGATAGGCACAACTGTCTGATCCAGGTAGGCACGAGTTGGCAAGGACTGTAGATCCACCTTCTGCTTTGATGACTTTTCTGCATTAATCTTCTCATTTTCTACTATCCTCTCCACGTTGTCCGTGAGGCCGTACTCGGAGTGAGGGTTCTTTGCAACCTGCGTTTGTCCCTCCAGCATCTGCTCACCCTCCATGGTGCCGGTCACCGGATACCAGTCTAGACGGAGCGGGCGAACGACCGGGACGAGCCGACTCCCCGCGCCCGAGCGAGCTGCCGCCGCCGCTGCCTCCTCCGCGCCCTGCCTGCGCCGCGCCGCACCGCCTCAAATAAGTGTTTTTAATGTTGACACTGTACTTTTGGCTCCATAGAACAACCGCCACATAGAGTCTTGTCTTCAGTAAGCAGGGCTGACACTTCACAGCACCAAGTGTATGTAGAGGAATAGGGTACAGTCACAGGGTTGAATACTCTGCTTAGGGAGTATAAAGAAAAAGTTAATATGGTGTACTAGAGCACTAGAAGACATAGATCTTGAGGGCTCCTCCTCTCTGGGAAGCTTCTTGTGTTTATGTTGGGTTGTAAAATTGTAATCACAACTGTTCTGGGTTTGATTAGGTTTCCCTGCTGTTAAGTTCTCTTTATCTTCTCTTCTAAGCTTGTGCCTCTGAATGCTTAAATCATTAACAACTCATTAAAAGTCTTTTGACTAATTTCATTTTCTATCAAGCTGTAGCTGGGGTGTGGTAGATACCTGCGCAGGCTTGCTTGGCTGGGCGGCACCTGATCAGCTCTTACCATTTTGGCTGTCAAAAGGCCACTGAATCAACAGACTGGAGTAGGGAACCTGTTCACTGAAAGTCCTTGACAAAAAAAGAAGAGGCCATAGAATAGAAATGGATAGGCTCTGATCATTCTCTTCCCCCTGAAGGGCTCTTCAGGATTAGCATCTTGACTGTCTTTATGCAGTAGCTTTTCTCTTTCCCTCAGAGACTGTTTCTGTATTTGCATTTTTCTTTCAGAATGTATATAGCTTCTTCCCATGATTCAAAGGGCTTTAGTTCTCCCATTTCATTTATTCTCTGTAGGGATCAAAGCTTTCTCCTATCCGTTTTTTGATTTACTTTTTTGGCAGGAAGGGTGCTGAGATTGAACTCAGAGCCTTGTATATCCTAGGCAAAGTGCTTGATACTGAGCCCTGTAGGAATTAAGGTCTTGATGGAAATGAAATGGTTCACCAATTACTGGGCTGTGGGAGTCAAAGTTTCAAGCCAGTTGCAATAGGAATTCTGAGATCTCTTTCTCTCAACAACAGTGACACATCCTGAGAAGCACTTTGAATATTTGATTTTGTTGTAGTGGGAACATGATGGAATATACTTAGATAAATCCAGATGGTGCAAGGGTAGGACAGCCATTGGACATGAAACTTAAGTGATGTAGTAAAAGCAAGATGTATGAATCTGCTGCGAGTGTACCACAGCAAAACGGTTTTACCATAAACTTTTTTTTTAATAATACATTCTAACATAAAATATAGCTTGGTGTATCAGTTACTTTCTCATTATTGAGACAAAATACCCAACAGAAGCAGCTTAAAGAAGGAAAGGGTTGTTTTCAGTTTGCAGTTTTGAGGAGAAGTCTATGGTGGCTGGGAAAGCATGGCAGGATTAGGAAGCTGGTGTTACATCCTCACATGAGCAGGGAAGAAGTAGAGAAGAGTGTATCAAGTGGGGCTGTGCTATAAAATCTCAGGGCTCGCCCCAGCGACATACTTCCTTTAGCAAGGTTCTACCACCTAAAAGTTCCACAATCTATTAGAACAGCACCACCAGCTGGGGATTAAGTATCCACATACAAGTCTACCAGGAACATTATACAGTCAAACTACCACATTCCATGATAAATGTATAAAGTAGCAGCATATAGTTATTTATTGCCATTCTCAAGTATCATGTACTGTACAAGGTTGGTATGAGCTCTGTTGTTACCAGAGAACTGAGATTTCCTTTTATGGGTTCTTAAGTCTCCTTAATAAAAGAATTGAAGAGTTTAGAAATGGACCCAGACTAGAAGCTTGAGAAGAATTTTATTAGCGATTGAGAGAAAAACCATGGGGAAGACAAGCTATAACTCTCAGCAGCTGTTGGGAGGGCAATGGATAATTTGAAGAAAGTCATGCCTTTTGAATTAGGTTCAGAAAGCAGGCAGGTTCTGCAGTGGAGGTCTATAAACAGACTGCAGAGAGCAGTCTTCAGAGAAAGTGAGAAAACCAGGATCCAAAGAAGAGTTGGAAAATGAGAAAAGGAGAAGTAATGTTTTTTGTGTTAGAACTCTGAAAAGTGAATAGGTGTACAGTGAGGGGCTGCAAGCACCTGCCTTGAGAGAGGGACTTTTGTCGGTTTAAGCACAGTATCTCAGTAAGGAGATAAATATTCCTTTCACCTCTTCAACTTGTCTTTGGTTAAGAGGTGATCTTTTGGCCAGGTGATTGACAGCTCAGTTGGATTAACTGTTAAGGGAGAGGATCATAATCTTATGTTTTGGTTAGCTTAAAATGTCATGACTCCATGCAAGGCCACAAGGAAAACTCTGATTCTGTTCTTTTGGTCGTGAGGAAGTAGCTTTCTGTCAATAAACCTGGGAAAGGGGAGATGGAATCCATGAAGGAGGAGTCCATCCTCACTGGCCTCTAAGCTTGCTAATAATGCCTGTTTAACTACCTCATGACAATACTTGATCTCACCTATTCGTCTCTTAGATGTATTTTCTCGTTGAAGTATATGCTAGCATTGACATTTCTTGTAATTGTGGATGTGACCCAACACATAGCACCTACTCAGTTGTTTATTTTATTTACTCCTAGACTCAGCACGTGGCGATGCTTTTCCACTATGTTCTAGGCTCTTGTTTGGTGCTAGAGTAATTGACAAGACAGAGCAAGTTTCTACTTTGAGCTGTAATTTAAGAGAAATCTTAGAGAAATATTTAACATGATAATACATGGGTAAGTTAATAGTGTACTTGAAGCTAGTTGTGTGTTCTGCAGGAAATAAAAACAAGGTGGTGTGCTGGAGAGTGGCTGGTAGGGAAGAGGGAACTTAGTCATGTGTGGGCAGTGAAGGGCTCTTGGAGATGATACCTGGAATGACAATGTGATGAAAAGAAAGAAACTGACTAAGGTAAGATGGGGGTAACAGGTGCCAGAGCCTGAAGTAGATGAAGCTGTATATGTTGAGGAGTAGAGAAAAGGTCTGTCTGTGTGAAACCAGAGTTGGAGAGTACGTGGGACAGGGACAAGTATGAGGTAGAATAGGCAGGTATGGCCAGACTACACAAAGGTTAGGGACACTAGGGACTCTAACTGATTGCTTGTATAGTGGGAAACTGAAGTAGGCAATAAGTAGGAGAGTGAAACATCTGGCTTATTTATGTTAAAGCTATTCTGCTTACTATCTAGAATATAGGTGTTAGTGTGCAAAAAATTCAGAAGGAAGAGTACTATTTGCAAGTTTCTTACAGTCATTGAGAGATGATGGTAGTTTAAGAGTTAATGGCAGTTTAAACTAGGTGGACATATGTGGAAACTTGCTTGTTTTTTTTTTTTTTTCACTAAGTGAAACCAGAATAAGTTTTTTTTCCTTTTTTTTTGTATTGACAACTTCTGTACTTACAGACAATAAACCATGATAATCCCTTCCCCTCCCCCACTTTCCCCCTTCACGACTGCACTCTCCATCATATTCCCTCCCTCTCTCGGTTGGTCTCTCTTTTATTTTGATGTCATCATCTTTTCCTCGTATTATGAGGATCTTGTGAAGGTATTGCTAGACACTGCGAGGTCATGGATATTGAGGCCAATTTCTGTCTTGACAGTTGTATTGTAAGCAGTCCTACCCTTCTTTGGCTTTTACATTCTTTCTGCCACCTCTTCTGCAATGGACCCTGAGCCTTGGAGGGTGTGGTAGAGATGTTTCAGTGCCAGAATAAGTTTTTCTATTCATCTTTTACATTAACTATTGTTCAAGCCTGGTTCATTCTTTCCTGTGGTCTCATGCATATGCTTTGCAGTTGAAAGGATTCATTCATGGATTTTGTATAGTACTGAATTAGTGGTCATGAATTCTTCTAGTCTATTTTATAATATAAAGTTCTTTCTTTGTTAGTTAGGAAAGTTTTGCTGGGTATACTAGTTTGGGTTAGCAGTTACTGTCTTTCAGAATTTGAAATATATGTCAGTGATCTCTTGTCTTTTAAAGTTGCCGTTGAGAAATTTGTTATTCTGATGGGCCTACCTTTATAAATGATTCGATACTTCTCTCTTACTACTTTATAGTTTCTTTGGTCTGTATATTTAGTGCTTTAATTATAATATGGCAAAGGAAGGTTCTTTCCTAGTCCTGTCTGTTTGATGTTCTAAATGCCTCCTTTATCTATATTGGCATCTCCTTCCATGGATTTGGGAACTTCTATGATTTTGTTGAAAATAGCAATGCCATTAGGCTGAAATTATTCTCATTCTGTGCCACAATTCCTAGACTTGACCTCTTTATGGTCTCCTGAGTATCTTGGAAGTCATCCTACCTGTACTGTATTAATTTATGTTTCTCCTTGTTGGAATGTTCCAGTTCTTCCACATTGTCTGCAAGCTCAAATATTGACCTCTATTCTATTGGTAAGATTTTCTCTGGAGGTTTTTTTTTTTATTTGACTTACTGTATTTTTCACTTTTACCATTTCAAATTGGTTTTTCTTCAGCATTTCTTTCTTTCTTTCTTTTTTTTTTTTTGTTTCTTTTTGTTTTTCAAAGTAGGGTCTCACTTCTAGCCCAGGCTGACCTAAATCACTATGTAGTCTCAGGGTGGCCTTGAACTCATGGCGATCCTCCTACCTCTGCCTCCTGAGTGCTGGGATTAAAAGTATGAGCCACCACGCCTGGCTTTGTTCAGTATTTTTATGTCTTTACTCATATCATATGTTGATGTTCTTATTTTCTTCAGTTGATTTTCTGTGTTTTCTTGGAATTCCTCTAGGAGTTTGTTTTCTTCTTTGATTCCTTTGATTTCTGTGACCATACTTATAAATAAGCAAGGATGCTATGGAGCATACTAGGTTTTTGTTTACTTATCAGTGGGAGGGACGCAGGTAGGTTAGGATGGGAACTAGTGTTATCTTTGGAAAAGATGATGGCAGGAAAATTATCTGGGAGAGGAAAGTGGGGACATTATTAGGGTCCACAGAGTTTAGAAGTTATTAAGACTGGAAGTTTGAAGAGGAGGGGCTAAGGGAAGAACAGGTTGGAATGAGAGGGCAAGTGTATGAGCTTTGCATTGGAAAATAGTAGAGAGATCACAATAGTAGCCTGTGTGGAGAATAATAAGAATAATCCTAAGATCCAACTGAGCAGTATACAAACACAAAACCATCATGAAGTATATATATTTGAGTAGAGATTCGAAAGAAGCACTAAAAGTTTAAAAAAATATCAAAAATGATAGAAGTCAATCCTTACATGCAAATGAAAACAAAGTTAAACATGTATCACATCAAAAAAGTTATTGCATCAGTGTTTCTGCCTTGAAGAGATGGATTTTTTGAATTCTTTCCTTCTCTGTGACGTGTCCTTTAGTAACCTGCCTTGATATAGGAGGTGGAATTTGCAGTTCAAATCTATAGGACCAGATTTGTGGTATGTGTTACCTCTGAGGAGATCTGGCCAGTAACCTTTTGGGGTGAATTTCTAGCCAGTTGAGCCACATAGTGAAGTCAGTTCCTCCTTGGTGCACTCTCAGGCTCGCTGAGTGCTGTGTGGGGGAGGGGCAAGTGGGAGCCCTTGGCTTCCTGTAGTCTCTGATGTTTCCAGTGCTGGCCGAGGGGGAGGGGAAGTTGTGGAATGCTGCCTGGTGGTGTGCTCCTGGAGCTCAGCTGGTTTCCCCTGCCCTCTCCTTCAGGTTCTTCTGGCCAGTATATGTTCGGAGAAGCACTTCAGAGCAGTTTCCACTGTTTCCACAGGCACGACAGTGTGCAAAGAGCATACTTCCCTGTGACAGGCCGGTAGTGTCTGTTATACCAGTTGATTCACCCCGATGGGCAGCAGTTTTCTCCCTGGAGATCTCACCAATACATTAGTTTACCATAAGATCTTATTGTATATTATCTTGCCTCTCTTCTTTCCCTCATTTTGTTGATGAAGTTACTAATCCACCCTTTTACCCAGAAGTCCTTGTACACAGCAGGCTTTGAGTTGATTCCCTTCCTCAGTGTGTGGGGTGGGGATCAGTACAGTGGTTGCCTTTGGAAGATGACAAGGGTGATAGAAGTTCGCATCATGGTGGGGAAGGCAAGAAAGGCAGGCTCATCTTACTGCACCTGGAGTCAGGAAGCAGAGCTGCACTTTCTTTATTTTTCTTCCAGAAAGAGCTGTCTGTGTCAATGTATAAAATTCCAACTCACACTTAGTTCCCTTGGAAGGGAGATTATAGAATTTCAGGACTGGTATCTGTCATGGCTTCCGCATTCTGGTCTACGGCCATTCTCATTGGCAGCCTCCTGTGTGGCAGTGCTTATCTGTGAGAGGCAGGGGCCTGCACATTTGCAGTAAGTTGAATAGTGAGGAGCTGGGCAAGCAGATAGTCTGAAGCAAGCAGACAGAATACTGAGTTCAAGATTGTCCCCAGGCAAGGCTTTTTTAAGCCTGCATTAATTAAATAGAACAGAATTTTCCCTCCTTAAGATCACCAGGAAGTGTATAGCAGAATTCCAACTGCTTTTATAAATTATATATGAAAAAATATATATTATATATAAATTACCTTAGAATTGCATTTTGTGTCTTTTATTTTTTAATTTTAACTTTTAAATATTTTTATTCATGCATGTGTAGTAGAGAGAGAGATAGAGGGATAGGTAGATGAATAGATGGATGATAGAGAATGAATATGGGTGTGCCAGGGCCTTTTGCTACTGCAAACAAATTCCAGACATGCACCGCATTGTGTGTCTGACTTTACATTTGTACTGGGGAATTGAAACCAGGCGGACAGACTTTGCAAGCAAGAACCTTACTGTGCTGAGCCATCTTTCCAGCCCCTAGTTTATGCTTATTAAATTGGGTTCACACGATATAATCCCAGTGCACCTATTGGGGAGGCAGAGACAGGAGAATTTTCTTAAATTCACAAGCTGCTGGTCTAGTGAATGCAGTTGTGAACAACAGACCCTGCCTCAAACAAGGTGGAAAGCAAGGATTGACCTCCCCCAAAGTTGTCCTCTGACCTCTTCCCAACACACACCATGTCAGACGTTCCATAGCACACATGTATCCACACTCACTCACACAAAATTAATAACATCTGCCCTGCTTATAGCACCAAATCTTTGACCAAATGAAACACTATAAGTGAACCCAATTTAAAAAGCATAAAATAGGAGCTAGGGAGATGGCTCAGCTTTTAAAGGTCCCACTTTATGTGGGTTTAGAGGGTTAGCTCAGGTACTCACACTTACGAGGCAAAGGGCTTTGTCCACTGAGCCCAGAGGCAGCAATTGTTAATTCCATTTACAAGATGGTAAAACAAAATCATTAGGTAGGTTAAAGGACACACTGCCTATGTCACACTGTAAGGGCAGAACTAGAACATGAAGAAATACTTACTGCCATGAGTTTGAGACCAGCCTGGGCTACAGAGTGAGTTTCGGGTCATTTTGGGCTCAAGTGAGACTTTGCCTGTAAAAACAAATAAACAACAAAATATACTTCTTTTTAAAACAACTGTATTGCCAGGTATTGTGACACATACCTGTAATCCAGTACTTAGGAGGCTAGGGGAGGAGCATCAGGAGTTCAAGGCCATTCTGGGCTATATAGGAAGTCCATATCTCTGAATAAACCAACCAACCAGCCAAACAGCCTTATTGAAGTGTAATTCATATACAATTAAATGCACTCATTTTAACCTTCAAGAGTTTTAACAACTATATGTACTTGAGTAACTGTGTATTGAACATTCTGTCATTCCCCAAATTTCCCTCAAATGCTCCTTTGAAATACTCCCACCCCTATTTGATGTGTAATCCAGTGCTTTATCCACAACCCTACATAGTAATCTAGCAGCCTTTCAGTGGCATCCTTCTAGAACGGTACTGCCTGGCAGCCAGCCAGCTTTCAGGAAGCTAGTGGGTTGGTTACTCCGCTTTGAGTTCCTTCCTTTCCACCTTTTTCCAGCTTCAGGCTATAGAAAGATAAAGTGACTTCTTCTCAGGTGAGCTTGGTGAACTGCATACCCTCTCCTGTGTGCACTTGCTTCCCTGTAGCCTGCAGAGAGGTGGAGAGTGCTGGAGGGGACAAACTCAGGAGGATGTTCTCCTCCTCCTTGGTCTCCTCCTTGGAAACCTGCTCTGTGCTGCTTAGTTGCAGCTCCCCAAGGCCATCTGTATTCTGAATGCCCTGTCTGGCGAGTGAATCCCAAAGGCTTGGAAGATCCTAGCTCTGAAAAATGAACAAATCTTGGGTATAGTAGTTACATGAACCCTTTCTCAGTGCCATTAGGTTCTGAGAACATTTTCCTTTTTCATTACTTTTATTTATTTATTTTTGGTTTTTCGAGGTAGGGTTTTATTGCTCAGGCTGGCCTGTAATTCAGAGTCTCAGGGTGGCCTTGAACTCATGGTGATCCTCCTACGTCTGCCTCCCAAGTGCTGGGATTAAAGGTGTGTGCCACCACGCCTCGCTTCTTTTTCATTATTTTTTAAAAATTTATTTTTTAATCTTGTATCTGTCCCATGTGTGCTATGCTCATATGTGTTAATGCGGATGTCAGGACAACTTTTGAGGTTGGTTCTCACTTTCCACCCTCTTTGAAGTAAGATCTCTCTCTCTCTCTCTGTGTGTCTCATTTTTGGTTTGTCGAGGTAGGGTTTCACTCTAGTTCAGGCTGACATGGAATTCACTACATAGTCTTAGGGTGGCCTTGAACTCACGGCGATCCTCCTACCTCTGCCTCCCTAGTGCTGGGATTAAAGGTGTGCACCACCATGCCTGGCATAGATCTCTTCTTGCCATTCTAGCTGTCTGGTGAGTTTGGGGCTTCTTGTAGGTGATCTTAGATTATAGAGCCTTGCACTTGGCTTTATGTGTTCTGGGGATTTGAACTCAGGTTGTCAGGCTTGCTTGCAAGAGTGTGACCTCTGTGGTCCAGAACAGATACTTTCTAATGTACTATTCTCAAAGCCTAGGTTTTGCCTATAGTGACTGCACATTCCAAACCATCAGGATGTCTGTCTAGGTGGTCAGTGCTAGGCCACAGCTGCTCTTGGAGTTGCTATGAGACATCCACCAAAAGAGCAGAGGGGAGGGCCTTTGACCAGCAAGATGGAGACGAGTGCCTTAATGGAGCCTTATAGTGATCACAGGTTGACCCAGAATGGCAGTGTGTACGTTTCTGCCTGAGGTTTGCTCCCCATTTAGCCATCAAGTTTGGGAGAAGCCCTGTGCTGTGATACTTACCCCTCTCATTTGTTTTGGGCTACTTGGTTCTCAGTGCTTCTTCCTATCTATTATTTCCTTGTTCTGGTACCTTCTCTTAGGGTAAAGGCCCATCTTATCTAATGTAGGACAGCTGCAAGGACACAACTCAGATTTCTCAGCAAGGACTCATCTTAACTTTTGGTCTCTGCACAGTATTGATTTTCTCTTAGTTATTTTACAAATTTCTCAGCTTTGGTGAAGGGAGAAGAAAATCACCAACCTGCATGCTTCACCTCAGGTTTCTCCTTAGCTGGCAACTTTAACCAGAAATAATCTTTTTTTTTTTTTTTTTTTTTTTGAGAGTATAGCCTCAGGCACTGCT
This sequence comes from Dipus sagitta, assembly GCA_036346955.1. Taxonomy (NCBI): domain Eukaryota; kingdom Metazoa; phylum Chordata; class Mammalia; order Rodentia; family Dipodidae; genus Dipus; species Dipus sagitta. The sequence goes on from CM070770.1 coordinate 258,022,993, forward strand.
CTCTTTTGTACTCCCTGGTGTGTGTCTGGCTCTCAACAGCTGTTGGCCATCCTTGCCTGCATCTTTAGTTGCTGGCTGCATCTGCTAGCAAGTCCCTGGTGTTGAATCTTTGACTTAACTGCTTTCGTTCCCCTTGTAAGAGCCTCTTGCAGCAGGGAGTCATGGAAAGCAGTTGTTTTGTCTACCAGCAAAACTAGGTGCCCAAAGGTCCAAGTACTGACTCCAGTGTGCTCTGGGAAGACGCGGTGGTGGGGACAAAGACTGCCTTGAGAGCCCCGCATGTGTACATCTGGGGTGGCTGCACAGAGATGGGGGCAAAGGGCTGTTCATGTCTGCAGACAGAAAAACAATTCCAGTTTCACAGAGGTCACACACTGTAGCAATGTGTCCTTTCTACTTCCCATTGGAGTTTGGCTTTCTAAAAGTTCAGAAGGTTTCATTCCTTTTCATGTCCCAAGAGGGCTTTCCTTAACGACGAGAGAAATGCGAGGATGACTAGGCATGGTAGTGGTATAGGTGACCAAGAAGGTGGCAGGGGGAAAAAGAAACGATAGTGTTTCAAAGGAATTTTTTTTTTTTTTTTGAGATACTGAAGGTATTAGTGGTCACCTGGGGGAATCCTGGATTTATTTGACAGTTCCTATTTTCCACTTAAGCTTCATGTGTTCACTCATTTGGGAACTAGGGAAGGGAATAATGCCCTCCCCAAGGAGTTGTGGCTGAGCTCCCAGTCCCCAGGACCAAAGGAGCTATTGTAGCTGGGAAGCAAATTGGCTTAGCCCTCGCCACAGAGCTCAGAGCTCTGGGTGGTTATTTCATCTTTCCCCTAATATTTTCCTCCTCGCAGCCTCTATATTCCCCTTCTGCAGGAAGTCCCTTGTCCATAGCTTCCCTTTGGCCCACTTGGGCTGCTCCCTTTTAGCATTTTCCTTTGTAGCCTCATCACGTCTTCAAACTCTGGGAGGAAGGAGGATTTTGTTCTGATGCCTTCCTTCTGCTCAACCTACTGAGTCAGATGGCCTGCTGGCTAGCCCATTTTTAGCTGCCTCTGGGGAAGAAGATTCTGTCACCTATTTTGAAACCTGTTTCATTCATTGACAGCTTTCAGATTAGGAATTTCTTATGATACTTGACTTAAAACTTAATAGCTGTAATTGAAAATAATTTTGTGTCCTTGAAATCACAGAGTTTGTGAAAGAGGGATTTTTGGAAGTCGTTTAGGCCTCTTATGAAGAAAAGGAAACCCACCAATTTCCCAACTCCAAATTGAAATGGGAAATGCCTCCTCATCCTCCCATTGAAAATCCCATCTGTTTTGGGGTCTGCTTCTGAAAGCACACATTTGGGTGCCATTCTGTGAGAATCACTTTAATTTTCAGGGGAAAAAAAAAACTGATTGTAGAGTTGTAAGTGTAGAATACAAACATTAACTGACAGACTATTTTGTTTCTAGTGAGAAAGTTAAATGATGCTTGCAGAATTACCTTGCCACGAGAGTAAAAATAAACTCGTCTCAACACACAAAGGCTTTCCCAGTTATTTTCCTCTTTTCCCTCCTGCCTTTTAAGGGGGGGGGGGTTTAAAGTGGTGATGATGGTTATTTTTTTCTTTTCTATCATGGACTCCTTTGTATATGAAGTGTCTTTTTTAAAGATTTTGTCAGGTGACTGAAAACTCCTTTGAAGGAAGACTTTCCGTTCACCTGGCTTTCTGCTGCGCACATTTCCCAGTCCCTGTGCTCATTCCCTGCACAGGCTGCATCTAGATGGCAAACACCTGTCATGAGAAACCAATGATGTTCACTCTCCTTCAGTGCAGGAACCTTTTTTATTTTATTTATTTATTGGTTTTTCAAGGTAGGGTCTATCCCAGTCTGACCTGGAACTCACTCTGTAGTCTCAGGGTGGCCTTGAGCTCATGGTGATCTTTCTATCTCTACCTCCCTCCCAAGTGCCACCATGCCTGGCTCTTTTTTTTTTAAAATATTTTATATTTCATTTATTTATTAGAGACAGACAGAGGGAGAGAAAGAAGAAGAGAGAGAGAAACACACACACACACACACACACACACACACACACACAGAATGGGGGTGTGCCAGGGCATCAAGCCACCGCAAATGAACTCCAGATGCATGTGTCATCATGTGCATCTGGCTTACATGGCATCTGAAGAATCAAACCTGGGTCCTTAGACTTCACAGGCAAGCACCTTAACTGCTAAACCATCCCTCCAGCTCTTGGCTCATTTAAAAAAAATGTATTTTCATTTATTTATTTGCAAGTAGAGAGGGAGAGAGAGAGAGAGAAAAAAAAAAAAGAGAAACAGAGACAGAGAATGGGTATGCCCCAGGACCTCTTGCCACTGCAAATGAACACTTTGTGCATCTGGCTTTACTTGGGTACTGGAGAATAAAACTTAGGCTGTCAGGCTTTGCAAGCAAGCACCTTAATGACTGAGTAATCTTTCTATCCCACCTCTCCCATTTAATTATTTATTTGCAGAGAGAGAAAGAGAGATTGAGAGAGAGAGAGAGAGAGAGAGAGAAAGAGGGGGGGGCTATGAATATGGGTGTACCAGGACCTCTAGCCATTGCAAATGAACTCCAGATGCATGCACCACTTCATGCATCTGGCTTTATGTGAGTACTAGGGTGTAGAACCCAGGTTGTTAGGCATTGTAGGTAAGCGCCTTAACTGCTGAGGCATCTCTCCAGCCCCCACTCTTTTTTCCTTGTTTTTTTGAGGTAGGGTCTCGCTCTAGCCCAGGCTGACCTGGAATTCACTATGTAGTCTCCAAATTCTCAGTGATCCTCCTACCTCTGCCTCCCAAGTGTTGGGATTAAAGGTGTGTGTCCCCACACCTAGCCCTCTCATTGTTTTAAAAATATTTATTTATTTATTTATTTGAGAGAAAGAGAGAGAGAGAGAGAGAGAGAGAGAGAGAGAGAGAGAGACAGAGAGAGACTCCTAGGGCCTCCGGCCACTGCAAACAAACTCCAGATGCATGCACCCCCTTGTGCATCTGGCTTACATGGGTCCTGGAGAATCGAACCGGGATCCTTTGGCTTTGCAGGCAAACACCTTAACCGCTAAGCCATCTCTCTAGCCCTCTCTCATTTTTTTTTTTTTAGAATGATTTATTTATTTGCAGGAAGAGACAGGGTGAGTGAATGAGAATATGGGTGTGCCAGGGCCTCCAGCTGCTGCAAACAAACTCCAGACGCGTGCACAACTTTCTGCATCTGGCTTTACATGGCACTGTGAAATCAAACCCAGGTAATTAGGCTTTACAGGCAAGTTACTTAGCCACCTCTCTAGCCCCAGCTCTCTCATTTTAACAGCCCAGGATGCCAGCCACAGTTAAAGCAGATCTTCCCACTTCAACATAATCAAAGGTCCTGTCAAGTTGACAATCAGTATAAACCATCATATATCACATACCACATTGGGATGTCACGTGCTTGGATCAGTTGACAGGCTATATTCAGATTTGTGACCAAAGTTGAGGTGGCACTTATTTCCTGTTTTATCTCTTGGTCTATTTTTCAGGCTAGTTCATGTTCTTGCAATTTTATTTCATTAGTTAATTTACATTTTAGTCTCTGGAAATATTACTAAAATTCATTACTTCATTCACACTGTAACTACCTGAGGTATTTAACCTGTTTGTTTTATGTGATCTCATGCCAACTTTTTTTTTTTATTACCTAATTGGGTTGGTCCTAAACTCATTTTGCTATCACCCTTAGATAAACAGGCAGGTGTACTGGAGACTTCTTGTTTGGAACTGTTGGGCCTGTAGTTTGCCTCTTTTTTCTGGTACTAGGATTGAACCTAGGTCCTGTGTATCCCCAGCCCTCTTTTTACTTTTTATTCTGAGATAAGGTCTCACTAAGTGCCCTGGCTGGTCTTGAACTCACTCTGTAGCCCAGGTTTGTCTGTGCCAATGATCTTGTGCCTTATGAGAGTCAGTGTCTTTAAATGAAACCATTTCTTAAATATATTTGACCAGTGAAATGCACACTTCAGAATTCTAAGTACCATTGTATTCTTTTATTGTTGTCTTCTCTACCTAATCCAGCAGTCATATATTTGTAAATAATTTATTTATTTTTATTTGAGAGAGATTGAGGAGAGAGAGGAGCAGAGAGAGATAGAGAATGGGCATGTCAGTGCCTCCAGATGCTGCAAACGAACTCCAGACATGTGCGCCACCTTGTGCATCTGGCTTATGTGGGTCCTGGGGGAATTGAACCTAGATCCTTTGGCTTTGCAGGCAAGGGCCTTGACTGCTAAGCCATCTCCCCAGCCCCCAACAGTAATATTTTAAAACAATTTGTCTTCATTGAGTCATTCCAAAGCTTTCAACTTATTTTTCATGGAAACACCTTTTTGTGCTTATAGATAATATAATAATCTAACACATAATTGATAGGTATAGCTGCAGCCTACTGGCCCTTGGAAAGGCATGCTGCCTGGTTGGTGGGAGTACAAATAAGCAGGTACACAACAGGCCTATTAGTGAATAGCCTTCAGCACGGTGTAGGAACCAGCTGATAAATCTTAGAGCAGTTGAAGTATGTCAGATAAGCTGGCAGGCCAGTTAAAGTATCTTTTATATACATTTCTTTTTGCTATAGGGAATATTGTTTTAGTGCCTATTGTCATAATTCTTTGGTTTGACTACAGGTTTTGGAAGGACAAGGTTCTTGTCTTACACCGTTTGTGGTATACATGACTGGACATGGCAGGTATAGAAAAGTGGTGTGTGTGTGTATGAATGATTATGCTTCTCAATTATATGTATATGTTTGTATGTATGCATATGTATACACACACATAAGTACAGTACAGTGTTATGCACATAGTTTCTGCAAAATGCTTTCTTGCTATGTATGTGTCACATACAAGTGTACAAGCAAAGTACTAAAAATCTATATAAGAACTTTTACAGTTTAGGATTTTTGCTAATTAGTTTCTGTTTTAGATGAGAAACTAAGAATTCACTGTGGAGTTTTTATGCTTGGATTGGAACAGTGCATGTTTCAGGAAGATCTCTCAGCAGTTACCACACATCATTCTTAGAACAATAAAAATAGTATTAATAATAACTGATATTTATTGTGTGAATCTCCATGGCCCTGGAAGAAGATACAGCAAGGCATGTTGTATTATTCTTATTTACAGATGCGGAATCTTTAGGAGCTGCTGAGGATGTGGTACAGGGCTAAGCTTTGAACTGTTGAGTAATAGGTACAGTTTGTTTTCAGAGTGCTTCTGCTGCTTTTAATGGTCGAGAGTCCATCTAGGTAGGATGAAAAGGGCCCTTATGTCTGAAGAGTCTGCCTAAGGGGAGAAATTGGCACTTGATTTTGGCTTGCTAGGAACCAGAGTAGATACCTTCTTGATTCTAGAGAATGGAAAGATCCTTGTGGCTGGGCATTGCTTGGGGTATTTGAGTTCAGCTTCTGGTAGGTGAGAGGTAAAGCAAAAGTGGCAGTGGAAATAAGCTACTGTAGGACATTAGACCCTGCCTGTCAGTTTTCTTCCAGGCCTACCCCTTGTTTGAGGGCCCTTGTAAAACTCCAGTTGCTCTGGCAGTCTGGATGTGTGTGAACAAGCTGTTTGATGGTGCCAAAACAAACAGCAATGTGGGCCGCAGGGCCCTGGGTTAGGAGCTGGGCAGAGAGTGGGCTGCATTTGGGAGCAGTGTGCATGGAAGTAATTTTCCTAACTGCTGGCACAAGGTTGGTTCTGAGCTGAATTTAAGAAAGAATTAGGGTGTTTTGTCCTTCTACTCTTTTGGGATCTCATAGATACCACAAAGCCAAGCTCTACAAATTCACAGCCAGAAGTGAATCTCAAAAGGTGCCAAACATTAGGCCTCTTGGACAGGAAGGTGATGGCAATAACAGCAACACACACACACACACACACTCTCTCTCTCTCTCTCTCTCTCTTTCTCTCTTTCTCTCTCTCACCAAATAAATGCTTATGGGCTGGCAAGCAGAATTTCTTTGCAAGGTTAATTCTGAATGTCGGTTGGAAGAAGCCAGTACTCAAGGGATGTAGACAGTAATCAGAGACTGTCTTTTCTAGCCCTCCTTCCTGAAAGAAGAGCAGAGACTACTTTTGTATTTTTATTTCTATTAAATTAATAGGAAGGCAGATTATGGCCTAGAAGTTAAATGAACGGATTCTTGATATACTTCTCACCAGAGGAAATTTATATGGCCCTGTAGCCAGTTTTTCCATTTGTCTGCAGCAGTTTTTGATAGACGTCTTTGGGAAGAGTGTAGTTTTGATGAAAGGTATGTCTGTGACTATGAACAAGGCTGATTTCATATTTTGAGTCTTTCTTGAGTTACTTCCTTTCCCTTGGTTGGTGGGTTTGGGGAGGCATTGACTGTTCCTGGCTGATTTTAGGTTTTATCCTGAACTGAACTGGACAAAATTGATGAACCCCAAAGTTCTGGAATAGGAAAAGAACTATGTAGTGGTGTTGAGCATGTCTAAGAAATGCTGTGCATCACTGTGGACATTTGCCTTGAAATTTGTCTCTTTGCAACAGCAACTCTGTCATGCATCCAAGCAGTGTAGTTGATATTGGTGCATATCAGGGTGCAGTGACACCTCTAGAGGGTCCTAGGTTCTTGGGTCCTTGGGTGAGGAATTAAATAGGCTTGTAGCAAGCAAAGGCAGAGAATTTATTAGGAAAAAATATATCTAAAGGAGGAGGTCCACTGTTGGTTAAGATTGTTGATGACTTTTCCCCCCTCCCAGGAGGCTACATAGGTATTTCCAGCATCCTGGCAGCTAGTCAACAGGGAGGAGGCTTCCAGCTCAGCTCCAGCTAGATTTCTTTGACCTGCAAACCAAGCATGTAGAGTCTTCAGCAATAGGGTCTTACCATCTAGTTCTGATGAGCAACCAAGAACCTTGGTAACAACTTGTAATGTTTTGGGGACATCAGTGGCCTCCTGGTAGGTATCCCATCCCTGGCACTGGTTTTTTGAGGTAGGGTCTTACATCATTCTAGCCCAGGCGTACCTGGAATTTGTTATGTAGTCTCAGTCTGGCCTCAAACTCAGGGCGATTCTTCTACCTCTGCCTCCCAAGTGCTGAGATTAAAGGTGTATGTCATCATTCCTGGTCCTGAATTTTTCTAATAACAATCTAAAGCTTCTTGGCACAATATAATCCACCCCATAATATACTTCTGCCCAAACTCTTTTATTTTTTTAACATATATATTAACTAGCTAGGAAGTAGGTTTCCATATTGCTTATTCATAAATCTTAAATTTTGATTAATCCCTTCAACTGAAACCATTCTCCGTTTTCCACTTCAGTATTCTGCCTGTCTGCTTACATATCTGGTATACCTTCTCCTTAAGCCCTTCCTTCTCTTCCCTTCTTCCTAGCCTGTATTATGAGTATTCATACTTGTTTGTGGACGATCATCTAGCACCAAGCGGAGAGCAGCCAGCCCTGTCATTTTCATTCATGGACGCAGACTTCCTCTTCCACCTCTGCTGATTGCTCTGGGTAGAAATAGGGATGCTGTAGTAGGGGAGAGGAGCTAAATGTAGCTTCTTGTGATTTACATAATACAATCAAAATCTTCCCAGTGGCTTTTTTCTGTCTGCTGGTGGCTGTGATAAAGTGGGCCACCCTGGGGACAGTTTCACATTAGGGCCTCTCCAGAATTCTTATGTCCACAAAGGGTCTTTGGATCAAATGTGCAGTTAAATTGAGATCAATTCATAGGCTAAAGACTTCCTTTACTGCAATGTGATGCTGTGGCCCATATCTTTTGAGAAGCTAATGTGTCCATAAAAGATTTCATATCAATAAAATCTGTGCTGCCTTTTCCAAAGCTGTGATTATTTTGAGTGGTAAAGACTACATAAAAATATTCAATTTGGAAAGATGAGCTTTATTTTATTTTTTGTTTTCTTTATATTTTTTAAAAATTTTGTTTATTTTCATTTATTTATTTGAGAGTGACAGAGAGAGAGAGAGAGAGAGAGAGAGAGAGAGAGAGATAGAGAGGGACAGATAGAGAGAGAGAATGGGCACACCAGGGCCTCCAGCCACTGAAAACGCACTCCGTGCCCCCTTGTGCATCTGGCTAACGTGGGTCCTGGGGAATCGAGCCTCGAACCAGGGTCCTTAGGCTTCACAGGCAAGTGTTTAACATCTAAGCCATCCCTCCAGCCCTTCTTTGTATTTTTAATTAACATTTTTATTTTATTTTTCTTTATTTATTAAGGCCTACACACATGCAAGTGTAGAGCAGTTACATGTGTATGTATAGCTTATGTATGTGTGTGTGCAGATGTGTTTGCCCCATGTGTACACATGTGGAGGCCAGAGGAGAACATTGGATGTCCTCCTATCACTCTCCTGCTTTATTTTCTTGAGATGGAATCTCTCACTGAATCCGGAACTGCTATATTTTCTTTTGGTCAGACTGGCTGACCAGTGAGCCATTCTCTGGTTTCCGCTCCCCGTCAGGCTGTGGTTCCAGGCATGCATGTGGCCATTACATGGGTGCTGGGAATGAACTTGAAGAATCAGGTCCTCATACTTGCATGGCAAGCACTTTTACCCACTGAGCTATCTCCCCAGCCCCTGTTCTGTAGATTCAAAGGGTGATCCAAGTGGCTTCTTTTCTTGCGTGTGTGCAAAATAAATAGACTGTGTATGTTTATGCTTTTGACTTCAACTATCTGGCAATCAGCCTAAATCTTTTCTGTCATCTTAAACATTTAATTATCCATTTTGGTGCCCATATGAATTAGATTTTTAAAAGTTGTATTTTTTTTTTTAATTCATGGAAGATATTTTATTTTCCAGAGGAATAGTGCCTGTTCTGACCTTGACAGTGGCCACGCTTCTAGAAGACAAAGGGAAAGTGTGGTTGTTTAGATGTGATCCCCTTGCTTCTATTCATAGAATACTTTCACTCCCTCTGCTCTTTCTGATTCTGCCCTTAGCAAGTAAAGAAAGTAATTGAAATAAAAAGACGTTCAATTGGGAAAGAAAAGATGCTGCCATACTCTCAGCTAGATGCAGACTTTAGTCTGTAATTTCAGACTTATTTTTGATTACAAAGTCTAGTGCCCCTCCTCCTTTCTGCTTTTCTTTGTAGTTCTATAATCAGGAGTCTGCTGTTTTCTCTCTACTGCTATAATTAATAGTCTAGTCTGAATTATAATAGCCTAAAAGTTTTTAACAGAAACAGTGCTTACTCACCTCATTTTATAAAGAACTCACTCAGCCTCTAAGAGTCATTCAAGAAGCATCAGTTAGTATGGACGGTGTGGAAGAACTGCTGGATGCTAGGGACTCAGAGACCAAGAACATATAGTTTATGCCACTTAAGGTGCATCACCTGATTGGTAAGGCCTGCATGCAACTAACCAGGTGATGTTCAGTATGAGACATGTAACTGAGTCGTGTAGAGTTCTGACTTGGTACTTGTTCATACAGTAGCAGTTTTCAAACTGTTCTGTTGGCCTATTCTGTGTACTTATGGACCAGGAATGAATATGGATATAGATGTAGATGTAGAGTGAATGTGGAAATGGATGTCTTTTGATCAGTCCCAGGCCTGGCTTACAAGGGATCGTGCAAAGTGTTTGAATTACTAAAAAACTAATCAGAAATTGTTTGGGGAGAGCTACATGGGAAACAATGGATTTTGCATTGTTGTTCGTTAGCAAAAGCCTAATTTACTTTTCAGTATTCTGTTAGGTCAACATATCACCACTTGTAGGTCATTTCACATTGATCTGATAAAAGACCACTTTTACAGACTTCTGGTCTTCTGTAGGTTCAGGACATACATCGAGATGAGGTTCTGGATAGATCATGGGTAGGCAGTATATTGCCACTCTGGTGCTGTTGTGTGTCTCTCTTTCGAGCTATTGAGAAGGTGCTTGTCCCCCTGCAGTTCTATAACACTCAGGTCTGAAATGGAATACTTCCAGGCAGTGCCTTTTGGTAGACTGGGCAGGGAATACAGTTGCTGCTGTGTGCCCTTAAAAAAAAAAAATTTACCTTGGAGAGTGTACAAGAACAGGTTTTTATGCATATATCACAGAAAACAGCAAATGAAAAGGATGTGTACACAGTAGCATGAATGGAGTGCTATTCTTAGCTGGGTCTGTAACCTAGAGAACAGGAAACAAGATGCAGCAGCAGGACTAGTGCCAAGAGTCTTCAAGTCATAGGGAAACTCATGACAGCTGCCAGCGTTCTCCAGACCTTCCTGTTTGGTAGATTTTGTCCTTCCATATTGAGATGGAGGGAATGCCTGCCTCTCTTTCCTAAGGGATCTGGAGAAAGTGGACCATATCTCCAGAAGTGGACTTCCTACTTGGCTTGTTTCTTCTGTAGATAACACCCAGATCCACTTGGTAGATGGAACAGTTTTTCTTCTGCTTGGGAGGTTCAGCTTCTGGTAGAGAGAAGGGTATCTTGGCTAACTGGACTAAACCTTCAGCAATTTAAGTAGTTGTTGTTCAGAATTTGACATTGGGCTTGAAACTCAGTTGACCTTTGAAAGTTAAAAACCAAGACTAGAAACGCCTAATGAATAATTACAGCACATGCTGGTGAGTGACTAGGAAGTGTCCACCTCTTCTGGTTGCTTCAGTGAATCCAGATTAATTATCTCGAATGTATTAATATCTGGAAATTGGACCGATCTTCTATCTGGCTTTCCTATCTGATGGTGTGATTGATAGGTAGCAATGTTTTCAGGTACCCTCCCCCCAGGATTAGGATGGTGATAGAAGCCAGGATCTATATTGTCACGGTCAGTATAATCTTTCAAATATGCATCCACTCCTACACTGTGTCCTTATGATTTAATATTAGCAGTTACACATCAGCAATGTAAATGAGTGTGTATTTAATTAGAACCTGATAGGACATGGGTCTCTTCAAAGAGGGCCTGTTATGGCATTACCTCCAAGTCCATTCTATGAAAGGGATCAGGCCTTTAAACCATTGCATGTCCTCAATTCTCTAAATGGAAAAAGGACAATCTTATTTCCCTCTTTTTCTTACTATAAACCACAAGTCCATTCAGCTACTCTAGAAGATATAACCAGGTGTTACCCCTCTCAGAAGAAAAGAAATCCATTTTCCCTCTTGATTTGATTAAGATTTATGAGAGAGGAATTTTGGGAGAATGTAGATTTGACAACTGTTGACTTGGTTGACTGAATGTTCCTGTCCCTGCTATGTGCTTTGACCGTTCAAGATCCCTGTGCTTTTCATTTGTTACACAGCGTGCTGCCCCTGCTGCTGTGAGTTAGCCTGCTTAGGTAAGGCACAGGCCAATTAGCTGCCTTCATCTGATGGGGAAGAGAGCAGGGCGAAAACAAAAAGAATAAAGTCAGCTTTTCATATCCACGTCTGCAGATATCAACCAATCATGAATCATAAATACATGGGGAAGTCAGGTGTGGTGCAGCATGTTTATAATTCTAACACTTTTGTTGAGGCAGGATGATTACAAGTAAGCCAGTGTGGACTGTGTAGCAAGATTGTCTTCCCCAAAAGGGGAAGGAAATCCAGAAAGTTCCAAGCAACAAAACTTGAATTGCTGTGCACGAACACTACACTGAATTCATGAGACTAAAGTCATGTTTCTTTATACCCCACTCCCACTGGTTCATATATCCAGTTTCTGTAGTATTCATTGTGAACACTGGCCATTGAGTCTGTCCTAAATATGTACTGACTATTTTTGCTAAACAATAGATAGTAACAATTATTTATATATCACTTATATTGTACTAGGCATTATTAGTAATTCAGAGATGGTTAAAGTATGTAGGAGAATGTAGCAGGCTACGTGTAAATACTATGCTATATATATGAGATGAGCATTTTTGGATGTTGGTATTCATTGGCTGTTCTGGAACTAATCTACTGATACCAAGAGATTACTCTATATGAAACTAACTTAAATGTAGGGATGTCAAGACAGGAGAAATGATGAGAGGAAGTTTTATCAGAAGCTCATGGTCTCCTGGTCAAAGATTCCTTTGATGTGGAATCTGTATGTTTTGTCTAGCTAGCTAATTGGAATTACAGCCTGGTTTTTATCCCTAGAGACTCTGTTAATAGTTTTGGACTACTTCATTGTCTTTACTCACCAAACTGATGGCATAAGTAATAAGGCTAGTGATTTAATGTTTAAAATAAAGTCTAGTTTTAGATTATAGTTCCTTGTATTATTAAGTTTACAGGAAAAAAAAAAAAAACACCATGAGAGATCCGCCATGGTCTAACTATAATCCCCCAACCTAATAAACTGTAGCATCAAGAGACTTCAGTTCACATCCTGGCTGTGCCATATAGATTGCATCATGAGAGTAAAACGCTTCATCTCTCCAAGCCTCAGCGTTCTCATTGTAAAGTGTGAACAAAATACTGGCTGTCTTCTAGGGAGGTTGTAAGATCAGGGCACGGTGAAAAGAACCTAGCAGATAGAAGCCCACAGTGAGCTTTAGTTGGTTTTGTTTCTAGCAACAGACTTAACAGTGTGCAAGCTTGCCCCTCCTTGTTTCCTGCTTTTCCATTTGTAAAATGAGTTTGAAATCCCTTACCCAAAGGTTGATAGGGAGCCAAGTAAAATATTTGAGCTGGTGAGGATGGATGTGTATCTCAAGATCTGGGGGCCAAAATTGGGGCTGTACAATTTGCAGTATATTTTTAAGTTGTATAAAGAACTGTATAAAAAGCACACCCTGCCTGTTTCCCCTTGTCGGTCCTCTTGTTCAGAGGGGCGCTTTCTGGTCTTGTGCTTTAAATAACCCTCAGATGGTAAGGCGGGTAGATGAACACAGTCCTTGTGAGTCCATTTGTCCTGTACTTGAGAGTTCTATTCTTAGACCACAATGGCCGGAATAGAAAGCCTCTGACCCCACATCCCACTGGAGCCATGTGCGCCTGGCTAATGAATTTCTTTGGGAACCTGGGACAAAGGACTGGGTCTGCTTCTGTCATTGAGTAGATCGGGATGGAACAGACCATTAAAAGCCAGTCTCCTAATTGTCCTGAGTTTATGAGCCTGGCTTACCTGGAACATCCCATGTTATGATCTTAATTAAAGTTTGGTCTGTTTACTCTGCTTTAGTCAAGAGGTTATAGGGGAATAAAGGGAGAACCTTTCCTGTTTTACATTCCCCTGGTTTTGTGGTTAAAGGACTAACAGCAATCATTGAGTTAGAGTCCTAGGAAGAAGAAGAACCTTAACACATATTTTGCTCCTTCTGTGAGCCTAGGGCTATGCCAGGAGTATTTCACATGCTATCTTGTTTAGTCCTCAATATTATAAGGCCATAATAGAATGTTGGAAGTTAAGGTCAGAACTTGCCCAAGGGTGGGGGCCATAATCATGGGCCTTTTACTACTGTATACCTAACATGCCTTATCTCCTAGTAGGCAACCATGTGGTCCTTTCAGTAAGGAGACTGGTGATTTAAGAGCATCACTAGATGTTTATTAAATCCCAAGTGTAGTTACTGCATTCACACTAAAGCTGCTGGAATCTCTGTAAAAAAGCTTATCCCAACCCTAAGTTTGATTGTAAGCAAGCATATTTGGTTGCCCAGTTCTGAAGCCAAATGATTCTAAGGAGAGTCTTCATACTGTGTGGGGGGAGGGGAAGGGAATTCCAAGAGCAACCTGATTCTTAATTATTTTACTAAAGACCATATCCTCTGTTTTTGGAGTGCCTTTCTCCAGGGAACCCCTGGAACTTTCAGAGACATGATCTCAGCTTTATAACATTCTTGTTAAGATAGGAGGGGCTGAGATCATTTGCTCTCCTTTATAGTCAGAGGGAGACACAGGCACAGATAGGAGACAGAGGCATAGACGTTAAGTAATTAGTCTAAGTTCACATTAAATAATTTCCAGTTCAGGTATGAGTGTGTCTAGGATTTGGTCTCCCAGATTTTATACCTCCTTAATGATACAATTTCTTCTCAACTACTTCAGTGTCATATCTTTTTTTTTTTTTCCTTTTGTTTGATTAATGTTGGGCTTTAATTCAGCCCCTTAAGATGATTAGTGACTGGGTTGAGAAAACTACTACCAGAATGTAGTTTGTAAAACATGCCTCTTTTTGTTATTTTTCCCTGATGGTGAGTTTTCTGCTCCAAAACTTTGCATATTGTCAATCTCTGTGGGTTAAGAACTTTGGGACTTCAAAGGTTTACCTTAACAGAGGAGCTTCTGTAGCTGTGAATTGTCACCTTTCTCTGAGTGCTACTATTAGGGCAAGAATCTAGAAATTTCTATTTTCAACTTGATAGAGGAAATGGAGGGCATTCTAGAAGAGACCACTGGCCTTTCCTGTAGAAATAGTACAGATTTGGCCTTTTGTTATTTGTTGAATGCTATAACAATAACATTATTCATAAGTGTACCTTTTTAGTTCTCCTCATGACTCAGTTTTGTTGACATCTGTGCTTATTCCTGAAATATTTCTCCCTGTATTTTAATGAGGATGCTGAGGCCATGTGGCCTTTTTGGGAAATGGCTCAGTAGTTTAGAGTCTCATCCATATCATAGAAAGTTTTCTGGCAGCTTTAAGCCTTAGGACTATGAAATGAGAAATAAAGGAGAATATTTTACAAAAAGAGATAGATTTACCCAGAGTAGGGGGATCCATTGTTAGTGAAATAAGTTCTAGTGTTAAATGCTTTGTGATCTCCTATGACCTATTCAATTGCAGATCTTTGGCTTTGTAATATATTCAATTTCACATTCATTCATTCAGTAATATCTATATATCCTTTGTGTGCTAGATACCATGTTGGACACTGGGTGACAGACATGAACAAGTCTCTCATCATAGTATCTCCTAGTGGTTGTTGGAACTTAGATTCTGCAGTAGAATTTTCTGAGGTCCTGTGCTCCACTGTCCTGTTGACTATACTTCAGAACATACCCTAGACTGTCTGTCCTTCATTGCTCATTGCTGTCATCCCGATCACATTACCTCAGTATCTTCCTAACTGATTACCTTGCTTCCATTCTTTTTTAAAGTCATTAAAAAAAAAAAAAAAAACTTTATTTAGCTGGGCGTAGTGGTGCACACCTTTAATCCCAGCACTCAGGAGGCAGAGATAGGAGGATCACCATGAGTTTGAGGCCACCCTGAGACTGCATAGTGAATTCCAGGTCAGCCTGAGCTAGAGTAAAACCCTACCTTGGGAAACCAATAAATAAATAAATAAAGTAAAAAATAAAAATAAACTTTATTTATTTCCACTTATGTGTATGTGTGTGTATATGGGTGTGCCCAGGCCTCTTGACACTGTATACGGACAACATATACATGCTTCACTTTTTGTGTCTGGCTTATGTAGGTGGCTTGAGAATTAAATTTGGCCCAGCTGTCTTTGCAAGCAAGCCTCTTTAATCACTGAGCCGTCTTCCCAGCCCCCTTGCTTTCATTCTTGACTCCAGTGTACTCTCAACATGACAGTTGAAGCAATCTTTTAAAAATTGAACTTGGGAGCTAAGGAGATGGCTCAGCAGTTAAGAGTGCTTGCTGCAGAAGCATGAAGGACCCTCAGGCCAGAGACCATCAAGTTTTACTCCCCAGTACCACATGGCCACACACATCTGTAACAACAGTCAGTCCACAGTGGATGGAGACTGGAGAATGGCAGGGCTCACTGTAGACAGCAGCTCTACAAGGAGGGACTGTCTCAAGGAAGTGCGTGGATGAGCAACAAGGAAATCTGATGTGCTCTGGTTTCCACACACGTGCCAATGGAGTGCGTCTGCAAACCCATGCCTACACCACACACACACACACACACACACACACACACACACCCCTAAAATGGAATTCGGATCCCTTTTCGCCTCTGTTAACCTCCCTGCATTCTTCACATGATTCAGCCCCACTACCTATGTGACCTTGCTTCCTATCTCTCCTCCCTTTTACTCCTCTTCATAACACTGGGTTCATTTTGTTTTCATTAACATGCCAAGCATGCTTGGCCCAGGTCGGGCCTTACTATTCTTTCTGCCTGGAACATTTCCCCCTAATATCTTGGTAGCTCATTTCTCCATTGTCTTGGATTTTTGCCTAAGTTATCTTATCAACAGGTCTTCCTACTAGCTGTCTACGAGATGTACCCCCACCTAGAAGTTCCTATTTGTATAATGTCTAAAGCCCCCTTCTCTTCACTAGTCTGTGAACTTTGTCTGGGAAAAGATTTTGTCTGCTTTGTTCTGCTCTATCCTATCCTGTGCTAGTTGTTTGCTGGCTGACTAAATCAGCAACTCAAGTCCTGTGTAGAAGGGATCATTTGGATCAGTGGTGAAGCACATGGTGTGGGGAGGGCATGGTCAGAATAGCTCTGTCTATGTGGAACAAAAACAGGGTTTTTCTTACCATGATCCCAAAAGGATTTTCTTAGGTTTAAACCCCAGTTTTAACCTTACTATATCGCTATTTTTCAAAAATTTATTTGTTTGCATGTGTATGTGAGGGAGGAGGGACATCATCTCTTGCCCACTACAAACACACACACCAGACACTTGTTCCACTTTCTGTGTCCGACTCACTGGGTGGCTTAGGAGTTGAACCCAGGCCGGCAGGCTTTGTAAGCCATCACCATTAATCACTGAGCTATCTTCACAGCCTCTTGTTATATTATATAACTGTTTTTTAAAATGTGTGTGTGTGTGTGTGTGTGTGTGTGCGTGCACGCGTGCCAAGTTCGTTCACTGCATGTAAGCGAACACCAGATGCTTGTGCCACTTTTGGCATCTGTCTTATGTGGTTATCTTGGGAATTGAACTTGTTCTTGTAGGCTTTGTAAGAAAGTACCTTTAACTTCCAAGCCATCTTTCTTCCTAGTCAGCTTTCCAGACTCTTTTAGTCTTTAAAGTCGAAAGGATATGTAGGAAGTTGGTCATCTCTTATTGCTTCTGAGAAGGTAGGTAAATTTCCCAGTCATGAAGCTGGCTAGGTTTCAATCTGAAATTAGGCTTCTGACATTTGAGTCCATAGTCTTTCCTACATGCAGTTCCCTTGTTGAGGGAGTCCATGGACTTTATGATTTGACAATTTCTCTCCAGACACTAAACAGGAGCTTTTCTCTTGACATCCTAGGTTATATAGATGGATGATGACTTGATAATGTGTGGGAAATTCAAAGGTTGACCATTATGAACGGGAACTCCCCAGGATGTGCCAGGAGCACCAACACATGCTCACCTTCTCATGGCAGGAGATGTGTAGGGTAGACAGGAAACCAAAATCATGAGACTTTGTTGCCCCCATTGTTTTTATCGCGTGTTACAATTGAATGTGTCTTCCATCTAAATTGAGATATTTTGATCCTAACCCTTTGGGCCAGAAGTCTTGATTTTTTTCCAACTATTCATTTTCTTGATGAACAGCCTTACTTCAGGTGTAGTATATAACCAGCTTGTGAAATTGTCAGTGGAATATAGATCCATCTCTTTGGGTAGCCATTGCTCCCCATGAGGTCTGTGTCTTAAAGTTGGCCTATTTCCATTTAATTTGTAAGTGCATGAGATCTTTTTTTCAGAGGATGAAGTGAGCAAAGACTCTTTAAAGAGAGAATGATGCCAGCATTAGTTGGAACGTGTTTGTGAAATCACCAAGATTGAATTGAAATGGCATAAAAATAGGGACTCTGTTCTTCCCACTGCAAATGAACTCTAGACACATGTTCCACTCTGCTGCACCTGACTTCCAACTTTATGTGAGTGATTGGGAATTGAACCTGTCCTGGCAGGCTTTGCAAACAAGCACCTTTAATCGTTGAGCCACCTCCCAGCCATAGAAGGTGCCTTCTTTAATTCTGCTTCCTATAATCTCTCATACAAAAACGTGCAAAAAATGAACTATGCTTGATGCTACATCCAATCTTATTCAATCAGAGGCTTTTGGTGTGTGTAGTTTACTCAAAAACATTTCTAATTTAAATCTGAAATATACTCTGGGAATACTTACTTAACTTCCAGGTAGACAGTTTTGGGTCAAAAGAAATTCCAGTGTCCTCTGAGTACTGTCATGCCACTGAGAGAACATCAGTTTTGCTGTTGTTACAAAAATTTGTTTTCACTTAGCTTTCTTATATTAGGTGGGCAAAATAAATGCCAGAGAAATTGAGAGCCATGTCTTAAGATACCTAGTTAAACAGTCAGCATTAAAACTAGAAACCTGGAGTCATTCGTTGCAGATGATTTCTTGCTTAGGCTGGTTCAGAAGAGTTTCAGAATACCTACTGACTTCACCTTAGGTCTCTAGGTTTTATCAGATTACTTTTGGGGTGATTTTTAGATCTGTGCTCAGTTACATATGGAAGCTCCTGGTGTGGACAAGACAAAGCTTGGATAGTTGTGTAAACAGCTGGGTTGGTGAGAGGCACTCTCTCTCCCCCTTGCTTCTTTCAGATTTTCTCAGAGACACTCTAGAAGCAGTCTTAAGTCAGAACTCATCCTGATGGTTTAAATTGTTGGGACTGTGCCAGGTTTTGACTTAGATTCTGTCAACCAAGATGAATGCCCTGATCCTTGGAGGCAGTGGCAGCTCTTTAGCTTGTAAGATTAACAATGAGGAAATAGAATTCTCAGCAATTCTTATTTTCTATGCTAAAAGGTTTGCTGTCAGATTTAGGTCTGGTTTTTTTCTGTCTCTTTTTTTCTTTTTCTGTTAGTAGGTTGAAATTGACATCTTACTTAGATACAAACAAAAGGTTATTAACCCAGCTTTGGAAATAAAAGTGAGCCCACTTAATACCTTCCTACTTATTCCTCTATTTTTTGCAGTCTTGATAGTATGCAGATTGTTTTCTCCTCTCTCCATCTTTTTATCTGTTTCTTTGGCAAAAATCCTTGTAGAAAAGCAGGTGATGATCTCTGTTAGGTAGAGTATGGACGACAGTCGTATATGGTGGTAGCCTGAACTGGAGTCTGTTCAAATGAGCAAAGCACTGTCCCCTGTGGCATGAGTACAAGTAACCATAAAGTGGTTACTAAACACACTGGGGAAAGATACTGTGACATCATTCCCATATCTGTAGGGAATACATATAGAGACCTAACCTTCTTTGAACCCTCTAAAGATTTTTTAAGGAGTGGTTTTCAGGTCAGCTCACCTGTTCAGGCTTTGTTGAGGAGATGGAAGGAAACCACCCGCCTCTCTGTAGCCCCACAGGCCCAGAGGTGTATGGATTCTGCATTCAAAAGCACTGAGCCCTTGGGGAATCCTTTTTCTCTTTTCATTGTCCCTACAAAACTTTTCCTGGCAACTGGTATTGTTATTTCAGTGGGTTGCTCGTAGCTGTTGAAGTTGTCTGGCTAGGCGTGTAGGGGTACAGGCTTTCTGAATGCTTTCCCAGCTGGTTACTTGAGTGGTAGTATGGGAGGGGCTAGACAGAGGTCTTGAAGCCAGTCTGTATGAGTGTTCCCAGCTGGTCTTTTGAGAACTCTTCTCAATCTGCTGTCATTGTGGTGCTCTGTATGTGGCTAGTTCGATGTGGATGAAGGTGAGCTGGGATCTTTTGTTGATGCTGTTGGTAAAAGCCTAAATTCCAGGCAGGATTGGATATGATTGTGACCCTTTCTAACCCTATGCAAGTCCTTGCTACCTTTCTTATATAAGCCATTGATTTTCCCACCTCCTCTTGACTGAATTTACATAAGGGCTCTATCTTCAAGACCAGGCCCCTTTGCAGTCTCTGAGCAATTATTACTGTCTCTAAGCAGCCTCAGAGACACCCTCTAGGAAGCTATTCTACCAGGAATTGGGATTCCAAATCAAGTGCTAGGCAATCTGATGGCTCTGAAATTTGGTACCTCTCTGTAGTGCTTCAGTCAGCTCAGCCCTTGAGAGGTAAAGTTGCCCCTCTTAGTTTCTCCTGTACATAGAGGCCTTACCTATGCCCTGTGCTGTTTGTCTAAGTTCTGTTTTGGGAAGTCCAGGGAAGGAAGGTTTCAACATACACAGAAGAAACGCGGTGCAGCTCCATATACCCCACACTCGGATTATCAGGTATTGCCAACTTTGCTTCATCTGCTCCATAGTATTTTTGTTTTCAACATTTGCTTTTGTACAGGATAGACTGAGCAAATTCCTTATTTCCCCATCTTATCCTCTCCCTACTTTTAAATTGTTTTTCAGAGTAATGAGTTTGTGACTAAGTAACCACCACTAATGATCAATTTTTTTTTGCTTTTGTTTTTGAATGTCGTAAATGCACAACTTTATTTTTTTTGTTGTGCTAGGGATTAAACATAGAAAGTCCTACATTATTGCCTGTTTAATATTTTTCAACCTATCACAGGTGTTATTTCCTAATTGTTTTGGATGTTCACATTGTCTGAAATTAGTAGATATTCCTTCAAATTGACTCCTTGTGTTATTTTTCATTTTTCTCCCTCCTTCCTTCCTTGTCCCTCCCTCCCTTCCTCCTTCCTTCCTTTTTGAGGCAAGGTCTCCCTCTAACCCAGGTGGACCTAGAATTCACTCCATAGCCCAGGCTGGCCTTGAACTCATAATGTGGTGATCCTCCTGCCTCAGCCTCTTTTAGTAGTGGGATTAAAGGTACGAGTCACCAAGCCCAGCTTTCATTTTCTTTTTGTGTGTGTAGGATAGAACCTTGCTTTGTAGTTCTGTCAACAGTGACCTGCATAACAGAAATTCCATTCCCTTAACCTGTCTGTCCTCCTTCAGGCAGCCTGGGAAGTCCCTTTTTCAGAGACATCCACCCAGACAAAATCCCAAGTTTCTTGACATTAGAATTCTAGAAAGAGGGGATTGGTGACACAAAGTAGAAGACTTGATTTAAAAGTAGGGAGCCAGGCGTGGTGGCTCATGTCTTTAATCCTAGCACTCGGGAGGCAGAGATAGGGGGATGGCTGTGAGTTTAAAAGGCCACCCTGCGACTACATAGTGAATTCCAGGCCAGCCTGAGCTAGAGTGAGACCCTACCACAGAAAAGCAAAAATAAATAAACAAAAAGGTAGGGAAAAGGCTTCAGGAAAGAGAAAGAGAGGAAAGCACAGGTGCAGGCTTGTCAGAGTTTGTTA
The DNA here is from genome assembly GCA_036346955.1 of Dipus sagitta. NCBI lineage: Eukaryota > Metazoa > Chordata > Mammalia > Rodentia > Dipodidae > Dipus > Dipus sagitta. Next base: position 258,044,111 of record CM070770.1, read on the forward strand.
GTGAGTGAGGGAGAGGCTCATCAAAAAGACCATTCTTAATCTCTCAGAGAAGCAGTGAAGAGGTAAACAGGCAGCTCGCGTTCCCCTCTGGGGTGCCACAGTTCCCAGTCCCACTCTCCCTCCCTGTAGTACATGCCTTAGGACAGTCAACAGCCTTTAGACAGGGCGCCAGGCCTCTCCAGATGGTTACAAAGCCCAGGAAACAAGCTGCTCCTCCTTGGACCCCCCCAGTGGCAGATCCAGAACGGTTTTCATCCAGCCCCACGCATCTCGGGGTCTCAGTCCTGGATATTCTCATTGAGCTTTTCTTCAGGGCCACAGGAATTCTTCAGTCTTGACGTTTATTTCTTAAGTGTGTTCTGCTTATTGTTAGTCCTACAGGAGTTCTCAGATGCCCTTCCCTTTTACCCTCTTGTCCAGCATAGAACTTCTCTGGGGAAACCTGACAGATAGGTTTTGCTCACGTCCTCCCATAGCAGGCCCATACACCATTCTCCACTGAGTGAAAGGGCCTCGCAGGCATCCACTGTGCTCACAGGACGCACAGTTGCTTGCTTTGCCCTCTCACCCCCACAAGCTTATAATGACTCAGCTTTCACTTAGCCCCTACCGCCTGCTCCCCACTCCCCCACCAATCTTCTGGAAAGGTTGCAAGGGCTAATCTTAACTGTTAAGTAATCTATATTACCAAGTTTACAGTAGAGACTTAATAGTCTTGGTATACTGTTCCCTCAGTTGCACTTTTTAAAAATAAATATTTTAGCCGGGTGTGGTGGCGCATGCCTTTAGTCCCAGCAGTTGGGGGCAGAGGTAGGAGGATCGCCGTGAGTTTGTGGTCACCCCGACACTATGAATTCCAAGTCAGCCTGGGCTAGAGGGAGACCCTACCTCAAAGAAAATACCCCCCCCCCAAATAATAAATAAATATTTTTATTTATTTTGAGAGAGAGAGAATTTTGCAGTGATTTTTGTTAAATGAATCAGTTTGAGAAAGCCTTGTAAAGTGGCTTGGCAGTGACTATTTGAATGGTTGCTCCTTGGCCCCTGTTTTGGTACAGACAAATCCTTGACAAAAATTTACATGACCTCAAACCTGACAGATAGCTGGTACATCAATTAATTATCCTCCAGGTGGACTGTAGGACTGTCCTCAGTGCATTTTGTCGATCTCTGGATGGTCTGCAGTAGTCATTTTGTTAGTGTAGCCTGCCTAACTTCTTCACATGCAGATGATGAATTTAGGAGAGATACAAACATTGGAGAAGCACCTAGCAGCCTTGTTCTTCCGCCCCTTTCTGATGCTCTGTGACCAGAGCAGTAGGTAAGTAGGAAAAAGACTAGGTTCGGAGTCACTTCATCCATGGTGTAGACCTGGGTTGTGCTTCTTCCAGTCTTTCAGTCAAATTTGCATCAAATACAAATATAATAAAATGGCGTGAATGGTGATTCAGGACTGCATTAGCTTAGATTTTATTAGAGCAAACAGGAGGCCCAGCTGTTTATAACATGTTTCTTTCTTTCTTTCTTTCTTTTTTTTTTTTTCTGGAGTGTGGAGATGGCTCAGCATAAGCTGTGTTGAAATGTGCTGGATTGTACTAGAAGGAAACCTAGTGGGCTGCGCCCAGTCCACAGTTTTAGGTGCTAAGCGAGTCGATCACGTAAAGGTGACAGAATGATTCTAGAACTCAATCTTTGCCTAAGAAAAGAGAATAATGGCATGCTGAGTTGGCCTCTTTTCATCTTCCTTTGATTTTGAGAAATCAATTCCCTGATCACTAACTAGAGGAATAATTTGAGAGTCTGTATTCCCTAGAAAAGTTGCTCTCATAACCATGAGACCCAATTAGGTAAACACGCTTTGGTCTTAATGAATGTTAAAAGATTTCAGAGGGCTGAGTTACAATTACATGGTACTAGTGAGGCAGTTCTGAAGAACTTCCTGAACCTCTTGTGTTACTTTACATGACAAAATATCCAATATTGTTTTTTGTTTGTTTGTTTGGTTTTGCTAATAGATAGTAGGGAGAATGTGAATACTTGGATAGATGAAGAGTCCTAAATTAGTTGGGTGTGGTGGTGCATGCCTTTAATCCCAGCACTCAGAAGGCTGAGGTAGGAGGATTGCTATGAGCTCGAGGCCAGCCTGAGACTAATACCAGTTCAGCCTGGACTAGAGCAAGATCCTACCTTGAGGAAAAAAAAAAAAATCCCTAAATTGCACTTAGGACCTTTCCTTTTCTAGCTCTTTCATTGGAGCTGCTTCTAGGAAACATTGCAGATAGATTTTATTACTTATTTCCCTGCCTCCTTTCAGAACCCTTTTAGAATAATGGTGGTGACTGGCTGCTTGCAAGGTCAAATCTGGGTGACAGAAATCCAAAATTGGACTCAAGAGTTACAAACTTAGCTCCTGCTCATGTTGTTTCCAAAGAAAGGAAAGTGCCTTATGCAAAAATCTTATTTAGTCTGGTGTTTATTGAATCATTACATTCAAATTTAGCACTGTGTTTGTTGTTGTATCCTGTTGATTGATTTCATTCTATATGACTTATGGAGAATAAACCAGTATCTAGTATTGTACTAGAAAGATCACTGGTGGTCGTGGGATACCAGTGGGGCATATGGGATGAGACTGGAGGCAGTGACAGTTTAGATAATAATTCATCGAGCTCCTGATAAAAGTCAGGCATAGGTCTAGTTGATGGGATCCTAGGAGTGAACAAATCAGGCAGTCTGTGCTCTTTAAGGAGAGAGGTGGTGGTTAGGAAGACAAATACACATGCAATAAGTGATGCTCTTCAGATTTTGATAAGTAATTTGGAGAAGATAAATACAGCCATGGAAATTCAAATGCTTGAGTCTTGGGGTGGTCTTCAAAGGCCTTTTTGAGCTGAGGCAGCTAAGCGACTCTGGGAGAGAATGAGTGGTAGAAGCACAAGAAGTGAGGGAACCATCCGAAGGAAAGGGTGTGCCACAGGGTTCAAGCTGTAAAGGTAAGGCTGGTTGGAGCGTGGTAGAACCTAGGGGAGCAACTGGCGGTCAGGTGAGGTTGGACAGGCTCCCAGGATGAGATCTGGCCTTTGGGTTAGTCCCAGTGGAGCAAGAAATACTAATAGTGAATTAAACTGGGGCAGGCAAACTATATTCTGTTTGACTCATTTGGCCCTATATTTCTGTAATAAGTCATAGTGAGATAGTAGCATTCATTGGTTTATGTATTATGTGTGTTTTTATATTACTTGAGCAGAGTTGAGTAGTTGTGACAGAGAACATATGGCCTGAAAAGCTATAGTATTTACTGTCTGACCTTGGTAGAGAAAGTTCTTATTCTGCCCCTTTTGTTTCTTTTTGTGGAGGGCCATTTGTATGTGTGGAGGCAGAGGTTGATGTTGGATATCCTCCTCAGTTACCTTCCAACTAACATACTTATGTATGTATGTACGTACGTATGTATGTATTTGCAACCAGAGAAGATGGAGGCTAGACAGGCGGAGAATAGGTGCACCAGGGCCTCCAGCCACTGCAGATAAACTCCAGATGCATATGCTACTTTGTGAATCTGTCTTTACATGGGTACTGGGGAGTCAAACCCAGGTTGTTAGGCTTTACAGGCAAGTGCCTTAACTGCTGAGCCATTTCTACAGCCTCATTGTTACTGGTTTTTGGTGTATGTGTTTATGGTGTGTATACATGAGGCTAGAGAGGTATCCTCTTCTACCACTCACTGAACCTGGAGCTCACATCATGTTTTGGTTAGATTGAGTGACCACTGGGCACCAGACCTCCTCCTGTCGCTGTCCACCTCAGCTCTGTGGTTACAGGCTTGCAAGGTCATGCCTGACTATTTGCATGGGTGCTGGGGATGAACTCAGGTCTTCATACTTGTGCAGCGAGTGTTGTTCCCACTGAGACATGTTCCCAGCCCCTCTACCTTGTTTGTTTATTTATTTGAGAGAGAGGAAGAAGAAGGGGCAGATAGAGAGAATGGGTACACCAGGGCCTCCAGCCATTGGAACTCCAAATGCATGCATCAGTATGTGCATCTGGCTTACATTGGTACTGGGGAATCTAACCTTGGTCCTTAGGTTTTACAAGAAAGCACCTTGACCACTAAGCCATCTCTCCAGCCCTTCACCTTACCTTTTGAGACAAGCTTTCTCATTAAACCTAGAGCTCAGCAGTGGCTAGACTAGCCCTAGAGACCTACCTGTCTCTGCCTCTCCAGCACTGGGATTACAGACGTGTACCAAGTGCCCCCCGCCCCTCAGCATTCTTACATGGGTGCTGGGGATCTGAGCTCATGTCTTCATGTTTGTTCAGCAAGCACTTTACTGTCTGAGCATCTCCCCATTCATTGCATACCCCTTAATGAAATAATTTAACTTAAATTTTGAGGAAATATTCTTAGTGTAGTGTGAAGAATAGCTGGTAGGTAGTTGCAGTCAGATTAGCATTGCTGGCAGAAATCACCTGACCAAGAGCAGCTTGTGGGGAAAAAAAAAGGTTTATTTTGGCTTACAGACTTGAGGGGAAGCTCCACGATGGCAGGGGAAAATGATGGCATGAGTAGAGGATGGACATCACCTCCTGGCCAACATCAGGTGGACAATAGCAATAGGAGAGTGTGCCAAACACTGGCAAGGGGAAACTGGCTATAATACCCCTAAGCCTGCCCCCAACAATACACTGCTTCCAAGAGGCATTACTTCCCAAATCTCCATCATCTGGGAACCTAGCATTCAGATCACCTAAGTTTATGGGCGATGCCTGAATTAAACCACCACAGTAGATAAGAGTATGTCAGAGCAGTTTGAGTAAGAAATAACTTGGTGTTACACCACTGGAAAGCAGGCATCATAATGCTTTTTTTCTGTTTAAAGCACCTGACAGGACTGGGGAGATGGCTCAGTGGTTAATGGCTCTTGTTTGTAAAGCCTGTTGGTCCAGGTTCAATTCCCCAACTCATGTAAACCCAGACACAAAACATGGCACAAGCATCTGGTATATGTTGGCAGTGGCAAGAGACCCTGGTGTGCCTATACACATGTATAAATAAATAAAACTATATTAACAAATAATAAAAAGCAACCAACTTTTTTTTAAAATCCATGTGTGGTGGCACACACCTTTAATCCCAGCACTTGGGAGGCAGAGGTAGGAGGATCACCATGAGTTCGAGGCCACCCTGAGACTACATAGTGAATTCCAGGTCAGCCTGAGCTAGAGTGAGACCCTACCTCAAAAAAAAGTAATAAAAAAATGAGTAAATAAATAAAAAAATGAATAAAAGCACCCGACCACCTGGGCATTGTGGTACTTCTGCCCGCAATCTCAGCACTTGGGAGGCTAAGGCAGGAGGATTGCTGTGTGTTTGTAACTGTCCTGGGCCACACATTATGACTGTAGTTTCATTCAGTGAGAGAGAGAGAGAGGGAGGAGGAAGAAGAGGAGGAGCGGGGAAGAGGGAGCATGAGCACGTGCTAGCAGTCAGTAGCTGTGACCTGCGCTCACTAAAACACCATTGAATGAAATGAGCAGAGAGCAGAGTAAGGGGTCGAGGGGAGGGCGAAAAGCAGGAGAGTAGGATGCCCTTTGGCTTGTGAGTCAGGTTCTGGTGCATGGAAGAACCAATCACTGATGAAGAGGAAGGGAAGATAGGAAAAAAACACGTGGGGTTGGAGAGATGGCTTAGCAGTTATGGCGCTTGCTTGCAAAACCTAAGGACCCAGGTTTGATTCCCCAGAACCCAGGTGCATGTGGTGGCACATGTGTCTGGAGATCATTTGCAGTGACTAGAGGCCCTGGTGTGCCCATTTTCTCCCTTCTCTTTCTTTCTCTCTAAATAAAGAAAGAAATAAAAATATAAAAAGGAGGGGAAAAAAGCACGTTTCCAGGGAGAATGAATGCAGCTTTGGACAGTGGACATCCAGGTGGAGATCTTGAAGAGGGAGTTGGGAAGCCAAATCTGGAGCTCAGTGGCCTGAGTTATGGACTGTTGGTGCTGAAATTTTAGAATCATCACCTAATGTGGGCTGACCGTAGCAGTGTGTGGGACCAAGAAGACAGGGACAGAGCTCACAGGACATCTATTTCTACTACAATTTGGATCTAGGAAGGAGACAAAGCTAGCCCATAGGGTCTGCTCTTCTGGCCATCTTTCCTATAGAGGCTGTGGGGCTCTGATGAGGGCTGGCTCTGGGACATCTTCCCTCTAGACTTCCTGCTGACATTGAGCATTTGTGAACTTTGAACTCCATAGTTGGTTCATGTATGTGTTTGTCTGCTTGAGGCTATGGATAGGTAAGAGGGTCTAGTTGTCCTTGGTGTTGTTTTGTTTTCTGACACTAGTCTTAGACAGGTAGCATTATTTGATTCACTTTGATTCCATTTCTCTTAATCCACAAGGCTAGATAAAACCCTGAAGTGCTGCCCTTTTCCTTCCTTCTCTTTTTTCCTGGTCTGGGGAAGGAGAATATGGAAGTGACTCATCAAGAAGCACTTGTGTTGAAAGTAGCCTTAAGAAAGATGAAATCTTGGACTTGGATATAAATCTCTCTTCTTTACAAAAGTCTATTTTCATAATTCATCTGACCCAAGAATAAAATGAGAATTGAAAAGGGAATGGGGAAGGAGGGCCATTTTCCACTTCGCCCCCACTTTTTTTTTGTTTGAGGTAGGGTCTCTCTCTAGCTCAGACTGACCTGGAATTCACTATCATCTCATGGTGGCCTCAAACTCATGGCAATCCACCTACTTCTGCCTCCCGAGTGCTGGGATTAAAGTGTGTATCACCATGCCTGGCATCTTCCCATTTTGGGGGCAGTATTAAAGATTGAATCTAGAGCCTTGTACATAGGTAAGCACTTCCCTACTGAGCTATATCCCAGCCCATACTCCCTTTTGTGTTTTTTAAATATTTGCTTATTTATGAGAGAAAGAGGGAGGGAGGGAGAGAGAGAGAGAGAGAGAGAGAGAGGGAAAGAAAATGGGCATACCAGGGCCTCTAACCATTGCAAATGAAATCCAGATGTGTGCACCACCTTGTGCATCTGGCTTATGTGGGTCCTGGGAAATCAAACCTAGGTCCTTTGGTTTTGCAGTCAAGTGCCTTAACCACTAAGGCATCTCTCCAGACCACCACACTACTCCCTTTTCTACTGTAGTGGTAGAGGACCATAAGTTTTATCAGTTTATCTTTCCCTGCAGACAGTCAAATAATATTCTTGTTATCCTTCTGATCAAAAATTATTCCTGCTGGGCATGGTGGTGCACGCCTTTAGTCCTAGCACTCTGGAGGCAGAGGTAGGAGGATCTCTGAGGCTAGCCTGAGACTACATGGTGAGTTCCAGGTCATCCTGGACTAGCACAAGACCTTACCTCACAAAAAAACAGAACAAAAGTATACCTGGTCTGAAGTTAAAGACTTCTGACAAGCAGAGTTAAGACATCAGATGCCTGGTCATCTGGTCTTGGTGTCATGGAGTATGTGTCCATCTCCCACCTCTGCTGTATCCCCTCAGATGGATTAAGTCATAAAGGTAAATTTAAGTATAAAAATATGATTTTCCACTTCATTCTGATCCACTATATAGAGAGAATGGGCATTCCAGGGCCTCTAGCAAATGAGCGCCAGAGCATGGGCCACTTTGTGCATCTGCTTTTATGTGGGTTCTGGGAAACTGAACTTGGGTCCTTTGGCTTTGTAGGCAAGTGCCTTAACCACTGAACCTTCTCTCCAGCCCCCACTGAGTAGACATTTTGCCTTAGTTTCTTTTTCCTTTGTGTTTAAGTAAATCCAAACAAAAATGAGTATATATTAATTCACATATGTTCTTATTCCTCTGCTACTATTATACCTAAATGGTAGTACATTATTAAACCTACCCTGTAAATTTCGTTTTGTCCTTCTTAGTATGCCCTGGGGAGCTTTCTATGTTGACACAGATAAAGTGGTTGTGTCTCTCTCTTTTATCAGTTACATAGTATTCTGCATTAATTACTTTCTTGTTGCTGCCACCAAACACCTGATAAGAAGCAATGTAAGGGAAGAAGGATTTATTTTGGTTTACAGTTCAGGATTACAGCCCATGGCAGTGGCGAAGGCATGGTTGCAGGAGCTTGAAGCAATTGTTCCCATTCAGTCCACTATCAGGAAGCAAGGAGAGATGAGTGTGGCTGCTTAGCTTGTTTCCTGCTTTTTATTCAGTCCTGGGCTCCCGCTTTTGGAATGGTGTCACCTGGGGTGGGTCCTTCCAACTCAAACTAACCTAGAAAATCTCTCTCTGACATTCCAGAGATTTGTTTCCATGGTGATTCTAAATCCTATCACTTTGCAACCAGAGATTAATTATCACATATCCTATTGTGTGGATGGCTGCCACTGTTGGTTGAACCAGTCCCTTACATGTAGACGCTTGAGTTAGGCAGTGTTTTAATGGGTTGCAGTGCTATGTAAGCCCCTTTCAATGAGATTAAGTCTTCATTCTTAGAATGCTGTTTGGTTTTATTGGTTGCTAAATTCCCAATTATTGGTATTCACGAGTGAAACATTGAAGATGGGACTGACATCCCTTCATAACTCAAGAGCCATTAGAATGACTGCTCTGTGGAGGCGTACTGTGCCATCTCGGGTTTATTTTAATAACAAAACCTTTGGAAATTTTAATAATGAAACCTACTTAAGGCCCTTTGCTCCAGAAATCTGAATCACTGATCACTGTGATTACTGGCACAGCAGCTGTGGAACAGTTTAACAGGATGCTCCTGAACGAGACAAATTGCACTTCCGATTCTTACTGGACTGATGTGAAAAAGTAGGCAAGGGAAGAGGGGAGAGAGGAAGGAGTACCTTTGAATTTCAGCACATAGTTGTAAAGTGGGGAATGGGGTCCCTAGCCATTACTATCTTGCACCATCCTCTAGGGCTTGGGTGGCAGTGTCTTGTTTATATAGTCAACAAGCTAGGTTAATTCTCTTGTTTTTGTGCCTCTGCGGAGTGACTAGCAATGCTAGATGGCTTGTTAATCTGTTTCTTCTATTACAGAGTGAGTAAATCTGGTGTGAAAAGAAAGAGGCAGAATAGTTTCACAAAGCTGCTGCTGGGGTGGGGGAGGTAATAATTTCTGCCAGGTGAGTGGTTGAAAAAGGCAAACTGGAAAAATCACCTGTGAGATGGCAAATGTTTCATTCTTATTTACAAGGTAACCCTAAGTGTCCCTGTGGTGGGAGTGGGGAGAGGTGGGACAGCGAAATAAGTACAGTACTTCCTTTGTGTTTGGTGGAAATGGCAGTGAGGCTGTGGGTCCTACAGCAGGAGCAGGCTTTGAGGTGGGCCAAGAAAGCAAATCCTGGAGACTTGGCTGCATCACCATCCTTATGACCTTTCTTGGCACCTGGTCTGTGGATGCCTGAACACTTGCTGGATATTGATCTTGTTCATTCTCTTGCCCATTACTTTCATTTTGCATACAAAACACCTCACACCTATTACTTTGTTCTTCCCCACCAAAGCCCTTGGAGGTGACGGGCAGGAGGACAAAGCTGTTTTTTCTCAGTGTTCAGTCTGTGTTAACATGACTTAAAGTGTCGCTGGGTTTACAGTAGTTTGTGGATATTAAAGTGAACTCAGTAGTTTTGAAGTGTAGAAAGCCTCTTTGGAAAAAAGAAGCAGGGATAGGCTGAGAGCAAGATAGGTGAGGACGCCCCTTTGGCCTGGAAAAGGTTTTGTGCAGACAGCAGACGCTTCAGAGACGGTCTGGGCAGACAGTTCTGTGCTCAAATCCTGCTTCTGCCCTTTGTCCAAGTTATAACTTCTGATTTTTAATTACTTTAATCTGTAAAGTAAGGAGATGGACAACTACCATGCAGTAATTGTGAGATGATTAAGTGTTAGTAGTTGTATGACGATTTTCTGTAGAAGATACCTGCTCCACTGGCAGTCTTCAAAAGGGTCTCTCATTTATAGGCTTGGAGAGAGAGCAGACGCCCTTGCAGGAGGAGCTTGGTGCTTCTGGCAGTACATCAAGAGGGCTGCCTGTAGGGTTGGGAGCATATTGACAGTATTGGAGGAAGGTGTTGGTTACCATGGCAACTTTGGAATTCATTTTCTGGGAGACTTGTGACTGGAGGTTATCTCATTGTAAGGGATTGACTGGTGGAGATTTAAAGAAAAAAAAGCAGCTCAGTCTAGCAAGAATTAAATTTTTTGCTTGCTCTATATCTGCAGGAAATACCAATAGATAGTTGAAGAGAAAGTTCCAGTGTGAGTCATAAACACTGTAGGCCTCCATGGTACTGAGTGGATGTGTCATAGCGGGTCTAAAGGATACCACCAGCTCTCTTCATGCATTCCTTAGGTAAAATAAATAAACAAACAAAAAATGAATGTGGGGCTAGGGAGATGGCTCAGTGTTTAAAGGCACTTGCCACTTCAAGTGGAATGCCAGATAGTTGCACCACATTTTGCAATTTGGCACGAGATTCTGGCTTGCACACATGTGCACACATGTACACACACATACACAAACAACATATAAATGTATGAATGTATTTCAGTGAACTGAACTTTCTTGGTTATCTAAAAGCATGATGTCACACATTTAATTTCCGAGGTTTCAGTTGCAAGGAGCATGAGTGTGGAACTTATCTTAACCATTTGCTTTGTTCTTAAGTTAAATGACTAATATCCTCTTGATTGGGCAACTCTGAAGTCTTTTCTTTCTGCAATGTCTGTCTTGGTAGTCGTCTGTTGCCTTGTAATTGCATTGTTGCCTAGAAACAGGAATGGACCAAATGAAACACTTTGAGCAGCGTGGTTCTAGCTTTGCTGTTTAAGTCTCCTCAGGCTTCCAGTGCTCATTCACATCTTCTTCACAAGTTCCTTTTGAAGTTGGGGGTGGCCATGTGACTTGCTCTGGTCAGCAAAATATGCCTTATAAACATAGCACTTCTGGGCAGAAGCAGTTCTCAATATTGAAACAGTTCTATGCTCCTTTTTTTTTTTTTTTTTTTTTGCCTTAGTGATTTTGAAAGTTTGTGACCAGGTAGAACCATTTTAGTCTGGACCCTTGTACTATAATGATGAACAGAGTTCCCCTCCTGGCCCTTGTTAGATACATAGCATAAACAAGAAATGAGCTTTTGTTGTATTACTTCACTGGCATTTTGGAGGTTGGTTGTCCCTTCACTAGAACTCTGCCTGTCTTGACAACCAGAATAGTCACTTCATGTGTATTGAGTACTTAGTGCTAGGCAATGTTAGCTTGGGAATTTAACAATATATGAACAAATGAAGTCTCTTCTCCAATAGAACTTACTTCCTTTAAGGAAGACACACCATAGATTAATACAAAAGATAATTACAAATTGAGAAAAGTGTTATGAAAGAAAAAAGGCTATTGTAGTAGATAAATCTTAAAAAATCAAGAAAATGGAAATCCCTTGGCAGTAATCTTGTTAATGTTTTAATAATTTCCCTCCTTCTTTTGTTCCCCTCATCTTCCTTTTCCTTCTCTTTCTTCTACTAATTTTTCAACTTCCTTCTTCCCCCTTCCCCTACTTCTCTGCTTCCTCCTCTTCTGCTTCTTCCTTCTTTCTTTTCTTTTTTTTAAAATATATTTTATTTATTTGAGAGAAAGAGGCAGAGAGAGAGAGAGAGAGAGAGAGGGAGAGAATGGGCGCGCCAGGGCCTCCAGCCACTGCAAACAAACTCCAGATGCGTGCGCCCCCTTGTGCATCTCGCTTACATGGGTCCTAGAGAATGGAACCAGCCTCCTTTGGCTTTGCAGGCAAATGCCTTAACTGATAAGCCATCTCTCCATCGCTTCTTTTCTTTTTTTAACATAGGGTTTCATATAGTCCAGGCTCGCCTTCAACTCTCTGTGTAACCACAGATGACATTGAAGTCCTCTTCTTCTTGGCTATGCCTCCCAAGTGCTAGAATTACAGGTATGCCACCAGGCCTGGTTTATGAAATATAGGGGTTTTGAAATATAGGACTTTATGCATGCTAGGTAAGCACTCTATCAACTGAGCTATATCTCCAGAACCATGTTTTAATATTTCTGTATATGTCTTATAATTTTGAGTATTTCTGAAGTCATTTCTTTTTTCTTTTTTCTTTTTTTTTTTCATTTTTGAGGTAGGGTCTCACTCTAGCTCAGGCTGACCTGGAATTCACTATTTAGTCTCAGGGTGGCCTTGAACTCATTACCATCCTCCTACTTCTGCCTCCTGAGTGCTAGGATTAAAGCCATGTGCCACCACGCCTGGCTGGAGTCATTTCTTATGCTGCATAAAGAACAGCACTGAATGCTAGAGGGACATGTGTTAGGTGGTAGTATTGTGACAAAGTTAAGTACTAAGTGTACTCCAAAATAAATGATAACCAAAAAATGTATTAGTTTACTTTGTGTTTTTAAGAATTTATTATTATCCCACTGGATTTTGTGAGAGAGAAAGTCTTAGCTGTGTTTATCTACTGTTCTGGCCCTCCCTGAGTGTGCCTCTCTTCCGCTCTACATTGTCAAGGAGGTCTGCTTGTTTAGCAGATATGGTGCAGTTTAGTAGTGTCATCCTGGCTATCATACTAGGTAGAAGGGGGATGTCTTGTCTGATACAATTATTTTGGAAATAAGATCAAAATATTTCCTTAAATCTTGTGAAAGCTTTGGTTATAATTTTTCTGGAAGAAGCACAGAGTTGGGGCTCAGGTCTGCTGTTGAATGAGGTTGTTTGTGGTCCCAGCTGTTAATGGTTTTCTTTGTGTGACTGTGAGAGATCTCTTGATATAAGAGTGGGTATCACCTGTGCTGCGTGGGTGGTGCCAAGTGAGAAGGGTAGTGCTTGGGAGTTACAGTGAGGAAGGAAAGTTTTAGTTTCCTCCCACCTCCCTTTTGCTTGGGGCAAACCAGAGCCAAGGGAGGTGAAGAAAGAGGTTTAAATGATATGAAGCTATGAGCATGAACTTACTAAACAACTTCAGGCACTCACAGACTATGGATTGCTTGTGCATTTTCTATGTTCAATTTCAGAATAACACTTTGCAACTGCAATGAAAGGGAATCTGGAGGGTTGTGTGTGGCCATCTTTGTTCATTAGTCAAGCCAGTCGTATGGGCATCTCTGGAGGAAGATGGAAAATTTCTATACTGGAGACCCAGGCATGGTTTGTTCTGTCTTGAGTATTCTGACCATCTCATATTAACACATGCTGTGAAAATTTGGTGTGGATCAAAAGACAAGTAGAAAAAAATTGATAAAAGTAAGAACTCCCAGCATTGAAACACACACATGCACACACATACACACACCCCCATTGCAAATATATGGATATGTTATAAATTTCCATACCAAGACCCATGCAGACAGACAGTTTAATGATTTGTATAGCAAGTCCCTTATTAGCTGTATTCAGAAGCCCTAAAACAAGTGGTAGGACTGGTAGTTTAGAAGATGAAGGCCAAAAACAATGATCATGTTACTTAGGGGTCTCATGAATAATTCAACTGAGTTAATGCTTTTTCCATGGTAGAAATACAACCTGAAATATTTGGCATAATGTTGGCAAATTATACCCCCCTTTTGGGAGAATGATTGGTTGTGAGGAATGTGAAGAAGGGTGGAGAAGAATAAGGAATCTTTTCATATTTTTTTAAACCAAATTTATGGAATCTTGGCATTCTACCTTTACAGAAGTGGAGTTTTAAAGCGGTTCTTTTGAATGCTGATTAATAGTGAGAGATTTGTGCTTGAGACACATCAGAAAACGGCTCCTATATTCTTAGAAGGGTAGCCAGAAACACCAGGAAGGAAGAAATGTTTGATATTCTTGATAAGAAACCCAAGGAATGTTGATCTGTTTTAGGAAAATAATGCTCCTTAGTATTGAACAAAAGAGCCCATGAATGTTGTTCAAAGTTATATGCATTTTGAGTTACCTTAAATCTAGACTCTAATGAGATTAAGAAAATAATGTAATAAGACCTCCCAGAAGATTAGATTAGAATTTTTTTTTTTTTTACAAAGTGGATATCTTGCTTTCTTACCAATTTAAAATTTAAATACAGGTTTTAGTATAAATGTAACTGAAATTGAGACTTCTGCTATCCAGGGGCTAAAACTCTAGACATTCTGCACTTTAAACTTCTGATTTTCCTCCATCATTTATTGATTTATTTTTTTAGTGCTAGGAATCTAATTCAGGGCCCTTCACATGTTGTACAAATACTTTATCAGTAAGCCATAATTCCATTCTCCAGATGATGCCTCTTAAATACATTAATTCTCCTATTTCTTTATAGTTTTTTTTTTAAATATAGTAAAATCTAAAAATATTTGAATTAGAAGGGGTTTAGAGTTACCTACTGAAAGTCATTCATTTGAGCCGGGTGTGGTGGCGCACGCCTTTAATCCCAGCAGAGGTAGGAGGATCGCCATGAGTTTGAGGCCACCCTGAGACTCCATAGTGAATTCCAGGTCAGCCTGGGCTAGAGTGAGACCCTACCTCGCAAAAACCAAAAAAAGAAAAAAAAGAAGGCAAAAAGTCATTCATTTGATAAAACTAATGTCTATAAAAGTTAAGTGACTTGTTCAGAGTCCCCTTAGGAGAAGGCAAGTTACTATTAGTAAAGGCAAATGAATCCAAATAAGAAATCTGTGTTTATTAAGAATACACAGAAAAGGAAACAGATGTGCCTGACATGACCAGTTTCTTTTATCCTTTATACTTTGTATTGCTTAAAAGGATGAGATGCCTTACAGTTCACCTGTCATCTTGTGCTGTAAAAAAATCACTAAAGAACCGTGATGGAGCCTGCATTCCTGGTAACATGCTGCTTAATCCAGTGTGTATATCTTATTGTTAGGCTTCTTCATTTATGTAGTTCTTCTAGACATCATGGTCAAGGTAATTCTATATAGAGTAACCCAAAAGAAATATACTTTTTTTAAAAAAGAATTTTTTGGGGGCTGGAGGGATGGCTTAGCAGCTAAGGCATTTGCCTACAAAGCCAAAGGACCCAGGTTCATTCAATTCCCCAGGACCCACGTTAGCCAGATGCACAAGGGGGCACATGTGTCTGGAGTTTGTTTGCAGTGGCTGGAGGCCCTGGCATGCCCATTCTTTCTCTCTCTTTCTCTGTCAAATAAATAAAAAGTAAAAAATATTTTAAAAAGAAATTATTTGAAGTTATTGGGGAGTTAACAGGGCATTAAGAGTTTATGGGACTATAATTGTAGAGACTAAGTAAGCTCAAAGATTGGGGTCTGGAGGGATGGCTTAGTGGTTAAGGTGTTTGCCTGCAAAGCCAAAGGACCCAGGTTCAATTCCCCAGGACCCATGTTAGCCAGATGCACAAGGGAGCACACGTGTATGGAGTTCGTTTGCAGTGGCTGGAGGCCCTGGCATGCCCCCATCTTTCTCTCCCTCCCTCTTTCTCTGTCAAACAAATTTAATGTGTGTGTGTGTGTGTGTGTGTGTGTGTGTGTGTGTGTGTGTATATAAAGATTGACATTGGGACAGAACTGTCCCCACGAGCATCTGTCCCCTTGGGCATCTTCTGACTCTGGAAGAGGTAGCTGAGGGATTAGAAACCCAATAAAACTTTCAAACATTCATGGGGCTGGAGATTTATTCATCAGGGTGTCATTTAGGATTTGCTAAGGGCTTTGGTAAATTCTTAACCTTTGGATGCTACGGAAGGGCGGAACTTTAAGATTAGGGTAAAGTAGAAATTGACTAAACCTCAGAGGAGCTAAGGCTTAGTTTCATACCCTCTCACCCCTGAATGGGTTAAGGATCTTGATTGGATGGTTAGTGTTCTTAGCCACATTTTAGAATCAAAGGAAAATCTTCTTTTCCTTACATTATTTCTATAATTTTTCATATAATATCCCTAGTATGTTGTCAAAAGTAGCCAGGCATATGATATGACGGTGTGATTTGACACTAAGAGAAATAATGGACCATAGAGACATCCACAGAAGATCTGGATACCTATAAATGAATTGTCATATCGGGATTTAGAAATAATTTTGCAGGCTGGGGTGAGGTCTTAGTGGATACAGCAGTCATAGCTCAAGTTGGAGTACTGGAGTGTGGTCCCTGAGTTCAAGGCCACGCTGAGACTACATAGTGATTTCTAGGTTAGCCTGAGTTCAAGCAAAACTTTACCTTGAAAAACCAAAAAATAAAAATAAAAAGCCGTAACAGTCTTCTGTAATGGTAGCACATGGACAGCGAGGTGGGAAGCTGAGACAGGATAATTTTCCTGAAACTCTTGGTCAGTGCTGCCAAGTATAGCACAGGGAGAATCCAGAATGAGAAATTCTGCCTCAAATGTGGCAGACTGATGAAGACTGACCTGAAAGTAGTCCTCAGATCTCTATCCATGCTCTGTGGCACACATGTGTATGCACTCACACACGTGCACACACACAAAGGAACACAGACACATGAATATGCACACACAAAAATAAATATAAAAAATAAGAACTTTTTTTAAATTTGGTTTTCCGAGGTAGGGTCTTACTCTGGCTCAGGCTGACCTGGAATTTACTATGTACTCTCAAGCTGGCCTCGAATTCACAGCAATCCTCCTACCTCTGCCTCCTGAGTGCTGGAATTAAAGGCGTGTGCCACCACGCTGGGCTAAGACCAACATTTTGACAAAAAAGTTGTAGCTGAAGACTGAATAAAATGACAACTATAAAATAAATGAAAAGAATATAGTGAATAGGGTTCATGTGATATACTTATAACAGAATAAACAATTAGTAAAGCAGTGATCTAGTAGAAGAAAGCACTGGAAAGAAAGAACAGGGCCTGGAGAGATGGCTCGGTTAAAAGGGCTTGCTTCCAAAGCCTGTTGTGCTGGGTAAAATTCTCCAGCACTTGTGTAAAGCTGGGTGCAAGGTGGCATATTCCTGGTAGATTTGTGCCTCTCTCAAATAACTGACTGACTAAATATATGTTTTGGGAACTGGAGAGCTGGTTCAGTGGTTAAAGCCACTTGCATACAAAGCCTGATGACCTGGGTCCAATCCCCTAGTACCTACATAAAGCTATATGACAAAGTGGCACATGCTTCTGAAGTTTGTTTGCTGTGGCAGGAGACCCTGGCATACCCATTCCCCCTCTCTCTTAAATAAATAAATGAGTAAATAAATAGATTTTTTAAAGGAACCATAGGCATCAAATATACCTTTTTATATTTTATTTATATTTATTTGAGAGAGAGGCAGATAGATGGATGGGGTGGGGGAGAGAATGGGCATGCCAGGGCCTCCAGTCACTGTAAACGAACTCCAGGATGCATGTGCCACTTTGTGCATCTGGCTTACGTGGGTCCTAGGGAATCAAGCCTGGGTCCTTTGGCTTTTTAGGCAAGCACCTTAACTGTTAAACTATCTCTCCAGCCCCAAATTTACTTTTTTTTATATGAGACAGCAGGATAGAAGCTTCTGAATACAGCTAACAAGGGACTTGCTATACAAATCATTAAACTGTCTGTCTGCATGGGTCTTGGTATGGAAATTTATAATATATCCATATATTTGCAATGGGGATGTGTGTGTATGTGTGTGCATGCATGCATGCGTGTGTGTGTGCATGCGTGTGTTTCGGTGCTGGGAGTTCTTGCTTTTATCCATTTTTTTCTACTTGCGTTTTGATCCACACCAAATTTTCACAGCATGTGTTAATATGAGATGATCAGAATACTCAAGACAGAACAAACCATGCCTGGGTCTCCAGTATAGAAATTTTCCATCTTCCTCCAGAGATGATCATCAGACTGGCTTGACTAATGAGCAAAGATGGCCACACACAACCCTCCAGATTCCCTTTCATTGCACTTGCAAAGTGTTATTCTGAAATTGAACATAGAAAATGCACAAGCAATCCATAGTCTGTGAGTGCCTGAATAAGCAAAAGATGTGAACTGTTTTGTTTTTTTTTTCTAAAGAGCCGGGCGTGGTGGCGCATGCCTTTAATCCCAGCACTCGGGAGGCCAAGGTAGGAGGATCGCCATGAGTTCGAGGCCACCCTGAGACTCCATAGTGAATTCCAGGTCAGCCTGAGCTAGAGTGAGACCCTACCTTAAAAAAAAAAAAAAAAGACTGATTGCATCATACAAATTTAAGAACATAGGGAATGAATGATGTTGATCTAATTCTTAACAGAGAAATACAAATAAAATTGCAACTACAGTGTGAAATGATTTTCACATATTCAGTAAAAGCATTTGCTAATACATGGTTCTTCCTGAATAGAGCAGCAGGAAGTCTCATACGTTGTTGTTTGGACAGTGTAAGGAATTCAACATGTATGTGCCTTTTAACTTGTGGGTTATCTTCCTCCACTTTTTATTCTGCAGAAGAAATCCCACTTACATTTATTACAGTGTTGTGTACAATGACATGAAATTACAAGAACTATGAAAATGTAAACATTGAATAAATGAAAGCTCAACTATTTGGTGGGATGTTGTGTAGCCAGTAGACAAAAGGGGCTGATTTATACAATTTTGAAAAACCTCCAAGATAACACTGTAGATTTTAAAAAAAGGAAGAGGGATGGAAAAATGGCTCAGTGGTTGAGGTGCTTGCCTGCAAAGCCTAAGGACCCAGGTCTGAGTCCCCAGTTCCCATGTAAGTCATATACACAAGGTGGTTCATGTGTCTGGAGTTCGTTTGCAGGGGCCGGGGGCTTAGCGTGCCCATTCTCTCTCTTTGTCTCTCTCTCCCTCTTCTCAAATAAATAATAAAAAGAAACAGGATGTACATATATACAGATGTTTGTACATCTATAAGATATTTCTGGATATATAAGAAAATAGTAACTATTTTCTCAAAGGTATAGGACTTTGAGGTCAAGCATGGACTGGAAGGGAAACTGACCACTGTTTAAAGTGTTTTCCCAGGTGAATGAACGCAGTACCCAAGACAAAACCAAGAAGATCCAAACCTCTTTTACTATCCATAGCGATTATTTTGTTTTTGTTGTATTTACATGTGTGTGTGTGTGCATGTGTGCACATGTGCATGCATGTTTATCTTCATGAGATTAAATGCAGGCACTTGCATGCTACAGTATGTAAGTGGTGGTTAGAGGACAACTTCGGAGTCACTGTCCACCTTTGCCGTGACTGCCTGGGTGGCTGGCTGGCTAGCAATTCTTTTGAATCTGTCTGTTCTTGTCCTAGGTGTGCTGGGATTATAGATGCTGTCTGGCCCTGCAGCCTCAGGCTTTATGTGGGTTTTGGGGACCCAAACTTAGATACTTATGCAGCAAGCGTTTTATCACCTAAGCTGTTTCTCCAGCCCTTTTGTATTTTATTTTGAGACAGAGAGAGGGAGAGAATGGGTGTGACAGGGACTCTAGCCACTGCAAATGAACTCCAGACATATGCGCCACCTTGTGTAACTGGCTTACATGGGTACTGGGGAATTGAACCTGGGTCCTTAGGCTTCACAGGCAAGTACCTTAACTGCTAAGCCATCTCTCTCCAGCCCACCCTGTTGTATTTTGTGGAGCAGGATCTTTCTTTTAGCCCAGGCTGGCAGGGAACACAACTGTGTAGCTCGGGGTAGCCTTGAACTTGTAACAGTCCTCCCGCTGCTGCCTCCCAAGTGCTAAGATTACAGGCAAGAATCACCCTGCTTGGCTTCCATAATAGTTCTCAGCAGAGATGCTGTTGGCATATTGGATGTAGTGTGGGACTGTCCCACATGTTATAGGATATTATGTTCCTATCCCTTTGACTAAATATCAGTGGCACTTTCCCAGTCATTGTAGCAAGCATAAAGTACCGCAATAGATTTCTGAATATTCCAGGGGCTTGGGATATGATGGTGGTACTGTATGAGTTTAAAGGACTCTAACTTCTCTACTGAGTTACCTAATTTCCAGGCTCTGATTTTCTAGAAGGGTCTTGGCATGGGCAGCTGTAGACTTTTATTTATATAGAAAAATAAAAACAAGCCGGGCATGGTGGCACACGCCTTTAATCCCAGCACTTGGGAGGCAGAGGTAAGAGGATCGCCGTGAGTTCGAGGCCACCCTGAGACTCCATAGTGAATTCCAGGTCAGCCTGGGCTAGAGTGAGAACCTACCTCGAAAAACAAAAAAACAAACAAGCAAACAAAAAACTTAAAATGAACTTCCTTTCCATATCCTGGTTCAATGAGTAATAGGGAATATTGACCTGGACCAGTGACTAAGGATGTGGGATTGTACTGTGATGGGCAGAGATGTGGCGCTCAGGCTTTGATAACAGAACAAGAATTTAGGAAGTAGGATTTTGGTTCCTGTTACTTAAAAAGCCTCAGGGATTGGTTTGATCCTTAATAGCATTGCTCTATTTCTCTGTGGTGTGCTTTTTAGTTTCTTTTTTTTCTAACAACAATAACAATAATCCTACTATATTCTTCTCTGCCAACAAATTTTCTTGAGCTGGAAGAAACAGATGTTTGTGTTGGAAATCGGCATCTGTCTCTCTCCTTTCTGTGGTGTGCGTCCTCCAAGCTCAGACCCATGTAATATTGAATTCACATTAGAAGGCTGTCTCCTGGGACTCATGGGGAAAACTGTCTAAGATCTTAGTCTTTTAGGAAGTCGTAAGGAGATAAACTGAGATCTCCTTATACAAGGGCAAGTGACTCTTCTGACCTGCCTTCTTGGTGGTGGCAAAGAGCTGTTTTTGGTCCTTCTGAAGCAGGTGGCAATCTACGGAGACAGAAGAAGCCTTGGCCTTTAGCATTCTACTGTCTTCCCAGGTTTTGTAGATCAAACATAGATCTACAAAGATCAGAAAAACCCAAGGCTGGACGTGGTGGTACATACCTTTAATCCCAGAACTTGGGAAGACTAGAGATAGAAGGATTGCTTGCTATGAGTTCTAGGTCAGCTGGGAAATACAGAGTGAATTCCAAGTTAGCCTGGGCTACAATGAGACCCTACCTGGAAAAAAATCCTGTGGGTAGTCACTGTGTTGAGAGATTAGAATTTTCAAGTCATTCCAGTTAGTATCTACTTGTTGTTTTTGAGACAAGTTTTCACTGTGTAGTTCTGGTTGACCTAGAACCCACTGTGTAGACCATGCTGACTTCTACCTAGTAGCAGTCCTCCAGTCTCTGCCGCCACTTCCTGAGTGCTGGGATTAAAGGCATTGCCACCATGCCTGGCCATGGTATCATTTTTTAAAAGTTTAATGGATTTTTTTCTTTATTTGTGTGTGCATGTGTCATGTATTTGTGTGTGTGAGCATGCTGCCTGTGTGTGTGTGTGTGTGTGTGTGTGTATGTGTGACGGTCAGAGGACAACTTTCAGGTTGGTCCTCACCATTCTACTTTGTTTGAGGCAGGGTTTCTCCTGGATTCTCATCCTGCTGTCCTTTGCTGAGCTTGCCTTGAGCCTCTGGGAAACGCTCCTGTCTCTGTCTCCTATTGCCCTATCAGAGTCAGTGTGCTGGGATTACAGAAGGCTGCCATGGCTTCCAGAGTTTTATGTGGGTCTGGGGATTGAACTCAGGTATTCGAGCTTGATTTATAAGTCCTTTATCCACTGAAGCCATTCTCTAGCCCCCAAATTTAACTCTTGTTTATTTGTATGTGTGCATGTGGTTATATATATGATGTGTTTATATGTATGGGCATCTACATGCCACAGCATGCATGAGGAGATCATAGGACACTTTCTTTTGAAACAAGGTTTCTCTTGTTGTTATGCTGCTGTGTGTACCAGCATATTTGGTTTCTGAGCTTCCAGATTCTCCTGACTATGCCTCCTGTTACCGTACGTGCATTGGGATCACAGTTGCAAAATCTGGCTTTACGTGGGCGCTGGCATGCAAGTGCCTTTAACCACTGAGCCATCTCCCTATCCCTCATGCTGTTGTTATATATATATTAGAAATGTGTTTCTACAAGACAACTGGGTATTGGTCTTGGAATTGTAGACTTCATTGGGTCAAAGAACTTCTCAGACTTTTCTCAGCTCCTTGTTTCCTCCTCCTCCTCTGCCCCTTCACTTAATTAATTCTCATGCCCTTATATCTTTTCCTAGATTCTAGATCAAGAAGTACTTTATTCCCCTGACAATTCTGTCTCCTTCATAATAAAATAGGAGAAAAGGGAAAAAGATGTGTTGTTAACTGTAGTGCTTTAAAAAAATTCTTGGTTTATAACTTACCTTATGGATTATAATTTCTCAAAGAATTTGATGAAAGAATTCTTTTTTTCACCCTTACTGACAGATGTGTTATCAAGAAGCATGTATTCCTGCTATCCAGGCTACTGGGGGAGAATTGTCATCAGCAAATTTGCCCAGCAGTCTGCTCTGAAAGCTACACAGCGCAACCAGGCTGGCAAGATATGCCCATGGTGCAATTGTGGCATGGCTGTTCTGGGGGTAACCAACTGTTCTCTGATTGGTTTTGAGGCCTACTTCACAGGAGGGAATTTATGCCTGGTACTGAAAGTAGTCAAAAATCCTATGTCTGGGAAGATTATAGGCGCTAAGAGTAAAGCTACTTCCGTTTTTTAGTTAAATGGGCATGTTGTGCCCTTCAAATTGCCCCTGAATATTTATATTTATCATGATTAGTGCTGCTCTCACCTTTGGTCAGAGAACCTTCCTTTTTAAAGTAGGTGGTGGTTGCTACTGGCGAGACTTAAAACTCATCAACGTTCTGAGAAGTGATTGAATGCTCAGTGCTAAGAAAAGTGTCTTTCTCACATTCTCCAAGGCTTGGGGCCATTGCCGAAGAAGGGGGCTGAAAGAAATGTGAGAGCTGGAGGATGGGTAAGAGTTCTGGTGGACTATCTCTTTGTCTGGATGACATGGCCGTTGTATTCATGAACTCACAGCAGCACAAGATAGGGCTAGTCAACATTCCTCCACAGATGGAGTAGAGGCTCACGGGGCCTCACCCCATCCTGGGGAGTTAATGTCAGTTAGTGGGAACTGGGGCTAGCGAATCATTCTCTTAAGTGTTGTAGCCACTGGAAAGTGGCAGAAAGAAGAGGTCCAGCTGGAGTGGGAGGGGATCAACAGTTTAAAAACAGGAAAAAAAGAACACATATATTCCTGAGTTTTGCA
The DNA here is from genome assembly GCA_036346955.1 of Dipus sagitta. Taxonomy (NCBI): domain Eukaryota; kingdom Metazoa; phylum Chordata; class Mammalia; order Rodentia; family Dipodidae; genus Dipus; species Dipus sagitta. The sequence continues at coordinate 258,067,208 of CM070770.1, forward strand.
GTCAGCCATCTGTCTCTGCCTTGGCTCCTGTAACTTCCCTTTGTCTAGCCTGTGGTTAAGGGGTGGCAGATGGGACTAAGAAGTTGTTAAGAATGATCTCGAAGTAGACATAGGTACTTAAATAAATACAATATATATCCTCAGCCTAGAGTCTCTCCTACCTTCTTCCAGAAGTTTCCTGTGGGTGTATAACTAGGGTCCTACTGTGTTTTAGACAAGATGGGCCTGTAACTACCGTGTTTGGTCTTCCTTCACAGGGAGTGGCAGTGGGTAGTACTCAATGAAAAGTTGTTGGAGTGAAGTAGCTTGAGCCAACTATGGCTTGTATATAACTTCATGTTCGTATAAAGGCTGTCACTTTTCAAAATATATATTGCTACTCTGAAGAGTCTCATTTCCTCACTTCTCTTTTATTCACGTGCTTCTGTTTTCTCAAATTTAGGCATATTGAAGCAAGACCAGTTGAGTGTAGTAGTAATTTCTGTGTTTAGATGATTTAGTGAGAGGAAGGTAGAAGACATGGCTAAAGCCACCAGAAAATTTTGTGTGAGATTTTAGAAACTGTTTATTTATTTATTTATTTGTTTATTTGTTTATTTGAGGCAGAGAGAGGGGAAGAGAGAGAGACAGACAGGTAATAGGCACTGCAGTCAAACTCCAGATGCATATGCCACTGTTGTGCATCCAGCTTTCCTTTGGTACTGGGGAATTAAACCTGGTATCAGGCTTTGCAAACAAGTGCCTTTAACCACTGAGCCATTTTTCCAGCCCTTGTCTGAGTTTCAGGATCAGAAAATGGAAACTGTGGTAATGCAGAAGGAATAAAAAGTAACAGACCTCCTTGCATAGCCTTTTTTTTTTTTTTTTTTTTGTCATGATGGGTATTGAACTCAGGACCTTGAGAATGCTAAGCTGCCTTACAATGAGCTGCATTACCAGTGCCTCCCATACGGATTGCTTTAAATTTCAGTTTGCCACACAGCAGCCACGTATAATGTAGTGACTCTAGGATTTTCAATGTCCTTGGAACAGTTTCTATGGGGTGGGAGGGTACTGTTCCTTTGCTGGGGTGTCACATGCCCTCTAAGGCATATAATACCCTCCCTGGCACTTGCCCCCAGCACTGGGCACTGTATTCCCCATGTCCAGTCCTGACACTCCTCCGCAACCCCCCAAATGAGACAAAAAAAAAAGCTATTAGCTTTCTGTCAGCCCTACTTTTAATCATCTTCCAAGCATAGCAGCAAGTGCCGTCCCAGGCTCTTTCAGATCTCCTATGTGGGTGTCAGGCTGAGCATTTAACTTACTGCTTTATGAAAATGCACATTAGTTATTCAGAGACTTAATCTCCTAATGATTTGTATGAGTTGGTAGAAAGGAAAAGCCATAATCCTTGCCTGGTATATTCAGATATTCCCTTTGGTACATCGATGGCAGGATTTCCAAAGTGAAGGACCATTGAATTTAATTTTGCAGATGGTGAGAGGTACTGCAGGAAAGCCTGGTCACAATGTGTCCCCTCCTGGGAGCGTAGCTCCAGGAAGCTGGTTGCCGAGGGGCATAGATACGAGAAATTTAACTCTTTTTTCTACCTTCCCTCATTATAAGACATAGGTTTAGGCGGGGGAAAGCAGGAAGAAGAACTAAAGAAATTTGCTGGGTTGAAGAGCCTTTGACAGGAGATTGCCATGCTCCTTGAGTTACACGGATTATAAACTGCTATAGATTAACCCATTTCCTCAATTATTTTGTGTCTTTAGCCTTCTGAAATTGCCCTCTAGTGGCTTAAAATTATTTTTTTTTTTGGGGGGGGGGGGTCCGGTTCTGTGGCCTGCGGACTATGCTTGATGGTGAGGATAATGTGTTATTCCCCAGGGTACCAGCTTCTCAGTAAGACTAGGGAAGATGAATGAGGGATCTTCTTTGAACTTTCCTTCTTTTCTTTTCTTTTCTTTTCTTTTCTTTTCTTTTCTTTTCTTTTCTTTTCTTTTCTTTTCTTTTCTTTTCTTTCTTTCTTTCTTTCTTTCTTTCTTTCTTTCTTTCTTTCTTTCTTTCTTTCTTTTTTTGTATTTTATTTCTTTATTTGAGAGAGAGAGGAAGAGGCCAAAGAGACTGGGCACGCCAGGGCTTCCAGCCACTGCAAACGAACTCCAGACGCATGTGCTCCCTGTGCATTTGGCTTAGTGGGTTCTGGGGAATTGAACCAGCCTCCTTATCGCAGGCAAACACCTTAACTGCCAAGCCATTTCCCCAGCCCCCTTATCTTATTTCCGGATGCTGCTTTCTCACAGGGACTAGGGTCCATGATCCTTACTGGAGCTGCTGAGCACTGGCCGTCCAGTCCTGTGAAAGTTTCAAGATTGGATATTCAAGCTGTTGGTTTGTGGCCAGTCGAGAGACTCAAAATCTTGGTGTTTTTCAGTCTGGTTATTGGATAAGTTTAGTATTTCAAATCTGGCTAGAAGGAGAAATTAGTTTTCTTCATGTTTCAGTGATATGCTGCTTTGTAAGGAAGTCCTTATTAAATAGGTGCATATGTCTTCATGAAATTCCTGTGTTCCCACTGAGATGAAAGTAAATAAACAACTTATAGACAAGCTGTGGACTTCTCCCGGTGTCTGAGATTTTGTTCAGATCGCCCTGCCTTTGTTGTGTGCCAGCCTCCACCTGCTGAGACCTCTCCTCCCTCTTACAAGTGGAGAAAGGTCTAATACCATTCTTTTATCCCCGCCCCCCCCGCCCAGGTAGGGTCTCCCTGGTGCCCAGAGCCCAGGCCGACCTGGAACTCATACTTACAGCTTCAGGCTGGCCTCAAACTCACGGTGGTCTCCCAAATGCTGGGATTAAAGGCGTGTGCCACCACACAGGCTCATTTTTTTTAAGACTACTTTGTGTGTGTATGCATGTGTGTACTCACAATTTTGCACACGTATGCACGTGCATGAGGAAACCAAAGTTGAACATCTTCCTCTCCATCTTACTTTTTGAGACGGGGTCCCTTACTGAATCTGGACCTCATGATTTGAGTATACTAGCTAGCCACCAAGCTCTTGGGGGCCTCCTGTCTTCACTCTGCAGCACTGGGGTTATGGGCAAGCCACTGCCAAGGTCGGCTTTTATTTGGGTGCTGGGGACCTCAACCTCATGCCCGCATGGCAAACATTTTACTGACTGAACCATCTCCCCACCCTCACGCATTTATTTTGATGGGTTGACCATTAGACTTTATTGTGAATGAAAATGTTCATTTCAGTTATTTTTCTGTGTGTAGAAGCCTCTGTCCCTTACAAAAATTTTTTTTTGCAAAGGGTTATCTACCTTTCATTTATTCATCTGTTAACTAAGTAGGTATTTAGTGATCATCTATCTATCATGTATCAGATACAACTCTAGGGTTTTTACTTTGATTAATAACACGAACTCTTGAGTTAGCATTTCAGTAGAGGAGGAGGGAGAACCTAATAAGTGTGTGAATTATATTGCATTAAGAAGAAAATAAATATAGGGAGTGGATATAAGTACTGGATAGTGAGCTGAGGTTTTGTTTTAAAACGGAGTTGTTGCTGGTAGTGTTGGTCACAGTTGGGTTGAAGGAAGTGGGCAGAGCATTCTAGACAGAGGAAAAAGCAGCGCAGAGGTCTTAGAGTACATCTCTAAGGCTCGAGTGTGTTTTATGTGTTTGAGGACCTAACAAGAAGGCTACTGTGGTAGAAGCAAAGTGATCTGGAGGAGATAGGGGAGTATTAGAAGTTGAGGGTGGGGGGGGGATAAAGGTCTGCAGAGGATAGGAGATGTTTGATCATGTCATGCCATGTTGGGACCCTGGCTTTTATTTTGTAAGTGCCTCTCTCTGTATCTCTATCGTAATAGATACATCAGTCTAACAGGTTCTGTCCTGATCTCTCCTCAGGAACTGGGAAGAGCAGGGTAGGTGGCTATAAGGGAGAATACAGAAAACCCTGCGCCAACATCTCACTAGACACCTCAGTCCTTCCTTATTTGAGCCTTGGTGACCTGGTAGGATTCTTCCACCCTGCTCCTCTGGCTCACAGCACAGGAAGACTGCACAGCCTCTTCTCTTCTAAACTCAGGCTCTCCCCTTGCTCTGCCTCAACTACAAAATACATAGGATTTTTGCCATTATTTCCGCCAGTTTCTGGAGGTGCTTCCCACTGTTGACCCTCATATCACAGATAACACCCTGACATGCTTTTCTGTACCACCTGTCTGAAATTTTCACGTTCTGGAAATGAACTTCCTGACAAGCAAATCATCATAGGAACAAAACCCACTTTAAACTCACACACTGGAAACAGAAATCATCAGGCTGTGCCTACTTTTATTTTCTACCTTCACACCTACAAAAGCATGGGGTAGGGGATCCCTTAGAATGTGTTTCATTTCACTGAAAGAAGTTCTTTCTGGCATGGTCTATCCGGGTCCCTTCTAGCCCAGACTTCTTGACACCTTGCACCTGCAGTGGCTGGTGTTTATAGCTGTCTTTCCTTTTTTTTTTTTTTTTTTTCCAGTCTGAGACCCCAGCCCATGAGATGGAAGTACTCACATTCAGGGTGGCCCTTCCCTCCTGATTTGATCTTCTCTGGAAAAACCCTCACAGACACACCCAGAGGTGTGCTTCACTAATGCCCTAGGCATTTGTTAATCCAGTTAAGTTGAAAATTACAATTAACCATCATAGATGGTAAATAGCTTGGTGAGATAGGAGTTGAATTTCACATAACTGCCCTAGTTGGAAAACAAGCTGGGTTAGGTTTCCTGCTCTTCTGTAAAGGTGTAAGATGCTATTCAGGTTGATAGGAACTAAGCTTTTTGTTTCTCTTGGCACAAAGGATTGTGAATTTTCCAGTGAGAACTCCCCTCTGGAGGTAGAGGGGGAAGGAAGAGAAGGAAGAGTGGAGAAAGAACCAACTGGGCAAAAATCTTTGACTCAGAATCTGCATGTAAAACACAACTCATTTCCATTTATTTCAGTTCATCATTTATGCCAGTTCTGTGCTGGGTGCTGGAGTGTAACACTAAGACATGGTCATGGCCTCGTGGTGCTCTTAGCCTGGCAGGAAAGACAGATGTAAATTGATAATTTCCTTACAGTGTACTCACTGTCACAGTAAATAGTGTAAGATGCTACAGAACAGAGCTTATAGGCTAGAAGAACTATGCTTTAAGCCTTTCATTCTGAGAAATGTGACATTTAATAATAAAGAACTGAATAGGGCTTTCCATTGTGAAAGTTGGGAAAGTTCATTCTATTGAAAAACGAAATTTCTTAGGAAATCAGTCTTTTATTCAAAATGTAATCTGATGTTAAAAATTAAAATCAGATAACATTTTTTTAAAGAAAATGGTGATTTTAGTTTCGGTAGCTCCATAACTGCTGCTGTGGTAGCTCAGTGTTGTACAGGGCAACATAAAACCCTGGCTCCATAGCCACCGAGAGGGAGCCTGCCGCAGTCTGCCACGTGGTGACCACTTGTTCAGCACACAGCTTTAACGTCTGCCTGTAGCCTGGCAGTAAGGAAGTCGGGGGAAGGTTTGACCCTGCCGGCTGTTAACGTCGTGATTCTTTTTGGGAACTGGCAGCTTGTAAAACCTTCCACAGAGAGTAATGCTGGGGAGAAAATGTGAATAGATGGATGTTTTATGTCCACTACCTTCTCCTAAACAACTCTCCAATTGTGCCAGTCCCTAGTTCAGCAGCCTTGTACCAGTTGTCATCGTCTCATTCAACGATAGCTTTACTTGGTGACAGTGGCCATAGCTAACTAAGTTACTTGGCATGTTTGACTTTCAACAATAACAGAAATTGTTTGGGATTTTGTTTTGATTTCCTAAAAAATGTATAGAATCTCAGAACTTCACATTTTATATACCAGTATATGGCTATTAGTATTTTACAGAAATTATAGTTCTTGGTAACTGCACATACACACACACACACACACACACACACACACACACACACACACACATATATTTGTGACTTATGTAAACTAAGTGCTGTTTCAATGTTACAATCATTTTAGAGTTATTGTAATCAATGTGAATATCCTGTGCTAAGCCTAGTGTTTGCTTTGTGAACATATGTGTATTATATGTATTCTGTATAGTTACACTGTACTGAATACTAACTAGTTTGTTTGACACAAGGAAAGTATGAGTATGTATTGAGTACCTTTTTGCTAGCCTGATCAAAGGTTTAAGCTTTTTTAAAAAAGTTTAAACTGGCCATTATTACATTTTTATAAGATTGTGGTTGGAAGGGATGGACAGGGAAAAACTAGTTTTTGAGTATCTTTGAATAGAAACATAAGACTAAGATGTTTTTGTTTTGTTTTTTCCTCATTAAAATATCTTACTGATGCTTTATGAACTAAAAATAATTAAAATCAGTTCTGATATAATCTATGCTAAGGAAGTCTAGAGACAGATAACATGATATAAAACAATTTTCTAACATTGTTATGTCTTTTAAAAATACTGACAAATATATAATAAGGACTTGAGCTTTCTCTGATGGAAGCCCCAGTGCTTTGATTCTAATTTCTCAATGATCATGAAAACCAGCAATAACCTCTTGAGACACATGAAATCACGACCAATTCTGCAACAGTATAAACACAAGGCACATAGTCTGTTTGGGGTCTACAACCCAGATCTCCCAGCCAGGCAGATTGACTTCTGCCAGCTGCATTTGTCCTAAGCCTGACCCATGACTATGGGAGTAGATTGAATCAAGAATTAAGCTTCTAATGTCTTGTATTTGGTTTTAATATTAATTAGGTTTTTTTTGTTCCGAGGTTGGGTCTCACTCTAGCACAGGCTGACCTGGAATTCACTATGGAGTCTCAGGCTGGCCTTGAACTCATAGCGATCCTCCTGCCTCAGCCTCCCTAATGCTGGGATTAAAGGCATGTACCACCATACCCAGCTTAGTTTGGTATTTTTTATTGTTAGCTAACTTGGCTCTGAATTTTTCTCCTGTTTTCAAGCAAATTTGGAATATGCCCATCTATGGATTTGAACAGAAAACTTCCCCCTTCACCTTGGAGGTGTGAAATGATCAAGCAGCCTTTATAGCCTTATACATACTGGATATTATGGAGCATTTTCTTACTTTTTCTTGTCCTTTTTTTAGTAAAAGAAGCTGGTAAAGTCCTTTCAACATACATGGTTGAGGCATGTAATTGAGACATGGCTTTTCAGAGGTGTTAAGTGTGTAGACCTAACTTCACAGTACCCAAAGTGAAACCCAGAGACCCAGCTCTTCTGACTCATGCAGTCGTCTTGCTGCTGGCTCTGCTATGTACCCTATGACACTAATCCATTTGCACTCTCTGAGCAGGTGGTCATTTTCCTGCTGCCTAGGCTCTTTGTGTTTTGGAGGGTACATGCTTGTTTTACTGTGTTTGGAAGGTGCAAGTTGAAGGAATCCCTTTAAGAAGATTCTTGGAAACCTTAACCCCTCTGAAGCTAAAATGTCTGATGCTTCTTCTCTTCTATTTGGACTTTGGAGGGGAACACCGACTGTCTTTAAAATCATTACAGAAAATCATCTGATTTCTATTGTGTGATCACATTACTGGTTTGCCATTGTCTTAGGAACAGTTCATACTTGTTCAGACTGTGGTACTCTCCGGGACTTGACCCTCTGCCTCTCCCATCAGTGTCCCACTTCAATTCTGTATCTGCTCCGCCTAGTTTCCTTACTTCAGTCATTTGTATGTGGCTTCCTGTCTTTTGCCACTGGACCTTTGAACATGCTGTTGTTCTTGAGCTCCTTTCCTGCCTCTTTCTGTGGCTAACGCCAGTCCCCAACTCTGGCTCCTGGGAGCCCCTTGTTGAGTGCTGATCCAAGTAGGCCTGATACTATAGAATCTTCTCCTGATTATGGGTTCATCATATTATAGTTCCTTCTTACTGTGTATCTTCACTGGAAGACCATATTCCTTTGGAAGACAAGCCAAAGAAGCTGGTTAAAATTAAAATGACTTATTAGGTTGGCCTTTCCTGGTACTTAACAATTTATGAACTCTTTCCAGAGTAATATAATTTCATGATCCCCCTAAGGAATTTTTTTAAAATGCTGTCACTTTTATAAACTATGGTAAAGAAGTGAATTTAGGTAAAACATTTTCTTTTATAAGAACATTATTAAAGTATTATATACTCTATTTTAATTGAGGTTAAAATTTACTAGCCTCCATTATGTACAAAGATACCTTATTTATCAAGTGATACAGTTTACTGAAGTAAATGTGCAAAAATCTTTTTAAATGAAATGTTTGAAACCAAATATACATTACAATGAAGTTAGAAACTTAATTATTTGCTCACAGGTTAAAAAAAAGAGTGCCGACTGACATTGCTGAAGGCTGTAGGGATGTTGGTGGATGGTTGGAGGGACAAGGACAGGGTATTTTCCCATGTTTCTTGGTCTCACAGGGGTACTGTTCTCAGTGGCCTATGTGATCTTGTGTCCTTGGTTATTACATATTTAGAAAGTGTTAACCTGGATTGGGGAAATGGCTCAGTGGGCAAAGCACTTGCTACACAAGTGTGAGTACCTGAGTTCCACACCCTGGAGTCCACATAAGTCTGCATTCAGCCGTGCAAGGAAATGTAATCCCAGCCTGCCTCCAGTGAGAAAGGAGGCGGAGACAGGAGAACCCCAGAAGCTTGTAAAAGGCCAGTTAGCCCAGGGAGCGCAACAGCCAACAAGAGGCCCTGCCTCACACAAGATGGAAAGCGAGGACCTCCATGCATGTTGTGGCACATGTGTGTGCACCTGTGCTTACACACGTGAACATACATGCATGCTTGTGTGCAAACACAAAAGGTAACAATAAGTGAAAAAAAGAGAAGCTATCCATTTATTGAAAGTTATACTTTCATTATCACTTTAAGTACTACCAAAGATTATCACATTCTTTTTTTTTTATTTGCAGAATAGTAACAGATGGTGGAGTCCGACATCTGGATTATGGTAGCAGTGTTCATAGAAACTATTACAGGGGGCAATTAAGTGTAGGAAAAAACCTTACCAATTTTTATTCTACTGGGAGTCTTTTGTTCACAGTGTTTGGTCAGCCCTGGGCAATTGAAACTTTCTAAAAATGTTTTATTAATTATAGTATACCTCTCCTTTGATATTTGGTGTGGTTATCACTAATGATAAAAAGTTCTTAAAGTCAGTGATAAATTGTTCAAAACCCATTATTCATTGAATGTTTTCTATGTGTTAGACACAAGCAGAGTCCCTGCCATCAGATAGTAAATACCTACAGAGGTTACAGTAAAGCAGAGTACAGCGGGGTAAAGCACAGTGTTAGAGCTCTTTCAGATGAGCGGCCAGGAAGGCTGCTTTGAGTAGGTAGCCTCTGAGCAGAGAACTGAGTAAAGTGAGGGAGGTAGCCATATGAAGGAGGGGAAGTGTGGTTCAAGCTAAGGGAAGTATGTGCAAAGACCCTGAGATAGGGGTGTGTGTGGCATGTTGTGTGAGCACAGAGGCCAGTATGTCTGGACAACTGTAAGGGTCAACACCAGAGGACTGGGCCGTGCAAGGGTTTAGAAAGCATGTATCCTGTCTCAAGTAAGAAGCCATTAGAGGGCGATGAGTAGGGCTACCTTGTGCAGGATACACAAGTAGCCTGGTAGGAACAGTGATTCAGAACAACATGATGTTGAATTACACTCAGTATTTAAGCAGAGAATGGTGCAGGGGCAAGAAAAGGTTGGGTTCTTGATACATTTTTAGGGTGGAGTTGATGATTTTGCTCATAAATTGGAACTGAGAATTGGAAAGAGAAGACTGATAGGTTTTGGCCTTGGCAGGTAAATAGAGGTATCATTACTGTTGATAGGGAACATGGGGAATGTGCCAGAGCTTGTGTCAAGCTCAGGTTTGGGCATAAGTTCTGGTACCTGTTAGAGAACTGAGAGGAAATGCTAAGTCAAGCACAGCAGGCTGGAGTTCAGGGAAAGATAAAGACTGTGGATAGAAATTTGGGAGTTACCAGGCATAGGACTGAAAGAGAGCCTACTGGGAAGCAAATAGAGACAGAAGAGTGTCTTAGTTGGGCCTGGGGCATTTCATTTTTAGGCTCTAGCAGTTGGGGCAGGAGGAAGGTCCAGTGAAGGAGACAGAATTCCTGTCTAAGGATGATGTCTTGGGGCCAGTCCCAGGGTGGTGAGAGTAGCAGTGGAAGTGGGGTTCCAAGAATCATCTGTGTTTAGCACTGTCCAGGTCATTGCTGCTCAAAGTGAGAGCCTGGTTACAGCAGACAAAAAGTACAACTATTTCAAATTTTATTATAAAGAGAAGCCAAAGAATGGGGAGATGGCTCAGTGAGGAAAGAACCAACCTAAAGCCTGTTGCAGTAGACCGATCACCTAATCATTCGTAAGGCGAGAGGAGAGGCAGAGACAGGAAAGTCCCTAGCTAGCCTGTCTCCAACAAACAAAAGGCATCGAGGACCTTTGCTTCAGGTTATCTCTTACCTCCACACGCATGTGCGGTGACACATGCATGCTCATACTTGCACAGGTGAACATACCACACACACACACACACACACTTTAAAAAAGAAGAAGCAGCTAAGGCAAAAAGGTTGCTCTGGTTGGGGATGAAGCTCATTTGGTAAAGTACTTGCTGACATGAATGAGGCTTTGGGTTCAATTCCCAGCATCACATAAACTGGTATGGTATTGACACCTGTAATCCCAGTACTCCAGAGGATCAGAAGTTTAAGGTCATCCTCAGCAACATTGTGAGTTCTAGGCCAGCTTGGGATATACGAAACCCTGTTACTAAAATAAATAAATAAATAAATAAATAAATAAATAGGTGTGGAAAGAAAAGAGGGAATTTTTCTTTTGGTTTTAGAAAGACTGTTATGGCATGTTTGCTTATGGGAGTGATCTAATAGAGAGGGTGAAAATAATGCTACAGAAAATACAGGTGTCTAGTTTTCGGGGGCAGAAAGGGCTTGCTTGAGTGAGCAAAGAGAAAGGTAGGTTCTGGCTTGCTGGTAGATCATAAACCTAAGGTAGGAACTGTACTAGATAGATAGTTCGGCAGTGAACTCTGGATTTGTGATGGGGCACATTGACTTTCTCTTCCATGCTGACACTGAATATCTATAAACAGAAGGCTGATTGATGGGAGTGAATAATCTTGTAGGAATGACATTATCCCATATGTGCTTGAACAATAAAAATTACATTTACTTAAATTTAACAGAGGACTAGGAAGCTAAACTAAAAATGGGGAAACTGTTAACTTCAGATACTGGGTTTTCTATACCAAAGATAATAGTTCCTAAAGTTCTATCTAAGGTTAAGACTATGACTGTGGGGCTGGAGAGATGGCTTAGTGGTTAAGGCACTTGCTGGCATAGCCAAAGGACCCAGGTTTGAATCCTCAGTACCCATGTGAAGCCAGGTGCACAAGGTAACAGTTGTTCTTAAGAGATTTTTGTTTTGTTTTTGTCCGAGGTAGGGTCTCACTCTAGACCAGGCTGACTTAGAATTCACTATGTAGTCTCAGGGTGGCCTCGAACTCACAGTGATCCTCCTACCTTTGCCTCTTGAGTGCTAAAATTAAAGGCATGCACCACTACACCTGGCTCTCTTCAAAAGCCTTTGAAACATGGCTCCATTGTCTTCAGGCCTCAGTGTTGCTGTGGGGAAGTATGAGACCAACTTAATTTTCCTCAGTTTTGTTAGGAAAGTCAACTGTTTTCTACTGATTCTTAAGTAATTCATTATGAAAATAAAACTTGATGGTGATTGTTTACTGTACATTTCCTTATACACGGCATGCTTTTTGTAGTTGTAAAGTCATTTAGAGTGAGTCTCTTAAGTCTTTTTATACTTCATTAGATTAAAAACATCTTTTGGGGGGCTGAAGAGATGATTCACTGGTTAAACGTGTTTGCTTGCAAAGCTGGATGACTTGAATTCAATTCCCCAGGACCCGTGTTGTATGCATCTGGAGTTCATTTGCAGTTGCAAGAGGCCTTGGCACGCCCATATTCTCTCTCTCTCTCTGTCTGTCTGCCTCTTTCTCTCTGTTTCAAACAAATAAATAAAATATTAAAAAATCTTTTTGTTATAAAAGATTTCAAAGATATAAACAGTACAAGGAATAGTGTGATGGACTCCCATAAACCCACACTCATATACTAATTTGTTGTAAAGACCAGAAACTATTCATCCTTATATATTTCAGTATTTACTTCTGAGATAAGCACTGTCTAAGGAAAACAACCATTAGTAAGGTCCACCTAGTTTATCTGTAATCCATTTGCAATATGTAATGACATTTTGTTGGGTTAGATCAGAAACTTTCTTGCTCCCGTGGTGTGGCTAATGGCTGTAGTTGCTAAGTCTCAAAAACCAGGAAGATGAAACTCAAAGAACACGCCCCGACCTCTCAGATGGGTAATGGTAGCATCTTGCATTGAGCAACAATAACATGAATTGTACACACAGGAATTGCCTGCTGGTTTCTAGACTGTCTTTGAATTTCTGGTGCTCACGTGAACTGTGGAGGGTGGTAAGAGATAGCCAGAATGTGCATTTTCTTTTCCAGTGAGAAGTGAAACTTGGGCCCTTCCGGATTTAGTAAGAACCATGAAGAAGTGGTTTGAAGATGATGTGGTTGGGTTCTGCCTTTGGTGGCAATGATGTTTGTTCCAAACCTCTAGATTATAAAGTCAAGTTAGTGAGCCATAACTAGCAGTTAAAAAATATAGAAAATAGGCTGGAGAGATGTCTTAGCGGTTAAGCGCTTGCCTGTGAAACCTAAGGACCCCGGTTTGAGGCTCCATTCCCCAGGACCCACGTTAGCCAGATGCACAAGGGGCAACATGCATCTGGAGTTCGTTTGCAGTGGCTGGAGGCCCTGGTGCGCCCGTTCTCTCTTTCTCTATCTGTCACTCTCAAATAAATAAAAATAAACCAAAAAAATTTTTTTTAAAAATATAGAAAATATCAGAGTTCATGGAGTGTATTGAGGATAAATGTTGTTTCATGAAACTTTTATTTCAGTTATGTGTGTGTATGCATGGGTTTGTACTGTTGCTCCCATCACTTTTCATTTTTAGTTATTGTTGTTATTACTGTTTTGGTTTTTCGAGGTAGAGTTTCATTCTAGCCCAGGCTGACGTGAAATTCACTATGTAGTCACAAGGTGGCCTTGAACTCAAGGTGATCTACCTGTATCTCCCAAGTGTTGGGATTAAAGGTATGCTCCACCACACCTGACTCACTTTCCATTTTTTAAAAGAAACATTTTATTTATTTATTTGAGACAGAGAGAGGGAGAGTGAGTGAGATAGAGAATGAGAATGGGCGCTCCAGGGCCTCCAGCCATTGCAGATGAATTTCAGATGCATGCGCCACCTTGTGGATCTGGCTTATGTGGGACCTGGAGAATCAAAGTTGGGTCCTTAGGCTTCGCAGGCATACACCTTAACCACTAAGCCATCTCTCCAGCCCTCACTTTCCATTTTTAAAAATATTTTTATTTATTTATTTATTTGCATTGAAAGAGAGAGAGAGAGAGAATATTAATGGGCATGCTAGGGTCTCTAGCCACTACAAATGAGCTCCAGATACTTGTGTCACTTTTGCATCTGGTTTTACGTGGGTACTGGGGAATTGAACCCAGGCCGTTAGGCTTTGCAAGCAAGTGCCTTAACTGGTAAGCCATCTCTCTAGCTCATTCCCCCCCCCCACTTTTATTGACAACTTCTCTACTTACAATAAACCATGGTATTTCCTGCCCCTCCCCCATTTTCTCCTTCACAACTCTGCTCTCCATCATATCCTCACTCTCTTTCCTTTAGCCTCTCTTTTATTTTGATGTCATTGTCTTTTTCTCCTATTATGAGGGTCTTGTGAAGGTATTGCTAGGCACTGCGAGGTCATGGATATTGTGGCTAATTTGTATCTGTAGCCCCAATTTTTTAAAGCAGGTTCTCACTGTAGCCCAGGCTGGCCTCAAATTTATGGTGATCTTCCTTCCTCAACCTCACGTGTGCTGGAATTAGAAGCGTGCACCACCATGCCCTGCACTTCTGTCACTTCCTATACCGTTTTGCACAGTTAAAGGATCAAAGAACTCATTAGATACAATTTTTGTCTAAATGTATATTGTTACAATGTATCAAGAAGTATTCTAAGTACTTGTACACATATTAACTTAATACTATAAGTATTGTCAAAATTTTACAGATGGGGCATTGAGGAGGCTTAGGAACTTGCCCAAGCTATTAAATGTTAGTGCTGGCCAAGCAGTCTGGTTGAACTGAGTTTTCTCTTTTACCCTAGGTGGTGGCATGGGCCTTTTGCTGCTATTATTATTTTTAAAAAAAAGAGAGGTATTTTCCACTTCCTACCTATAACACTTAAAGTGAAGACAATGAGAATTGTTTTATAAACTGAAGAAATGCAGAGATCTTATCTGTTAAGCAATCAACATTTCTCTCCAACCTTGATCTTTAGGAATCCTGTGTGCAAGACAACCAAATGAGGCCAGCTCTCAGTAGATGAGGACATTGATTTAGAATTAAATACGTGTAGGTTCAAGTAGGAGGAATCGAGGTAGGTTTTTTACTTACTAGGGGCTTACTAGGCACCAAGCATGTAGTAAGCACTTTACATATAGTCAGTACCTGTACAGATCATAGCAGTTCTGTGGAGTCACTGCTGTTACAAACTGCACTGCATGGAGAATGAAGCACACTTAGATCAGTCTTGTTCAAGGCCATACTGCTAGCAAGGGGCAGAGCCCAACTGAAACCCGGGTTTTTCTGAATACAGAGTCTGTGCTTCTTAATCACTCAGCAAACTTTGCCACCCTCCAGGTGTTTTGAAGATTTAATGATAATGTACCTTTCGACTTAAATAATGACTCAATATAAGCTTTCTTGGCACATAGTGAGCACTTAGTGACTAGTGCTTATAATTACTACTAAATATGTAAGTTGAGCCTGCCAGTCACTTTTATGGAGCAAGTTTTCCTTTCTTCAGAAGATGTGGTCGCCTAAATCAGATCTGAGTGTGTGCATGTGTACACATGCTTGTATGTGCCCGTGCATGTGGAGTCCAGAGGACCACCCTGGGTGTGCTCACTCTTGTTGTTTGTTTGTTTGTTTCTGAGACAGGATCTTTCATTGGCCTGGTCAAGTAGACTGGATTGACTGGCCAGAGAGCACCAGGGGTCTACCTGTCTCTGCCTCCCTGGTTCTGGGATTACAAGTGTGTGTCCCCATGCCTAGCTCTTTTTATTGAATTTAGGTCGTCATGCTGTGCAGCAAGCACTTGGCTGACTGAGCTTTCTGCCCAAACCTCTGAATCACCAACCACTACACATTTGCTGAGTTTTTTTTTTTTTTTAAATAATTGGTAAACTAACGGATCTTCTGGTTCTGTATTTTCATTGCAGTCAGTTTCATCCAGGAAAGGATTCTCTGCCAGCATCTAAGACAGTACCTGGCATGGGGTAGATTTATTAGTCTAGACTCTCTAGAAAATAGAGCCAGAGGCAAAGGCTTATACTTTATTTTTAAGAACTATTCCAGGGAAGCAGAAGTGAGTGTGTAAAAGGGGTGTGAGAAAGGGAAGGGAAGGAAGAAAATGTACTGGGCATAAGCTGACCACAGCTTGGCCTCGTGAGAACATTTGAGACGACTACCTGCAGCTCTGAAAAGGTCTGGGTAGGGACTCCTGCTTCCTAATGATTATACTTGACCCCATGGAGCTTGAACTCTCTGCACTTCCTGACTGTGGTTGCTGGCTGACCAGGCCCCTGCGCATCTCAGGTCTGAATGGTAATAGGGAAACACTAGCACGTGTACAAGACAAAGGACTGTCATGCTGACCCACCATCAATACAAAGAGCACTTGCAACTGTAATTGTGCAAACTGTATCAGAAAGACAGATGTGTTCATTTTGGGTGATGTCTTTTTGTTTTCTTTCTTCTTTCTTTCTTTTTCTAGTTTTTTGAGGTAGGGTCTCACTGTAGCCCAGGCTGACCTGGAATTCATTATGTCGTCTCAAGGTGGCCTCGGACTCACTGCAATCCTCCTACCTCTGCCTCCTGAGTGCTGGGATTAAAGGTGTGCGCCACCACGCCTGGCTGTTTTCTTTTTTTTAATAATTTTTAAAAATTCGCATTTATTTATTTGAGAGAAAGAGAGGGGAAGAGGCAGATAGAGAGAAACAGAATGGGCATGCCAGGGCATCCACCGACTGTAAATGGATTCCAGATGCACATGCCACCTTTTGCATCTGGCTTACATAGGTCCTGGGGAATCAAACCTGGGTCCTTAGGCTTCGCAGGCAAGTGCCTTAACAGCTAAGCCATCTCTCCAGCCCCTGTCGTTTTTGTTCAGGTTCAAGGCAGGGTCTCACACTAGCTCAGGCTGATCTGGACCTCACTCTGTAGTAGTCCCAGGTTGGCCTCGAACTCACAGCAATCCTCCTACCTCTGCCTCTGGAGTGCTGGGATCACGCCTGGCTCTTGAGTGATGTTGTGATCCTCCCTAATTGGTTCTGTTTGTCCTCTGTGTACAAGTTAGTAGGAATTTGGTTCTTGCTTTTTGCACAAAACCTGAAACAATTACCACTACTGTGTGGTAAGCTGGATCCTGTACAAAATGAAGCACATCCTGCAGAGCCAGTTTTCTAGGAACGTTGTAACTGGGTTTTTAATGTTGGTCTGGTTTGCTTTCTTTCAGACTGCTGGTGTGTTCAGCAACATGCAGCTTTGATTCATTTGATGTGTTTGACTTTGCACTTGAACTTTCTAGGAGTTGGTTGGTAGGAAATTCCTGGGGTTTTGACTTCCTGCTTTTTAAGACTGATGGCTTGTTCACCAGGTACTAGAGCCCTTTTGTATTGTGTTTGTATCTGTTCTGTGAGCAGAGCAGTAGGGAAGGGCCCTCTGTGCTGGTCTCCGCTGCAGATGCTGGTTTTTGAAACAAATTTTCTTTGTGGAGCCTATGCTGGCCTCAAACTCATGATCCTGTTGCTTCAAGTCCCCAAAGTGCTGGGATTACTAGCATGCACACCTGTGTCTAGGCCCAGCCAGCCTCTGGCTTACTTCTTTTTCTACTTTCTCTCCTCACAGCCTGCTGAGTTTTACCTGTGATTTCTGTTTTCTAACCTTTGCTCTTATCCACAGCTCTCCTAGTTCTCTTACTCTCAAGGCTAACTCATCTGCGCTGTTTTATAGAGCAACCTTCCTCTCTGAGCATGGTCCCAGACCCTTATTTTGGGACCTAGTATGCACAGTTTTGTACTGTTGTGTTGTGTTGTTTGTTTGTTGGTTGGTTGGTTTCTTGTTTGTTAGGGCTGGGTCTCCTTCTAGCCCAGTCTGACGTCAAACTCACTTTGTAGCCCCAGGCTGGCCTCCAGCTTGCAGCGACCCTCCTACCTCAGCCTCCCCAGTGAGCCACTGCACCTGGCTTGTACTGATGTACTGCATTTAGTTTCTCTTTTCGAATTGTTCAAGACTAAGGGGATGCCATACATCTTCTGTGTAAATGTCTTATACTCAGTGTTACACTGATTGCCACCTTTCCTCAGAGACGGCACGAGATAAATATTTGCTGGTGTGCTGGTTGGGTCTTTGGTCCTTGGAATTGGCTTGCAGCTTGTCTTTAGGAATGAGTCCAGGGCATCAAACTCTAGGTAATGTTTCCCAGAGGAACTGTTGGTCTTCTCATTCTGAATACTTAGTTTGTAGTACAAGTTAATTCTATAATTTGGACTTTGGGAGTTCTTTCTTAAGCATCTTAGTCAAGACCTAAGAGCTAAAATAAAATGACTCTCTTTGCATTTTGTGTAGCAGCTTGCTCGTCTGGGAGCCTTTTGTCTCTGAGTTGCTATTTGAGTCACTTCAAAGAGCCAAGGCACTCTGCCAGAGCAGCCCTGATCATTAAATTCATTGAGATATCCCCCTCAACACCCTCTGCCTCACCATCTTCATGAGGTTGCTCTCTCTGCTCTCACCTGGGGACGGGGACGTTAATGGATGACTGAATGCCCTTTGGAAACTCAGAACATTTTTCTCCTTCCAGCTGGCTGGTTTCCTTAAACTGCATGTATTAACTTTAGGTAGTGTAGTTTGTTTCAGGGGAGGAGGTGGTCACCCAAACAGCTCTACAAGGCAGCTAGTTTTGAAGATGTCCAAATTTATAGCCCAAAGGTAAGAACTGCAGTGAAAAGAGATCCAGGGAGGCCAGGACACAATAGTCATGGCACCGCTTTCTCCTGCTAGGATTACTGTTATCGTTGTGCAAACATTGTTCTAGGCACCCTGCTTGCCTACCACTGTCATGGGAAGGATGGTTTTGAATCAGTAGCTTTAGGAATACTGGCTCCAAAGTATGTATCATTGCTGAGGATCAGTGTGAGTCTGCACAGCACTTTGTTCGCTCGCAGAATTCTATTTGTGTTGACCCTCTCTCATTCAGCCCCTATGCTCACGAATGCTCCTCCCTCTCTAGTTAGAAGGCCTAGCTGGAGTCCATGCAGCAGACTTCCTCTACTGAGATCTTCCTTCACCTTCATTTATTGTTTGCTTTGTTTCTCATGACACAAACCTTCACCAGCTCCATTTTTGCTTCTTGAAATTCAAACTGCTCCTTTGGTGTTTCTACTCCCTTTGCACTGCACTGGCAACTGGGTTTTTAGGTCATTCTTTGCAACCCCCCCTTACTACGTCATTAAGAGGCCACATTCAGACACCCTATCTCTTGGCTTTAGTTTTATCTTCCTCTGGCATACTCTCTCATCTTTGTTTATAAAAGTCTGCCCGTCCTCAAAATATTTGTCCGAACTTCTTTTTCTACCTCCTCTTTCCTTCCCTTTGTTCACTTGGAGGCCTGCTCTGTGCCAGCTATTCATCTGGGTCCATTCGAACCTCAGACAAATGTCTTCATCCTAAGTTGTATTTTCCTTTAGAATACTAACTTTGCAATCACATGATGTTCATTTATTCTTTATTTATTTGAGAGAGAGAGAGAGAGAGAGAAAGAAAGAATGAGAATATGGGTGTGCCGGGGTCCTGGGGAATCAAGCCTGGGTCCTTTGGCTTTGCAGGTAAGTGCCTTAACTGCTAAGCCATCTCTCCAGCCCTATTTATTCTTAATTTCATGTACTTACAGTGACCAATAACAAATGTTTAAATAATTACATAAAATTTAAAAATGTGTAATTTTGATCATATCTTTACAAATTGCATTTTTTGTGTGAATAGGGCCCTTAATACTTCTGAATACTTCAGAATTCCCCCTGCCATCCTCCTGTGGTGGTTTGAATTAGGTGTCCCCATACACGTATGTGTTCTGAATGCTAGGTCACCTGCTCGTGGCAATTTGGGAATTGGAGCCTTGCTGGGGAGGTGTGTTCTTGGGGGTGGGTTTATGGGTGTCATAGCCAGCTTCCCCTGTCAGTACTCTGCTCACTCTCATGCTGTGGTGTTCCACCCACTGTGTCAGGGGTGATGTCCAGGCTCTGCCCGTGTCATTCTTTCCCCTGCCATCATGGGGCTTCCCCTTGAGTCTGTAAATCAAAACAAACCCTTTCTTCCACAAGCTGCTTTTGGTTGGGTGCTTTGTGCCAGCAATGGAAAGGTAACTTCCACATACCCCCTTTTTTGTGATGCTTGGGATTGAACCCAAACCTTTGGACATGCTATATATAGGTATATACCGTTAAGTCCCACCCATGCCCTCTCCAGTGAGAATTCTTCGCTTTTTCCATTAGGACTCTTTTGCAAGTGACTAAGGGCCTAAAGAACGTGTTTACACAAGAAATCGAATGAATTGACTGGTGTGACTAAACCAGGTAGATTTGGGGACTTGAGACACAAGTGCTTATGTTTCATTTTCCCCTTCTCTCAACTCTGCTTCTCAAACAGTCTTTTCACTCATGGTATCAAAATGGAAATAGCAATCTCCCATTGCCCTAGGTCTTTGGAGAAGAGAGGAGCGGAATTATACCAAAAGCATGTGGACTAATATGTAAGGAATGAAAACAATGACTCCACTAGCAGATGCTTAGAGCTCATGTCAATGAATATTTCTGTGCCTTATTCAATAGAATGAGGTAATGAGGAAAAGGCTACCAGTCACACTCTTTCAGGAAGTGTATATACTGTTTTCTAGTTTATTGAAAGGAGTGCCCATTTTCTACCTCCCTCTTTCCCCCACTCTCTGCTCATAAATAAATAAAAAATAAATAATTTTTTTAGAGAAGGAAAGTAGCTTGCTGGCCTTTTCTTGGAACACCGATTACTCATAGATAAGTAACAATGCCCATCATTGAAGTAGATTGAGGGTACTGTGTTGTGTCTCCCTTTTTTGCTTGCATAGCACTGGGTGTATAACTCTTATTTATATCATTTCACGTAACTGTAGGTTTTAATTTCTTCCCCACTATCCTGCTAGCTTTCTTTGTTTTCAGAGCACCTGGAAGTGCTCAGTTAAATGCAAATAATGATAGTTAAGAGAACCCTGACTTGAGAGCCCAGCTACCCTGCGGCTCCTTTTGTGCTAGATCCAAATCTAGATAGTTGTATGACCTTCACTTGTTTTTACTTCTTAGGGATTTGCTTCTCACATCTGGCCAGCAGGACTTTTAAAAGCCCTGACTTTATTAAATTTGTAGAAAGGCAAGCTAGCAGGGTAAAAAGCAAGACTTGGCAGGGCAGCCTGGCATGTCGTTTCCTGGGGAACAGTTTTGAGAGGGACTGATTAGTTTCGGGATAAGAAGACTTGGTAAGATATGGAGGGTAGAGCCCATGAAAGCTTCAATTGTATTCTTACATAACACTCACTGCAAGGTGCTACCGATTAATATTCCCCACCGAGATGGCTGAGGTGACATCATGTGTTTGTGAAAGGCTAAAAACAGGTGAGGCCGATTTGTGGAAGACAGTGGCAGTCAGACAGGTTCCTGCTGAGACACATGGGTCGATCTCGTGCTTCGTGCTGGCCACAGAGCCTGTGAGAGCCCCAGCCCTGCCCCTGGAAGCAAGCACATCCAGGTGAAGAGGACATGCCTGGGTGGCTTTCCTAAAACAATGCATCTTTCTCCTATCCTGCCTTCCCACTCCCGTTTTCTCCTTAGAAATATGGGCTTTATGACTTAAATTAGAGAAAATTCCTGAATATGGAGATGAAATGTAGGAGGGCAGAGAACTGAGCTCTTACCTCTGGATTAAAGCACTAGGTGAATACAATCCTCACTATACTCTGAAGTGTGAGGACAGTTTCCAGAGGCCTGGAGTGTTCGACTTAAAGGCCCTGCCTGTCTAGTTAGATGATCACTGTCCTGGGAGGTCCAGTTTTCCTCTTCACCGTCTTGTTAAAAAGGAAGCAAGACTCCCGCTGGCCCTGGCTGTGGAAGCATGGACAAGGAGGCAGGACTCCCCAGGGTGTGTTGTAAAAACATCCCTTGCCAGGCTTTGATCTGATACCCACTGGAAATGACAGAATGATGGTCTGCTGGAGTCCTGTCATGCCAAGCCTGCTGTCCCGAGAGGCCGCTCCTGTGATTTGCTTTAGGAATAGTCAGTGCAGAACTGATTTTTCCTATAAAAGTAGAGAAATGGAAACGAAGAACTTCTTGCTGTTTGCTGCCTGTGGGGCTGTTTCCCCTTTAGCTGGCAGGATGGTACTCAATAGAATGCATTGTTTCACGGAGTTGAAGACCTTTATTCTGATTTTGTGTGTATGTTTGTGAGAGAGATATATAATTCACATACCATAAAATTCACTCTTTTAAAGTGTACAGAGTTAAATTTTGACATGAATCATTGAACAAAATATTAGCCAAAGATCTTGTTTGATTTTTTTTCTCCTCTTGCTGCCATATGATTCTCAGATCTTCACATTAGAATTTACATCTTTGGCTTTGTTATAGTAAAGAATGCTCAAAGCCAAATCAAGAGCACTTTCCAGTCTTTCCCCTCCTATCAAGCCATGCTTTGTAGGGCAGGGCTTAGGCCTGTCTTACTTGACTCTGTCCATCACCTAGCACCTGCTATGCAGAGGGGCTCAGTTAAGAGTTGCCAAACAAATGGGGCTCTCTCGAGTTCTCAGGGGAGGTCATTTTTGGATCTTTGTGGAAATAGCCAGGAAAGCTTTCATATCTAACAGAAATACAGAGAATAATAGCGTAACGTGTTCTCATATAGTTCTAGGGAGCCTAGAAGGGCCCTTTCATCTCACAGCTCTTAAGACTGCTCATTCAACTCTAAGGGGAGGGGTTAAAGTCTTGAAGTGTGGTGTAAGTAGTGTGTTCACATGTGTATGTGTGCATAGCTCGAGCGCACAAGGGAACTATGAGGAATTCCTCCATGGTGTTATAAATTACTCCTTTCTTCTTTCTGCCTTTGTGGCTTATTGGTCAGCATGGGCACATGACCCAAGTGTGCTGGCATTCAGTGGCGTATTGTTTCCTGCCTCCTATGTGCATGGTCAGAGGAGTGGGGCTGGCACAGCTGCCTTCTTACGGGCCGCAGCAGCAACAGCTCATGAAGCAGTACATTCTGCTCTTCACAGAGCAGCCATTCTGTCTTGGAGCAGTCGACCCGGGGGTGTGAGGGTGGCTAGAGTCTTCCTTAATGTCTTCCTGAGGTTAGTAGCAAGGAGGACTTCTCCTTCTAGGCATGTTGTGGGGGAGGGGAGATGCTCATCAATATCGCATCACAGATAAACCACAGTGACAGGTGGCTTGGGGTGAGGATATCACTTCTTCTTTTTTGTCATCTTAACTTAGTGTCCTACCTCCAGGTGTACTCACAAGCCAAGGAAAGCACTTCCCTATTCTCTGAAGTGGGGAAGGGAACCAGTGTGATTGTGGGTTAGTCAAACTGCAGGCTAGCTAGTGAATCAGTAGACTAGCCCAAACTTGATCCCAGAGCCTAAATCACTTCTCAGCTGGAGGTGGAGATGTCAGTGTTCCAGAGGCAAGAGCTGTGGCCACTGTGATTTACTCAGAAATACTTTTAGTCTTGTGTTCTATTTCTCATTTCCATGCCCTGCTATCAGCCTCTGACAAGTCAGACAAACAGTAAATTAGCTTTAGCCCCATGTGCACTAGTTGTATGGGCCTGTGTTATATTCAGTTTCTCTTATCTGTGCAATCAGGAAAAACTAGCAATACTTCAGGAGCTAGTTGTGAGAATTAACTTTATTAATAGGCTTATATCTCCATGGAATGTGTTCAGTAGACACACATATTCCTGTAAGGGCCTAGAGGGTAGTGTGTGAGGATAGATGGAGCTCCCCGAGGTGTCTGAGAGAGTGAGGAGCTCTGTGCTGGTTGGAGGGGGGGCGGGGAGGAGGCTTGGGAGGTTCGGAGTCGAATCCATGCACTCCACAGGCCCCTGGGATGTATTCATTTCTCAGATAGGACAATGCCAGAGTGGCCTACTTCTAGAAAGTCATGAATAGCATGAGACTTTCTCTAGAGCTCCTAGAACAATATAGAATGTTCCTTTCTGCTTCTTTAGTTAGTGAGATTATTGAAAAAGAATATTAAATAACTTATAGGTGACTCCAAGGGGCCTGGCAGCCTCAGCATCCCTTCATCTTCCCTTACAGCTTTGTTTCTGATTAGGGGCCAAAGAGAGCCTTTTTACTCTAAGGTGATTCTTACTCAGCGGAAAAGTTTTAAGTGCTTTCAGGAACCCTTTTGAATGCTGTCTTTATTCACAGTCTTCCCACCTGACAGCAGCAACTGCTAGCTTTTCATTAATATACAAAAAGAGGACAGATGCCTCTAGGAATGGCCTTGACAAGAATTATTGCCTTTAAGAGACCCAGAAATCCCTGACAGGACCCAGATCCATGACATGACTTCTGTAGATCTTGCCACCTTCCTTACCCCTCGTAATCAGATTCCAAAACACACAGAACAGTCTCGAGCTTTGATGAGTGACGAGGTCGGCAGCTTTTCTGCTCTGCCTTCTGCCTGCTTGAAACAATCCTCTAGTGCTCACTTTCAGTTCAGGTGAGGTTACTGCAGGGCTGGCTGCCCTTGGTAGTTGGCAAGGGAGAATCATGGGATAAAGAGGGCACACTGCACTTCCAGATCACCTACAGTCACCCACAAAGGAGCGGGTAGATCTGTTACTTACTGATACTGTGGAAACCGAAACACTAGAGATGGGGATGGATTGTGGACTTCCAGCTACTGGAAGGCAAAGCCAAATGTACCGTTGTCCATCCTGTTGCTTTAAGAAAGGAGTGGTTATAGTCCTTTTGGCATCATGGCCCTAATCCTAGAATTTCTTATGAGTTCGGGTGAAAATTCGACACCCCTCCTTCCCACCTGCCACTGTTGTGCTTTACACATGGGAAGCATTGCTACAGCTGGACATTTGCTCAAGGAATTGGAGCATGCATCAGGAAAGGCACAGTATAGTGCTCGTCTTCAACCTCATGTTGAATCATTGTCACAGTTTGCTCCCTCCCAGGGGAAGAGGGGAATGAAAGAAATGGCTCTATTCTGATGCGAATGGGATCGGGCCACAACAGTGAGCAGAATGTACAGTGGAGTCCTCGGAGCTAGAAAGCAGCCTGGTGTTGGCAAGCTTGTTTCCTATGAGTGCCAGGTCCCTTTATCAGTAAAGCATGCAGTATTACATTCAAGGCAGATCAGTTACATCTGGGGCTCCCATTGCTACGGTTCTATAGTAACAGCATTTGCTAGCCCTGTATAGGACTAACTAGCCCAAATCTACTGGGGTGGAGCTTAACTAGAAATTATTCTACTTCTGATAGAGCAGAGGTTCTTAGGAATCCACAAGGATTAAGCCATAGAGACCTGCATGAGTGGGATTTGTGAGGGAAAATTTCTTTACAAAATAGCCAGGTGTGGTGGCGCATGCCTTTAATTCCAGCACTTGGGAGGCAGAGGTAGGAGGATCACTGTGAGTTCGAGGCCACCCCGAGAATACATAGTGAATTCCAGGTCAGCCTGAGCTAGAGTAAGACCCTACCTCAAAAAACCAAAACTAGCCTGGTGTGGTGGTGCATGCCTTTAGTCCCAGCACTTGGGAGGCAGCGGTAGGAGGATCACCATGAGTTCACGGCCACCCAGAAACTAATTCGAGGTCAGCCTGAGCTAGAGTGAGACCCTACCTTGGGAAAAAACAAAAACAAAAACAAAAAACCTAAAACCCCAAAACAACAACAACAAAATAAAACAGCACAAAACTGTTTCTCTAGCTTCGAAACTGTCTTCTTCAAGATTGATTTACATTCTGTAATGTTGGAAATTATGAAATGTGATTGACATTGAATGTGCTTTCCTGGAAGTCATGTTGCTTGTTTTATTCTTAGCTGACACTATTTGATCTTGGGGAGGTCCCCTTTTAGCTACATTAAATATTCTGACCCTCACCTTACATCATAAAGATGCTGAAAACATTTTGAAGTGATATAAAGTCTAAAATGTTAAGTTAGTCATCTGGCTTTGAATCCCAGCTTACCATTTAATAGTTTCATTTCTTCAAGATTCAGTATTCTCATCTTTAAAATGGGAGTAAAGCAGTTCTTACCTCAGAAGGCAATTCACCTGATAATTCATTTGAAGCCTTCTCCAGAAGAGAACCCAAATTCTGGTAGTGTGTCAGATATACAGTCAGTTGCTAAATAAATATTCAAATTTGAATATTAATTTTGTCCAATAAGAAACTTCTCCTAACAGATTCCTAGTGTTCGTCACGGCACAAAGGGAGTTGATAGAGGTTTTTGGAGGTACCTCACATCATATGGCCATTTTAGGTGCTAAGCTTTTTTATGAGGGGCTTTGAATCATCAAAGTTTAGGGAACAAAGTGAATGCAAAGTGTGTGAGTGTCTATATGTATGGTATATGTTTAGCACTGTCCACTTAACCATGTTCCTTTGTTCTGTTGCAGAGATCCGGGCTCAGCTCACAGAGCAGATGAAATGCCTGGATCAGCAGTGTGAGCTTCGCGTACAGCTGTTGCAGGATCTGCAAGACTTCTTCCGGAAGAAGGCTGAGATAGAGATGGACTACTCTCGCAACCTGGAGAAGCTGGCTGAGCGCTTCCTGGCCAAGACACGCAGCACCAAGGACCAGCAATTTAAGTAGGGCCTCCAGCCGTTGATTTTAGAGATTGTGAGAGTGAGGTTCAGGGCGCAGGGAGTCAGGGACACCGCTTACGTACAGTGGGATTCACAAGCATGCAGCTTCCAATTGGTTGATAGTCTTCAAGGACTTTTCCTTTGCTCAAATCAGACTTCGTGGCAGTTCTGCACCTAGGAGAGACGAGAAGGACTGACCATGCTATACCGACTTTTACAGTTCTCCTTGTGTGCCGGGCCGTGGTCTAAGGGCTTTATAAATGTGTTAGCTAAGTTAATGTACACAACCACTCTATATGCTGGTGGTTGTTGTCATGCTTAATTTATAGATGAAGAAAGTGAGGTTTAAAGAGGTTAAGGAATTGAATTCAGGGTCATACTCATACACCTGTAGTCAATAGCAAAGCTGTAATTTAATCTAGGCAGTTTGGCCTCATGACCTGTACTCTTAACTGTTTCACCAAGCTAGCTTTAAGCAGAAGCGACGACATAGCCACGTATCTAAATCCCAGCCTAGATGGCAGTTATCGTGTCTATTTCTTCTCCATTTTCACTGTTCCCACATATGGCCCTCTTGCTGTGGCCTTGGTTTAGATCATCCTCTTTCACCTGGATGATTACAGTACCTACTATATTTATTTATAGCAGTGGTTTCCAGCCCCGTCTGCACTTCAGAATTCCCTGAGGAACTCTTTACAAATATGGAAATCTGGGCTGCACTCCAGGACAATTAAATGAGAATCTCAAGTAGTGGAGCTTAGGTAACAGGATATTATAGAAGTTTCCCATCCGGTGAAGAGCGAGCACTGGGGCTACAGTCACTCTACAGCTTCTCCCCATTCCATCTTCCTGGTCTAGGATGATGAGAATTAGTCTTCAAGGAGTACCTGTGGAGTTAGTTTGCCTGAGCAGAACCTTCAATGACTCTTCATTATTTAAGTTCTTGATATATGTGGTTTCCCAGTATCTACAACATCTGGGTTGTTAGAAATCAGAACCTCACTGCATGTGATGCTATGCACCCGTGATCCCAGCACTAAGGAGGACAAGATAGGAGGCTCTTGAGTTCAAGGCCTGCCTAGGCTATCTGTACAGTGAGTTCTAGGCTAGCCTGTGGTAAACAGTGAGACAGTGACTCAAAAAGCTAAAAGAAAAAATATATATAGAACCTCCGTTTCTATCCTAGACTTTATAATTAACAAGTTCCCTAAGTGGTTAGTGACTATGCTGAAGTTTGAGGAACTTTCCTAAATTTTTCCAGAAGAATGTTCTCAGTCTACTATATTCTCCCCCCTCCCTCTGTCTCCCTCTCTCCCCCTCCCCCCATGCGTGGGCGTGTGTGTGTGTGTGTGTGTAGGCAGATTACAACCTCAGGTGTTATTTCTTAGACAATATTCACCCATTTTTGAGAAAACAGTTCCTCACTGGCTTGAATTTCATCAGCATCTAGACTACTGATCAGCAAACCCCAGAGATCCACCTGTCTCTGCCTCCCCAGCACTGTGATTGCAAACATGCATATCATGCCCAGCTTTTTTCTTTTACATGAGTTCTAGGGATCGAACTCGGGTCCCCATGCTTGCAAGGCAAGTACTGACTGAGGTAGCTCCCTAGTCTTCTACTAAATTTCTTAAAATACATTATTTGTTTTTCTCCTAGGACATTCCACGCTGTCTGCCATTTATTATCTTCCTTTAGTGAACTGTATAAGCTTGTTTGCTTTTCTTAGCAATATATAATACATAATGTAAAGTAGATCTTCAGTGAATAGTGTGGAATGTATAAATGAACTAATGAATCTAAGAATTAATGCCAACTTTATCTTAATTCCTCCTATTTCCTATTATTATTTGCTCCCAAATAATAAGGGGCAGAAATTATCCTCTACTAGCCCACTGTGTGTGAACAATGACGCCAGAGGTTAAGATTAAGGAGAATATATGACCTTGAAACAAGCCAGAATGAGAATTTGCTCCAGATGTTTTCCCCTCAGAGTCCCTTGTCTTTCCAAAATCTTTTCTCTTTCGGATAAGGTAAAGGAATAATCTGATAATAAAATGTTACTTCAGTACATTCTAAATGAGAACTTGAGAGAAAGCATATTCTTTAGAAAATGATTTAAAATTGAATTCTGTTGATAAGTTCCTCCTAATTTTAAAAAAAGAGCATTTAAGTTTTATTACTATATCATATTCTCTGTTGAGGTTATGCTTAATACAGATTGTGGTACAGGTGTGCTAGTTTCTTCCTCCCTCCCTTCTTCCCTTCTTTCCTTCCTTCCTTCCTTTTTTTTTCCCCCGAGGTAGGGTCTCACACTAGCCCAGGCTGACCTGGAATTCACTCTGCAGTCTCAGGGTAACCTCAAACTCACGGAGATCCTCCTACCTCTTCCTCCTGAGTTATGGGATTAAAGGCATGCATCACCACACCTGACTAGGTGTGCTAATTTCTAAGTAATCAGAATTGCTCTGAATAAGCTTACATATTAAAAAATAGAGGATTTTCTCCAAGTCAGGAAGAATGGACTTCTGTTAGAGCTGGTAGCTAGTATTATTTATTCGTAAATGGCCAGTGATTATTAATTGTGAGGCAGCTCTATGCTCAGTATTGTGCAAGATACTGTAAGATACAAGAGTTTATATATATATTCATAGAGGGTCATATCTGATTGGAGCGGAAAGTTTTGGGTATAGGAAGCAATTAAAGGAACAGGCAATAATGATCTCATGAAGAGATCATTGATGTTATGTTGAACATAAATCTGATAAGAGATCAGAGATAAAAAGGATCTGAAGTAATCAAGAAGAGTTTTCATGTAGCAAGTGGGGCTTGGTCAGACCTCAAAGGTAGATTTATATGGGAGAGGAGAGCATGTACAGGTGACTGAGATGAGGTATAAACGCCAGGTGGTGAGGGGAATGGATAGTCTGGTATCTGGTTTCATCAAAGAAAAATTCTTATACATTCATCCAACTATATTCCATTACATATTCCTTGAACTCCTTCATAATGTCTTGGGATATGGCAGAGACTAAGCACTACCCATCCACATGACACTTAGAATAAGGAAATGAACAGTGAATAAATCAGGTCTGTAATTTGACGTCAGGGCGAGTACTGTGATGGGCAGTACAAGTGGTGCAAAGACCTAGAAAGGGGGGACTTTCCCACTCCTTTTACTATCAATTTATGAATGGCTTATTCCAGGGGCTTTCTATCTATCTTATTCAGTTACTTAACCCCTTTTTAATACCTGCTAGGTACTGTGTTCTGTGTTGTTTCCTGTGGGAATTAAGGTAAGTTCTGCATTGTTGGTTAATAAGGAAAAGGACCATGTAAACTATATTATGTGAAAAGGGCTTTAGTAGAGATGAGGACACAGACATTTTCAAAACCAGTAGAAAATGATGTTAACTAAGTAGAGTGGGTCACAAAAGGCCTTGACAGCAAGTACAGATGTTCAGATTTGACATGGCAGGGTAGTAATGAGCCCCTGAGAAACCTGGGTTGGAACACAGGCCTGAGAATGAGTGTGGTAAAAAATGTTGTCATCCTCATTACAGTGGTTTATTTTCCTTTTCACATGTATGCGTTGTGTGGTATGCATGTGTGTTTATGTTTGTGGGTGCACATGTGTAAGTAGGTGTGCATACATGTAGAGACCAGATATCAACATCAGGTGTCTTCCTCAATTGTTCTTCACTTTACTTTTTATTTATCTAATATTTTATTAATTTATTATTTATTTGCAAGCAGAGAGATAGAAGGGAGACAAAGAGAATGGGCATGCCAGGGCGTCCAGTCACTGCAGACAAATTCTAAATGCATGTGCCACTTTGTGCATCTGGCTTTACTTGGGAACTGGAGAATTGAACCTGGGTGGTTAGTCTTTGCACGCAGGTGCCTTAACTGCTGAGCCATCTCTCCAGCTGGTTCTCAACTTTATTTTCTGAGACATGGTCTCTCACTGAACCTGGTGCTTACCAACTCACCTAGGTTAGATGACCAGCAAGCCCCTGAGATCCTCCTGTCTCTGCTTCCCCAGCGCTACTACAGGTTCACACAGCCACATTCAGCTTTTACATGG
Organism: Dipus sagitta; assembly: GCA_036346955.1. Taxonomy (NCBI): domain Eukaryota; kingdom Metazoa; phylum Chordata; class Mammalia; order Rodentia; family Dipodidae; genus Dipus; species Dipus sagitta. Next base: position 258,097,454 of record CM070770.1, read on the forward strand.
GTGCTGGGGATCCTAACTCAGGTCCTCGTACTTGCATGCAAGCAAGCACTTTATCCACTGAGCCACTTCCCCAACTCCCCCCATCCCCCAAAGGATGTTTTTAATGCCAGAGAAATCCAGCATGGAGATTTAGACAATGGTACATATAAAGTTGGATAGTCAAAAAAGAAAGGAGAGGAAGATTTCTGTTGCTACGATCAGATAGCTGAGAGAAATAAATTTATTTTGGCTCATGGTTCTAGAGCTTCTAATCTATCATTGCTTGATCCTTTAGGTCTGCAGCAACATAGTATGTGATGGTGGAAGCATGTGGAAAAGGCCTGGTCCCCTCTAGTGGTCAGGAAGCAGAGAGAGAGAAAGGGACTAGCAGTCCCATTACCATCTTCAAGGATAATCCTCAATGACTGAACTCTCTTCCACTAGATCCTGCCTCCTAAAGCTTCCACTATCTCATAATAGTGCAGTAGGCTATAGACCAGGCCTCTAACGTATGGACTTTTGGGCAACATTTCAGTATCATACAATAGCAGTGTTTATACCCACATGTGCATATGTGTTCATGTATGTAAGTGCAGGTATACATGTGCCACGGCACACATGTGAAGATCAGAGGATTAACTTCAAGTGTCATTCCTTGCCTTCAGTCTTGTGTGAGGCAGGGTCTTTCGTTGTTTGCCCTTATGGATGCCAGCCTGGCTGGCCCATGAGCTTCTGGGAATTCTTCTGTCTCTGCCTCCTATCTTGTTGTTAGGCACACTGGTTTTATAGACTCAAACTTCTGTGTCAGGATTTGCATGGGTTCTGGGTCCTCATGCTTGCATGGCAAGCACTTTCTCCACTGAGCCATCTCCCCAGCCCTAAATTTCTTCTTTTGTTTCACAATGAAACCCATAGTCTACTTTAGATGCTCTGCACATGTAAAGAGCCCATGTGGCTGTTTTATACTGATGAGACCTCTACTTCTCAGTGCAACACTGGTAACAGCACTTTTGTTTCTCCACCCCCACCCCTTCCAATTTCTGTGGTACAAAACATAAACCAGTGCTCACTGAACAAGCATTGTCACACAGGGACAGCCATGTTGCTGAAACTGAGCTTTGAAGGGTAGCACCACCTGACCAAGCTTGAAACATTTGTTAGTAACAGAAAGTTTGGCATTTTGGGTACAGGAAAGGCATTTGGGGCCTGACTGATTTGAGTAAAATAGGTGTGACTGCTATAATATAACCTAAGATATAATAACTTATAGAAGATAGGTATAAGGATAGAGTTCTCTGCTATGTAAGTCTAAGTGGTAGCCATCCCGTACTGTCAGGCCACTTATCCCATTCTTAGAGTGTTCTTGTCTGTGTGACTCCAGGTGCCTCACTGCCACCTTGTCTTCATTCCTGCCGGTGGAAAGAACAAAAGGGGAAGAGGCAAATATGTCTGTTCTCTTTAAAGGTCTGTCTAGAAGAAGCACATAAATGCCTTTAAACTCATGTCCAGCTGGACAGACCTTGGTCACATGGTTATGTTGAACTGCAAAAGAGGCTGAGAAATGTCTTTGGTCATTCTGGATGAGAAAATACTGCACAATTTAAAAAATAATATTTTATTTGTTGGGCTGGCAAGATGGCTCAGCAGTTAAGGGGCTTGTCTGTAAAGCCTAATAACCCCAGTTCCATTCCCCAGTACCCATGTAAAGCCAGATACAGAAAGTGGTGCATGCGTCTGGAGTTCCTTTGCACCAACTAGAAGGCCTAGGGCACCTATTCTGTCTTCCACTCTCCCTCCCTCTCTTCCCCTTTGGAAATAAATAAAATGTCGAAAAGATAAGACCTGGGAAAGCAAGAATCAACTGTAATCAGTCTCAAGAGATGGCTCAGTGGTTAAGTGTGCTTCCTGCACATGTATGAAGGCCGGAGAGGGCCTGAAACTGCTCAAGTTCAAATATTCAGGACCCATGTAACTAGCTGGGCATGGCACAAGTGCAGGAAACCCCAGAACTGCGAATGGGAGCAGAAACCAGGAATCACCTGGACTTGCCAAAAAACCCCAAAAAACAAAAAAAAACCAGCAAACTCCAGTGTCACTAAGAGATACCAGGTCAGCCTGGGCTAAAGTAAGGCCCTACTTCAAAGAAAAACAAGGGGGCTGGGTGGGGAGAATGTAGAGAGAGCTATGGTGCTGGACATACAATGTCCTGCTCCGGCCATCACAAGTGAGTGAGTGCATAGGGCACTGCAAGGGATCATAGATATGCATACAACACACACACACACACACACACACACACACACACACACACACACAAAAATCAACTGAAGCCAGAGTTTCTGGGACAGAGAAAGAGCTCTAGGTATTTGCAAGTATACTGTATTTTCATTCAGCCAGGAAGCTGTAGCCTTGATTTTGCTGACTCTATGACTGGTCCCAGAATAGTTCGTTCTCTGCCCAGTGCATCTCAGCAGGCACTTGTCACTTCCCCCAGAGCTGTAGCAGCTGTTGGTCCAGTAATGCCATGGATTTGTCTTCCTGTGCTTCCAGAAGCAGCTGCCAGCAGCAGCTCTGGACAGATCTGACTGGGGATGTGGAAACTATTCCACTTAGGATGGGGCAGGTTGGCTAGGACTGAAGGTGGCCCATATGTATCAGTCCTCCCCTTTTCCAGCCCATTTTCTGACCCTGACTCCATTTCAACTGCTCATCCTTGGTTAGGTTGGAGCTGGCTACAGTTAGGGATAAATAGTGCCCAGCTGCTTTTTTCTGTTGGATCACCTTTCCCTGCAAGCCATTACTCTGTCACCCTTTGTTTCCTGTTCTTTGTTACTGTTTACCTTTGGTCTTCCCCACACACTCAGTGCAGACATCCTCATTGTAGCCATAAAGCTCTTCTCTTGCAAGATCTGAGCTGGTGGGCCTGTCCATTTGCCCCAGATGAAGAATGAAAGCAGCCCAGACAGAACTATCGCTCAGTGTGTGTGTGTGTGTGTGTGTGTACGCGCGCGCGCACACACACACACACACACACACACACACACACGCACACATTCTATCCTACCTTCTTTCACCTTAAGATAGGTAATATGGTTTCCTGACTCTGTTAATGCCTAGAATTCTGTCAGCCTCATTACATTAAGAGTAGAGATAAGATGTTATGTGAGGGTAGGAAGCCTTCCTAGGAAAGATGTTCTTGTGTTTTCTTGGCTCCTTGAAGAGCATAAATGCATTCCTCTTTGTTGCTGAGCCTTTGATTGTCTTTTTAAAAGTGGAATCTGTGTTAATATTGCCCAGCAGGATTCTAATTAATAATGTGTTGGCTGCTTTCTTCCTCCATTCCTCCCTCCCTTCCACATCGACTTGCTGTAAATTACCTTTCAGTCATAGCTCACTTGATTTGATCTCCTACTTTTAATAGCTCATCTCTTTGTTTCATTTTGAGATAGCTTCTTTTTTCTCAGTGGGGTTTTCGAGGAGCACTTTGCATTGCTGTCTTGCTGTGTTCCTTACACAGACCTTCTGCTATTTTATAAGCTCATTGTCAACATGGCTTCTGTCTTCAGCTTTTCCTTCTCCTTAACAAATATTTGTTGAACATTTTATGGGTATTGTTCTAGACTAAATAAAAGGAGTGGTTCTTTTTAAAATTTTTCCATGTGTGTGTGTTCATGTATGTGAATGTGGGTGCACATGTGGAGACCAGAGGACAACCTCTGGGTGTCAGTCCTTGCCTTCCACCTCATTTCAGATCGTCTCTTGTGGCTTGCTGTTCTCTGCCCCATTGCCAGGCTAGCTGGTGTACAAACTTGCAGGAAAATTTTCCACCTCTGCTTTCCATCTCTCCATAGGTGTGCTGGGATTACAGAGCTTTTACATGAAGTCTGGGGATCTGAGCTCAGGTACTCAGGTTTACCTCGCAAGCACTTTATCTATTGAGCTGTCTCAATAGATAACCCAGTTATCTATTAATATCTAATAGATAAACCCAGTCCCAACAGTGGTTCTTTCTTACATAGATTTGTTACTGAGTCAGGGTAAAATTGTATCTGAATACAAGACCAAAAATCTTCAATGTTAGGCTATATGTGGTAAATGTCAAGAATTTGTTACAAAAGAGTTGACACACAGTTAGAGTAGTCAAGAAACTTCTGCTAGGGGGCTGGAGAGATAGCTTAGCAGTTAAATGCTTGCCTGTGAAGCCTAAGGACCCTGGTTCGAGGCTCGATTCCCTGGTACCCACATAAACCAGATGCATAAGGTGACGCATGCGCCTGGAGTTCTTTTGCAGTGGCTAGAGGCCCTGATGCACTCATTCTCTCTCTCTCGCTTTCAAATAAATACATAAAAATAAACAACAAAAAGAAACTTCTGCTAGGAAATAGAATTTGAACCAGCCTCTGAAGAAGATGGGTAGGATCTTGACAGATGGAAAGAGGGGAGGACGACAGGAGGAGCACAGAACTTGGGAATACAGAGACTAGACCAGTTTGTCTGTGGAGGAACTGGACAAAGTTACACAGGATCCCATAGTAAAATAAAACAGGATCCCATGGTAAAAAACCTTGACTCTTGACTGAGCTTTGGCCTAATATCATAGACACTAGAAACCACGGAAGCTTTGAATAGCTTTTTCTCCAGATATAGGAGCAAACTCTGCTTAAGGAGGTTAACCTTGTGATAGTTGACTAAGCAACAAGAAATTTGTGGTGGGGAAACCAGTTGCCTCAATGAATAATAAGGATCTAAACTATAATGGAATGAGAATAGACAATATAGGAATTTATCTTTCTTTCTGTATTTCAAATATATACTGTGTTGTGAGCATGTGCTGGACACATGCCCAGCAGGATAGATAACACACCATATACTCAAGGAGCTTACTGTATACCGATATATGAAAATGCAGGCTGGAGAGATGGCTTAGTGGTTATGGTGCTTGCCTGCAAAGTCAAAAGACACCAGGTTCAATTCCCCAGGACCTACATAAGCCAGATGCATAAGATGGTGCATGTCTCTGGAGTTCACTTGCAACAGCTAGAGGCCCTGATGCACCCATTAACATCCCCCCCTCGCTCTCTCTTTCAAATAAATAAATGAAAATAAAACATTTTTTTAAAAGATATATGAAAATGCCTGGTGCAGGGGAATCTCTTGGAAATGCTGACTGATGGGATTCAAATTTCATTTAGCTTAGAAGCATAAAAGAAGAGGGAGCCGGGCATGGTGGCGCACGCCTTTAATCCCAGCACCTGGGAAGCAGAGGTAGGAGGATCACCGTGAGTTTGACGCCATAGTGAATTCCAGGTCAGCCTGAGCTGGAGTGAGTCCCTACCTTGGGGGGAGGTGGGGAGAAGAGGATCATGAAGTTTCTTTTGAGCTTTCGTGACTGGTAAACTAATTGTGCCTTTAAGAGAAATATAGAACCAAGGAGAAGAAATTGGTTTTAAAGGGCTAGGATATGAGATAATTGGTTTTCAGGTGTTAAGATATTAGAAGGATGGGTTGGAGAGATGGTTTAGTGACTAAGGTATTTGCCTGCAAAGCCTAAGGATCCAGGTTCAATTCTCTAGATCCTATGTAAGCCAGATGCACATGATGGCACATGAATCTGGAGTTCGTTTGCAGTGACTAGAGGCCCTGGAGCGCCCATTCTCTCTCTCTCTGTCTCTCTCTCTCTAATAGATAAATAATAAAATATTTTAAAAAAGATATTAGAAGGATATTGAAGACAAAATTTCCAGTAATCAACAGAATGTACACTGTATGCAGGCAGTGCTAAGGAGAAGAGGGGGTTATTGGACATGTTCTTAAAAAGATGATAGTTGAGGCGGTAGAAATGTTTGTGATTTCCAGCAGTAAAGTCTTAGAAAGAACAAAGGGAAATTTTCATTGATATTATCTCTGGTATTCAGATTGTAGAAGGTGGAAAGGGATTTACTCAGCACAATATTTCAGGGACTAATTCAGGACCAGGCACTGAGCTAGGTACTCAGCATGAAGAGGAACAGGAGATTATCCTACTTGCAGTAACATCAGATGAGAAATCCATGAAGGGGGTACACATGGAAATTAAACCTACTTGTTTGGCTTTGAGTTTTGTTTCTCTTGGGAATGATACAAGGGAGCAGGGCCTAGTTATCCCAGGAATGTGGTAGACATTCATCCTTCAGCCTTTAGTGGGATAGGTACACAATTAAGAGTCCATAGTCTTGGACTTAGGCACAGTATATGTATATGCATGGTCTCTGTAGATATATTACCTTCTACAAATGGATTCCTCTTCTGGAGTTAAGTTCAAAGTTGTTCATGTGTCGAACCAGGACAGTTTTGGGTAAAAAGTACAGTCCGTTAGTCATGGAGAATGTTAGAGCTGTGGATGCAAATGAGGAAAGGGTGGAGGACCAGAGAAAAGGAAGTTCCTCTTTGAGTCTGTGATGACCTTAAGGAGGGAAGAAACAGAAAACATAAAGTTGCTGAAATGGAGAACCCTTGATTTCATGGGATCAGTGCGTCATTCATTCATTTTGGACATATTTAGGGCTGTTTGTTTCCTCTGGGAAGGTTTTACCCAGATGTAGCATCTGGTATTGAGCAAGCACTGGCCTTCCTTCCCTATTACTTTCACTCAAATTACTTTAATTGAGAAATTAACAGAAGTTTTCTTGGTGTGTTTTCCCCTGGCCCATTCCATATAGAACTATAGGTGATAGTGGGCTTTTTGAAAGAAGGTGTTGAAGCTGGGTGTGGTGGCGCATGCCTTTAATGCCAGCACTTGGGAGGCAGAGGAGGAGGATCGCTGTGAGTTCGAGGCCACCCTGAGACTACATAGTGAATTCCAGGTCAGCCTGGGCCAGAGAGAGACCCTAACTCGAAAAACCAAAATAATAAATAAATAAATGGTGTTGGGAAGCCTTCTCATGCTAGAATAAAGCAGAATGGAAGAGTCACAAGAAGACAGATTGGAGATCAGCAAGGCAAGGTGGTGGTCAGTCTTTGATATGAGAAAGAATTGTGTTACAAAGTCTTTGGGAAACTTTGTGACCTACTAGAAAAATAGTCAGCATTTTGAGTCAGTTGGGTCTGAATTCTGTCTCTTCCACTTATAGCTATGCTAGTTATTTAGACCCTTTAAGCCTCACACTTTTTCATCTGTGAAATGTAGAGAGTAATACCTTGAAGAATTGTTCTAAGGATTAGATACATGTAAAGCACTGGGCTAGCACCTGTGACTTTGGAGACACTCAGTAAAAGGTGGCTGGTATAATTATCTCCACCACAGACAACATATATAGCATGATAGTCAAGATCACAGGTTCTATTTCCTGGGTTTGCCATCTGGATTTTCACACTTACTAGTGACTTTATTTTAATTAGTGAGGTAATTGATTAATTTTTTTCGAGTCAAGGTCTCTGTAACCCAGTCTGTCCTAAACTTACAGTGTATTGTAAGTTGGCCTGAAATTCATAGCAATCCTTATCTTAGCATCTGAGTGCTAGGGTTATAGGCCTGCATTTCCATACCTGATGATAAAACTTTAGATGAAAGTTCTTTTATTTTTGCTTATGTGTGTATGTATGTATGTATGTATGTATGCATGTATGGTGCAGGGGTGTGTGTGTGCATGTTATATATGTGTGGGTGCGTGTGTGTGCATACATGTGTGTATGTGTGTGTAGGCCAGAGGCCAATGTTGAGTGTCTTCCTCAATCTCTTTCTACTTTATTTTCTAGAAGTAAGGATTCATCAGTTTGACTAGACATGCTAGCCAGGAAGTCCCAAAGATTCTCCTGTCTCTGCCTCCCCAGTGCTGAGATTGCAGGCACGTGCCTCCATGCCTGGCTTTTACATAGGTGTTAGGGATTGATGATCAGGTCCTCATGTTTATGTGGCAAGCACTTTACTCTGAGCCAACTCTCCATTCTTGATTAGATGAAAATTCTTAGTCACTCAGATTCTTTAGTTGCAAAATGATAATTGCAATCCTGTTTAATGGAGTTACCCTGGTTGAGTGATATGTGAAGACCTGGGCTGGGGTCGTTCTGGATGCCTAGCTGAAATGGTAAGCTTTAGATTGAGCTAGAGACTCATCTTAGAAAAGAAAGTGTAGATCAGATGAAGAAAACACTCTGGCCTCCATATGCATACACACACGTGTTCCTGCACACACATGAACACACACACACACACACACACACACACATAGAGACAAAGATATATTTAAAGACCTGTGATGGCAGAGAAGGCATGGTGGCAGGAGCAGGAGGCCAGCTGGTCACATTGCATCCACAGACTCACTGGAAGTGGGGCCAGGCATATGTGTGTGTGTGTATGTATATATATATATATATATTTTTTTTTTTTTTTTGAGGTAGGGTCTCACTCTAGCCCAGGCTGACCTGGATCTCATGCTGTAGTCCCAGGCTGGCCTCAAACTCATGGTAATCCTCCTATCTCTGCTTCCCAAGCACTTGAATTAAAGGCATGCACCATCGTGCCAGGTTAAAGGCCAGGCTCTAATAAAACCTTAAGCCCTTCCCCCAGTGACCCACTCCTCCAGCAAGACTTCACCTCCTTCCCATAAGAGTCACTAAACCTTCCCAACCAGTGCCACTGTCTGGGGACCAAGTATTTCAAACACATGAGCCTATGGGGGTTCATTTTTACATTAAGCCACAACAGGTATAGCGCAACTTGAGTGAGTAGATGGCCAATCCTATTCAGCCTCCTGCAATTTCTACCATGTAGACCAGCAGACCAGTACAGCATAGACCCCAACCCTCCCACCCCCATATCAGAATATGGATTACTGGGTTTCTGGTGTCAAGAAGCCAAACAATCTTCCAAGCCTTAGCATAATAGGCATTGTGTCATATTTCTGGAGTAGGGAATGATAGATAGAAGGTCAGAAACAAAACATGCCTTTATGTGCATTTCTTTTTTGTTGTTGATTTTCTAGGTAGGGCCTTACTCTAGCCCAGGTTGAGCTGGAGTTCACTATGTAGTTATCTCAGGCTTTTATGAGCATTTGGGAGGACGTTGGGGACTCGAGAACTTCATGCATCTCCCCGAGCCTGACAGTATAACATCAGCAGATGACTTCCCAGGGTTTCAGGTTCATGGACAGGGCAATGGGAAGCTTCTAGTATGTGAACTTCCCTGCTCCTGTAAGCCCCACAATAATCCTGGAGTAGGCACAGGAAGCAATATGTGGTTGATTCTTAGGGTCTTTAGTTCTCAGGAATTCATAGCCAATTAAATGAATTGTCTTTGATCCAGTTCTTTCTAAAGATAAAATTCATGTCATATTATTGGGAGCTGTGTTAAGCGGGAGGCCTTCCAAGATAAGAAGAAAAGACTGTTTCTGCTGTACAGACTTCTGTCATTGAATGGGGGAAAATCGGGCAGGCTGTGAGAGAATAATAGCCCATGTGCACATCAATCTAAAAATAGGATCCCATTTAAAGCTAGATCCAGTAGACCCTGGGAAGGTAGAGAAGGTGGAATACTCAGGAGGGACTCATGCGTGGTTCAGTCAGAGAAAGGTAAGAGCGCAGTTATGTTCTCATTTAGATTCGGCCCCATGTTAATTGAAGTAAAGAGTTTAATATCTAATTTCTTTGCTGTGCTGAAGTATCACACTGTGAGGAGAGTCTTGTGGGAAGGACACAGTGTTAATGATAGATTTAGGGAGAATGAGGAAAAAGAAGAGTAGGGTTCGGACTCCTTGCCTCTCAGATTTTCTATTCAGTGAACACAGTTCTGCTTAACATATTTTGGGCACAGCTGGTTGAGCAACCAGGATTAGACAATGAATTGAACAAACTTGGATCTTCAATGGTAGGATGCTGAGCTGTGTTTGCAATTTCTGCTTAAGCAGTTGGGACAGGGCATCCTTGCATGAAATTCAGACAGCCCTCCCTGGCAGCCTCCAGCTTTAAAGTAGAGGTTGCAGAACAAGTCTGGCAGCTCTCTGCCTGAACCCTTGTAAACAGCAGATGTTCATAACTAAGTTCTAGGGGTGGGAGTGGAGATTTCTGATGATGCTTGAAATTCTTTGAATTTATAGGCAGCTTCTTGAAGATTCAGCAAAAGGAGGAAGTCGTATAGGAGTGCTTCTGCAGTCAATGTACAGGTGGAAATGCCTCGACACATTTCCCTGGAAAACCAAACACTTTTCTTTTCCCCCTCTCCCCCCCTCTTTTCCTCCTTTTCTTCCTTTCTTTCAACCCTCCCATCCCCAGGTAGGGTTTCTTTCTAGCCCAGGCTGACTTGGAATTCACTATATAGTCTCAGGGTGGCCTTGAACTCACTGCAGTCCTCCTACCTCTGCCTCCCACATGGTAGGATTAAAGGCGTGTGTGTCACCACGCCCTGAACAAACATTTTTGAATGGACTCTGACTAGAGAGTGAGGGTTCAGAACCCAGGAAAGCAGGCACAATTAGGAAAGTTTTGGCTCTAAGGTGTATTGCCTTTCTTTCCTTCTCCCCTCACATGGCCTCCTTTGTACATGGCATGAAATTGTGGTTCCCTTTCTTGTTTCTATTTTCTCTGCTAATGAATGGAACTGTGTGCCCTTCCCTACCAGAGTTCCACACACATGCTGACGTATGTGCAGCATAGGTTTTTAAGTTAGGGTCTCACTAGTTTTAGTCCCGACTAGCTTTGAACTCGTGATCCTCCTGCCATGGCCTCCTGAGTTCTGGGATTACAGACATGCACCATGCATGAGCACTCTCTTTTGGCTTCTGATCTCATTCTTGTATCTTCCCAGAGTTGATTTTGTCAGATTCCCATCATTCATCATCATTAATTGAAGATAGGTTAAGATAGTATGACTGAGGGAAATTTCAGTGTTGTCTTTTTGCTTTTTCTCTTGCTGCGAATCTAACTAAACTCACTTATGATAAGCAGGTGCTCTGCTTTTGAACTACCTACCCATCCCTGAATGCTGCCTTTTCTTTTCCTTCTTTCCTTTCCCTTCTCCACCTTTCCTCTTCTCCTTCCCCTGTCCTTCCTAACTTCTTTCTTTCTTTTTTCTGAGGCAGTGTCTTACACTAGCCCGAGTTGGCCTCAGTCTCAGGTGATCCTCCTACCTCAGCCTCCTGAGTACTGGGACTATGTGCCCAGCTCTGTTGCCTTTCCTTCATCCCTGTTGCTCAGACCCTAAGTATAAGTACTGGGTTTTCAGCCAGGATGAGTGCTGAGAAACCTTATACTTTACAACATAGTCAAGAAAGCTATAATGGAAAAATATATTTGCCATGTATCTTTAGTAGGCTTTCTTGATACCAAATTATAAAAATAAAACTTTAGAAAGATCCCTGCCCTTAATTAAATGAAGAAAGAGGCAGTGTATCAGAACTAGGCAAGGTTTTGTGTCACTCTAAATAGCCAGAAACAGCTGGCTTGAGAATCTTTGATAAAATCACTTGTCATTATGAGAGCTAAGACCATCTTATATTTTTACTACCTTTGTAAACCAAGTCACTTCTGGTCATTAGTTTAGAAAGTTAGAGAACATCAATCCTAGTATATGAGATTTTCTTGTTGTTCTAGCAAACAGTTCTTGACCAGAGCCAATATTTCTGTTAGAAATTAGATATGCTCAAAAGACTAAGTCACCATTCTAATTTATAGAGGTAGTAATTAATATGAAATCATTTTGGTATGTGTATGTGTATGTTCTAACAAGGCATTAGAGTTCAACTTGAGGAGCCAGGATTGTTGAGTGATTCTTTAGCTCATTGCCAAAGGAGAGCAGAATGGAATCTCTAAAAGATTTATTTTGACAGGTCATACTTTACAGAAAAATTTCAAAAATAATACAAAGAATTACCACACACCAGTTCACCCAAGATTGCCTCAAAGTATTAACATTTGCTTGATACCTCTTTCTTCATCTGTGTTCACCTGCAGTATCTACATGTAGATGTAGATATTTTGTTTTTCTGAAGCACCTGAGAGTAAATTGCAGATGTGATGCCCTTTTATCCCTTAAACTTCCTTGTGTGTTTGCAAGACTAAAGGTGTTTTCTTAATGGCAGTGTAGTTGTCAGAATCAGGACATGAAGGTGAATATCATAATTTCTATTTTGTAGTCATCCAGATTTTGCCAGTTGTTTAACAAATGTCCCTTTGGCCATTAGGGACATGAAGTTTGTTCAGTTGTCTTATCTCTTAAGTATCCTTTAATGTGGAGTGGTTTCTAAATCTTTGTATTTCATTACAGTGACTTTTTTTGGAACATTCATCCCAGTTATTTATAGAATCCCTTATTTTGATATTTCTAATATTCTGTGACTGTCTTATGATTAGGCTTCAGGTTACAAATTTAGCAGGATGGCCATAGAGGACATGTCAGTTCCTCTCAGTACATCCCACCAGAAGTCACTTGGTGCTGATTTGATCTATTACTGGTAGTGTTAATGGTCATTTTGTTCAAGTAATATTTGTCAAGTTTCCCCACTTTTGGCATAACTCCTAAAGCTGCTCTATTCTGTGCTTTGTAATTAAAGGACACATTGTGGAGACATACATTAAGTCTATATATCATTACCAAGTGCTCTAGAGCCTGTATACTCTCTAGTTTTGTCATCTATTTGTAATTCCTGCTTGGATCCATTATTATTACTACTACCATCAAATAGTAATTTTTCCAGTTTCCAACATGCCTTCTACATTTGTCAGTTGGGAGAGATTTTTCCACCACCCCCACTTTTTTTATCTGGTGGTTTGATAATAGTTGAATTTGTAGATTATTTTCTTCAGTAGTTTATAACCCTTCCATATCTTTATGTATCTTGATATTTCTGTTATTTCAGATTTGGCTACTGGAGTCCTTCCCATCTAGGCTAGTTCCGGTGTCTTTTTTCATGTCCTTATGTCATTTCTCTGAGTCCTTTCTTACTTAGTAGCACAAGCTCATATTGCACTTGCCCTGTTTCAGATGGTCATGTCTTTAGAGAGCTGTGGCTGTTTTCAGTGTGGAATAATATTTAGAAACAATGGATGCTAGCTGTGCTGTTTGTTACTGCAGTGTTACTATTTATAGTCTCTGTCAGCAGAGCTAGTAGATAGATGTAGGTGCACATCTATGTACTTCTGTTCTTCCATCAATCTGTATTTGGATACTCCTCCACTTGTGATGAGATTGCATTTTGATAAATTCATGGTAAGTTAAAAATGCATTTAAATACCCCTAATCTATTAAACACTGTAACATAGCAACATAGCACACTGTGGACTATTGGGTTATTTGCACTTGGGATCTCATGGCTGCTAGTGCCAGAATCACCAGAGAGAATCATCCCACTTATGGAGAGTCAAAAGCATATCGACATTTAGAATTTGACATATCATTTCTACTAAATGCATGTTGCGTTCATACTATTGTGAAATAAAACAATTGCAAATTCAACCATCATTAAGTAAGAAAATGTCAGTACTTATCTATATTAAAGCCCATGAGTTCAAGCTTCAATTCTAATCCAATGCCAAATGTTTTATTCATGTCTTTTCCCTTTCTTTATTTGTAAGTGGACAGTGAGAAACCTTGGTGTTATAATCCACAGTATATTCAATTAGTTGCATAGAATGTAATTTCAGGATTGCTAGCCCATGCCTCTGGAAAAGACTATTAACCTAGTTTTAATACTGGAAATTGATTCTTTTTGTTTTCATGTTGGAGGGTCCAAACACAGTACAAAAATTAGTTCATTAGTTCTTTTTCCCTAACGCCTCAGACTTTTATTTTTTTATTTATTTTTGTTGTTTGTTTGTTTTTGGTTTTTTGAGGTGGGGTCTCACTCTAGCCCAGGCTGACCTGGAATTCACTATGGAGTCTCAGGGTGGCCTCAAACTCAAGGCGATCCTCCAACCTCTGCCTCCCGAGTGCTGGAATTAAAGTCGTGCGCCACCACGCCCAGCTCCTCAGACTTTCAGAGTAGTTATATTATCTGTTTAAAATACAGTTTACTTTACTGATTGTGAGTATTTAGCTTTTCCTTTTCAGGATAAGGCACATTTTCACTGCCAAATCTTTCTCTTAACTAGAGATTGAATAACCTAATGAAAAGTGAGAGACATGTTTATTCATTGATTCTGTCAGGGTCTTGAGCAGAAGTCAGTGATGGGAAGATAAGCTAGACCCGAGAACCCCTGACCATTTCTCCCTATTCCTGGGTCATTCACAACTCAGACATTCTATAGATGTGAGCTCTTGCCTGCTCCTAAGGTGACTTCTTCCATTCTCTCTGCAGTTCTGGAGTGTCATCTCTTTTGCATGTAAGAAACCAGAATCCAGTTCTTGCCTTGGGTCCACAGCAACTCATATCATATACTGGATGTATTGTCTTTAGGTGGTCTTGGCCTGGTCACTTTGAGATGAAGTTGCAGAGCACTGCTCATGGACACCCAGCCTTGCAGAATTGTAGCCTTGGTTGCTGGACTCGTAGCTAGCACCCTGTTTTGATACCCCGGTCTTTTTCCTTGTTGGCTTTCTTCACTTGGATGCTTTGATCTCTCTAACAACTCACATTAATTCTGACTTGGCTCCCCTTTCCTCTCTGGGGATGGCTTCTGGATTCCCCTTCGTCTGCCCCACCTAACCCCAATCCTCCATCTTCCACGCACTCATTTTATTTCTCTTTCCTTCAAATATATATAATTAGTCAGTGCTGGTCAGTTAGAATGTTCCACTGTTCGGAACCTTGCCTGCAGCTTAACTTGAAAAACAGATAAGAACAAAGCCTCCCAGATTCTGTTCTAATTTCCAGGGCATAAAAACAAATTCCCGAAATAATCAGGAAATTTTAGAATAGTTCTACTTTTCATTCTATTCAGTGGTGGTTCCTTAAGTCCTCCATTTCCTCTACCCCTTCTGCCATGAGTCTTTACCACTTGCCATTGTTTCTGTGTATGCCTCCTTTAGCAAAGGCTGATTTCCAAAACCTTCACTACCATTTTTACTATATATGTTGATGGGTTTACACCATTGGGATGACACTGTGTTGATAACCAGACTGGAGTTGCTGGTGTTTTTCTATTTGTCTCTGCCATTTTTTGGAATCTTCTATCTGGGACTAAGGAATTTGTGTCCTTTCTATCATATAAAGTAGGTAAGGCTCAGCTTCTGTCCATGATCAAAGTCACTCCCTTAGGAACAAAGTAAAAAGCCAGTCCTACTGCCTACCCTTCCTTGTAGGGAGTGATGGACATTCCCCTTAGACAGCTAGTATGTTCCTTAGGAAGTAGTGATACTGTGTGCACACCATTATTTTTAGAATTTTCATTCTTGGATGTGCCAAACATTATTTACCTGAGCATTTCTAGTCACAGTGAGTTGAAGTGGGAGAAAGTCAACAAGGTGGGGCCTCTATTTCAGGTGCACAACAGAGACACTGGCAGTCAGTTATAGAGTGGCAGGAGGAAGACGCATAGTGCAGTCATGACTGGGTGCTCATTGTGACCAGAGGACTAGGAACTGTCCTGAAGAGAGGTCCTCAGTGGTGGGCTTTCAGAAGTTCAGGGTCCTCTAGACTCATGTAAATTACAAGGTTTCTATTGAAATATCTTCCTCTGTATTTGTTCTCTGTCTCTCTCTCTTCCTTACTTTGTCTTCCTCTCCCTTCTTTCCCTCCCCCCTTTCAGAATTTAGGACTATTGCCCTAGACTTTCAAACTTAAAAAAAAAATCATGAATCTGTATTGTAAGCTGGGCACATATGCACATGCATGAGCACACACACAAGCATGCAAACATACACACACTCACATCTGGAATCTCAGCACTTGGGAGGTTGAGGCAAGAGGTTCATGAATTCTAGGCCAGCCTGGGATACTTAGTGAGACCCTGACTCAAACAAGGAAAAACAGATAGACAAAAGAACCATATTAAAACCAAAGCAACATATACATTAATATTATTAAGTAACTGAAAATAACGCTTGGTAAACAGTGATCCATTTTGTGGTACACCGATATATTCTGTGTTCTGTTATTCCATTCTACTCTTTTTAGTTCATTTTTTGGAGGGTGAAATGTTAGTTACAAAATGATAATTGTTTTGTCCCCATTAGTGACTGTATCCCATAATTTGAAACGTGTTACTTTAAGAACATTAGTTCTAAAGGGTTTTTGCTCGGCATAAAATTACCTGGGATATTGATTTAAAAGGCACATTTCTGGGCTTTACTCACTCTAGTGAACTGGAAGCTCTGGCAGAGCATAGGGGCCCACAGTTTTTTTAAAATATTTATTTATTTACAAGGAGAGAGAGAAATATAGAGAAGAGAGGCAGATGAAGAGAATGGGTGCTTGAGGGCCTCTAACCACTGCAAATGAACTCCAGGAACACGTGCCACTTTGTGTATCTGGCTTATGTGGGTACTGGGGAATCGAACCTGAGTCCTTGGACTTTGCAGGCAAGCATCTTAGCTGCTAAGCCATCTTTCCAGCTACCAGGAACCCACATTTTAAGACGGGCACTTCAGGTGACTCTAACACAAGATGATTTGGAGGCACAGAGAGAAATTGCTGTCTTACGAAATTGGGAGCTTGGCTGTTTAAGGCTTCAGACACATGCTTATTTAGAAATGGTAGAGAGTAGGGGGATAATTCAAATCCAGACACTTTTCCATTACAGTCACCTGCACAGCCCCCTGGATCTTGCTATTCCTTGATTGTTCTGGTTTTAAAATGTCTTATGATCCTTATTACAGCAGAAAAGAGGTTAACTGAGGCCACCGAGTAAAGAAAGTGAAGGGTCATTTTACAGAGTGGCTGGGTGTGGCACAACCCTCCAGTAGGTGCCCAGAGCCAGTCCCAAATTAGACTGGGTGGGATTCAAAACTGTGTTTCCTCTTCACTTGCCTTTCATGTATAACCACATACAGCGTGTCAACATGTTTTCCGGCGCCACTGGGCACCAGCCGCTTTGCTCACTCTGGGTTCCTGGACCCTCAGTATTCCTGTTTTGTGTTGTCTTAGAATAGCTGTGTGCTCTGAGGATCTGAGTATTGTCCATTAACTCTTTTAGTACCAGGTCTTTGATTATACTAAGGGCTTTCTGGATGAGATATAGCAACCACCAGAATGAAATAAGAAAACAGTCACTAATTAGGAAACCTAGATTCTTGTCGGTCCACCACTACCAGTGTGACTTCAGGATCTTTGTGTCTTGTTTTCCTTACATGGAAAAATGAGGGGTTTGATCTAAACTGTCTTCTTCTCCCTCTGAATCCCATGATTTTATTTCTTGTACCCTTTGGCTTTTCTCTTTACACTTAAATTCTTTATTTCAGGTCTCAGCGAGGTTGTACATATCTTTACTGAGTTTAGGACGATAATAAGTTAATAGCAGCAAACATATTCCTATTTCATGCACTGACAGAGAAAAAAATTATCAAACATACTCATTGTAAAATATAGTAGAAGCTGAGCATGGTGGCATATGCCTTCAATCCCAATACTTGGGAGGCAGAGGTAGGAGGATTGTTGTGAGTTTGAGGCCACCCTGAGACTACATAGTGAATTCCAGGTCAGCCTGGGCTAGACTGAGACCCTACCTCAAAAAATCAATAATAATAATAACAGTAATAGTAAAGTAAAATATAGTAGAAGACTTGAGAATTTTGATTGTGTTTGTCTGTACAGCCACTTTGTGGCTGTAAATTCATTGTGTGGGCTGTCAAGCAATAATAATAGTTGTTAAAATAATAAGTGGTGATGATACTGACTTACTGTAGAACACTTCCTGCGTGTAAAGCTTTTATAAGAACATCACCTTGTTTGACTTGATCTTTACAAAAGTCAGATGAGTTAGGCAGGTCTGGTCTGGTGCCTTCATGTATATTGTTAAACAGATGAAGAAATTTTGAGGCCCGCAGTACCTTTGTGAGTTACTCAGAATTACTTGGCTGTCAAGTGGCAGAGTTGAATCTGGGTCGTAGGGTGCTTACTACAGAGTGTCTCTTTGCTGGGATAGAGCCATTAGTCATCCAAATTCCTTAAGGACTTGAACTCAAAACTTGACCTACTAACCTGGAACTGACTAAGGCATCTTTACATCACCCAGCCCTTTAAAGTTTTTCCAATAAAGTATTAGCCTGGCTAATGATATGCTATAGTTGAGTCCATACAAGCCCACAGGGATACAAATTTGATCACTCAACAGCTACCCTGAGAGGGAGCATGAGATCCATGCTAGAGCAGCTGATGAGCTAGGTTGTTGGGAGGTTGAAGATGTTAACTGTTCATTAAGTGAACCAATTACAGTCCCACTCTGTTCTACATTCACAGGATTTCTGTGGCTCTAGCATCTGGTATTAGTTAGACTTGATTCATGGTGACAGTATTCATTGAGTATTCCTTCCTTTTAAAGGCAAGATAAATATCAAAATAACACTTACAAACTGATGACACAGGCATCGGCCCTGAGGATTGGGTGGACTTTTGTTCCATTTCACTTTAGTTTCATGGAAACTGTATTTTCCTCATTGTTTTCATGAACCATGTAAGGCAGTTCCTTGTCCCAGGATTGGGCATTCTGATGGGGTCGTACCCTTGTGGATGCCTTTCTTACCAATGAGCGGTTGTTATTTGACATACTTAAGTAGTAATTGCCAACCAAAAGGAGTTTGGCTGTAGCTCAGACTTCCCTACTTGTGCCTGGTGCCAGGGGAGATGCCTGCTCCTAAGGGGAGGAGGTGTTTATTGCTTTGAAATAAGTGTGTAGATTTCTGAGTGATGTCATTCCATTCTGGCATAGGCAGGTATTTATTCCTAGAATGACTTACCAGGGCTGAGCCAGGCTGTCTGCCTCAGTTATCTTCCAAGGTTTCATTAATTTTAAAAATCTGCTAACACATCTGCATGTTTTTTTTTTTCTCTGTATGTTTGTCATGTGCTATAATTACTTATGGGGTTTCTGGTGACATGTTAATTAACTGGGAAGAAGAAAACTGAAGATATAATTGTAGAGCTGTTCACGGGTTTTTTCTATGGAACATGTGGATCCAATTGTCAATGTAATATGGATAAGTTCCCTTTAAACATAGAAGCTGTATGATCTGAACATTCTTGGTCATTGCTCACACCTTTGCTATAGCTTTTCATTGTGGTATTTTAGTTTGTTGACTGAGTTAGCCTCAGACCTTTTGATGTGATCACTATCATTTTGTTTGATTTTGCTTTTTTTTTTGAGTTAAAAATCTCACTGTATAATCCTGGCTGGGCTTAAACTCAAAACAGTTCTTCTGTCTCCCAAATTCAGAGATGACATACATGAACCACCATTCTCAGGGCTGATCACAGTCTATGGATTGGCCTTATAGGGAAGTATAGATGTAATACTCAAGTGAATTCCTATGGGTCACAGGGAATTAAGTGCATAGTTCACGTTCTCCAGCATTTAGAGAGTTCCTAGAGTATACAAGGAGAGTTAAATAGAGGCTGAAGTAGATAAAGGGAAGCACTCAGGTCTACCAAGGCCCCAGAGGGCTGTGGGCAGACTGATCTCCTCAGTCAGCAAAGCGAGGGTTTCACAGTGGGGCCGTCCATGTCAGCTTGCACACAAATACCTAAACCAGGATAAGATGTGGGTTGCAGCCTGTGGGCAGTTTAGAAGGAAAACCATGTCTTGAATCTAAGAAATCTGTAAGTATGAGTGATACACAAAACAAGAACATTGATTCATTTATCCCTAGTCCACAGTGAAGTGTCTAGTGCATTATAGGTACTCAATTAATTTTTGTTGAATGAATGAAGAGACAGGGGTCTCAGTGAAGAAGCCAGAAATAAGATGTCAGAAATCTAGGCAGGAACTGTGGCTGGCAGAGATTCAGACACCCCCATGTCTGTTCTCTTGGGCCTGTCTTGATGGTGGGAAGAAACTGTAACCGCCTCCTCTCCCTTGCGAGCAGGCTGCTGCTGAATAGCTGAAGGAAACGCAGAGTCTCTCATTTGGCAAATTAATGGGGGCATTTCTAGTTAGAGTCTGTAGTGGCTCATATTTAGGGCCAGCCCTTGTTTTCTGACCTAACCCAAAAGAACCTTAGTCCCATAATCGTTCTGGAAATTTGTTCCTAAGCACTTAACAGATGTCTGACACGGTGGTGGTGCAGTTGTCTACTTCAAAGCATGTTCGTCAGCTCCCAGCTCCTGAGCATGCACCTCTCCTGGAGTGTGTCTACACACCATGGAACTACTTCAGAGCCGCATGAATCCCCTTTCCATATAGCTTGTCCCCCAACTTGATTATAGGGAACAGATTAGACTATTTTGAGTAAGATGGATACACAGCTGCTTACATTCTTTCTAATCATCGGTCTAAGCTATTGGACTCAGTTTGTGGCACTAACCTGAAAATTTGAAAGCTTATTTCTCCATACATAGAATATATTAGTTTTGTGTTTGGCAGTTTTTCCTGTTTTTGTGTCTGAACTTTCCTACTCGGAAGTCATTGCTGGCAAAGCTGAAGCCAGAGTTGTGATAAGCCTAGAGAAGTGTGCCTACCCCGCCTGCCTTTGAAAGACACCTCCAGGCTGCTACTATACTACAGCGTTACAACAAGCAGCAGCCACCATTACAGGCAGAATTCTTTCAAGTCAGATTCTACCTTTGTGATTTCATTACTTATTTATTTATTTTTTGCCCTCCTTTTAACACCTTCCCTAGAAAATCCAATTCATCCTGTGGCTTATCTGGGTCAGCAAGGGTCTGATTTTATGCATGTCAGACCATAAATCCTAGGCAGCTTTGCCTCTCTATCCAGCCCGTCTGTTTCTGTCAGCATCAGCAAAATGCATAATAGAGAAAATAATCCAGAAAGGCTAATAACACTCATCTAAATAAAATAATCTCTTTGCCTCAGTTCATTTCCTTTTAATCAAATGGGAATTAAAGTTAAAAACTTTTTTTAAACCCAATTCCCCCCCATCACTGGTTTGCTGTCCAATAATCACTAAATAATCTCTTATTTATTTGCCTTATTTACCCATTTTTGAAAACATTTCTCATTGTAGACCTATCACATATATAAAATAGTATATTTAGATTATTTGGAGTTATGTCTGTCATCACAGGACTGTTTTTTAAAGGTGAGAAATTATACTCTGTTTAAGGACTAGAAGGTCTGATAGGAATTCTGCACTGGCGTGAGGGCTGTGGAAGAGGCTGACGCAGTGTTGGCCTCCTTTGGACTCTTTCTTTACAACCTCAGCACACAGTACTCAGTGTGAAACACAATGCTGATTGGTCCACCTTGTCTCTTGTGGAAGGACAGTGGAAGATTGAAGTCTGCTCTCCCTCATGTCTTCTCAGTGACTTATAGTTGCTTTGTTAATTGCCGTTGCTGCCGCCGTACCCCAGCCATGTCTTTCTGAGGGCTGTGCACTTTTAGCAGGCTATGTGTGCTCTTGGCCCTGGCCCAGTGCTTGGTGAGGAATATGTTGGAAGTGGATGAAAGCTCAACCCACGTTTGTTTGGAAATGAAAATAATAATATATTCTCAAATTGATATAGTGCTTTTGTGCCACTATAGTTCTCTTGCATCCCTCAAACAGCCCTGGGAAGTGGGCAAGTAATAGTTGCCCAGAAGAAAACATAACCACAGTATAGCAATGCAAAAGTTCAAGCCATTCCATTAATGCCAAGCTTGTGCCATGCATCCATCCACAGAGCCATGAATGTACCCTGTATTAATTAGATGGCATCCTAGACTAGAAGAGCTTCTGAGATTTTACAGCCAGCCATTGAAGGTCTTTTAGACTCTAGATATACATATAGTGAAAGGACAGGTGTCCGTTTTGTAGATGAGCTGATTGAAATGAACCAGAGGGAATACTGGGTAAGAAAAGACAATATGTAATGTAGAGACAAAGTTCACGGAGTTGACTCTTCACTTTGGGCATTTTAGAGAAATCTCTTGTTTTTTAACTGTTGTTAAGTTTTAGTTTTTAGTTTTTCAAGGTAGGTTCTTGCTGTAGCCCAGGCTGACCTGGAATTTACTATATAGTCTCAGACTGGCCTCAAACTCAGTGACCCTCTGGGATTAAATGTGTGCACCACCATGCCCAGCTTTACAACTTTAAATATTTTAAAAAATATTTTTATTGGGCTGCAGAGATGGCTCAGTGGTTAAAGTACTTGCCTATAAAGCCTAATGACAGAGTTCAATTTCCCAGTACCCACATAAAGCCAGATGACACATAAAGTAGCACATGCGTATGGAGTGTGTTTACAGTGGTTAGAGGTCCTGCTGCACCTTTTCTTTCTTCCTTTTCTCTCTCTGTCTCTGCTGGGCTTGGTGGTACACCCCTTTAATCCTTTTAAACTTGGGAGGCAGAGGTAGGAGGATTGCTGTGAGTTCAAGGCCAGCCTGAGACCGCATAGTAAATTCTAGGTCAGCCAGGTCAGAGCAAAACCCTACCTTGAAAAACAAAACACAACAACTATATACATACACACACATATATATATATATATATATATATATATTATTATTTTTTTTTTTGCAAGCTGGGGGGGGTAGGGGTGGGGCAGGGAATAGGCACACCAGGGCTTCTAGCTGCTGTAAATGAACTCCAGATGCCTGTGCCACGTTGTGTATCTGGCTTTACATGGGTACTGGGGAGTCAAACTCAGGCCTGCAAGCTTTGCAAATAAGCACCTTTAACCACTGAACTATCATTCCAGCCCCCTGGAAAAAATTTAAGTAAAAAAAAAAAATTCTATTAGGGATTAGTGTTTGACGAGGTTTGCAGCTGCTCAGCACCTTCCTGAGGGATGCAGGGCCGTCTCTTTAAATGTGCAGGCATTCTACAACCTGACACTCTGGGAGCAGTGCAAAGACACCGTGCAAACAAATGAGAGATGGAAAGACAGTGTTCAGTCTCTTAACCAACATGAAATTCCCTCAGCTCCAGCGACCCCAGTGAAATGACCTGCAAGCTGCTGAAGCAGGGAACCCCTCCAGCAGAGGCTTTATGTCTCTCTGTGAAATCGCATCTTCCTGACTGGCTTACTCTCCAGCCTGCAGTGTGTTCCATCTTTGTTCTTGTTGGCTGGGAAAATTGCCTGTACAGCATTTTGTGTTCCCGTCTTCCCACATTGCCCTCAACTTTCTTGCTCCAACATTACCTAAAAAGAAACCAATGAGTCAATTAAAACACCTCAGTTAAAAGGAAGAATATGCCTAAGAAAGCATACAGATTCAGAAGATCCAGACACTGTGTGAAAAGCTGCAGAGGTAGTAAAAGAGATTAGAACCCTTAGAAGAAACAAAACAGATTCTAATACTGGAGTGTGTGTGTGTGTGTGTGTGTGTGTGTGTGTGTGTACATGCACACGCACATGCTAAACCATAGCCTGGATATATTGATCGTCAACTTAACAGGATCTAGAATCACTTACGAGGGCTGGAGAGATGGCTGAGTGGTTAAGACACTTGCCTGTGAAGCCTAAGGACTCATGTTCAACTCTCCAGATCCCATGTTAGCCAGACATACAAAGGTGAGGCAAGTGCAAGGTTGCACGTGCCCACTAGGTGGCACAAGTGTCTGGAGTTTGATTTTAGTGGCTGAGGCCGTGGTACACCAATTCTCTTTGTCTCTCTCCCTCTAAAATTAAAAAAGAAAAATTAAAAAGCCTTTTAGAATCACTTAGGAGACAAACTTGGGCACGTCTGGATGTCTGGGAGGGAGTCTAGATTGGGTTAATTGAGGTGACAAGATCCAGCCTAATTGTGAAGACTGTTATCCCATGGGCTGGGGTCCTAGACTGAATAAGAAGGAGAAAGTGAGCTGAGCACCAGCACTAATTCTTTTCTGCTTCCTGTCGATGCAATGTGACCAGCTGCTTCATGTTCCTTGTCACCAAACCTTTATAAACCCTTCCTTCCTTAAGTTGCTTTTGGCAGGTATTTTGTCACAACAATGAAAACATAAAAAACCTTTTTGGTTTTGTGTTTCTTTCTTGATTATTTAGAGGCAGGGTTCTGCTGTGTAGCTCAGGTTAGCTTAGTGCTTGATATGTAATCCAGGTTAGCCTGCCTCTACCTACCTCCTGAGTGTTGGGATTATAACCATCATGCCCAGCTCCTAGACCTCCTTATTAAGTTAAAACCATACGGAATAAAGCAGTGGAGTGTGTGTGTGTGTGTGTGTGTGTGTGTGTGTGTATATATATATATATATATATATATATACTTTTAAAGTATGAATTATTTATTATAGAGTCCATCAATAGGAGCAGTGAGGCTGTTTTTTTAATTTTTTTTTATTGACAACTTCCATAATTATAGACAATAACCCATGGTAATTTCCTCCCTCCCCCCACTTTCCCCTTTGAAACTCCACTCTTTATCATACCCCTTTCCCCTCTCAACCAGTCTCTCTTTTATTTTGATATCATCAACTTTTTCTGCTATTATGATGGTCTTATGTAGGTAGTGTCAGGTACTGGAGGCTGGTTTTTAATGTATGTGTATTGTGTATTTGCTGATGTGTGTGATGGCATGCATGTGCTATGGCACATGTGAGGAGGTCAGAGGACAACCATGTTAATCTTCTCCTTTCATCTGTTGTTGTTTTATTGTTTTTGACACAAGGTCTTTCTTACTGTTTTTGTCACCAGAAAGGCCAAAGTAGCTGGCCCTTGTGTGCTTCAGGATTCTCCAATTGCTTTAGGCACATTAGGATCACAGACACGTCTACTCCTTTGTGTCCAGCTTTATATAGGTACTAAGGATTGTACAGCAAGCGCCTTTAACCATTGAGTAATCTCCTCAGCCTCAAGGCTATGTTTATGAACTAAAACATATTGAACCACAGTTACAAGTAAAAGTTAGAATTTTGGGGGGCTGGGTAGATGGCTTAGTGGTTAAGGTGCTTGCCTGCAAAGCCAAAGGACCCAGGTTTGATTCCCCATGACCCACATAAGCCAGATGCACAAGTGGTGCATGCCTATGGAGTTTGTTTGAAGTGGCTAGAGGCATTGGTGTGCCCATATAGTCAGTCTCTCTCTCTCTCTCTCTCTCTCTCTCAAATAAATAAATAAGAGTTACAATTTTATATCTGCTTCAGCATGAATGTCATTTCTGGTCTGTGTTCTTCACTTGTCAAGAAAATCCTGCAGAATGGGCATGTAACTCAGTGGTAGGTTGCTTGCCTAGCCTGCATCAGGTCCTGGTTCAGTCTACAGCACCATACTCTCTTTTAAATAATCCTAATTCACACACAAGTTATTATAACCTTTGGATAGGTTTAACTTGATTTTGATGCTTATAAAACATTAGTATTTGGGTACTAGAGAGATGACTTCATGCGCAAAGTACTTGCCAGCAAGCATGAAGACCCAAGTATGCATCCCCAGAACCCATGTAAAGCTATAATCCCAGTGCACCTGCAGCAAGATATGGAAGTTCACAGGGCAGCTAGCCACGCACATGTAGCTTAAGAGACCCTCCTCCAATAAGGTAGAAATGAGGACTGGCGCCTGAGGTCGTCTGCTGACCTCTACACATGCTTTATGTTAAGTATACGCCTACATTTGCGCACACAAAATATTCACAAAGATGAAAAAGTGATAAATTAAGGGCTGGAGAGATGGCTTAGCAGTTAAGGAGCTTGCCTGTGGAGCCTAGAAACCCAGGTATGATTCCCCAGTACCCACATAAGCCAGATGCACAAGGTGGCACATGTGTCTGGAATTCATTTGCAGTGGCTGGAGACCCTGGCGTGCCCATTCTCTCCCTTTCTATCTGCTTATTTCTCTCAAATAAATAAATAAAATATAAGAAGTAATCAAAATAATATTTTTATTTTAAAATCCAATCACTGACATTACCTAGAAGGTATTTCTGTTTCCCTTCATAAATATTAATCACATAAACCCTTGAATTTATAATAAGAATTGTAACAGTTGTTAATTAAATGATGAGATATTGCAAATGTTGATTCTCACTAGCTAGGCATGGTCTACCATCTACCCCACATGGACTATCAGTCCTGTTCATGTCTCTGGAAGAAGCAGATCGAGGCCATGGAGATGGCTCAGTGGATAAAGTACTTGCTGCACAAGTGTGAGTACCCGAGTTCCAATCTCCGAAGCCCACCTAAAGCCAGATACCATAGCGTGAGCATCTGTAATCCTAGCATGTTTCCCCAGAAGCTTGCCAGTCAGATGACCTGGGGAACAAGAGACCTTGTCTCAAAAGAGGTAGATGACAAGGACCAATACCTGAAGTTGCCTTTGACCTCCACACACATGCTGTAGGATCTGTGTCTGTGCTCACACACATGAATACACATGAGCGCCCCCCCCCCGCAAGAAAAAAAGAAGTAGGTTAAAACTATTTTAAACTTAAGGCTTTATAGCTGGGTGTGGTGGCGCACGCCTTTAATCCCAGCACTCAGGAGGCAGAGGTAGGAGGATCACCATGAGTTTGAGGCCACCCTGAGAATACATAGTGAATTCCAGGTCAGCCTGCGCTAGAGTGAGACCCTACCTCAAAAAAAAAAAAGGCTTTATGAGACCTGTCTCTTTAAAGAGCATGTGTAATAGCCTGGTACATTCCATGCTTACTAAGGGCATGGGTATCTTGCCAACAGAAACCACTTAAAAAGAAAAATCTATATTGGAGATTTTTAGAATATTGTAACTGAAAATGACTTGCAGTCAATTTGAAAGTTTCCTTGCAGTAGGAACATCACATATCATTGAATGCATGTGTGCTTAAATCTGTCATCATTTTGAATTATTTCTTGTTTGTCTTTATTCCCTAATGTTAAACATTTTTAAAAGAATGAATTAATTATATGTACCTTTCCTTCACTAGAGTACTGTTAACTTTCCACAGGATTCCTTTAATTTCCCTAGAAACTAGTGGCCGCAATGACTGATACACCGCGTTAGCAGTTTCTTCAATAGAAGTATGATGCCTGGGGTAGATTGGGAGACAGGCTTAACAGTTTCAGTTTGGACTCGAGTATTTTTCTTTGTTTGAAGCAACTTCTCAGGTTTAAACAAGGTTTTTTTTTTTTTTTTTTTTTTTTTTTTTTTTTGGTTTTTCGAGGTAGGGTCTCACTCTAGCTCAGGCTGACCTGGAATTCACTATGGAGTCTCAGGGTGGCCTCGAACTCAAGGCGATCCTCCTATCTCTGCCTCCCAAGTGCTGGGATTAAAGGCGTGCGCCACCACGCCCGGCTTAAACAAGTTTTTGATTTGCTAGTCTGGTATGTTTTTGAGCCCAAGGAGATAAGGTGAGATTCTTTGTTAGTAGTTTACTAAAATATTGGAAAACTCCTACTTTTGACTGTCAGCTTTACAGGCACTTGGCAACCTCCAGCTCTGAGTGGTGGCAGTGTCCCGCTCAGTTCACTTTCTTTGCATGCAGTCTGACTGAAGGGAAGAAAAGGGGAATTCATGTTTGATTCCATTCAGTGTTTAAGAACACACTTTGTAATTATGTGGTTGGTTTTCTTACATTTTATTTTTTTATATGTGCCATGTGTGTGCACGCATGCACACGTGCGTGCAGTGCCGTGCTCTCCTCAGTTATTTGTTTTAGCTGCTGTGAACACCAATCTCACTGGCCTTCAGGATTCTCCTGGCCTTGTATGTCATTGCTATAAGCTTGTGGGTTCACAGATGCATGGGCCACTTTGCCGTAGGCTTTCCATGGGTGCTAGGAAAGATAAAACTTGGAAGCCAGGTGGCGCACACTTTTAATGCCTCCACTCAGGAGTCAGAGATAGGAGGATCCCTGTGAGTTTGAAGCCACACTAAGTGAATTCCAGGTCAGCCTGGATTAGACCTAGACCCTACCTCAGGGAAAAAAAATCTTGGTTTAACAGGCTTGCAAGCAAGTGCCTGTAACTGCTGAGCCGGTTTCCCAGCCCCATTTGGCTGGTTTTCAATCCCAGCATTGCCATTTTTTAACTGAGACACTTAGACCAAGGTTTTAACCTATACTGCTCCATGTTTACTCATCTTCCAAATCACTTTTTGACTAGTTGAGGGGTTTAAATTAAACAACATATGTTAAGGGTCCAAGACAAATGCCAAGTACACTTGATAAGTAGTACCAAAAATAAATCTTACTATTTGTTTCTGTCCTTAAAGATGTGTAACTTCCAGCTATATAACTCTCTGTTGTTGAAGTTAGTACTGTGAATTGAGTAGATAATAAGAATTCTTTGGGAATCACATTGTTTTCATTTGAAATAAGCATCTAGGTTTAGATACATATGTTCAGAGAAGATTGTTTTCTTAGTTATGTAGGACGTGAGATCATGGCTTAGTCAGTGAAATCAGTATCTCTTTTAATTGTGCCATGGAGCTAGAGTGTTTTTCATTCCTATCAGGGCATTGAAAAAAAAATGTTTTGGTAATTTTTTTCAAGTAAGTTTATTTCCCAAACAGTAAAATTATTTTAAACTCAGGTCAAATTTGCTGTAAGAAACTATACCTCAGTACTAGTGATAAATGCAACATACAGACTTTATTTAACAAAAGTAACAGGTAAAGTCAAACAGGCACTTATATTAAGAGAAAAACTGACTAGAAGAAACAATCTAAAACACCTTACAATAACCTACTTGCAGTTAGTTGTATTTACTGAGCTCTTGCAGTGAAGAATGCAGCTCATGCACAGGATGGGTGAATCATTTGTGCAATCGTCAAGTATTCCCTGAATACTGTCCTCACACACACATACATTCAATTGGAAAAAGATTTGAGGATCCCAGATGTATTTCATTTTTGTTGTTCTTTTGTAATTTTTTATTTATTTAATTGGGAGAAGAGAGGGAGGGAGGGAGGGGGGAGGAAGGGAAGGCACACCAGGGCTGCTTCTGCTGCAAACAATTCCGTGTGTTATTTTGTGCGTCTGGATTTACATGGATAGTAGGGAATTGAACCTGGGCTAGCAGGCTTTGCAAACAAGTACTTTTAGCCACCTGAGCTGTCGTCCTTGCCCCTTCTGTGGCTTTTTTGTTGCAGATGTTTTTAAAGTTGTTGCTGTGTAATCCTACAGCGGTAACTTGTGGGGATTAGGTCTGTGGTACACTAATAATTTTGTCTCTAAATATAATCTTTAACTTTTGTTTTTAATCCTATAGATAAGTCAAATAAATGACTAAGATGCAGACTTTGGAGTCAGACAGCCTGACTTGCTCTCGTCAGACATTGTAGAACTGTGGTTCTCAATTCCCTTTACTGTATGACTCCTTACTATTGTAAGCAAATGATGACCCCTATGAGCTTCAGTTTTTTAACCAATAAAACAGCAATAATGGTAATTTTTTAACAGTGAAATGCTAGGGCTTAAATGAAATAATGAATTTAAAGCTTTTACCAGGGTCTTTAGACATGGTAGTAGTCAACAGATAATCCTGCTACTCTTCTCTACACTCTGTGTTTCCCTCCCTTTGTTATTCTTTTTTTCTATTTAAAATATTTTATTTGCCGAAACTGGCACTTGGGAGGCAAAGGTAGGAGGATCGTCGTGAGTTCAAGACCACCCTGAGACTTCATAATTAATTCCAGGTCAGCCTGGACCAGAGTGAGACCCTACCTCGAGAAACCAAAACTAACTAACTAAATAAATAAATAAAACCAACTTTATTTATTGTGAGAAAGAGGCAGATATAGATAGATAGATAGATAGATAGATAGATAGATAGATAGATAGAGATAGATAGATATAGATGATAGAGAATGGGTATACCAGGACCTCTAGCCACTGCAAACAAACTCCAGATGCATACACCACATTGTGCCTCTGAGTTTATGTGGGCATTGGGCAATTGAATTCCCATCCTTAGGCTTTGCAGGCAAGCACCGTAACCGTTGAGCTATCTTTCCAGACCTCTTTTTTTTTTTTAAGGGAGAGAACATTTCTTTTTTCTTTTAATTTTTGTTTATTTTTATTTATTTATTTGAGAATGACAGACAGAGAGAGAAGGAGGCAGAGAGAGAGAGAATGGGCATGCCAGGGCCTCCAGCCACTGCAAATGAACTCCAGATGCATATGCCACCTTGTACATCTGGCTTACGTGGGTGCTGGGGAATTGAGCCTCAAACCAGGGTCCTTAGGCTTCATAGGCAAGCACTTAACCACTAAGCCATCTCTCCAGCCTGAGACCTCTTTTGTTACTCTTACTTTCTCTGTTTTTGTCTAGAGTTCTTAGACAAGTTAAAATGCAGTGATGTGGGTGTACTAGTTATTTTTCTCATTACTTTGACTAAATAATCTGACAAGAAGCAACTTAAAGGAGGGAAATTTTATCTTGGTTCACAATTAGATGGAATACAGTGGCTCGTAGCAAGGAATGCCTCATAGCAGGGGCTGTGTGGAGAAGGCATGTGGTAGCTGCTTGCTTACATCTCTGGACCAGGAAGCAGAATCACTCCCCCACCCACCCAGTGACCCACTTCCTCCAGTTAAGCTCTAATCCTAAAAGTTCCACAGACTCCCCAAACAGTGACACCAGCTGTCATCCAAGTGTTCAAACACACGAGCCTGTGGGGGACATTTCACATTCAAACCGTGACAGTGGGCTTCAGGAAAGGTATCTTTATTTCTAGTTCTGCTCTGATTGCTGTGATTCTTTGTGACACAGACTGTCATCATAGATGCTGGCTCTGGCTCTTTACCCACACTGTTTCCTTGTTTTTGTTTCTTTGCCATTTCTCTGCAGGAAGGATCAGAATGTTCTCTCTCCAGTCAACTGTTGGAATCTTCTCTTAAACCAGGTGAAGCGGGAGAGCAGAGACCATACCACCTTGAGTGATATCTACCTGAATAATATAATTCCTCGATTTGTCCAAGTCAGTGAGGACTCAGGAAGACTCTTTAAAAAGGTATTTGGATCAATATTCCTTGTCACAGAGGTTCTTGTGCAGAGCAATGATATAGCTTTGGAAATAAGAGAAGTGTTATTTTATTGGCTCACTTAAGTTTTCCACTGACTGTTCCACATACTTATGGAGAAAAAAATGAGCTAATACTCCTCTACCTTTCTGAGCTGAATTCATATGACTTGGAAGGTAACCGTTTGCAGCATATGACCACACAACCGGTACACGCAAAGTCTTCATATTTGATATAACTGTTGGTATCTTCCTCATGTGATTTGAAAACCTGTTGGGATGTAGAGGCCTTCCATGTTGTCCCATGTTTTCCTCTTCTAGTTCATTAGCGAATTCTAGTATGCTTACATTTGATTTTAGTTTTCTTTCCATCCGCTCATTCTTTCCCACGTTGGACTCATCAGTTTAGTTGCTCTCACCATGCTTGCTTTTGTTTTGAATTTCTCAATGCTTTCTGAAATTCCGTTGTTATCTCAGTTTGTTGGAAATTGATTGAGCCATTTGACCATGGAAAAAATTAAGACAATTGTGATAATCTTAAGACACTCTGCCAAACTCACCTATCCTGTTTCTTTGGAAGAACCAGCCTCTTGAAAACCCAGAACCTCTTCTTTTTAATATTTTATTTTTATTTACTTATTTGACAGAGAAAGAGGGAGAGATAGAGAATGGCACACCAGGGCCTCCAGCCACTACAAACGAACTCCAGATGCATGCACCCCCTGGTGCATTTGGCTAACATGGGTCCCGGGGAATTGAACCTGGGTCCTTTGGCTTTGCAGGCAAACACTTTAACTGCTAAGTCATCCCTCCAGCCCTAGAACCTCTTTTCTTGAGCTCTCAGTAGTCATTTATTAATGAGCATGGGTACAAATTACAGCAAAGGCCCCTCAATTACTGTACGTAGTTATCATGTCTGAAATTGAATCTCTGGCATTCTCCCCACCCCTCACAAAAGCTTTCCAGAAAGTACACAAGTTACAGGTAGAGGAGATATAGAGATATTTAAAATTCATTGGCTTCCAGGTGGCAAAGTCAAATGTTGAGATTTGAGACTGGGAGAGAAAAGATGCCGATAATCAGGATTGTCATCTAGGTAACTTTAACTCAGATTCCTGGTCTTTAGCATTAGGAAATGCTGTAGATTTCATTAGATCTGTAATTAAAGCACAGTTTCTTTAGTCTTTGCCAGCCTGAGAAAGAACTGAGTTAAACTGTTCCATGAACATAACTATATCCATGAAGGTGCTTTCCCTGTGTCTTAACGACGGGGTGCTGAGGGCCTGCTGTATTGTAGCTAGAGTCACTCTTCTTTTGGAGCACTTTTCACTATCTCCATGGTTACCAGCATCTGCTCCAGTACTTGTCATTGATCTGAATTATTCCGCAGCATATGGTTTATGTGTGTCTGTGACTAAAATTAAAACTTACTTAAGGTGAAATCTTGACAGTAATCTGTTACTATTTCCGCTCTTGACAACCATATAGGCTATCCTGAGAAGCAAAAGGGGTTGGCTGGTAGTTTTCTCCCCCATTTTCTCTGCTCCTGTGAGAAAGTACTTTTATGAGACATATTTACCTAGATCAATTTGATACAATCTCTCAGCTTCCTTCTCCTAGGGATGTCGAGAAAGAGAGGGAGAGGTAACCTCTCTACATTTCAGAAATGTTTATGGTAGCAAGAGACAGATAACAAGGTCATGAGTGCTCCTTCCTGGCTCCTCAGTAGAGGCCTAAGTGGATGGCATGTGCACAGGGCTTGGGGCATGTCACCTCCAGGAGAAAACTACTTCTCTTAATGTAAGGACTTATTAACCAGGGTCTCAGTGTGGACCTCCATAAGCCATACATTCTTATGTTGAGGATGCAAGGAGGGATTTGTTTCTCACAGGATTCTTCTATTTCATTGAAGCAAAGCACACATGCGTGCACAAGTGAACACACCTGTGTAACCAATTCCCAGTTTAAGAAAAGAACAATTCAGTACCCCAGAATTCCTCTTCTCCTTTCCTAAATAGTCATATTCCCTTCTGAACGCCTAAGGATAACCCCTGTCCTGACTTAACAGTAGATGTCAGTTTTGCTTGGTTTCATATGTAGTATAAACAGAATCATACAGTGCACAGACTCTTTTGGATCTGTTTTCTCTCATTCAGCTTTATGTCTGAGGATGTCATATCTTGCATATGAATATGAATCATGGGACC
Organism: Dipus sagitta; assembly: GCA_036346955.1. Classification (NCBI taxonomy): domain Eukaryota; kingdom Metazoa; phylum Chordata; class Mammalia; order Rodentia; family Dipodidae; genus Dipus; species Dipus sagitta. Next base: position 258,130,515 of record CM070770.1, read on the forward strand.
TTTTCTTGATCTTAGTAACTTTGTTTGAATTAAATTATTGTTAATCAGAGATATGGATAAGATAATTAAATTACTAACAGAAGGTGAATGCTTTCTTATCTCTCTCCGTTGGGGCTGTAGACACGTAACTGTCAGAGAGAAAGCTGGCTAGTAAGTCAGAAGAGACTCATGCTTGGCACTGGGGGAGACTAGCAGTAGGAAGAAGAAGCATTCTCTATAGTCCTTGGTTAGGAGCATGTTGCGCATAAACTGGAAGTAACCAGATAAGAGTCTAAGGAGTGTGTCAGGCCACCCTTTCGGTTATGTGAAGCTTCCTGGGGCTTGTGTTGTATCCTTTGAGTAGAAGCCTTTTCCTGGGGACCCTTTGTCTTGGTCCTGGATCTGCTATTCTTATCTCTGAGACCTTCAGCACAAGATCCTGGACTTCTTTATGTGCCTCAGTTCCCTAAACTTACAAAAGAAAAGAAAGTCAGTTTGGGCTTTATGATCTCTATAGTGCCTTGTGGTGACAAGGGCATTCTATGCTAGGCATTTCTTTCTGGTTGTTAGGTAACTTTTGTTAAAAATTGAAAGTTTATTGAAGTCTCAGAGATAATGACAAATGAAAATGAGGCTTGGGTTTGGGAGAGCTAACTTAAGCATTCAAAAGACCAAATTTCTTGAGGAATGAAACATCATTTTAAGGTGATTATCTATCTGCAAGGTAAGCAAGCAAGAATCTAAACTTATCTTTTATCAGTAAATTTGGATCTAGTAGCAAAAGGAAAATCCCCTTCTCCAGAGACAGGGGCTTTAGAAAAAGGTAATTTTATTTCCAGTTTGACTCTTGACACCTGTGTGTTATATTAATCTCTATAAAGTTCACTGACAGAGTTTATAATTTTTCTGAAGTCTCCATTTTTGAACCTATGTGACAAATATTGCATTAAGCACTTTGTATACATTATCCTCTTTAATTCTTACAGCCAATTTGTGAAGTAGTTACTATTATTTTCTCTCTTTTTAAAATATTTTATTTATTTATTGAGAGAGATTGAGACAGACAGAGAGAGAGAGGATATGGGTACACCAAGGTGCTCTGCCACTGCAAACGAACTCCAGAAGCATGTGCCACTTTGTGCATCTGTCTTTAGGTGGGTACTAGGAAATCAAACCCAGGGCCATCAGGCCTTGCAAGCAAGTGCCTTTAACTGCTGAGCCATCTCCCTAGTCCTGTTTTTTCTTTTATAAAGGAAAAGCCGGAGACTTAAAGAGATTAAACAAAAAGGGCAGTGAGGCTGATATTTAAATCTTGTCACCTGACTCCTGTCTTCTTTATGCTGTTTTAGGGAGCTCTAGGTATGGGGTACAGGAAGGGCTATTTGAGATTTTCTTGTTTTTTTCCTCACTGAATCTGTATATTTCACTTAGCAATACAATTAGTCTAGCATTCTCTTTTGCTCATGAACCTTCAAAAGGTATGGAAGTGCTAAACATCAACACTGTATTGTTATTCCTACAAGCAGCTAGGAGCTGGAGGGAAACCAGTCAGCATGTTTTTCTCCCCAAGGACAGAATCTCTAGAAAGAAAGAAACAAAGACTCATTAAATGTGAGAACTGGAAAAAAAAATTATGGCTGATAGTTAATTCAGCTAATTTTGGGGTGTCAGGGTAAGTACACAATCGGCCTCTCTATGCTGCTGAACTCCCTGAAGGGAGGCTCCGTGCTGGCCCTCTGGTTGTGGTTATGTCTGCTGAACATGTTTTATATGGGCAATTGATTTTAACTAAATATAACATCTGCAGAAAGTCGCTTGCTCACAGCTTAGAAACAGACCTACTTTGTCTAGGACTCTAGGGACACTTGAGCCCATTTGGTCTTCAGTGTGTCTGGCCCTGTTGGACCAAGCTTTGAGCAAATAGCATTGCTGCCACCTTCACTTGCTGAATGTGGTGGCTTCAAAAATGGTGACTGAACATTGCCAATTCTGACCCCTCCTACCTGCATGTTCTCTGTGAGAGGCATGTTCTAAAGACACTCACCAAGAACAGAAATAAGTTTCCCCACCTTGTCAGCTAAAACTGAAGTAAATTTGGGTGTGCCTTTGCCCAAGGGAAGACGGCAATCCTGCCCTCTACTTCCTCTTTGGATCTCTCTGGCTTGTCTTTCTCTAACTCCCTTGGTCTCGTCCTTGTCAGCTGCTCACACTCAAGCTTAGAAGCTGGTCAGTTCAAGGCAGTCCTAGGGTTCTCAGTTGTATTCTTATTTTTTCAGTTAACTGTAATCCTGTTTTGTCTGTAGTACTCTTTCTCTGGTAGAAACTCAGGTTAATTTGAGAAAGCTAGGTCATATTCCCATAGATAATAGTTCACAACTTTGCCTTGTGTGAAAGTTACTTGGAGAGTTTTAAAGAAAGTCTTTTTTGTTTTTAATTTGAATAGACAAAGATCTGTTAGGATATGGAAAACATACTCTATAGAACAAAAATTTATGAATTGGGCTTCACCAAGTCATGGACTTTGGTTCTTAGAAAGATATTTTATAAAAACAAAAAAGAAGCCATAAGCTAGAAGAAATATTGACAATGCTTATTATGTCAGTCCATTTTGTGCTACTATAATAATATACAAGACTAGAGAACTTATGCAGAATGGAATCTTATTTCTTGACAGGTCTGTAGAGTGAAATCCAAGTTGTGAGGATTGTATCTGGTAAGGACCTTCTTACTGAGCATGTGAATGGTGAAAGGCATGACATGTGACAGAGGAGAGAAAGAGATGGAGGAAGGACAACAAACTCATCTCTTTTTCAGAAACCCACTTCTGAAATAACTAATCCACTCACCCAGTCACCTCTTAAAGGTCCTGCATCTCACTACTGTTACATTGAGAAGTAAGTTTCCAGTATTATGAACTTTAGGGAATACATTCAAACCATAGCAACATGTATTTGACAAAGACTTGTCTCAGAAATCTTAAACAAAAGACTTAGAACTCAATAATAGGAAGACATACTACCTCTGAAAAATTTTAAGTGTATTTATATATTTACTTATTTATTTGCAAGGAGAGAAGGAGAGAGAAGGGGTGTACCAGGACCTCCAGCTGCTGCAAATGAACTCCAGACACATGTGCCACTTTGTGCATCTGGCTTTACATGGGTACTGGGGAATCATACCCGGGTCGTTAGGCTTTGCAGACAAGTGTCTTAACCACTGAGCAATCTTTCCAGCCCTGCTCAAAATTTTAAAAATGGGCATGTCCTAATAAATACTTAATTAATAAAGATATAATGGTAAATCAACTCATGAAAAGATGTTTGGTATCATTTATCATTGGGTAGATGTAAAGTAGAATGATAAGAACATACTAAAGATTCCCTAGACTCTTAAATGACTTAAAATGACTGACAAAACTTAGTGATGGATGGAACTCTCATATGTTGCTGGTAGGAATGTGAAATGGTATGATCACTTTGGCAAATAGTTTGGCAAGCACTTATGTGTTTTGTACTTATTAGTTTACCAGGAGTTCTAAGTGTTTCTAGGTATTTTCCCAAGAGAAACAAAGTATATCTCAGTATAAAGACTATACCTGGTTGTTCATAACAGTTTTTATGTTTGGCTAAGTAATGCTACTCTTTGTCTCATAGGGCGTTCAAATCCTTGAAACCTATGGATGTTACACTATCTTTATAAGATTGCTTTTTAAAATTTTTGATGTGTTTGATTGTTGAGATGGGGCCTAAATGCAATCATAAGTGTTCTTATGAGAGGGAGATGATGGATTGGAGAGTAAGGAAGGCCGTGTGATCAGAGTCACAGAGAGAAGGCTTTGAATATGGGAGAGGGGGGACATGAGGCAGGACTAGATCATTGAAAAGGGAAGGAAACGGATTCTTCCTGTGAACCTTTCAAACAAAAGTGGCCCTTATTGACAGTGGTTTCAGTCCAGTGAAATGTTTTTGAGTTCTGACCTCCAGATGAGACAATAAATGTGTGTTATTTTAAGCCATCAAGCTTGTAGTAATTTGTTGCAGCTGTCATAGGAATCTAATACTTTGTAATATCCCAAACTGAAAACAATTCACATGTCCATTGACAGAAGAGTAGAAAACCATGTTGGGGTGTATCCATTTATATTACTAAATAATAAAATGAAATGAAATGAAATGTAAATGAGCTCAAAACAAGCTTCATGCCAAGCTCAATGAGTACATTCTGCATTTTCCATTTATTTAAAACTTTGGAAAGGATAAATCTTATCTATAGTAATAGAAAACAGAGCAGTGATTGCCTCGAGTCCAGGGTAGGGATGAAGGGTTGACTGCAGAGGGAAACAAGGAAATATGTAGGTTTGTGTGCATTTGTCAAAACTTACATACTATAGACTTCTACTGTGTATGTTTTATTATGTATAAGTTAGGCTTTAGTAAAGTTGACTTGAAAGGTAATAGAAGTACCTGTGCCAATACCCTACCCGAGTACAACTGAGCCCATGTCTCTGCAGTAGCACCAGGGTGGTTGGTACATATTGCAGGAGTGGAAAACAATTATTGCTGATTCTCTGTTTTCCACCTGGCGGAAAAGCGAAGGGCACAGAGGTTCTGGAGCCAGAAGTTGTGGACTGTGATGTGAAACGTATATTGCAGTACCCAGCAGTACTGAAGCTGGTAAGGCCAATTTCTCCAGGCAGCCTATTGTGGTTTCCTGATTTGCTTTGGAGGCTGATGCAAGGTGAATCTGGCTTCCTTCACAGTGTAGGATGTGGGAAATGCAAGAAGAGTGCCGAGGAATGAATGTCAGAGCCTCAGGACTTTGTCCAGGACCCTTTGATGTTAAGCATGCCCTTTTACCACTAATAAACCAGAAATGAGAGAATTACCATGACCAGTCAAGTCAGCTTTCTTTGGTACCAAGGAAATGGAGCTGGTAGTAAAGGAGGGTAAAAGAGATTTAAATTTAAACAGCAGTGCATCTTACTCATCTATTTCCCTGTTTGTACTGAGCTGTGATTCCTGTGGTGCCTTCGAGACCAGCTACTTGAGATGATACAGGAGGCATGTTCTGTGATACTGCTGTCATAAATAAGGAGAGGAGAAGTGACTCACGCTACATGTCTAGTTCAGTGTCTCTGGCCCTCTGTGTCCACATTTCTACGTGTCAGATTCAGTCATTTGCAGATCTAGAAAATTTTTTTAGTGGGGGAGAAATACCTGTGTTGGTCTTGTACATGAATAGATTTTTTTTTTTTACTTGTCATTATATTCCTAGTCTACATAGCACAACAACTGCTTTTGTAGCATTTACAGTGTACCAAATAGTGTATTTCATCTAGAAATGGTTTAAAGTATAAAGGATTGTGCACCCAAGTTGTGCATAAATACTCTGCCACTTCATGAGGGCCATTTACATCCTTGGATTCTCATATCCTTGGGAGTCCAGTAGCCAATTCTCTGCAGACACAAAGGAATGAATGGAGCAAGAAGGGTTTCCAAAGACTGTGTCTTGTTTCTGCCTCTTTGAGAAGGGGTTTAATATGCTGGTGTCTTTGGGAGAGGAATAGATAAGTGATTTAACCTTCCCTCTCTTCCCCATCAGTCATTCCCCACACGCACTGAACTTAAAACCTGTTACTGACTGCATAGTCTCATTATATAGTATGGTTCCTAACAGCATCGCATGATGCTTTGCAGACAGTTGTTCCAGTTGCTCGGTTTATCTTTTTGGTCTAAAAATGCATCTGTTGTGATTAACTGAGCTTTGTTCTTTCACTGCTGATAGAGAGTTTGTCTTTGGAGAAATGAATAGGAGGTGAATCTGAGCTTGTCTGAGTAGGGAATGGGATGCTGCCAGCTTCTTCAAAGGTTGTTTTGTTGATAAAGGGTGTCAGGTTTGCCACTAAGGCCAGCACAGAGGGGAGCCTGCAGCAGTGCTGTTCAAGGTGTTTCAGCCTTGGTTTCTGTGACACTAGGTCAGCAGCATCCGTGTGTTATCTCTGGAGGCATCTCTCTGGGTGGTCCTGGATTTTGTTTTTGGATTTAGGAAGATGCAGCACAAAGAAAATATGTACATCAAAGATGTCTGCAGCCTCTTGCTTAGTTTACGTTATGTTTGCCTTTTAACACTGTGGTTCTCGTGTATTTAGTTGCCCTTTCTGAAAGAGCTCAAGTGCTAGGTTTAAAACATTCAAAGGTGCTGTATAAGAGACTATGAAGCCGCTCTGTGGTTGCGGGTGGGGTAGTATAGGAAAGAAAGTTACAATAGACAGAAAACAAAAGTGCAACCTGTGAGTCTCACCTGAAATTAGAAAAGCATACAGTCAGTAAGTTAGTAAATACTGTAAACACAGCAGTGTGGTGGGTGCTAAAAAGAGCTTAAAAGTCGAATTGAGTAAGATTTGCCCCCAAGAATTTTTAGGGCTTTTCTGTTACTTAGATCTCTGCAAAGTTTCTGTAGGATGATGATAATATTGTTGTGTCTATTTTGCAGGGTTTTTGTTCCTTAACTTTTTAAAGAATTAAATACTTAGAGAAAGTGCACATATTATAAAGCATATAACCCAGTACCTTTTTACAAACCTAAAACAACTACATAATGACCACTGGTTTTACCTCCTTCTAGTCACTACTAATAAAGGGTAGGCGTTGTGCAGACTTTAAAAATAAGATTAAAAGATATACACACACACACACACATATAAACACACACGCACACGTACCCATGTACATATGTGTGTGTGTGTATGTGGCATTTGTTTCTTCAGTTTTCATCTCTGTCTCTTTTTGTGTGTGTGCACGCACGCACGTACATGTGTAGAGGGCAGAGGACAACTTTGGGTGCTGGTCCTTGCCTTCCAGCTTGTTCAAGACAAAGTCTCTTATCATTCACCTTTGTGCATACCAGGCTAGCTGGTTCTCCTTCCAAGGAGTCTCCTGCTCTACCTCCCATCTTCTGGTAGAAGTATTGGGATTACAAGTGCTCATATGATCACATCTGGCTTTATATGAGTTCTGGGGATCCAAACTCAGATCCTTGCACGAGCATAACAAACACTTTATCCACAGAGCCATCTCTCCATCTCATCTTCAATTTTTAAAATTATTTATTTATGGAAGAGGTTGTACGGGGATGCCAGGTCCTCTTGCCACTGTGAACTTCAGGCACATGGCCACTGGGCAGCTGGCTTTCCATAGGTACTGGGGTATTCAGCCCAGGCCAGCAGGCTTTGAAAGTAAGTGCCTTTAAATTCTGAGCCATCTTTCCAGATCCCCAAATTTTTTGGTGTGTAAAAATAACCTTACATTCTTCCTTCAACAATTTAAACATTATTCATTTCTCTTCTGACCTTCATCATTTTGTTTTTCTTTTATTTTCCAAGTGTCTACTGATTTTTTGTACATATTATAAACTGTAGATGGTATGTTATAGAGACTGACTCTCTTCCTTTGAAGTATTAAATTTTGTCCCAGAAGGCATTTAAATTAACTGGTTGATGACCTACAACTTGTGGTTATTTGGTTTACTGCTTTACTACAGTGGACATATTTTTATTTTATCCTTAGTCTTGGGACATAGTCTAAATACTTAATACACGACCTTTCTTGGATTTCCATGGAAAGTCCAAGATATTTAACAAGACCCTCTTAACTTGTCAAGTTTTCAACCCCCAGTTCTCTCTGTGCCACCATGAGTAATACCTAAGATAGCCAGCTGTCCCTGTTCGCCTGGGGTTGGGGGATTCCTTGAACTACAATATCCATTTTTGTCCATTCCACTGTTGATGACATTTGGGTCGGTTCTACTTCTAGACTATTATAAATAATGCTTCTGTGCTGGGCAGGGTGGCTCACGCTTTTAATCCCAGGAGGCAGAGGTAGGAGGATCACTGTGAGTTCGAGGCCAGCCTGACACTACATAGTGATTTCCAGGTCAGCCTGGACTAGAGTGAAACCCTACTTTGACAAAAAAAATAATAATAATAACAATAACAACAACAATAACAACAATGCTATGAGCAGTATATTGGAATTTTTAATGTGTGGCTGAGAAATTAAAATTCTTAATGATAAGACACTCTTACAAGACCAGGAAGAGGTGACATTGACATTGGAACTCCCATGTCCTTTTCACTACGTTATCCTGGCCACCCTAGGTTTCAGGACTAGTAATCAGCATCTTTAAAAATTCCCTCTGGCCAACTCAGGTTGTTGGACCTGAGCGCCATCAAGGTTTTCCCTCAGTATATCCAAAACTGGAGATAACTGCTTACTCTCATCTCTGTTTCCCTTTCCTTCTCCTTCCTATTTCTCCTTTTTTCTTCTTGTCATCTTTCTTTTTTGTCCCTCTAGTCTAAGGAATAGCATTTGTAAATCTTGTGGTATATATGCGTTGTAGGAAATTACAGAGAGCAAACTGTGACTGAAGATTATACAGTATCAGGGCTGGGGAGATGTCTCACTGGGAATGCTTGCTGCACAAGCACGAGGGCCTGAGTTTGGATTCTTAGTACTTACATACAGGCTGGGCGCAGCAGTGCATACCCAGTGTTGGGGAGGCTGTGGCTTCCTGGCTGCCTTGTCTTGCAAATTGGTGAGTTCCAGGTTCAATGAGAAACAATGTCTCAGAAAATATGGGGAGAATTTGAGGAAGTCACTGGGCATCATCCTATATGGGCAGGCATGCACACATATGTATCCCTGCAGAAATAAAGATTATATTGTATATGTTATTTTTGTAATCTACTATTTTAGCTAAACTCTCTACCTTTAAATTTCAGTACATTTTTATCTCATGTGATACCTAGGCTATGTACTTTTCTAATTGTCCTAAAAATACTCTTGACAATTGGTTTGTTCAAACCAGTATTCAGTGCACACTGGTTTTATGTCATTTAAATTTCCTTAATCTTGTACTGCTGTCTTTCAATGATTCTGATTTAATTAAAAAAAACCCACAAAAACAGGACATAGTTACCCTGTAAAATATGATGTTGTCTAGCTTCTGCCTATGAATGGAAGTTATTTCTAGAAACACAAATAAAGTTATATGTTGCTATTACTATTTTATTATTATTATTATTGGTTTCTTTTTAGACAGTTTTATTTTGTTATCCAGGTTGGCGTGGAATGTGGGCTCTGTCTGTCTTGATTTCCTGATGCTTTGATTGCTGGCTTATGCCACCATGCCTAATTTATAATCTAGGTTGTATCAAGTTCTTTGTGTTGCACACAATGGGAAATATCTCACTCACTAGGAGTGACACTAAATTGGACTCCCCCTCAAATAAGGCAGCAATAATCTAAAACCTTCCACTTTGCAGTAACATTTTTTCTTACATGAATGAAAGCTGATTATACGGTGTTATACCTGATGCTATCATACAAATATTGGGTGGCAGTTCATCCATTATCAAATAGTTGATAATCCTACACATTACCTTTTGCTGTCTCTGTGCCTCTTATATTTGACTTCAAGATCCTCTCTGAGAAAAGGAGAGTATTATTAACGCAGCATCCTGCACCAGGCACACAGACTGGGTGACTGTCGTGTGGAGAAGCTGCCAAACCAGTGCTTCTGCGAGGAACTCGGCCTTGCAGGTGCGGCAGTCGTGCAATTTGGATGCTTTTGTCAGGTCGGCACATCCGCTGTGTTCTTCTGGGTCAGCTCCCTTCTTACAGGATTGTCTTCTTTGGACTCCCCAATTTATCTTTGTCAGAAGTTATCCTTTGGATCTTTCCCAGCATGTCTGAGGGTGATGTTTATTTAAAATGAGAAAAGAACTTAAATTTCCCTTCTTTTGAGATAGCATCTTCAGTTTTTCCATTTTTATATTCTTTCTTAGATAATTGGATTTTTTTTCCTGATCTGCCAGACCCTGACTTTCTTTGAGGTCTCTCCCCCCCCCCCCATCCCCTTTAGGACAGGGTCTTATTACACAGCCCAAGGCTGGCCTTCAACCTGCTTGTAGTCCACACTGACTTCAAGCTCATGACCTCCCTGCCTTTCCTCCTGGATCGCAGAATTTCAGATGTGTGCCAGCATTTTGTTTCTCTTTCTGTTCTTTTCCCCTTTTGCTCTGTGTTCCAGCATTTATTCAAAATTAACTTTCAGATATTCATTAATTTTCATTACTGCACCAAAATTTGGGTTTTAAATAAGAACTTAGAAGCATCCTTCAAGGACTCTAGTGTTCCTAAAAACCACCTCTTGATAGGCCAAACAGTTACTCTTAAGTTACTGCTTGGGGATAGGAGTAACAATGTTTTCTGTTTTTATTTTCTTTTTCTTTCATTTTAAAGTAGACAAAGTAATCTTGTAACTTAGTTGTTTTTTTTTTTTTTTCAGTTGTAAAAGTAATACATGCAGCCAGACATAGCGGCTCACATCTAAAACCTCAACACTTAGGAGGCTGAGGCAGGAGGGTTGCTGTGATTTTGAGGCCAACCTCGGCAACATAGTGAGTTCAGAGCAGCCTGAGCTATATAACAAGAACCCTGTCTTCTGCCCCCCCAAACAAAACAAAATAAAAAAAACAGCTATTAAATATTTTTTCAAGACATTGTGAGAGAAAACAACATGAAATTAAATAGTAATATTTAGAGTCATTTGGAACATTTTTGATATTTTTTGTGCATTTATTTATTTGAGTGAGAGAGAAAGAGGGAGAGAGAGAGAGAGAGAGAGAATGGGCATGCCAGGACTTCCAGCCACTGCAAATGAACTCCAGATGCATGCGCCACCTGTGCATCTGGCTTACGTGGGTCCTGGGGAATCGAACCGAGGTCCTTTGGCTTTGTAGGCAAGCGCCTTAACTGCTCAGCCATCTTTCCAGCCCTTTCTGTGCATTTTTTAAGAAGATGAGGGTTATATGATATGCATATTGTGTGTAGTTTTACTTAAGTTTTTCATTAAACATCTTTAGTCAACTTTTTTCCATATCATTTCATCTCCTTTAAAAAAACTTTGCATAAGCCAGGCTTGGTGGCGCACACCTTTAATCCCAGCACTAGGGAGGCAGAGGTAGGAGGATTGCCATGAGTTTAAGGCCACTCTGAGACTACATAGTGAATTCTAGGTCAGCCTGGGCTAGAGTGAGACTCTCAGACCTGTGTCTGAGCCTAGGTCCTGGTAAGCTCAGTGCAGTTTTTTCACTGTGGAAGGGGTAAGTATCAGTTTCCTCATCTTTGCACTGAAGAAAATTACTCATATCCTCTCTCTGCTTTCCTAGCATGTCCTGGGAATCAGTAAAACCTGGGGAGAAGTTGTTCTGTGGAACTGTCAAGACCAGATGGCATCTGAGTATTTTTCTGTAGAAGGATGTGCATCTTGCGCTCTCCCCCACTAGAATGGTCTTCTTGTCTCTGAGCAAGTCTTTTAGCAGTGTGTTACCACATGGGATAGAAAGGCAGTAAGACAAACTGAGATCCAGTCTTGACCTTTAATCATCTCTTCTCTAATCCAGCATAATCCCAGCTTAATGTCCACATAAGTATCACAACCCTTTCCCATCTTGCCTCTTCTCATGACCTTCTTTTCCTTTTGAGGTGAATCTTGAGGGTGGAGAGGTTTAAAAAAAAAAATTCTCTTAGCTATTCTCCAATAGGCAGGCTGTACCAGAAAGTGCCTGGGAGCCCAAGAAGACTTTGGAACAGAGGGTTGATATAGTATGACTCTTATTTAAATAGGATTCTTCTACATTAAAAAGATTGAGGAAGCAAGATAGAATCAGAAAGGGAAGATGAGTAAAGGAGAGACTTCTGTTTAATCAAGGCAGGAAAGATAGTGGCTTGCAGCAGTGGTAACTGTGGAGATATTGAGGAGCAGTTATTGCCTGGGATAAATTTTGTAGAGGAAGCCAGTAGGACTTGTTGATGAAGTGGGTGTAGCACAGGAGAAAAGGCAGGAAAGATGACCCTCCAGCATTTTGGCTTGAGGTATTGGAAGTTGGATTTCCTGTTTATTGAGGAAAATAATGTGAGAGAGCCACACAGTGAAGGCATTTATTAGTGAGGGTGTGATTTCAATGGGAAAGTTTTAAACTACATGCAATGGACACTTGAAGAGAAAGTGAGTATTCAAAGTAAAGGCCAGTTGAGATCTGGAGAGAGAGCACATTAGAGTACCTTGAAAGGGTCAGGAAGAAGGGGTCCTGAGAAAACATCATTAAACAGAGCTTTGAAATCTTTAGAAACTGGTGGCCTCAGCACAACCTCCTTTAAAATCTTAAGCCTTCTCCCCCTTCTTTTGCTTTTTCCGTTAATAAGATGAAGTGATAGGGAGTTTAGAATTTTTTCTTTCCCACTGAGATTACCTTCTTGTGAGTCTTAAATAAGAACTTGACCTTCCCAGACTTGCACCTGCCCATGTATGATGTGACCAAGAGCATACGTGAGGCCTACCTTACCTCCTGGAGGTCATGTAAGAGCAGCAATGGTAAAGGATGAAGTGCTGCTTTGGAAAGGAAATTAAGATATCTTTTCTTAGTTGATTTTAAGTTCTTACTTTAAATATATATTTTGGTAGTGTCACTTAAACAACTTCCCATTAGCTCTCTGATGAATGAGAACACTTTGACCAGTAAGCTAGCTATTCTTGAAAACAACATGAAATATTTCAGCATCGTTTTCACTAAATCTTGCATCATAACTATGTTCATTAGGCTCATACCAAATCTTACCTGTCCTTTTACATGCAATTTTGTACTAATTGTTCCCCAATTGCAAAAGCTCTCTCCTCAAAGCTTCATAGGTCTTTTATTAAATTTTATTTTAGAGAGAGCTAGAGACAGAGAGAGGTGAGATAGAAAATTGGCTCACCAGGGCCTCCACTACTGAAATCCAACACCTTGTGCTTACCTCACCTTTGTGCGGCCGGCTAACATGGGATCTGGAGAGTAGAACATGGGTCCTTAGGCTTCACAAGCAAGCACCTTAACTGTTAAGTCATCTCTCCAGCCCACTTCACAAGTCTTTTAAGCATTCATCATTGGTCCTGCTGATAAGACCAAGGTACTCCTTGCCAACTCAGTTCCAGAGCAACAGGCTAGAGCCCCCAGTGGAGTTTAATTTTGTCTTTCTAGTCCCTTTTACGTAATAGTGGATGAAGAGTGGGAATGGAAATTAATTGTACCTGCTGGCATTATTAATTATCAGTTCATATCCTTTCTTGAACCTGGAGGATTATAAAAAGTGTTTTAATTAGAGCAGAAGATTCCTGACATACCAGATGAGTTTACTTCCCAGGTAAGATGTAAGGATGTGATCTGAGTTTGTTGCCTCTGGACTGAAGCCTCAGAGCTCTGGGCTGTGTGGTCTGCCTTATCCTCCCACCAGCTCTTGAGGAAAGACAAGCTCCTGATCTCTCTGGATGGGAGATCTCTTGGGTGGAAAATCAGCCCTTCCCATTGCAAACAAGTATATTCTAACTGCACATACCTCACATGATACATGCAGTCATGTGTCTTGGTTAGGCTAGCCTGTGAAGTCACATCTTGTTCAAGTTTAACCAGAATGAAGTAGGTAATTGAAGTGCTAATCCCTAGTGATTTAGCAAGTGTTTCTTCAATGCTTTCCCCAAGCACCACACCTGGTCCAGGCAGTTCTGCCTACATGCATGCTGTGCTGTTTGTTAGTTTGGAGGAAATGTACTTCACCTGGGACTTTGAGTCCTATTCCTGTTCTCAGATTGACTCCCGGTGGGACTCAGTTTTATAACCTGTTTAGAGCTTATTTTTTCTTTTAACTTGACTGACTGACTGGTTGATTGACTAATTGATTTTGTGTCCTGGGGATTGAATTCAGCACCTCTACCATTAAGCTGTATCCTTGGCCTTTAACCTGGACAATAGAAGGCTTTAATTAATCTTACCAAGATTTCTTCCTGCAACCCTATTAAGAGAGAGAATTCCTGTGACAATGCTTGCTGAACCAGATAGATAGATAGATAGATAGATAGATAGATAGATAGATAGATAGATAGATAGATAGATAGAAGATAGATCGATAGATCGATCACTATGTGGGCTATTACTCTGTGCTGAGAATATGAAGATGGTATGACATGGCCCTATGAGCTAAGAGAACAGAGTCAGGTGGAAGAAACAGACATGTGAATAGCAGCGGTAACAAAGTGTAATTAATAATGGAGGAGTGGAGGAATCCTTGGGTAGGGTTTACCTTATGAAGTCCTTTGTGTCTTAGGAAAAGTCAACGCAGGGTAGAGTAGTATAAGGAATTCTGGGAAATGAAACCACTTATGCAGAAAAGCATGGCATATAAAAAAGTTGAGTGTTACAGATTACAGAGCCACAGGCAGTCTGGATGAAGATGGAGCGGTGCCCTTGTAGGGATGGTGTGTGATGAGAGGAAGGAGACAGACGGAGCCTTCCTTACCTTACTCGGGCTTCTTTTGAAGCCAGTGAACAGAACCCCTGTAGTGTTTTCACATTTCATTCTGAACTAAATTCAGACCTAAAGAAAAATTGCAAAACTAGCAGAAAATTTTCTGTGCACTCACCTCAAAATCTTCAAGTGTTAAGATATTATTTTTTTATTGTTTTTACTTATTTATTTATTTGTTTGAGAGTAGGGGCAGATAGAGACAGAGAGAGAGAGAGAGAAAATGGGCACACCAGGGCCTCCAGCCACTGCAAATGAACTCCAGATGCATGCACCACCCTGTGCATCTGGCTTACGTGGGTTCTGGAGAATTGAACCATGGTCGTTTGGCTTCACAGGCAAGCTTCTTAACCATTTCTCCAGCCCCTGAAGTGTTAAGATATTATTTAACATGGCAGTGAGCAAAATGAAGAAATCCATATGATGCAATACTGCTAATCTAGAGGTCTTACTCAAAACCCACTAATTGCCCCACCTACATCCAGCTTCTCATTCAGGTCCAGTTCAGAGTCACATGTTGTATTCAGATGAGCCTTCTCTACATCTCCTCTGATCTCTGATAGTTCCGCCGTCTCCCTTTGTCATGATTTTGATTTTTTTTTTTTTTTGAAAAGAGGTAGCCAGTTTCTTTGTAGATGCCTCTCACTTTTTGTGTGACACTTCCTTGTGATTAAATTCAGGTTAAGCAGTTTTGGCAAACTTCATAGAAGGGATATTGCTTTCTTCTTACAGCAGGAGGCACTGAGTGCAGATTTATCCCATTACTGATATTTTGATTGCTTGTTTGGAGTGATTTTCACTTTTTCCTTTGCACCTTAAGAAGTGTCTTGTGAAGACATTGTGAGACTATTTCTCTTCACCCTTTTCCCACTAATTTTTAGCATCTAAAGACATTTTGTTTGAGAGAGACTCATTATGTGCAACATTCATCCCAAAGGTGCATCTTAACTAGAATAATTGAAGTGCGTTTTAACAGTGGGTTTTTACTCTGTGTATGCAGTGCATAGGACTGAACCTAGGCTTTGCACATCCTTGATAAGCACGCTTACTGTTCAGCTCTATCTCCAGACCCAAGTCTGCCTTTCAGAAAAATTACTTTAGCAGAATGTGGTAGCTTTCACCTGCAATCCCAGCATTCAGTTGAGGTAGGAAGATTATTGTAAGTTTGAGGTCAGGGCTATAGTTTCAGGTCAGCCTTGACTAGAGTGAGATCCTGCCCCCCAAAAAACAAAGTAAATAAATAAATGTTACTTTGAGGAACTTGGGCATTAGAAAATGAGAACAGGTCTGGAGACATTGTTCTGTGGAGTAAGCTGCAAGCGTAAGGGCTGAGAGGATGAGTTCAGTTTTCTAGGAGCCACTTGTAAAGAGCTGGGCATGACCACGTGTGTCTGTATCTTCAGTCTTGGGAGTGGATGTTTGCTGGGGCTGGTGAACACAGCATCCCTTTCAGAGAAAGACTGAGTCTCAAGGAAATCCACAAATGAGTGTTACAGGAGGAGCACCAGATGTCCTCTATGCACATATGTCTGCACATATCTGTACATACATGTGCATGAGTGTCTCTTTCTCTCTCTCATACACACACACCCCACACTACACATACAGAAAAGAAAGTGAAAACAATTGAAAGTCACTGCAGCAGATCATTTAAGAGATGTCAGGGACCTGAACTAATGCAGTGGAGAAATAGAGGAGACAGGAAAGACACCCAGCTCAACTTAGGATCAAAAGAAACAGAGTGGCACTGAAACATCTCTTATCGAACTTTCCAAGGCTCAGGGTTCATTGTGGAAGAGGTGGTGGAAAGAATGTAAGAGCCAACGGAAAGGTAGGACTCCTTACAACGTGCCCCTCCAGACACAAAATGGCCTGGATATCCATGACCTCACAGTGGCTGACACTACCTACACAAGACTATCATAATAGGAGGGAAAGATCATGACATCAAAGTAAAAGAGAGACTGATTGAGAGGGGGAGGGGATATGATGGAGAGTGGAGTTTCAAAGGGGCAGGTAGGGGGAGGGAGGGAATTACCATGGGATATTGTTTACACTTATGGAAGTCAATAAAAAAACAAAAAATAAATAAATAAAATAAAAACCAATGAATATTTAAAAAGAAACAGTGTACGTTTGTTGGTATATGTTTTAAATCTGGGGAAAGGCTGAGATAGGGAGAAAAATCATATTCTTGCTAGGTTACCAAACTCCTATATATGTTGCTCTTCTAAGAACTAGAGCATTTGCATTTATTAAACATTATAAAAACCTTGGACAACTCTTATACCAAATTCCTATTGTTTAACCCAGAGCTATTTGTAATGGCCAGTGGAGATGTGCTCGCCATTTGGTTGTAGAATGTGATCTAATGAGATGGCATTCTCCATAGCCCAGAAACTACTCCTTTGGCACTTGCTCCAAATTTCTGCCTTTTGCTGGCTTAAGTAGTATCTTGCTCTCTTGGGTTCAGAGTGATTGCCATCTGTCTTAACATAAAGCCTGAAGAAGTAGGGCATGCTTTTATAATTTGACAGTGATGGAAACATTTATTAGTTTTTCCAGAGAAAAAGAAAAGACTCAAGCTAGCAAAAAGAGAGGGGAAAGAAGGGAAGGCTTAGTTCTTACCTTTAGGCAAGGCCTCGGAATGATTGCTATTTACCTGTGATGGTGAACTTTTGCAGTGTAGGCTTGCAAGGGAGCTTTTCAGTTCTTCATAAATGAGTTTGAGATTCTCAAAATACTTGAAGAAAACTAAGATTGTTCCTGACTTCATGTCAGTGGTGTTCCTGAGCTAGGCAGAAAGGAGGAGTTGAGGAAAAGGAATAACGCTTTCTTTGCTCTGAAAGCTCTTTTCTGTTTGGGAATACTACTGGGTTTCTGAAACAATAGCCTTCAGATAGATTTCTGCCACTGCTAGTCTGGGTGTAATAAACATGCATGCAGATGATGGTGGAAACAGATTCCATGTTCCAGGTGGTAGGTCATGACAGATCTGTGGTCGACAGGAATTTCCATATACATTCAGATCAGCTCCTCAGATAAATAGTCTGAATTCTCCAAGCCTGCCTTATTCTTTCTTCAGATACTTTTGACACCTCGTTGCCCATGAAGACTTGCACTTCATAGGTTAGAACTGGTATTCCCAGGTCAACTGTGGAAAGTAGTGAAGAACAGGGACACCTTTTGTAAGATGCCACAGCATAGGAAAAGAACATCAGACCAGGAATCGGGTAGTCTGGGTAGGGAGCCAGGGCCCTAGGTGGTTACTGGATTTATTTTTTATTGGTTTAATAACCCACCACAATTTTGGCATTCTCTTCTAGATATTGACTGCAGTCTAGAGAAACATTTAAGAAAATCTGAATTAAAATTTGGCACTTGTGTAAGAAAATTGAAGTATTCAGATTTTGCAAAATAATGAATGAGTAAATTAAAGAGCAGGAGAAAAAAGACAGGCACAAGCTTTTCTCATTCTATATTTTAAAAGCATGGTGATGAATTTAAAAAATAGAGATAGAGGGCCAGGCGTGGTGGCCCACGCCTTTAATCCCAGCACTCAGGAAGCAGAGGTAGGAGGATCGCAATGAATTTGAGGACAGCCTGAAACTACATAGTGAATTCCAGGTCAGCCTGGGCTACAGTGAGACCTTACCTTGAAAAAACAAAATAAATAAA
Organism: Dipus sagitta; assembly: GCA_036346955.1. Lineage (NCBI taxonomy): Eukaryota > Metazoa > Chordata > Mammalia > Rodentia > Dipodidae > Dipus > Dipus sagitta. The sequence continues at coordinate 258,148,571 of CM070770.1, forward strand.
TAAATAAATAAATAAATAAATAAGATAGAGATAGAACCTTACCTTTGTAATTTTTTCCTTACTTTATTATCTTTTAATTTGCTTTTGAAATTTGCTCTGTCTGTATACTAACTTCTTCAGAATATTTAGATTCAATTTAAAATTATAAGACCAGGCCACAGGCCCAGTACATTCTTTATGTATAGGGTTTATAGAAAAAGTTGACATGCTCTGGTTTGGGTACTCTGACCCCAGATTCTCAACTTGCTCATTTCAACTCTACATATTTGGCTAGAAAATGTAATGCCACAAGGAATGTAGAATTGACACAGATCCATCTTATCTACAGGCTAAAAGGACATCTTGATTAAATTAGTGTCAAAGGAGGTGGAAAGAAAGGCAGTGTTACAAAGGACGTTTTTAAGAACCTCATAGTGCCTGTGAAGAGTGACTGCCCTCGTAAATATGGCCATGACCTGTAGCTCCACACATGCCAGAGACACAGCTCAATTGTTTCCAGGAGCTGGGGTGGGGGGAGTAACCACAGAAGAGGCCAACTGAGGCCATGCTCTTCGTCTCCAGTTGAGAGGCCAGCTTGGCATGGAAATGAAGAAGGCCTATGGTTTTTTTATTATTATTTTTTGTTTGCTTGGTTAGTGTTTTTTAAATTGTTATTTGTTTGTTTGGTTTGGGATTTTTTTGCTATCACTGTGGCTAGCAATTCTTTGATCATGGTCCTTACTTGTGGAATGGGTCAATAAATGGTTTCCTTCCCTGAGTGTTTGAACCTTCCGTCTTTTCTCACTTACTATGTGACCTTCTGAAAGCATCCTTTGTCTTCAGCCTCTTTCTACCCTCTTGGGGATGCCCAAGAAGATTGCTGCCTGAACTCCTTAGGACAAAAATGAGAGGCAGTGCCCCCAACAGTGCCTGCCTTTGCCGTTTATTTGACACCCTCATTCCATTCATCCTTAAGTCCCAGGACCAAAGCAAAGAGCAGATGGGCTGTTGACGGTTTGTGCAGGGCAGTTCAGTCAGTGTGAGTCCAGTCAGCGTGGAAGCAGTGACATTTGTAGTTGGGTAACCCGTTGGCTAAATCTTGCCTGCACTGTGGCCACCGAGCTTCATGAGATGTTTGTGCTATTTGCCCTTTGACCTACCAGCCACCCAAATACAGCAAGTTGATTTAAAAGCTAATCAGATTTTGAATTCTTTTCTCTAAATAAAATGTCCTAGCAGTTTATTTTTATAGCTCTGCATATATGTTTCCTTTTCCAACAAATGAAAATTACAACCTTTCAGCATTATAAACTTGAAGATCCAAAAACTGGTTTGCCAGTAACATTCTGTCCTTCAGTTTCATGCTGTGACAGTTTGTGCCTCCCCCATTTTTTACCCCATTTTTTACCCAGCACCAGCAATTACTGTGTACATTACATAAGATGGAGGGAATACAGAAGTTACAAATTAGCACGGGACAGGAATTTGTGAGTTCAAATTCCACTTCTACTGTTTAGAAACTGTTCCATGGAAGAGTTGCTTGACCTTTCTAAGCTTTACCATCTATCAAATGGAGATAATAAAACTTCTTTATTGTTGCAAAAGTTAAATGAAGTTATACTTACGAATGGTTAGTACATAATAAATACTAAGTAAGAAGAAGCTATAATTGTTATTTTTATTCATTACTATTTGCATGATCCTTCAAAAACATTTGCTATTGTTGAACAGGAATAGGATATTTACACAAATAACTTATCAAAGGAGAATCTCATGTACAGGTTGATCTGTGAAGACCATGAATCAATATATAATAACACCCCCCCCCCAAAAAAAACCTCTTTCTATAGCCACTATCGATTTCATTAATCAAAGAACCCCCTTTTAAAAAATATTTGACAGGGTACATACATATCATGTATTTTGATTATATTTACATTCCATTGCTCTTCTTTCACTTCCCTTTACCCCTGCCGAACCCCTTCTCAACTAGCCCCCTCTACTTTGATGTCTGTTTTCTTTTGGGGGGTAACTTACTAATTTAATTAGAGTTGCTTGTGTGAACATGAGTGGGGATGGATGGTGGGCAATTAAAGCAAAGGATTTTGGAAAGATGTGATTCATTCATGGTAGAGATGTCTCATTTAGTGCTGAACACCCAACAATCACTTATTTTCAGTGCTGTGATGACAAATCTTTTTTTTTAAGTTATATGTTTTAATTACCTCCAAAGTAGTAGGTTTCTACATGGCTCTTTCATATCTCTTTAGCTTTGGTTAAACCTCTCTCACCTCTCTCAGTCTCCCTCTCTCACACCCACCTGCCCCATCCTGCTTATAACTTTTCACCATCAGTATTCCCCTCCCTGCTGTCATGTCACATGTGTTCTGCTATCCTTTCTCCCAGGTAATGCCTCCCACATTTAGTGACCCCTTTCTAGTTTCCTGGCCTCTACAAATGTTCACTTCATCTTAAACATACAAAGCTAAAAGTGAGAAACTAGGACCTGCATATGAGAGAGATATTAGGTATTTGATTTTCTTGGCCTTGGTTACCTCACTTAGTATGACATTTTCCATAGAATTCCCTTTTTTCACTTTTGGAAATTTGAAATTGATAGAAAAGTATGTAAAATGCATACAATAAATTATCAGTTATAAAGCTTACTACAATAACTAACCAAAGAGGTTAATACATAGAAGTTTTTTTAGACCAACTTTCTCTTGAAAGTATTTCTATTTATTATTTATTTGCAAGGAAAGAGAGAGAGAATATGAATGGGTGTGTCAGGGCTTCTTACCACTGCAGATGAACTTCAGATGCATGTGCTACTGTGCATCTGGCTTTAAATGTGTACTGGGGAACTGAACCTGGGCCATCAGGCTTTGAAGCAAACTCCTTAACTGCTGAACCGTCTCTCCAGCACCCAGAGAACTTTTTTAAAAAAATATTTATTTATTTATTTATTTATTTGACAGAGAAAGCAGAAGAGAGAGAGAGAGAGAATGGGCATGCCAGGGCCTCCAGCCACTGCAAACAAACTCCAGATGCGTACGCCCCCTTGTGCATCTGGCTAACGTGGGTCCTGGGGAATCGAACCTGGGTTCTTTGGCTTTGCAGGCAAATGCCTTAACCACTAAGCCATCCTTCCAGCCCTCAGAGAACTTTTCTAAATGAGGGTTTAAAAAAATTTTACTGTGTGTATGTCTTCCAGCTGAAAACAAATACAAGACATGTGTGCCACTTTCTACATGTAGTTTATGAAGGTGGCTTGGAAACAGAACTTGGACCAGCAGCAAGCACCTTTAGCCACTGAGCCCTCTTCCTAACCACAAAATATAGAGCATTTTTTTTAGCACATAAAAGACCCTAGTATACTTTTCCTGGATCATAGTACTTTGTACCACTCCTACTGTCTTAATTTTTTGGTATTTTCTTGCATTTCCTTAATTACATCCCCTAGTATTTGCCCCTAAATGACAGTGCAGTTTTGCCTGTTGAATAGAAAAAAGGTTTTCTTCATATTACTCTTATATTTAACTGTCATTTTTACTTTTTCTTGACAACTTCCATACATATACACAATGTAACTGTTGTAATCTCCTCCCACCAGCCTCCTTTGTTTTTCCTCCCTTGCCCCAATGCACAGAACCCCTGCTTCTTTCCAGCTAGTCCCTCTTCCATTTCGATGTCAGCATTTGATTTTTGGCCTCATTATGCAGGTTGTGTGAGGTAGGGACAGCCATTGTGAGGTAATGAATTCAATTGGCACTTTGTATTTGAAGATAGCATTCCAAAGTATTCCTCCCCTTCCTTTGGCTCCCACATTCTTTTTTTTTTTAAAAGTTAAAAAATATGTTTATTTATGAGAGGGAGAGGCAAATAGAGAGCAAGAGAGAGAATGGGTGGGCCAAGGTCTCTATCCACTGCAACTGAACTCCAGATGCATCTGCCACCTTGTGCATCTGCTTTACGTGAGTGCTGGGGAATCAAACCTGGGTCCTTGGGCTTCACAAGCAAGTGCCTTAACTACTAAACCATCTCTCCAGCCCTGGATTTTACATTCTTTTTGCCACCTCTTCTGCAACAGCCCTTGGAGAATATGATATGTTTCTTTTTGTGCTGATCACTCATAAGTCACTTCTTCTAGGCACTTTGATGAATTTTGAGTCTCCTGAGTGGTCACCAACTGAAAGGAGAAGCTTTTCTAACCAAAAGTGTGCACAGCCTTACTTTGTTAACTTGTTGTTAACAACTTTTATAAGTATAGACAATATACCATGATCATAATCTCCTCCCATTACCCTCATTTACCCCCTCCCAAACCTGCTCTCTACTGAACCCCTTCTTTCCATTTGGTCTCTCTTTTATCTTGATGACATCATTTTCCCCTCCTATTATGCAGGTCTTATGTAGGTAGTGTCAGCTACCAGGAGGTCATAAATATCAAGGCCACTTTGTGCTGGAAAGTGCAACATTATTATATGGACATACACACACTAAATTTTTTTTAAACCCTCATTTTAAAAAGTTCTCTGAGGGCTGGAGGGATGGCAATTTGGTGGATATAATAAATCTATTAGCTGAATAACAGTAGTAGTTAGGGCTTATAACCTTCCTTGGAGCATATGACCTTCTCAGACATAGACTTTTGACTAAGTTTTCTGTATTAGGCACTAATTTATTCCCATGAAATAGGCTTCAGATCCAATCAGAGCAGTTGGTTACTCCCGTAACAGACATAACCACTATTGCAGTACTGTGTATATCTTGCCTGACTGGCCAGTTATGTAGCTTGTAGTGTCCACTGCTGATTAAGGCTGTTGATGACATTCTCCCCTAGTGGCCTGCATAGCACCTCCAGCACTATGACAGAGCTTGTCAGCAGGGAGGAGACTTCCAGTTCAGCTCTAACTTGATTGCTCTGTTCTGCAATTGAAACATGGGGTGTCTTAAAGCAATAGGATCTTACTCCCTATTTCTGGTGGGTAACCAAGAGTCTTGGCAATTGCTGTAACATTTTGGGAGGCTCCATGACCAATAACCCATTGGTATGTATCCCACCACTGGCATTGGGAATTTTCTGAAATGCTTCTAGGCACAGCATGATCTACCCCCACAGGGTACTTCTATCCAAACTCTTGTTTTACATTATATATTTTTTACTATCTAGTGAAGGAGATGTACATATAGTTGATTCATAATGTTTTTGGTTTTGATTAACCCTCCTTCCTACTATCTCCTCTCTTTCACCCGACCCCACTCACTACTTTGTTTCTGATACCATATGCATATAGTATTTTCCCACACCAAGCTAAGGAAACTCAACTGGATGTCCTTTAATTCAATTCTCTTCTGATACTGTTAGGTTAAAAGCTCAATTCCAGAAGACTCCCCATCTCTCTTTAGCTGCTCATTAAAAGTCCAGGCCTGTGGTTTTGATGGTGGACTACCTATGAGAGATTCCTGTGACACTCCCACCTGGAGGTTTGATCATGTGCTGTACCATTTCGTTGAACTCAGTAAACAACTTGCCAGATTACAAGTTTGTAAGGATGCAACTCAGTATAGCCAGAGGTTCAGATCAGAATCTGGGACACAGCTTTGTGCCCTCTCTGCAGGCACTCTGTTCTCAGCAGCGCCTCCATATGCTCACCAATGTGGAAGCTGTCCAAGCTCCAGGCTGTTGAGTTTTTATGAGGACATTATTATATAGTCATGACAAATTAAATCACTGGTTACTGGTGACCAGCTCAGCCAACCATTGGTCCCATTCTAGAGGTCAAGGAGAGAGGGTTAAGTCTGTTTTCAGGGTTAAAGAAAATTAAGATAGCAGAAGTAATAAGGATTATGATCCAGGAAAAGGTGCAGATCATTCACTTTACTACCTTAGAGAACTCCATGGTTTGTGGGATGTATTCATGCTATTTCATAAAAGTGTGCCTTGTTTATTTTCATTACTATTGTGAATTCTATTTATGAATATACTAGTTTTTTTCCATTTTGTTCTCAATAAGCATTTGGGTTGTTTTTAGCTTGCAACCAACTTGAACATTTATGTACTGGCATACATTTTCCAGTGGAGAGGTGAAGTTTGAGCTGAATTTTTAATGAAGGAAAAGGATTTTAGTAGCTAGAGATGGAGGAGTTAAGTGGTTCGTGACTGTGGAAGGTTTGCTGGAGTAGAACATTCTATCTGGACTCAAAACATACTTTAGAGCCCCATGAGACCTAAGCCACGAAGGACACATCAGGATTGCATTTAGAGCAAGGAACTGGTGGTGAAGAAGAAGTGTTGATGAGTAGTTGAAACAATGCTAAAAAGAACACTGAATCCCAGACTAAGGAGCTAATAAGGCTTTATTTGTGAGCACACAGCAGCCATGGAAGGTGTTACTCCATAGTGCTGCTGTTTCAGAAAGCATGGGTCAGTGATTTAGGGACAGGGTAATGAGAGTCTACACCACAGTAGCAGTGACAGGAGGCAGGAAAAGAAGCAGGTAAGTGTCAGACATGTGAAACAATAACTTATCAGTAACTGGCCACCTAATAGAAAATTATAAGCCACTGATGGCTTCTTTTTATGACAATGTCATTTAGGAAAGTCTAGTGTGCTGTTGGTAGGGTCTGACCTATCTGATGAAACTGACATTTTCACTTATGACCTGGGCCTCAATGCCCAGCCCAGACCTCCCTTAGACTCTCACTTCTCTCACTTGCCCCAGTATAAGCTTTTCTTATGTTTTTTTTTTTTTTTTTTTTTGGGGGGGGGGTTCAAGGTAGGGTCTCACTGTAGCTCAGGCTGACCTTGAATTCACTATGGAGTCTCAGGATGACCTCGAACTCACAGCAGCCATCCTACTTTTGCCTCCTAAGTACTGGGATTAAAGGCATGCGCTACCATGCGCGGCTTTATGTGTTCTTTTTAAGAGAATCTAGCAGAGTTCCTCATCTGGTAAAATTTGAGTCACCAGGATCCCTGACATTTAAATCTAGATTCTCAGTTACTCAGCTAATTTCAGAAATGCCCTTTATTTGAGTTGATTCAGCTTTCTTCACTTTGATTGATTGTGGCTTTCAAAAAGTCCCTGGGCTCACTGAGGCCTTCATGACCACACAGAGAATACCGTAACCCCACTGAAGGGGTCCTCTAGGGTAACGGGAGCTTGGACAAGGGGATAAAAGAGGATAACCTGCTATAATTTGTATACAAATTTTTTTAAGTCCCTTGATAAGGATCACATTTTAAAACTTAGGCTTACTTCTCTTGTTTTACCAGAATGCTTTGGTTACTATGTCCTGGAAAATAAACAACTTGAAACCATAAGTGCAGCAAGCCTTCATTGTTGCCAGTACCCATCATCCTTTTATGCAGAGCACATTTCTGTGTGTACTAGCCATGGTTTAAAAATGGCAATGTTAATAATTTAGACTAACAATTATGCTTCTTTGGAGTTACTATAACCCAGGAGGCATCTGCCTTTGTAGAAGATAACTGAGGAACAAGCTTAGCAATACTTGCAGTGTATTTTGGAGGACCAAAAGTACAAAAATTGGAATTCAAGGCAAAGGATGGTCCAAACCTATTTACAATCCCAGTTACTCTGGAGCTGGAGGCAAGATTTTTGCAAGTTCAAGGCTTACAAACTGGGCACAGCAGCACAACTTGTGAGACCCTATTTTAAAAGGAAAAAAGAAAGCTCAGTGTTCGAACATTTGCCCACTATGCACAAGACCCTGTATCCTTCCTGAAAACGAGAGGGGAAGAGAAGAGTGACCTGAATAAAATTCCCTAGGCTTTGGAACTTTAGCATGAACTGAATTTTAACCTCAAATGTTCTTACTTTCTAATTGAATTAAGGTGATCCAGAGTAGATAGTGGCTAGATGCCAACTTGAATCCTCTCTAGGGGGAAATGCTATTTAATAGTTCTCATCATTTCTTATATCCATTATTTAACACCCAGTGATAAATAAGCATATGTGGAAATAAGATCTGTAACCAAAAATTGGGAATCAGTAGACTCACAAGAGAACCAAATAATAGTGTTATCAAACTCACTCTTTAAATTCACTGTGTTTAATAGACTAAAAAATTAGGTGATACAAACAGCATTATGCTGGGACTGTAGTTCATTGGGTGGAATGCTTGCCTAGCATGCATGAGGCTCTGGTTCAGCCCCCAGCACCACATGAACTAGTTGTGATGGTGCAGCAAACTCAATACTCAATAAACTATTCTTGGGGGGGGGGAAACGTTATTCAGAATATCAACAGAAGAAGATTGTAAATGAAAGTAAAGAATAGAAATGAATCAGATGCATCAGCATAAGTAAAACTATAAAGTTATTAGAAGTAAATATAAGTGTAAGTCTTCATGATCTTGGATCAAGCATTGTATGCTTAGGTATGATGCCAAATATGGAATGACAGAAAATAGTTCAAAATCATGTATTTCATACCTATAATCTATAAGGAATTCTTACCTCTCAGTAACAGTGATAACAAAAATAATGGTTTTAAAATGAGCAAAAAGCTTGAATAGACATTTCTCCCAAGAAGATAAACAAATGGCCAGTAACAAATTGAAAGATCCTTGAATTGTTAGTCATTAGGGAACGGCACATCACAACCACATGAATGAACATTACACCCATGAGAATGATTCTACTTTAAGAAAGAAAAAAAGGGGGGGGGAATAAAATGTTAGTGGATCTGTGTATGAAATACAGCATTATCCTATCATCCAAAAATACCTCTTAGATACATCCTGAAGAGAAAGAAAAACATATGATCACACAAGAATTTGTACATAAGTGTTTATAGTAACATTATAATATCAAGAAATAAAAATGGCCAGGCGTGGTGGCACACACCTTTAGTCCCAGTACTCAAGAGACAGAAGTAGGAAGATTTCCATGAGTTCAAGGCCAATCTGAGAGTACATAGTGACTTCCAGGTGAGCTTGGGCTAGACTGAGACCCTACCTGGAAAAACAAGAAGTGAAAATAATCCATATATTAACAATTTAAAGAACAAATCTAGGGCTGGGCATAGTGGCGCATGCCTTTAATCCCAGCACTCTGGGAGGCAGAGGTAGGAGGATTGCCATGAGTTCAAGGCCACCCTGAGACTACATAGTGAATTCCAGGTCAGCCTGAGCTAGAGTGAGACCCTACCTCAAAAAAGAAAAAAGAAAAAAAAGAAAAAAAATGAAAAGAACAAATCTAACAGAATGTATCATATCTATAGAATGTAATCTTATTCAGCCATTGAAAGATGGTGCTGGGGCATAGCTCACTGGAGGAGTACATGCTTAGCATGTGCAAGGTCCTGAGTTCAATTCCCATCACCTTTTCTCAAGAAAGGAAATACTAATATGTTTGACAGAAATGCTATGCTCTGAAGCTATGATGTTGAGTGAAATAAGCTAGATAGAGAAGGTCACATACTATATGCTTCCATTTACTGGAAATATTTAGAATATGCTAGTCCATACAGACAGGAAGCAGATTAATGATTGCTGAGAGGTAGGAGAAAGTTGGAAAAGTGATTACAAATAGTTATGAGATGTCTTTTGAGGTGATAAAAGTTTTCTGAAATTGCTAGTAATGAGTATAAAACTGTTGACTATACAAAAAACTACTGAATCCCACACATTGAATTGGTGGATTATATTGTTATATAAATTACATGTAAATGATAAAAAAACTTATTGCTGAAAGTGTAATAACTGAAATAAAACACTGAATATATGACCAAACAAAGCTAATAAGGAATTAGCTTGACAATGTCATAAACAATACAAACTGATAGATGGAGAGCTAAAAGGACAGAACTAGAAATGAGGGCTGGGGAAATGGCTTAGCATTTAGATGCTTGCCTGCAAAGCCACAGGACCCAGGTTCAGACCCCGGGGCCCATGTAAAGCCAAGTACACAAGGTGGCACATGCATCTGGAGTTCATTTGCAGTGGTTGGAGGCCTTGACATGCCCATTCTCTCTCTCTCTCCCTCCCTCCTTCCCTCTCAAATAAATAAATAAAAATTGTATTTATTTATTTATTTAAAAAATAAGAAAAATTTCTTTAGAAATAAGATCAGACTTAAAAAATCTTGAATAGGCCTAAATAGGTATATTTCATGTTGTAGAAGAACAGAAAGAGAATGAAATAAAAGTAATATTGAAAGAGATAATGGCTATAAATTGTCCCAAACTAACAAAATTATTCGATTGAAGGAAAGTTGCATGTAGGCACATTATGGCAAAAATACTAAAAACCATGGCAAAGATATCTTAGAATCAGTCAAAAGCAGAGGTTGGAGTAGTCTTACTGCCTTCAAAGGAACAACAGCTAATTTAACAGTTAAATTTTCAGCAAAAATGATAGAAGAATGGAGCGAGTAGATTCATGAAACTGTAGAAAGAAATATCCATTATAAATTGTCAAAAATAAAAGGTAGATAGGGTCAAAAGACATTAAATACATGTGTGAATTTTTCAGAAATAAACTTTTAAAAGTAAGTACTTCATCAGTACTTGATGAGCCATACTTCAAAGAAGTCTGGGATGCATTCAAGAGACCAAACTTGAGAAAGTATGGGATAGAGGAAGGAGCTGGGCTTAAAAGGAATGGGCAGGGCTGGGGAAACAGCTTAGCGGTTAAGGAGCTTGCTTGCAAAGCCTAAGGACCCATGTTTGGCTCTCCAGGTTCCACATACAAGGTGACTCAAGCATGCAAGGTCACACGTGCACAAGGTGGCACATGCATCTGCAGTTCCATTGCAGTAGCTGGAGCCCTGGTACACCAATCCCCCCCCCATTAAAAAATTACAAAAAATGGAGTAGGCAGATTATTTAATAAATCTTAGTAGAAAATTCCCCAAACCTAGAGGAAGAAGTTGACATCCAAACACAAAGGTATTTAGAGCTGTATGCAGACACACAACTAGGAAGGAACCTCTACATGACACATCATCGTGAGATGGCAAAAATAAAAGTAATGAAGCGATATTAAGAGCCATAGGGCAAAACCTCCAACTCAGGCACAAGGGTAAGAATAGCTGAATAACTTCAGATCTTTTATCAGGAACCATAAAAGGCAGAAAACTGTGGAAAGATATATTTCAAGTTCTCCAAGTAAGTGACTGCCAACCAAGAGTTCTATGCCCCACAAAATTAACTTATTTTAACAGTCTTTATTTATTTATTTATTTATTTATTTATTTACATTCAGAGAGAGAGAGAGAGAGAGAGAGAGAGTGAGCGAGCTAGTGCGCATGTGCAAGCATGAGCATGCCAGGGCCTGTAGCCACTGCAAATGAACTTCAGATGCATGCTCCATTTGGCTTTACTTGTGTACTGAGGAATCGAACCTGGCTTGTTAGTCTTTGCAGACAAGTGCCTTAACTGCTGAGCAATCTCTCCAGCCCCAAAGTTATCTTTCAAAATTATTGGAGGAATAATGATATCTCAAAACACACAAATTAAGGCAGTACATGAAATCAAACTAGTATTGCAGAATGTTTTTGTTTAAATATTTGTTTGTTTTTGAGAGAGAGAAAGAGAATGGGCTTACCAGAGCCTTATGTCACTGTAAATGAATTCCAGTCATATGCTTCACTCTGTGCAGAAAATTCTTAAAGAAGAGGAAAATAGTTTCATCCATGAAAACACATGAAATAACACATGAGAGAAAGACATGGTGATAAAAGAGCTGGGAAACAATCATCAGTGTCCTACACAGCCTACCAAACTATCAGGGAGTGAAGAAAAATAATAATAAGCCCACCAATCATAATATCATAACACAATTATAGGAAAGTACCTTTCAGGAACAACTTTAAATATAAACAGTCTTAACTCACCAATAAAAAGACCCAGACTAAATGACTGGATTAGCAAATAAGATCTAATTATCTGTTGCTGGATCCAAGCAACATTCCTAGTTAGCAAAGACATCAGTGCCAAAAGATGGACGTCAACCTACCAAAGATACAGAAACTAATCAAGCAGGCATAGCTGTTCTTATGTCTGATAAAGTACACTTCAAATTAAAGCTAGTCAGAAGATATAAGGAGGACCACTATATATTAAGAAAAGGAAAAATTTATCAAGAAGATGTAACGAATAGTTTACACACTAAATATCAGGGATCCCCGTTTCTAAAACAAACACTAACAGATATAAATGGTCACACTGGTTCTGATACAATACTAATGGGAGACTTCAGTCACTCACATATTAGATAGCTCCTCCAAACTAAAATAACAAAGATGATAATTCAGAGCTGAATTATACCATAGAACAACTATATTGAATAAATATCTGAGAGCAGTCCAGCCAAGAGATAAGGTATCTACATTCTACTTGGTGATACATGAAATCTTCAAAATTGATATTATAGCCACAAAGCAATCAAGATGACTCCTTGTATCCTACGAGACTGCAGTGGGCTGAAACAAATAGAAATTGACAGCAAGAGAATCTGCAGAAACTACACAAATGCTTGGAAACTGATCAGCATACTTTTAAATGAACAGTGATTCATTGAAAAAATCAAGGAGAAAATTTAAATTTTTTTCTAAAAACAAATTAAAATGATAGCACAACCTTCCAGATCATCTTAGATACAGGCAAGGCTGTCCTAAGAGGAAAGTTCATTAGCTGTAAGTGCTCACATCAAAAAATCAGAGATCTCAAACAATCTAGTGATGTAAGTTATGGCTATAGAAAAACATGAAGCTAAACTCACCCTGTAGATGGCAAGAAATACTAAACATTAAGGCATACATTATCAAATATAGACTAAAAGAACAATGTATATAACCATTCATTTGTTTGATTTTTTTTTGTTGAATTTTTGAAAAGGTTAAGATTAGCAAACCCTCAATCAAACTAGCCAAAAGAAAGAGAACCAACCCAAATAAGTAGAGATGAAAAGGGAGTTGTTGTAACATATCCTTGTAAAATCCAAAAGATCATTATGAACTACTATACACTGTAATACTGTATTCTAAACTTGGAAAATTTAGGTGAAATGGGTAAAGTTCTAAGTGCTTATGACCTACCTAAATTAAGGTTAGGTAATATATAATTAAACAGACTCATAAAGCAATGAAACTGAAGCAGTAATTAAAAGTTTCCGCAGAGAAAAGCCCCAGAACCATATGGATTAACTGCTGAATTCTGTTAAACATTTTAAGGGGCAATGTAAACTCCTGAACAAATCCAAAGAGAACACAAACTGCTTAATGAAGTAAAGATGTTGATACAAGATATGAAGAAGGAATCCAATAAAAAATTCTGGAGAAAAATCAAACTGAGATTATAGAAATGAAAAACAGTAAATGTTACAGTTAGGTTCACATTGCTGGCAAAAAACACCCAACCAAGACCAGCTTGTGGGGGAAAAGGGTTTGTTTTGGCTTATAGACTCAAGGGGAAGCTCCATGATGGCAGGGAAAATGATGGCAAGAGCAGAAGGTGGACATCACCTCCTCGCCAACATCAGGTGGACAACATCAGCAGGAGAGTGTGCCAAACACTGGTAAAAGGAAGCTGGCTATAATAACCATAAGCCTGCCTCCAACAATACACTGCCTCCAGGAGGTGTTAATTACCAAATTGCCATCAGCTGGGAACCTAGCATTTGGAACACCTAAGTTTATGGGGGACACCTGAATCAAACCAGTACAGTAAGTCAAATAAAAAGCTCTATGGGGGGCTGGAGAGATGGATTAGCTGTTAAAGGTGCTTGCCTGTGAAGCTTAAGAACCCAAGTTTGATTCCCCAGAACCCATGTAAGCCAGGTACACAAGTAGGCAAATACATCTGGAGTTTGTTTGCAGCAGCTGGAGGGCCTAATGTGCCCATTCTCTCTTTCTTTTATTTTAGAGAGAGAGTTGGTGCACCAGGGCCTCAGCCACTGAAATTGAGCCCCAGATGCTTGCAGCACCTAGTGGGCTTGTGTGACCTTGCACTTGCCTCACCTTTGTGCATCTGTCTTATGTGGGATCTGGAGAGTTGAAAGTGGGTCCTTAGGTTTTGCAGGCAAGCACCTTAACTGCTAAGCCATCTCTCCAGCCCATTCCTCTATCTGCCTCTGTGGAAAGCCTCACACCTCACCAATATAATGGACCAAGGACAGGATAGGCTATTTCAATTTGACAACAAAATGGAAGAATTCAAACAGTCCACCAAGAATAAAGATAAATTAATGAGGTATGATGAAACTTTTTCAAGACATCTGGAATAGTATGAAGAGACTAAATATAAGAATCATGAGACTAGAAAGAGGAGAAATGTTAAATACAGTTACAGAAAATATTTTCTAAATCGGGGAACGAGATGACAATACAACTGCAGAAGGCATTAGGAACGCCAAACAGACAAGCCCGGAAAAGAGCCCCTGATTGTAATTAAGCCACTAAACGTATAGAACAAAAATATTGAAAATGACTACAGAGAAATACTAAGCATCTATAAAAGCAGGCGCTTAAGAATCAAAGCAGATTCTTCAACAGAAACTTAAAACCAGGAGATCTTGGAACAATGGATTTCAAGCTCTAAAAGGAAGCAGCCCAGGCTACTTTCCCAACACAGCTATTTGTTCTAATTGGAGGAGAAAGAAAAACTTTCCAAGATAAAAGACAGACTGAAGGAAGCAGGACCACTAAGGCAGCTCTACAGAAGATACTTGAAGGAACTCTTCATATTGAAGAGAAAAACAAACACATCCATGAAGCCTCAGGAAAGAATAAACCACACTTGAATAATCAGCAAGAGAGGATTAGGTGTGGTGGTATACACATTTGATCCTAGCACTCTAGAGGCTGAGGCTGAGGCTGAGGCTGAGGCTGAGGTAGGAGGATGGAGAAGTTTGAGGACTGCCTGAGCTGTGGCCCTGTATGAAAAAATGGGGGGGGGGGAATACATGTTTTAATTAATGTTGGTCACTAAAAGAATATTTACCACTATCAACCTATGAAATGCAAAAATAGTTAATAAACTATAAGAAGAAAGAAGACAAAGAATCTTCTAGAGGAAAACTAGCAATCTAGACACCAATAGCTGTCCGAAGAAGCGTCTCTGACCACAATGGGCAGGAGAAGAGAGGGCTTTTTAGAGGGTAATGGTGTCCTCATATTAGTTGTTGTGGTTCAGTACTCACCGTTTATCAAAATATGTGGAACCATATATGCTGAAAGGAAGGTGTAAGAAGAGAGGAATGGTGAACACAGACAAACAGGTCAATTAGATAGCAAACAGCAAGTTGGTGGGATTTAAGCATAAATACATCCACATTTATAATAAGCATAAATTACACAAATGAAAAGGCAGTTTTCTGTCACAGTGGTCTTAACAAAGACACAATATTTATTACATAAATAAAAACTAGACATGGTAGTTACTCCTATAATACTAATACTCAGGAACTGAGTTAAGGAGGATCTTGAGTTGGAGATCAAACTGGACTACATAAGTCAGTGCATAGCCAGTCTGGGCTGTATACCTGATGACCCCCTACTGAGAAAGGAGAATGAATAAATTTGAAGCATAAGGATACAGAAAAGTTTAAAATGACAGGAAAAGGTATCACTGTAAAAATCACACTTACATTCTTAAGCAAAAAATATCCAATATGGAAAGACATTTCCTTATAAAATTTTCAGTTATCTACAAGAATTATGTGTTGAATAACATAGCTTTAAACTATATAACTAGAAAGTGGACAGAATTTAGAGGAGAAATAGACATAGTTAGAGAATTAATATATTTGTCTAGTGGAAAGTTAAACAGCTAGATAAAAAAACTAAAAATACAAATTGAAAACCAAACTTGACCTTAATGACACAAGTGAGCATTATGTCTAACCAATGAGATGGCTACACATTCAAGTGTTTGTAGAACAATTAAATGTAAGCATGAATCAGAGGTGGCAAATTAAAGAGCTTAGGTGAGAAATTGTGGTAGACAGTTTGTCTTTCCTTCCATTGTTGGGGATCAATCCCAGTGCCTTGTGCATGCTAGGCAAACACTCTTTCCATTGAGCTATATCCCAGCCCTTTGGTGAGATGTCAGAATACCAAACTCTGGCCTTCTCATAATTCATTGACTTGTTTATGGGAGGTGGGTACTGGCAACAGGTAAAGTGTCATCCACCAAGAATGTGGACTTCATTTAAGTGTATGTGTATGTGGGCCTTGACTGATGGGAAGGCTGCATATGTGATTAGTGTGGACACAGACCAGAAGCTCTAAGCTATCACCGTAGGTGGAGAGCTGATACCTTACATTCCGAATGCACTCTCATTCTCTGGTAGCCAAAGTCAGCTTTATGGCCCGCTTAGATCCAACTTTGGCACCTGAGTCGTCAAGAAAATGCTGTCCTCATAAATAAACCTTCGAGTCTTCTCTTGGCAGGATTCTAAGGCAACTCTGAGATTCTAACACTACACAGATTCCAATAGCGTTGGCTGTGCCACTGGTTCTTCTTTCTCATTCGGTCAGCAGTTTTCCCAGTGCTCGTGCATTTCCTGTAAGGGTACTGCTGACTATTTTATTTCCTACCAGCCTGCCCTCTTCCTCTCAGTGTCCTCATGCCAGCTTTCAGATGAGCTCCGTTCCCTCCTCTGCCCAGCCTTCTCCACACAGGCGTTCTTCCTGCTTCCCAGCTCCCGGAATTCTTTCTTGTAGGAAGCTGTGTGCTTGCAAGGACCTTGCCATGCTGGCTCCTCTTGCCTTTTCACCCGATTCTCCGCCACTGATTGCTTTTAGCTTTGGGTGATAATTTGCAGCTCCTGAGAGAACTGTGCTGCTGTGTTGCCTTTTTGTCTTTTGTGTCTCTGCTTACTCAAGGGTTTCCAGATTCACTTAGATACCATTGCTGTGCCTTTAGTGTCCTCCTCTGGAAATGGAGTAGTCACTGACCTTCAGAATGACTTCAAGATAAGATTCCAGGGATGGAGGGATGGCTTAGCAGTTAAGGCATTTGCCTGCGAAGCCTAAGGACCCAGGTCCAATTCTCCAGGTCCCATGAAAGCCAGATGCACAGGGTTGCGCATGTGTATGGAATTCGTTTGCAGTGGCTAGAAGCCCTGGTGTGCCTATTCTCTCTCTCTCTCTCTCTCTCTCTCTCTCTCTCTCTCTCCCTCCCTCCCTCCCTCCTTCCCTCCCTCCCTCCCTTCCTTCCTCCCTCCTTCCCTCTCCCTCTCCCTCTCCCTCCCTCTCATTGTCTCAAATAAATAAATGCAAATAAAAATGTATTAAAAAAAGAAATGAAATTATTCCAGCAAAGCATAGTGGTCCATGCCTTTAGTCCTAGCACTTGGGAGGTAGAGGTAAGAGGATCTCTGTGAGTTCAAGGCCAGCCTGAGACTACAGAGTTAAATGCCAGGTCAGCCTGGGCTACAGTGAGACCCTACCTTGAAGAAAAAAAAGAAGAAGAAATGGTTTCAGAATGAAAGATCAAGACCTTCAAGACATGCACCCTTACTTGTCATTATTCTGAGGTATAACAACAGATAGAAATTTGCCAAGACAAAGGTTACAATGATGATTTAAGAAATTTAAGGCTCAGACACTAAGGCCTCTTGCTGCTGCAAATGAACTCCAGATGCATGTATCAACTTGTACATAGGGCTTTAAAGGGAATTGAATCCAGGATGGCAGGCTTTGCAAGTAAGTGCCTTTAACCACTGAGCCATCTCCTCAGATCCCTCTAGTCTCTGGAAATTATTATATGAAACAAAGTGTCCCAGACTCAGAAAGGCAAATACCACATGTATGTCTTCATATGTGAACCTTAGATTTTAGTTATTATACATGTGTATGTATGTGTAGGGGGTGTGTGGACCATATGACAAAGGGAAGAGACATGTAGGGCTAGGTAACAGAATAATGTGACACAAAAGCAGAATGGGAACTACTAGGGCCAGGAAGGAAGGGGACCAAAGGATGGAGCAGGATGTGCAGGAGGGGAATGGGAGAAGGGAATCAGTGAAAATAAAATATATATGAAAATGCCAAAAAAAAAAAATTAAGGCTCATGTGTGATTTGCTTTCTTTTTAAGAGATGAGGAGCTGTGGAGATGGCTCAGTGGTTAAAGGCACTTGCTTGTAAAGCCTGTTGGCCCATGTCCAATTCCCCAACACTCACGTAAGCCAGATGCACAAAATGATACATGCATCAGGAGTTTGCAACTTCAAGAAGCCCTGAAGCACCCATATTCATATTCTCTCTCTCTCTCTCTTTCTCGCCCTCCCTCCCTCCCACCTGCTTCTCTCTGAAATCACATAAAAGAATATTTTGAGAAAACAAGGATGTTGTTTTGGGCTTATTTTCTTAGTGTTGGGATTGACTGTGCTGAGTATAAAACATTCATGAAGGAATGTACAGACTATGTTATCAGAAGTCTTAGGAAATTAGGTGACCTGCAGTTTTTTTTTTTTGTTTTTTTTTTCCTCACACTCCCCTGTCCCAGTCCAGTAGAATTCAGGCTTGTCCTTATCATGTGTTTCCCTTAAAAAGGCAATAGGCACTGAATCCTCTCTCCACCACCTTCCCCTCGCCACTGGCGTTACCTGTGAGTTGTCTTGTGTGACTGTTCATGTCACAGAGCTTCTGGGAAAGCCTTAGGAACTGATGTTCAGAAACAGCTGCCCCAGACAGGGCTCCTTGAACTTTTCCATTAGTAATTCCTTTTTATTTATGCAATCCTGAGAATATGGGTGTATAAATTTTTATACAAATCAAACATTCACTGATAATCATAGAACGTAATTTTATTTTAAACAATTTTTGTGTACATATAATTTTGCATTTATTAAAGACTAAATAAATGTGTATACTAATGAGATAGATGTTACATTACTTTCTTGTTGCTGTAACAAAATACCTGATAAAAGCAACTTAAGGAAAGAAGGACAGGGGGTTTGTTTTAGCTCATAGTTTGAGGGTCTAGTCCATCGTGATGGGGAAGGCACGGTGGCAGGAGCATGATGCAACTGGTCACATTATGTCCATAGTCAGGAAGCAGAGAGAGGTGAATGCTGGTGCTCATCTCCTTTCTTTTTACTCAGCTGGGGCCCCAGCCTACGTCATGATGTTGCCCACATTCTTGGTAGGTCTTCCCTGCTCTGTTAACCCTTTCTGGAAACATGGACATATTGTTTGTAAATTCTGTCAAGTTGACAATCAAGACCAACCATCACAGATATGCTCGCTTATTTTTACATAAAATATTAAATTTTGGCTGAGTATTTGATTCTGTAGGACATAGAGCTTCTTCAGCATTTTTCTGCATTGCTTGATATTTTGATTTTATAATCATCAGTGCTGAAAATGCCACTTTTCATGGACACATAGCTCAAAATGGTAGAAGTATATTTAGGGCCATTGTTGGAAATTCTGTCTAATCCCAACCTAAAATTCATTTACTACATTTTATAATACTCATGACAGCAACTCAAGCAGCAAATTTTAGTTTTGATTTTTTAAGTTACATACAAAGTATTTTGCTTAATTATGACATTTTCTTACATATGTGTGATTATATTTTTTATTATTCTTCCCCAAGCCCTCTGCCTATCTGGATGATTCTCTTCCTCCAGTTTCTCCTTCTGTTGTCTTGTCATTTGTATTCCATTATACTGTCTTCCCCTCTTCTCTCAGACTCCCTTTCTCTTCTCACATGATCTACTTTCTAGTTTCATAACCTATACACACCTATGTATATAATTTTAAATACTGATTGGCATAAAAGAGAAAACATGGGTATTTTCCTTTCTGAGTCTCCCTTATTTTGCTTAACCAAATGATCCATTCATCCATTTTCCTGGAGATGCATGATTTCATTTTTCTTTACTGTTGAATAAAATTTCACTATATAATTACATTCCCTTTATTGATTCATCTGTTGTTGGGTATATAGGTTGAGTCCATTTCCTACCTCTAGTAACAAGTATAGCAATAAACATGGCTACACAAATTTCTCTGTAATACATTCCCTTACAGTCAGTCTAGTGTATACTCAATAGTTGGGTCATATGGAAAGTTCTATTTTAAGGTTTATTTTGTGTTTTGAGAAACCTCCACACTTATTTCCATAGTGGCTGTACTAGTTTATATCTCCACCTGTAGTGTGTGTGAAGGTTCCTATTTTGCCACATCCTGACCAGCAATTGTTTTCTTTAAGATAGTTATTCTGTCTAGGATGAGATCGGATTATTTCAGAGCAGTTTTAATTTACATTTCTGTGGTGGCTAAGGATGTTGGACACTTTTTCAGGTAGTTGTGGCACACATTTCTTATTTTGAGAACTATCTGTCCAGTTCATTGACACATTTATTCGTTGGGTCACTGGATGACATTTTTTGTTTAATTTTGCAGTTCTTTATATGTTCTAAATATTAGTCTTCTGTTTGGTGTGTAGTTGGTAAAGATTTTTCTCCTGTTCTGTAGGCTGCGTCTTCACTTTTGTGGCTATGGCCTTGATGTGCAGAAGCTTTCTGTTGTCATGTAATCCTCTTTATCAGTTCTTGCCATCATTGTCAGGGCTATTGGGGTCCTTTTCAGAAAATTCTGCCTTCACCTGTATGATAAAGTATATTTTCTATGTTTTCCTAAAGCAGTTTCTAAGTTCCAGGTCTTACATTGTACTCTTTGATACCCTTTTAATTGATTTTTGTACAACAAAAATATGGATCTAGTTTCATTCTTCTACACGTGGAAATCGAGTTTCCCCAGCACCATTTGTTAAAGAAGCTTGGCTTTTCTCCAGTTTTCTCCTTTGGCGTGGACTGTGTGGGTCCTCTCTTCCGCTCCTTACTCTGTGTGTCGGCTTTGCTGCAATGCCATGTTGTTTTTGTCATAATGGCTCTGTAGTTTGAGAATGGGTATTGGAATACCTCCAGCATTGCTCCTTCTGTTGCCTTTTTTTTTTTTTTTTTTTTTTTTTTTTTTTTGGTTTTTTGAGGTAGGGTCTCACTCTAGCCCAGGCTGACTTGGAATTCACTATGGAGTCTCAGGGTGGCCTCAAACTGACGGCGATCCTCCTACGTCTGCCTCCCGAGTGCTGAGATTAAAGGCATGCACCACCACACCCGGCCAGCATTGCTCCTTCTGCTTAGAATTGTTTGGGCTAGTCAAGATTCTTTAGTGTTTCCACATGAAGTTTTAGATTTTTATTTCTATTTCTGTGAAGACTGGGATTGCATTACATCTATAAATCACTGTTGTTAATCCCAAGGGTTTTTTTTGTTTGTCTTGTTTTTAGTTTTTTGTTTTTTTTTAATAATTCAAGTGATGAATCTGAAACAGGTATTAGGTTTGTGATTTTGTTAGATTTCTTATGAAATGTGACTTTTGTCACTGGGAGAGTTTAACTGTGCCCATTAGCTTCTCAGGGAAGCAGGTATTGATGAGATTAGTTTTTATGGTGCTTACAAACTCAAAGGATTCTTTAAAAATGGAATGTGACTGCTTTGTGAATCACTTATACTGATATTTACACAGTATCATTATAACAAGAAATACCTATTTGTTACTTAAAGGCAAACTCAAAGTAAAAAATTTAGTATATAATAGCTGAATTTTAAAAATTCTATTTATGTTTCTAGTAAATTTTGTACTCAATATCTAACTTGCCCTAAAGTTAGGAAATTTCTCGATGGAGATGGGGGAAAAATGATCCCAAATTAGGAAAATAAAATTCCATTTCTAGTGATGCATTTGTGATAGAAAGAATTACATTCTGATATGCTCAGATATCAGAATGACATCTATCTATCTCAACAATTGTAATTAAGGTTTTATTTTCAAGCCATGCCTGACATACATGTTCTGTAAATACTTGCTGAGGGAGTTTTCAGTGCTCACTTCTAAAATCTCACCATCTTGCCCCTTGAAGGATCCAGTAACTGAACATACTTTGAACCTCTGACCAGCTCCTTCAAGAGAGCTAGTTATTTAGTTCTCATCTTCTTTATTGGTGAACTCCAGTCTTCCCACTGCTACTTTAAATTTAGTTGTGACCAACATTTAAAAACATAGAAAAAGAGGGCAGGAGAGATGGCTCAGCAGTTGAGGTGCTTGCCTGCAAAGCCTAATAGCCCAGGTTCGATTTCCTAGTACCCACATAAAGCCAGATGAACTAGGTGGTGGTGCATGCATATGGAATTCATTTGCAGTGGCTAGAGACCCTGGCAAGCCCATTCTCTATCTTTCTCTTTTTCTGTCTTTCAAATAAATAAATAAATAAAATATTTTTAAAGTAGGAAAAAATAGTAAATACGAGAGTGCACTATACATGAGTTCTTTCTCTAAAGACCTACTGGAGTATAATAAAAATAAAATGTGAACATCCTTGTCTACCCATCCTTCGAATGTCAAAGCACCTCCAGTGTACTTTGGTGACAGCTCCAAGTAAATCTCTCTTTAAAAATATTGTACTGCACTATCATTGTTGTGTTGTTGTTGTTGTTTGGGGTACTCAGGATCATGCCTGCTAGGAAAGCAAGGCACACCCCTAGCACCTATATTTGCAAATTGTATGAACTTGGTATCCCCAAAGTATAAGGTTCTAACTAGAGTACAGCCTTCCTCGAGCCTTTGTTGGTGTCCTAAAAAGTGAGAGAATGAGGACTTAGAAAGGACCTGCTTGCATACATACAAGAAATGGGCTGAGGGGAAATTTAGGAGTTATTCCTGAACTCTGACCAACTGGATCCCACCCTCTGCACCCCTGCAGCCACAACCCCACAGTGTACCGCGATTTTATTGAACTGAATTGGGCGGGAGAGGCCAGATTCAGTATCTACCATCAACTAGCATTTGGCCCTGCTATCTAACAGCCACTCCTTTAAGCCTTACCCTTCCTACCCGAAGCATTTGAGTGAAGAGTGAGCTCAGGAAGTTGTCCCCTTTGAAGCAGTGTGAGTGCCCCAGTAACCCTCACCCTGAGTTTGCTGGTACTTCTGTTGCAGAACGTAATAGGAGGTCCATGTCCCTTTCCTCTGAAATCTGGAAATGCCAATTCAATTTTAAACTGGATTTAAAAAACAAAAACCATGTGGCCTGTGAAATGTCTTTAGGGTGAGCAGGGGATGCTAGCACTGATGGAGGAGATCCGTGCCCTTGAAAATTGGATTCCTCTTTGGAAAACTGCTGATATGGGCTCATCAGCACAGATCTGAGTAACCCTACTGTTTCTACCTGCTGACAGCCTTGGCCTTGGGACGAGCTGAAATTAACTTTCACCGCATGGCAGAGACATGCTTTCCTCTATTTTTTTCTTTCATATAAATAGGGAGTAATTTTGTGCCTATCAAATAATACAGCTTTGTAGTTTAGCCAGTAAAAAAAACTAGCCCTTGCCTTACCCCCCTCTTGGATAATACACTATGCTGATCTGAATAAGTAGACAATTAGCTAATAAGTAATAGTTGTGGTGCATACTGGTTTGAAAACCCTTTCATAATAGGTGTTCTTTGGAAAGCTAACAGTCAAACCCATTAACACTCAAGAGATGTACTGATTTAAAAGGTACAAAGATAAAGTCATCAGCCTGCCATCCAGGCAGCACAGACCCTGTAGCCTGGTCATGCAGCACATTTCTGCTGCTGCATTCATTCTGTGAGCAAGGAAGCTTTGGAACATTGCAGTGTGGGGAGATGAGGCTTTCTGTTTCAGTTCTGTTGTCCAATGCTGTTTTCTGTTAGAAAAGGAAGACTCCCTGCCCATTTTATAAGCATACAGCTGGCCGGAGCTGTTGGAATCTCATTGTCTTCCCACCAGCCCCACCTTTGTGGCAGGCTGAGTGGGGCCACCATGAAACACACTGGCTTAAAGGTTGGGGTGAGTTTCAAAATAAAAGATCCAGGCTTGCCCCACCATCATACTTCCTATTCCATTGTTAATTGTGCCACATCTCTATTCTAAATTTAGCTATCTTTCTCTCTCCCCCCCCCCTGAAGCAAATATTACTATGCAAACATTTAAGGGGAAAACTTTGCCCAAAGCAAGGCCCCCCCCCCCAATTCTTTTTGGTTTCCTGCAGTGTTTAGATGACTCATTCTCTTCCAAGAAATTTTAAAGACAAGAGACATAGGCTGTGTATTAGTGCACAAAGAGTGCACTGTACATCTACCTTCTTCCCTCCCTAGAAACTCCTTGGGTGCTTTATGTAAGGAATGGAAAGGCTCTGTAGCCTTCCTTGTCATGTATTATAATTTTAGCTGAGCTAGCTGGCTCAGCCCAGCCAGAGGGAGTGGTAAGCCGAATTGCTTCAGCAGCCTACTCAAATGAACAGGGATAATAGTTCAGAGGGCCTTCCAACTTCAGAGCACAGAAGGAAACATCTGCCTGTCCTAATTGTTATTTTATTGGTTAGGCTTCCTTGTCTCCCCTCCATTCCCCTCCCTTTCCATTTTTATACTTAGATGACTACTATTTAAGTCATGGCTAAGCCATAGCCCAGAAGATCAGAAGCTGTCTCCTCTAACCTTGGCTATTTACATTTTTGTTGTTTTGTTTTGTTTGGTTTGGTTTTGTTTTCAAGGTAGGGTCTCACTCTAGCCCAGGCTGACCTGGAACTCACTCTGTGGTCCCAGGCTGGCCTTGAACTCACAGCAGTACCTCAGCCTCTTGAGTTCTTGGATCACACCCTGCTAACTTTTGCTATTTAAATATAAGGATGGGATGAGAGAGTCTGGGAGACTGGCCTTGAGGGGGGAGGCCAGGGAGGTTGGAAAGTGACATTTGTGGTCACTTTCTGACTCTATTGCTGACTCTGAGGCTAGTGGTGAGTCATTTCTCCTCACTTCACATCCTTGGTCCTCTGCTGCTTCCCTCAGCATGGTAGAGGCTGGGGTGTGAGATTGTACATGAACTGCATTCCCTCTTGTGGCTTGTTCCAGTGGTTGAGGTCATTAGAAAGGAGACAGTTGGAATGGTAAATCGAAGATTGGCAGGGTGTCCTGAAGCCCTCATTTTGAGGATGATCTTGTAACAGGGGGATTTGGCATTCTGGGATGTTTGCTGAAACCCCAAGCCCTGAATTCATATCTTGAAACTAACCAAAGAATTGGCAATTCCAGATTTAAAAAAATGATTTTTAAAATACCACACTTTGTTTATATCTTACAAAGATGTAGGGAAGGGAGAAAAGTGGGAGGTATGGAAGGGAAGATAAAAATGTGCAGTTCCAAAAGAATTCAAAGTGAAGTCTGTAGTAAAAGATTAAAAAGTGTCTCTTCCCAACCCAGCATGGCTTCTGGGTTGGGAGTCGAAGGGCCCAAGACCCAACAGCTGCCATTTCCAGAGAGAGAGAGAGAAGTGGGCACCTCTCTCCATGGGTCTGGGAGAATATAGTTTAGAATTTGCGCCACCACACCTAGACACCAGGTGTCCCAGCCAACTGGCCTGGACTTAGAAAACCACCCACACGTGGTCAGGGTGCACACTCAAGAGAGTGCTAATTGGTTGAGACAGGCAAGTACTAAATCGAAGCAGGCGGGGTGAGCTGAGACAGGCGAGGCCAGCTGGGATAGGCATGGTGAGGGTGACGTGGGATCATCCTAAGGGTCTGCCTAGTTAAAAAACGAACTGCCTAAAGTAATGGGTTTCATCACGGCTTCATAGTACATGTGGGGCCGTATAGTTTGTTCTCATTTGTTCCCTTCCTCCACAGTCCTCCCTGTGTGTCTACCCCTCCAGCTGGTTCCCTTTCTTTCCCCTGTTGGCCCTAACATCTGCTTTCTTATTACATGTATTCCATTACACTATTTCACACCACCTTTAAAATCTTTCTCCCATCTCATAATCCCCTTTCTAGTTTTGTGACCTAAACAACGTTAACACACACACACACACACACACACACACACAAAATTTTAGATCTGGATTCTACATGAGAGAAAACATGATATTTGTCTTTGTGAGTCTGGCATATTTTGCTTAACATAATGATTTCCAGTGACATCCACTTTCCTACAAAAGTCATGATTTCATTTTTCTTTACAGCTAAATAAAATTACATTGTGTATATGTAACATTTTTTTGTCCATTTATCTGTTAATGGACATCTAAGCCAGTTCTATTTCTTGGCTATTATGAACAGTACATCAATAAACATGGATATGCAAGTATCTTTGTAGTATGTTGATTTAGTCCTTCCAATATCTATAACTGAGAATAGAATAGATGGATCATATGGCAGTCATATCTTTAGTGTTTTGAGAAACTACCATAACTGGTTTCCATAGTAGTCATACCAGTTTACATCCCCATCAGCATAGTGTAAGGATTCCTCTTTCTCCTATCCTCACCAGTATTTGTTGTCATTTGTTTTCCTGATAACGGCCATTCTAACTGGGTGAAACAGAATCTCACTGTAGTTTTGATTTTCATTTTTGAAGTATTCATTGACAGTTTATGTTTTTTCTTCAAGAATTGTCTATTCAGGTTATTAGCTCATTTATTTTTTTCTTTTTTGATTTTTTTTACTAACAACTTCCATGATTGTAAACAATATTCCATGGTAATTCGTGTTTAATTTCTGAAGGTCTTTATGGATCCTAGATCCCCTGTTTTTCTCCCATTCTGCAGGCTCGCTCTTCACTCTGGTGATTGTTTCCTTTGCTATACAGAAGGTTCCTACTTTACGTGTTAAATCCCCTTTCTCAGTTCCCGGTATTATTGCCTGTGCTGTCAGAGTCTTTTTCAGAAAGTCTACATATGCCTTCCTCTTGAAGTATTTTCTCTGTGCTTTCAAAGTTTCATGTCTTAAACTAAGGAAATATCTTAACAAATATTTTAACTGAAACTTTAAATTTATATAAGATTAAAAAGGCCCATAGAAATTAGCTAGGGCTGGCAAGTTACAGCAGGTGACAGAAGAGCTAGGAATGGAAGAAGACTTTTTAAATTTGTTTTTGTTTTTGTTTTTTTTTTTTGAGGTAGGGTCTCACTCCAGCCCAGGCTGACCTGGAATTCACTCTGTATTCTCAGGGTGGCCTCCAACTCACAGCGATCCACCTACATCTGCCTCCCAAGTGCTGCGATTAAAGGTGTGTGCCACCACACCCGGCTTGGAAGAAGACTTTTGCAATCATTAATATAGGCTTCTTCACCACCCCTCCTCCATTGGCATAGCTATTCATGATAGAAGATGCACCTATGTTACGTTCCATAGTGAATACCTTAACAGAAAAAAAAATGGGCAAAGACTTAATTAATAGAGCCAAGCTTGGTGGCACACACGCTTACTCACAGAGAAGGTGGAGGTAGTAAGATCACTGTGAGTTCCAGGCCAGCCTGGGACTACAGAGTGAGTGCCAGGTCACACTGGGCTAGAGAGAGATCCTACGTCGAAAAAAAAAAAAATAGACTTAATTAATAAGAAAGTAGCAAAACATAAAAGAAAAATGAAATATTTAAAAACAGATTTTTTTAAATGGCCAGGTCACTAGAATGAAAGGACAAAAACAGGATCTCATATCAAATTTTCAGGACAAGAAATTGGTCTAAAAATTCTTACACTTCTGTTATATATGTCAAGGCCACAGTTTTTCTCAAAGGCAATTTAGTGGTATAAATGAGTATTCTTTGTCTCAGCCATGTTATGTCTAGCATAAAATCAGTGAAGGTATGTGCATAGATTGTGTGTAAAATTTTTTTTATTTTTGTGTGTGTGCATGCATGTGTGTGTGTGCATGCACGCACATTTGTGGAGGCTAGAAGTTGACACTGGGTGCCTCTTCACTTGAGACATGATCTCTCTCACTGAACCTGAAGCTCACAGATCTGGCTAGACTAGCTCTAGCCGGTAAGTGCAGGAATTGCCCATTTCTGCTTTCCCAGCACTGGGATTTATAGATGCCACTATGGACACATCACTGATGTGGGTTCTGGAGATCCCAACTCAAGTCCTCACGTGTGCATGGACCTGACAGTATATCTCCCTAGCCCCATGTATAAAATAGTTCAATACAACATTTTAAAATAGCAAACTTTGTAAATAATTTATTTATTTATTTGAGAAAGAGAGAGAGAATGAGGCAGATATAGAGTGGGAATATCAGGGCCTACAGCCACTGCAAACTCCAGACGCCACCATGGGTACTGGGGAATCGAACCTTGCTCAGTCTTTACGCTTTGCAGGCAAGTACCTTAACCACTAAGCCATCTCTCCAGCCCTAAAATACCAAACCTTGTAAGCAAAATCTATGTCCAAGAATTAGGAGCTATATCATTATATTGTATTATAATTTAATCGAGGAATAATTGGGCAATGTTCACAGCATACACACTTTGTAAAAATAACAATGAAAGAGGAAAGTTAAAAGAGAAATACGTGCCCCCCTCTCTGCTTGCAAATAAATAATATTTCTGAAAATATGTGTAACACTGGGCAGTATGACAAATCTATAATCACAGCACTCAGGAGGCAGAGGCAGAACAATCAGGTGTTCAAGACCAGGCTAAGCTACAGAGCAAGACCCAGTCTCAAAAACAACAAAATAGGCCAGATGTGGTGGTGCACACCTTTAATCTCAGCACTAGGGAGGCAGAGGTAGGAGGATAGCAGTGAGTTTGAGGCCACCCTGAGACTACATAATGAATTCCAAGTCAGCCTGGGCTAGAGTGAGACTCTAACTTGAAAGAAAGGAAGAAAGGAAGGAAGATAGAAGAAAGAAAGATTAAAAATACATATAACAAAGTCTAGAGTGGTTTCTTGTGAGTATGTGCGCATGTATGCACATACGGACACCACGACACCCAATATGGAGGTCAGAGGACAGCCTTGAGGGTTGGTCCATTCCTTCCACCTTGTTTGGAGAACACTTTTTATTGCGTCTCACTGCTGCATTTGTCAAATAGGTGGACTGTGGGTGTCCAGGGAATTCTCTAGTCTCTGCCTCTCATCTCGCCGTAGAAATGCTATGCTGGGATTACAGATGTTAGTGCTGTAGCATCTGGCTTCACATGGGTTGTGGGTCCCTAAACTACATACTTGTGCTTGCACACTAAGTGCATTATCCACCGAGTCTTCTCCACAGCCCAGTTGATGATCTCTTAGTGTTAGGAATGAAGGTTACTTTTGTTACTTTGAAGGTTTTTTATACAGTATTTATTATAACAAACACATTACATTTCACTTTTGAAAGTATTTTTTATTTATTTATTCTCAAGGAGAGAGAGAGAGAGAATGGGTACACTAGGGCCTCTAGCCACTGCTAGTGAACTCCACATACATGCACCACTTTGTGCATCTGGCTTTATGTGGGTACGGACCCCAGGTTGTTAGGCCTTGGAGGCAGGTGTTCTTAACTGCTAAGCAATCTCTTCAGCCCACATATGACTTTTTGTATTTTATTTTAGAGAGAGAGAGACAGACAGACAGAAAGAGAATTGGCCTGCCAGGGCCTCATCCACTGAAATCAAACTCCAGACACTTGCACCACCTAGTGAGCATATGCAACCTTGAGCTTGCCTCACCTTTGTGCATCTGGCTTACATGGGATCTGGAGAGTCAAACCTGGGTCCTTAGGCTTCGCAGGCAAGTGCCTTAACCACTAAGCCATCTCTGCAGCCCACATATTACTTTTCTAATTGGGAAAATATTTTTGTTTTGTTTGATGATTTCCAGGCTGGTATTGAACCCAGGGCCTTATGCATACAACACAAGTAATCTACCACTGAGCAACACCCTTAGCCAGAAAAAAAAAAATACCATTAAGGTAAACATATATGTATCTTGAGAAACAGCAAGGCCTAAAAAGATCATATTAATGAATGAAAGCTCTCTTCCCTGCACACCAGGGAGCTGAGCTGTGCAGGTGTTGTTTGGACTTTGGGTTTGCAGCTCAGTGGTAGAATGCTTTTCTGGTGAGCACAACAAGGCCCTGGGTTCAATCCCTGGGACTAGAAAACAGATGAACATGAAGTGTGCTAAGGTGTGATTGGTATGTGAGTATTTGTGAGTTTAAGGACAATAACCCAGTGGTGGTGATCAGTTGCATCCTGTATTTGGGGGGGGGGGTGTTGGTGTATAACATTTGGCATATTTCCTCTGTCCTTCCTCACTCTCCTGTTTCTACTGTTCTGTGTGGATAGATGCCTATCCTGGGTTGCAGCAGCAAAGAATCGGAGAGCTATTGCTGCTCAGAAATAACCAATTGAAAACTCCTTAGCATGTATTACCAGAGTCAGGTAACATTGCTTCTATTGCAAGAGTCAATACTGCAGAACACTTTGGGAGATTAGGATAGTAATAAATTGAGTGAGAAGTATAATTTGATTCTTTCCTCCTTGGAATTTTCTATTTAGACTTTGACGTTTAGGAATGTTTATATACATTTTCCTGTTTCATCTTATTGTACATATTGCTTTCTTCATAATCCTCTGGAATGTTTGCCTACAACTATCTGAGAAAGTGTGTTACACCTAACAACACTTGCTGAGTGGGATGTGGCTTTCAGGCCTGCCTTTGGGGACCAATTGAAAAATCAAAGGCTAGACTGTAGAAAGGGCACATTTCATTTTATTAAAACTCTTTGAGTAATCTGACCATAATTGGGTCTGATCTGAGTGGTTATCTGATTTGCTGGGTTAAATAATGGGCCTTAATTGAGTCAGTGTCATTTGTGGAGCCTGTACTGCTCTTGCCTTTGTTGCTCCCTCCTTTCTCCTGTTTCCCAATCAACCTTCATTTCTCTTTCTTTACAGAGTAAAGAAGTGGGCCAGCAGCTCCAAGACGATTTGATGAAGGTGCTGAACGAGCTCTACTCGGTAAGTCTATGGGTACACAGCTAAGGGTTGCTTGCTCTTTGACAAGTGAAGGGACATAGCATTTGGCCGCCCATAGCCACAGTCATGTCAGCAGTAGAGGTTGAGAACAGTGCATGGTCCCCTTTGGGGGTGATACACCCATCTCTTTTTTTTTTCACACTTATTTTTCAAAACTGAATGAGTCAAAACTGTGTCTTCATTTGGGGCATCTTTCCAAGGTCAGCCTGGGTCACCAGCACAGCCAATACCATTAGCAGCAAACCAGATACCCCAAACGGAATAGCAGAGAACATACTCTGTGTTATACCATTGCCTATAGGAAAGGATTTATGCTCAAGTTTTGCACCAGACCTAGATTGATCTGTTTGAGATTAGAACAGATGGAACACAGATCTCTAAGTGTTTCCAATATGAAGGACTAGTTCAGGCAGAGAGAACTTTGCAAACTTGAGCAGAAAGGTAGGTTGTGGGCTTGAAGAAGAGAACACAGTGTTTTGCAATGATTGGCACTGCAGGCAGCAGTGCCAGTGGCCGATGTGTGCTTCATGCACCATGAGGTGCTAGGGCTGATTTTGCCCCAGCCATGTTTTATTATAATGAACACACATACACAGGAACTTCCTGCCACCATAAGGAAAATGCTTATGATTTTCACAGACTTTTTTTTCCCAGATTGACTGTGTCAGCCCTGTGTGTCATTTTCCAGAGTTGCCCCAACCCATTTGGAGGTGAAAATGATTTTCTGTTTACTTGTTGCTCTCCCTTTCCTTATTTCCTTTCTTCAAAGAATGAGCAGGCAGTGGTAACAGGCGTCATTGCAGCTGTTAAGTAATAGAGTAGAGCAGTCACCTGACTTGTCTCCAGTGATTCTCAGTTCGTTTTGCCTTTCTATCCTGTGGCTCTTCCTCAGAAGTCCAGTAGCTATGTGGTACCCCTTAGTTCAATGTCCATTTCTGCTAGATGAACTTAAGGCTTTTTAAATGGGAACTTTTTCACACTGGTTGAATTTCTTAAACTTCCAATGTTCACTTCTCTTTGTTCTTTGAGCATCTTCTAGAAACCAAGAACTATGATTTCTTTCTTCTGGCAGAGAATTCCCTAGGTGAGCAAATGACACATTATCATAGGAGTCCTTTTGTTCTTCCTATAAGTATCTTGGGCCTTCGCTATTTGTGGTCGTTTTGGGGAAGAACATGCTGGTTAACCAGCAAATTTCCAAACCAACTCAGATATAGCATGATGTTCTCGCAGTAGGAATTGAGGCAGCAGGGGGAAAATAACACCTGAAGAGCTGTTAACTTTTTACCCAGAATGGTAGATCTCTTCATCAGCTTTGATTTTTTTATTTACTTTATTTATTTATTTATTTATTTTAGGTAGGGTCCCATTCTAGTCCAGGCTGACCTGGAATTCACTATGTAGTCTCAGATTGACCTCGAACTCACAGCGATCCTCCTACCTCTGCCTCCCAAGTGCTGGGATTAAAGGCGTGTGCCACTACACTCTGCTCAGCTTTGACTTTTAAAGTAAGTGAAAGTTATGAGCTATATAAAAATGAGGAAGAAAACCATAGTTCTGTCTGATAAGGGTTAAGCTGAGACTTTAGTCCTCAGAACAGTTGATCTTGGCCAGTTGCTTTTCTGGCCACTATAAACCCATGGTTAATACACAGCATAAAGTCTTCCCACTGGTATTCAAGTGGAGGATTGGCTGAGGATGGTGTCTCCTGTTGTGAGGTGAATAGGTACATTTATAATTTGCCCAAGGCCTAAATAAAATCAGCTGTTTCCCTCTAGTAGATAGTAGAAAGAATAGAGGACATTAGAAAGTGCCAGCAAAGGCAGAACCACCTGGTACAGTGATTCTCAACTAGGTTTACTTTTCTCCCTCCACAGTGGAACATGTGGCAATGTTTGCAGACATTTTTGGTTGTCACAGCTAGAGGACTTGGGGATGCTAGTGGCATCTAACACATAGGTGCCAAGTATGCTGCTAAAAATCAACAATGTTCAGGACTGTCCACTACAACAAAGAATTATCTAGCCCAAAATGTCAATGGTATCAAGACTGAGAAACCTGTGTGTAAAGACTCTAGGCTCCTCAATTAGGCACTCTGAAGTTTACCTTGTCTTGACTGCTAGCTACATGAACTTCCATGGCACTGATGTCTCTAGACTTGCCATGTTCTGGGATCTGAGTACTGTGGGCCAGGAAAACATTGAAGAAGACATATTTCCAAAATACCAGATTGTAGTTAAGAATCAAATGAATATACAGATTCTAGATAGGTCACTAGAAAGGTCACAGAATAGAATTTAAGTTGTTTCTTATTCTTTCTGAATGGCAGATTAGAAACAGTGAAACCCAGTGAAAGAAAACAAAGCACATAAGCTCATACTGCAAGAGAAAAGATTGTACTTGAGTTTATTAAGCCAGGTGAGACTCTCACAGAGAAGCAGGAGAGAACCATGGAGAATCAGCAGCAATCTGAGAGCTGAAACAAACCAAGTGACACAGCAAGTAGTGGAAACCGCCAGGAAGTGCCCCTTCATGCACACTTGCTTTGCAGTGTCAGAAGTAAAGCCAAGTGTGGGGAACAGCTGAGGTGCATGGGAACCATCAGGCAATTTCTCACAGACTCCCCTCCACCATACACCAGGACCTGGAACTCGGAGACTATAGCTAAAGCCAATGGTTTCCACTTGCCCCTATGGCACATAGCCCAACCATGTCAAGCCTAGAGTCTACCAAGGAGGTAACTGAATCCTTAAGTCAGCATAGATAGGCTAGAAATTCATCCACACAGTAACTTGTCTGAACTCGTGGGACAATGCATACCCCAAATCTGATTCTATAGGTTTGAACTGGAGTGGAGATTACACCTTCCTTCTCAGTATAGATTACTAAAAGAAATATTAAAGGAAGGGAAAGAATTCAAAATCCATCTCACAAAGGAAAAATGATGA
Organism: Dipus sagitta; assembly: GCA_036346955.1. NCBI lineage: Eukaryota > Metazoa > Chordata > Mammalia > Rodentia > Dipodidae > Dipus > Dipus sagitta. The sequence continues at coordinate 258,182,307 of CM070770.1, forward strand.
CTGATGTAACTTTTTTTTTTTTATTGTTCAAAATTGTATCTCACTCTAGTCCAGGCTGACCTGGAATTCACTATATAATCTCAGAGTGGCCTCAAACTCGTGGCAATCCTGCTACCTCTGCCTTCCAAGTGCTGGGATTAAAGGCATGTGCCACAACACCTAGCTATTTTTTCAATTTATTGTACTTTTATTCTACTTTGCCTGTTTTGATTGCTTGTTTGTGTGTTATGGTTGATTTTTGTCATTTTTATCTTTTATCACCTATAATCTCCACTCTTTGAGTATAAGTCTCATATTGGTTTTGCTTTTGTTTGTGTATTGCTGTTAGGTTTCAGAATGTTCTGTTTGTTTCTTTACCCATACTATGATAGGTCATTCTAAAACTCTTCCCACACACAACTCATATACTTTCTCATTCCAACCTCTTTTTGTCTTCCTCACTTCCTTATTCCCTCCCCTTTTGTAAGCTGCCATAGCATTAACAACATTCAACATCTGCCGACATAAAAGTATTCCAACCTCCTCCTCCCAGATACCTTTCTCACCTCAATGTTTTTCAGAGCTAATTTGACACTAGTCCCTAATCCTCACCCACGCTACTTCTCGCCCACTTTTAACCTTGGTAACTAAAATCCTAGTATTCTTCATTCCATCCTTATTCATTTATCCTTCAACAGTTGTTAAAATCAAAGCAACGTTTGTTGTTAATTGGATAATATGATATTAACATAGTGGGCATATCTAGTGGCAGTAGTTGCTCCCATAATTACTAAGTTTGTGGACTGAGGATATAACTTCAGAACTATGCACTTCAACTCTGCTAGAGTCTAGCCCCACCTGTGCACTACAAATACTTCAACTGAAAAAATACAGCTGATAAAAAACCCAAGCAACAAAATAGCCCCAGATATGTAAATCCCAGTGAAGCAAAAAAAAAAAAAAAAAAAAAAAAAAAAGACATGTAAAGTTAAGGCATCATTGTTTCTCCAAAACTGACTAATCTCACAGTAATAGCCATTAGTAAGAATAAATTAGATAAAATCCCAGAGAACTCAAAAGAATGATTATAAATATGTCTAAAGATATCAAAGAAGAACACAACTCCTGGATGAATCCCAAGGAAACACACACACACAGAGAGAGAGAGAGAGAGAAAGTGAAAACACCTGGATGAAATAAGGTCAGTACAAAATATTAAAGTGAAATTCAGTAAAGAGAAATACTGAAGAGATAACAAATTGAAATATTGGAAATGAAAAGCACAGTAAGTCAAATTAAAAACTCCAAGGAAAGCTTCACTAATAGAATGGGTAAAGGAAAGGACTGGCTACCTGAACTTAATGACAAGGTGGAAGAATTGGAACAGTCCAGCAAGAATAAAGGTAATTAATAAGAAGATATAAGCAGCACTTTCAAGACTTTTTAAATACTAGAAAAAGACCAAAACTAAGAAGAATGGCCTTAGAAGGAGGAGAATATCAGTCTAAAAGCACAGTAAACATTTTTAACAAAAATCACAGAAGAAAACCCCCCAAATTTAGGGGGAAAGATGCTAATTTAGGTAAAGGAAGCACTTAGAATACCAAACAGAAAAGACCCTCCCCTCCCACCCCATCACATTATAATTAAACTACTGAATATTCAAAAGAAAGTATATTGAAAGCAGCAAGAGAAAAGTAGCAAGTCATTTATAAAGGTCTTTCCCTTAGAATAACAACATTAAAAGCCTGAAGAGTTTGGATTGATGGATTTCAAGTTTTGAAGACTAAAAAAACAAAAACTTGCCAACCCAGATGACAATATATGCAGCAAAGCTATCTGTCATAACAGAAAGAGAATGTAAATCACAAGCACTAAGCCAGCTCTACAGGAGATATGTAAGGGAATCTTTCATGTTAAAGAGAAAAACAAACACATCCATGAGACCTTGGAAAAGAATAAGCTTGAATAATAGTTAACCAGGAGAGGAATAGGAAAATATCAAATACTTATCAACAAAAATGGCAGGAATTAGGGTTGGAGAGATAGCTTAACAGTGAAGGCACTTGCCTGTGAAGCTTAAGGACCCAGGTTTAATTCCCCAGTACCCATGTAAGACAGATGTACAAGGTAGTGCATGTGTCTAAAGTTTGTTTGCAGTAGCTGGAGCCCCTGGCACACCTATGCCCTCTATCTGCCTCTTTCATTTTCCCGCCTTTCCTCCCTCCTTTTCTCTTAAATAAATAAATAAAATATTTTTAAATGGCAGGAACTAATATATACCTTTAAATATTGTCTATGAATATAAATAGTCTCAATTCCCCAATCAAAAGACACAGAATAGCAGGAGGCTGGAGAGATGGCATAGCAGTTAAGGCACTTGCCTGTGAAGCCTAAGGACCCATGTTCTACTCTCCAGATCCCACATAAGCCAGATGCGCAAAGGTGAGGCAACTATAAAGTGACACATGCCCTGTAGGTGGCACAAGCATCTGGAGTTCGATTTCAGTGACTTGAGGCCCGGTGCACCAATTCTTTCTCTTGTCTCTCTCTTACTTACTCTCTGAAATAATTTTTTTTAAAAAAGGATCTTTCTATTTGTTGCCTCCAAGAAATACACCTTATAAAAGACAGATACTACCTTAGAGTGAAAGGATAAAGAAAAGATATTTCAGACAAATTGGAACTAGGAAACAGACAGGTATAACTGTTCTAATATCTTACAAATAAACTTCGGAGAGACGGCTCCTGCTCTACAAACCTGCCACCTGTAGGTCAGATCTCTAACACCTACTTAAAACAGACAGCCTGACACAGTGACCTGCATGACGGCAATAGAATGCAGAGTAAGGAGAATCCTGAAGCCCACAGGCCAGTTAGTCTGGTATTCCTAGTGGCAGTAAACCTAAGGGGAGCACACTGTCTCAAAGTAGAAGGCGAGGACCAACGCTCTGAGATTGTCTTCTGACTTCCATACAAGTATGCACATTAAAAGGGCGGGGGACGTCTGGAGAGATGGCTTAGTGGTTAAGGCGCTTGTCTGCAAAGCCAAAGGACTTTGGTTCAGTTCCCCAGCACCCACATAAGCCAGATGCACAAGGTGGTGCATGCATCTGGAGTTTCTTTGCAGTGGCTGGAAGCTCTGGTGTGCCCATTCTCTCTCTCACTCACTCTGCCTCTTTCTCAAATAAATAAAAAAATAAAATAAAATATTTTTTAAAAAGACAGGCTGGAGGGATGGCTTAGCAGTTAAGATGTTTACCTACAAAGCCAAAGAACCCAGGTTCAATTCCCTAGGACCTGTGTTAGCCAGGTACACAAGGGGGCACACGCATCTGGAGTTCATCTGTAGTGGCTGGCGACCCTGGCACATGCATTCTCTTACTCTCTCTCTCTCTTTCCCTCTATCTCTGTCAAATAAATAAATAATAGAATATTTTTTATTTTTTTTCTTTTCAATTTTTTTATTAACAACTTCCATGATTATAAAAAAATATCCCATGGTAATGCCCTCCTTCCCCTCACTTTCCCCTTTGAAACTCCATTCTCCATCATATCCCTTCCCCCTCTCAATCAGTCTCTCTTTTATTTTGATGTCATGATCTTTTCTTCCTATTATGATGATCTTGTGTAGGTAGTGTCAGGCATTGTGAAGTCATGGATATTCAGGCCATTTTGTGTCTGGAGGAGCACATTGTAAGGAGTCCTACCTTTCCTTTGGCTCTGACATTCTTTCCAGCACCTCTTCCACAATAGCCCCTGAGCATTGGAACGTGTGATAGAGATATTGCAGTGCTGAGCACTCCTGCCACTTCTTTCCAGCACCGTGATGCCTTCTGAGTCGTCCCAAGGTCACTGCCATCTGAAAAGAGAAGATTCTCTACCAAAAGTGAGAGTAGCATTAATATAAGGGTATGAACATTAAGAGAAGTGCTTACTGGGCAGTTTGATAAGCATAGTATATACATTTAGCCAGACAGCAGCAGATGTTATACCCCTAGGGCTCATGACTACCCCTGTTTTAAGTTTTCAATATAAGAGACGTATTCCCTCCCATGGAGCAGGCCTCCAGTCCAGTTAGAGGGCAGGTGGTTTCCACCATGACAAATGTGCCACTATTGCACTGGTTGGCTCATTTGGCCTGGCTGGCCAAATATAAGGCTTGCCGTGTCCACTGTTGAGTATCTTCACTGGTGATACCTCTCTCCCATTGAACTGCATGCAGCATGGCCTCTTCCAGCTTTCTGTCAGCTGGTCTACATGGAGGAGGTTATCAGCTCAGTTCCAGAAGGATTTCCCAGTGGCCTTGCAACCCAAGTATGTGGAGTCTTCAGCAATAGGGTCTTACCATATATTCCTGATGGGAAACCAAGGGCCACGGCAGTGGCCTATAATGTTTTGGGGGCATCAGGGACCTCCCTGGCCAACAACTCACTGGAAGGTATCCCATCCCAGGCACTGAAAATTTTCTAGCAACAATCTATGGCTCCTGAGTGTTCCATTGTCCAAAAAAGTAAGTTTCCATATGATCTATTTATATCCTCTTAGATTTTGATTAGCCTTCCCTCCACCTTTCCTTTACTCAATCTCTTCCCCTGACCTCACTTGGGCCTTTTCACCCTCATTAATCTATTCTTCTACTTACATATATATAATACCATCCTATTAAGTACTCCCCTCCCTCCCTTTCTCTTCCCTTTATATGTCTTTTCTAGCTTACTGGCCTTTGCTACTGAGTTTTAAAGTGAAAATTACAGACCAATCTTTCTGAACATAGATACAAAAATTCTCAAGCAAAGCTGGTCGTGGTGGTGCATGTCTTTAATCCCAGCACTTGGGAGGCAGAGATAGGAGGATCACCGTGAGTTCAAGTCCACCCTGAGACTACATAGTAAATTCCAGGTCAGTGTGGGCTAGAACAAGACCCTACCTTGAAAAACAAACAAACAACAACAACAACAACAAAAATAAAACAAGAAAGAAAAATTCTCTAGCAAATTAGCAAATACTGGCAAAGCAAATTCAGGAACAAATCTAAAAGATCTTTCACCATGATTAATTTGGCTTTATGCCAGACTTACATATGTTTCAACGTATGTAAATCAGTAAGTGTAATACTTTACGTAAATGAGCCCAAGGACAGAAATCACATGATGGCCGGGAGTGGTGGTACACGCCTTTAATCCCAGCACTTGGGAGGCAGAGGTAGGAGAATTGCCATGATTCGAGGCTACCTTGAGACTCCATAGTGAATTCCAGGTCAGCCTGGGCTAGAGTGAGACCCTACCTCAAAAAAACAAACAAACAAACAAAAAAATCACATGATAATGTCAGTAGGTCCAGAGATGGCTTTTGACAAATTCCAATATCCCTTCATGATAAAACTTGTGAAGAAACTGAAAACAGAAGGAAATTATGTCAACATAATAAAGGTTATATAAGGTAAACCTATGGCTAGTATACAAAGCAGGAAAAACCTCAAAGCATTTCCACTAAACCAGGAACAAAACAAGGGCATCTACTTTCTCCATAGTTATTTAATATAGTACTAGAAATCTTAGAAGACAAAAGAAACAAAAAGGATTCAAATAGGAAAGGAAAGAATCAAAGTATCATGAGACTATAATGCCTCCAATAGAAACTTCTGAGAGCTGATAAACACTTTCAGCAAAGTACAAGATACAAAATTTACAGAAAACTCAAGTAGCCTTAATACCAGTGACAATCATGTTGGACTAGAAGTCAGGCAGACAGTCCCATTCATAATTGATAACCCACATCCAAAAAAAGCAAAACTACCTTGGAGTAAGCATAATTAAGGAAGTGAAAGACTTCTACAATGAAAACTTTGTAATGTTCAACAGAAAAATTAAAGAAGACACTAGGAAATGGAAAGACATCCCATGCTCATGGATTGGAAGAATCAATATTTTGAAAGTAGCTATCTTATCAAAAGCAATCTATATATTTAATGATATCGTTATCAAAATTCCAATACCATACTTCACAGAGATAGAAAAAAAATTCTAAAATTTATTTGGAAGCACAGAAGACCTCAGATATTTAAAATGATTCTGTACAAATAAGATAGTAATAATGATAGTAATAATGCTGGAAGTATCACCGTGCCTGATTTCAAGGTATATTACAGAGCCATAGTAACGAAAACAGCAAGGTACTGGCACAGAAACAGACATGTAGAGCAATGGAATGGCATAGAAGATTCAAGTATAAATCCATCCAAACACAGTCATTCATTTTTTACAAAAATGCCCAAAATAGTCATTGGAGAAATGGTAGCATCTTCAACAAATGATGCTAGAAAAGCCAGGTATCTATATGTAGAATGAAATTAGCTCTTTATCTCCATGCACAGGAATGAACTCTGAAATTGCAAGAGGAAACTGTAGGGAAAACACCCAGTTACAGGCTTAAGTAATGTGAATAGGATGCTATTCACTCGGAAAATAAGACCAACAAGTGGAATTCATAAAACTGAAAAGCATCTGCCCAACAAAAGAAACAGTTAATTGAATGAACAGATAGTCTAGGCATAGGAGAGAATCTTTGCTAACTATGCATCTTACAGATCATTAATATCTAGAATATTCAAAGAACTCCTTAAAAAACTCTTAAGTATCAAAAACAATTTTAAAGATGTGCTATGGGCACTGGAAGAATGGCTTAGTGGTTAAGGGAACTTGCTTACAAAGCCCAATGGCCCAGATTCATTTCCCCAGTACAAGCCAGATGCACAAAGTGCGCATATATCTGGAGTTCACTTACAGTGACAGGAGGCCCTGGTGCTACCATCTCTGTCTGCCTCTTTCTTTCTGCCCCGCTGTCTCAAAAATAAATAATTTTAAATGGGCTATGGAACTGAACAGAATTCTCAAAAGAAGAAATACAGATGGCCAGTAGATTTTTTTTTTTAAGGTGCTCAATATCTTTAGCCATCTGGAAAATGCAGACTAAACCTACTCTGAGGTTTCAACTCTTGATTCTGAATAGCTGAAAGTGCGCGCGTGCGCGCGCACACACACATACGCACACACAGATGATGATAAATGCTGATGAGGGTAAGAGGAGCCCTTACTGACTATTGGTAAAAGTACAAACTGATGCAGACATTATGGAAATTGGTGTAGAGGTTGTTCAGAAATCTGAACATTGAACTTCCCTGTGACCCAGCTATACCAAAAGGGTTGTATGTTACCACAGGAATACTTTCACACCCATGTTCATAGTTATTCTAGTCACAATAGGTGGGAAATGGAATCCGCTTCTACATGCCCATCAGCTGATGACTGGATGATAGAAATGTGGCACATATCACAATGGAATTTTATTCAGCTATGGAGAAATAGAAAATTAATAGGAAAATAATAGAACTTGAAAATATTATACTGTGAGGTATCCCATGCTCAGAAAGACAGGTGTTTCATGTAGGTCCTAGCTACAGTGAGTGACTATAAACGGCAGGAAATTGGAAAGGGGCTATGGGAGGGGAAAATATGGGAGAAGCATTAAGAGGCCTGGGACAGTAGAATAGAATACATGTGAATACTGGCTGTGGGAAGGCTTATATATGTATTATGGGAGTGTATGGGATGGAGGGAATGGAGGGTGAGGGTCAATCAAAACTAAGGATGTATGAAAAAGCCATAAGGAAACCTACTGTTTTGTAAGCTAATTAGAAATATAGTTTTACCCCTTTAATCCTAGCACTTGGGAGGCAGAGGTAGGATTGCTGTGAGTTCAAAGCCACTCTGAGACTATGTAGTGAATTCCAGGTTAGCCTGGGCTAGAGTGAGACCCTACTTCAAAAAACTAATATATATATATATATATATATATATATATATATATATATATTTAAGAACTTTTTTTTGGTAGGGTGAAATTAGGCTAGGACTGGTCTAAAGAAAGGGCCCCTGACATTAGGATAAGTAATTGTTGCTATCTGCTGGTTAGCCTAGGCCTGAAGAACTTCCTGAGACATAGGATCATCAGTGCTTTAGTTAGTACCAGGAAAGTCCTAAGGAGAGCAGGATGATTAGTCAGCCTGCATGGGAGAATGGTTTCCTCAAGTAGGAAGTTGAGATAACTGTATACTGCCTTTCTGAAGGGACTTTCTGTATACACTCTCTCTTAGAGGAGTTAGGAAGAGAACTAAGGAGAGCTTCTTGTGATGAGCTTTCTCCGTATTTGTTCTGCTTAAGAAAGCAAGGGGGACTGGAAGGATGGTTTACCAGTTAAGGCACTTGCCTGTGAAGCCTAAGGACCCAGGTTCCATTGCCCAGGACCCACGTAAGCCAGATGCACAAGGTGGTGCATGCATCTGGATTTCATTTGTAGTGGCTACAGGCCCTGGTGCACCCATTCTCCTCTCTTTTCCTTTCCTTTCCTCTTTTCTCTTCTCCTTTCTCTCCTTGCAAATAAATAAAGTATTTGAAGGAAGGAAGGAAGGGAGGAAGAGAAGAAGGGAGGAAGGGATGGCCCTGTGGGCAGTAGGAGTTATTTGTGGGCGCTGGAGCAAGAAGTCAAGTATATAAAAAGCCCTCCAGATTTTTCATTGCTCTTCTATCTTTGCGTCGGCCTTTAAGATCCATGGATAATTTGTTTTCAGGGACAAATTACCTGAGGATGGCACTACTGTAGGACCCTGCTAAGCTTTATAAGCCAAGGAAATAGTTCAGGTGGTTCTAAGTGAAGATACCTTTGGACAAAAGGCACAGAGTCCCATCATCAGTAGCTAGCCACTCTGCACCCTCTTTTTTTTTTTTTTTTTTTTTTTTTTTTGCCTGAAGGACCTTTGAATTCCCTGACTTGGCATTCTGTTCTAGGGGCTGCTTCCAACAGCTGCTGTTTAGAGAGCAATCCCAGGAAGCGTTCTTCGACACAGTTTTCCCCATAGAATGAGCTGGCTAGCTTGTAAGCCACGGGGTAAGTGGCTTTCATGTTCTAGCTGATGCTTAGGAATGCCTTTGAAGTCAGAGGACAGCACTTCTCAAAGAACTCTGCCTCAGTTGTACACAGAGGCTGTGTCTGGAAGAGCTCAGGAAACCTTCACAGGAAGAAATTAATAGGGAGGCAGGGAAACCACATAGATTGACTGATTATGATGACTCGAGGAAATGTTTAACCCAAGAAAGAAAGGGGAGAGAGGTTTTGGAACACCCTGGGACTGTCATCACCCCAGAGGGTTTGTGCTTCCATGCTAATATGTTTGCATGTACTATGTACGTACGTACACTTGACGTGGTGCAGCAGCTGATTGCAAAGCTACTTCAGACTGATATTCAGCACCTGTGCCCTTTAAGGACAGTAGCAGCTAATCGTCCCCCAGTTCTGTAATCTGTTTGACTAGGCACTAGGGATACAATGACAAATCAGAGACATCCCTAAAATCAAGACGTTTAGTTTTAATATGGGAGGACAGACAAGTAAAACTTGAGGCGAGAAGAGCTCTTATATGTGGACAGGTGGATCAGGTTCCTTGGAGAGGCACTTGAGTCTTAACTGCCAGGAACGCCTGAATTGTTCTCGACATCTGCTCTTGCACTCGGCACCCAGGCCGTGTTTCTCCTTGCTGTTCCCATCTCATTCATCTCTCTGGGGCTGTTTTCAGTGCTTTCTTCTCTGTACACTGTTTCCTCTAAATTGGTGCTTTTGGTTTTACTTATTTTGGGAAAATATGAAATTTTTCCTGAAATATCTGGTAATCTTCAGATGCTTGCTCATTTTGAAGTGAAGCATATATGACATTTCCCAAACATGAAAAACTATAAAAGATGCGGTGCTGTTCCTTAAGAATTTAATTTCTTAGAGTAGATAAACTTTTTGCTCTTGTTAATGAGAAAGCTCTTTAGGGGAAAGGAACAATATAAATTGCTCGTTTTATTATTCTGTTTGTTACATTGTGACACTTCTCATTTCTTTGCTCTTCTATGTTCATTCATTGTGTTCTTTTTAACATGAACTGCACAAAATAGAAAATCACTCTTTAAAATAATCAGTTTTGCAATTATTTATTCTCATGCTTAAATTCCTTGTTCACATTTGGGTGAAAAAGAGAAAAAGGATCCCCTCATGTGGCCTTCTTCAGTAAGGTAACAGCTTCTTTCCTCCTGCTGCTGAGCCAGCCTGGTGAACTCAGGGTCTGTTGAGAAAACTTAGAAAGGCCCATCGACAGAGTATGAGAACTGCATATGGCAGCTTATGTCAGGCTGAGAACAAGATGAAACAAGCCGGGTGTGGTGGTGCATGCCTTTAGTCCAAGCACTCCAGAGGCTGAGGTAGCAGGATTGCCTTAAGTTCAAGGCCAGCCTGGGGCTACAGAGTGAGTTTCAGATCAGCCTGGCTAGAGTGAGACCCTGCCTTGAAAACAAAGCAAAACAGAATAAGATGAAACTTATAAAATATTCTGTATCTAAAGTGAGATGTAATTAAAACTTAATATATTTTCATTTTATTTGTTCTCTATTCCTTCCTCCACTCCATATGATCCTAAGAGATTAATATACCCACAAAGTTCCATGTTTTCTCCATCTTGGCACCATTTGCATTTTGGACCAGATAACTGTGTTTTGGGACTGTACTGTGTATTCTTGTCTCTCCCTACTAGAAACCCCAAGTTGCAATGAAAACAATGTCCAGACATTGCCAAATGACCTCTGGAGTTCCAAACAGCCTCTAGTTGAGTTACTACTCTAACTGAAGTTTCTAAATGAAATCAGTTTCTATTTTCAATATTCCCTTGCATATTTTTATTTTTCCTCCCAACTAATTCAGCTCCAGTCCTCTGTAGTCACTGTTTCTTAGTGGCCAACAATGTATAGACTTTGGGGCTGAGGAGATGACGTGGTATGGTGACGTGCTTGCCAAGCCAGCGTGAGGGCCTGACTTCAGATCTCCACCACTCATGTGAAATCTGAAATCCCGTCACTGGGAAAGTAGACAGGATGATTCTTTGGGCTAGGTAGCTGGCTGGCTAACCTCGCCAAATTGCCAGGCTTGTGGACTCAGTATGAGACACCCAAAATAAATAAATAAATGACTAATGATAAGGTAGAGAGCAATTGAGGAAGACACCTGACATTAACCTGTGGCCTACACACACACACACACTCCCTCAAAGAAAATTTAAAAAGAATATAGCTTGGAGTTAGATGGACCTAGGTTTAAATCCTGACTCTCATTTACTAGCCATGTGAGTTTGTATATCAAAGTTAATTTCTTTGAGCCCATTTCCTTATCAGAGTAGAAATAATAAAATGCTCTGTATCTAAAATGAGACATAATTGAGGCTCTCATACACTTGCATTTTGGCAGTACTTCATCGAGTTATTGTGAGCATTAAATTAGGTGGCACACGTGAAGTCTGACACACAGCATGCACTAAGTGGTAGAGCTTAGTATTAATATTGAACCCTTGCTTTCTTCTATTCTTCATCCACAAACACGTACACACATACCCACTCCTGCACTTCTGTTTCTCCTCAAAGCACTCTTATGGTGTCAGACATTCAGCACTCTTGAGCTGCCAGTTGCTTGGTTTGTTATCAAGCATTTAACTCCCACATAGTCTGGAGGCTCCTTGTGAGGAAACAGAACACTGCAGCAGAGGAAGGCCCTGTGTGGCTGGAAGTAGTATATTTTGGAGGACTGGAAATAAGGAAGCTCAGATTCAGGCTTCCTGGCCTTCTTGCTCAGAAACAGGATTGGATCCTAAATCATGACTTTTTTGGGGGGAAGGGTATTTTTATTCGTGGAAAACCTCAGTTGTAGCCAGGTGTGGTGGCACAGGCCTTTAATTCCAGCACTCGGGAGGCAGAGGTAGGAGGATCGCCATAAGTTCAAGGCCATCCTGAGACTACATAGTGAATTTCCAGTCAGCCTGGGCTAGAGTGAGACCCTACCTCAAAAAAAAGAAAGAAAGAAAGAAAGAAAGGAAGGAAGAAAGGAAGAAAACCTCAGTTATAGTCCATGTGGATATTACTCTTTCCCAGTCTATTACCTGAATTGTTCAGATCTACAGTCTTTACAGAATCCTTTTCTAGTCGGTAGAATGAGTAAAGGTGTGTGTGGTACTTGCCACAAAGCCACGAATACACCATGTCTTCATAAATGCAGCTGTTGTTGATACTGTCCTTTGAGGGAGGCTTGCTGTGAGCTAGGGTGTCTTGTGTAGAGAAGCAGGCCAGTAGAGAGAGCTTTTGTAGCCTCTTCCTCTTCCTCATTGTACATTTGAGCAGTACAGACGTAGCGGCTACTTCTCAGGCCACACTGCCCTTTGCCCTTGAGCTCTAAGGGAAGTGTTCTTATTTTCTGTCTTCAAGGTATTATAAGTAAGCAATAGAAACCACTGGGCCAGTGTAAGAGACGTGCTTAACAAAGGATAATAAATAGGAGTCCACAATACTCGATGAAGAAACGCGCAGTCATTTCACTAAAATGCCGTACTTGCTCATTCCCATTACTGGTTTCCTGTACTTTGGTGTGGTCCTTAATTTATAATATTTTCTGATCCTAACGTTTCTGACGACCCCCCTCTCCATGAGAATGAGACCATTGCTTCGTGTAGGAAAGGTCCAACTGAGATTTGTTAGTCTGTAAAGCGGAGTTGACCCCATTGGCTTGACCTTTAGGGTGGGGGTGGGGAATGTCTTGCAGGTCATGAAGACATATCACATGTACAATGCCGACAGCATCAGTGCTCAGAGCAAACTAAAGGAGGCAGAGAAGCAGGAGGAGAAGCAAATTGGCAAATCAGTGAAGCAGGAAGACCGGCAGACCCCACGCTCCCCTGACTCCACAGCCAATGTCCGTATAGAGGAGAAACATGTCCGGAGGAGCTCCGTGAAGAAGATTGAGAAGATGAAGGAGAAGGTAAGTGTGCTCCGGCAACTGGAGTGGTAGAAGGAATATGCTGAAGGCAAGATTGACAGTAAGATCAACCAAGAGCTGAACAAGGGCACTCTGGGCTCCTTCCGTATCTGATAACCAAAGGAACCCTTCCTCTGCCTTGGCAGGAACCCTGGGTGTTAGGAAAACTTGAGCACATGGACTCCAAGGTTTTAACCTCAAGCAGATTGACAAGAAATAGGAGCTGCCTTTCCCAACCCATTTCCAGATCAAGTGAAGTCTCCTGTTGGTTTGGGAAGTCAGGAGAGGGGGTGGACCTTGTGCTTTGGCTTTAGATGCCACGTGTTTAGGGGTAGAGGTAGTGGTATCTCCTCCAGGGTGACGGAGCAAAGGTAAAGAATGCTCTGTGAAGATACCATCAAAGTAGGGCATACATTTGAAGTAGGAAGCCTCATTAACCTTTCCTGAATTGATCTACATTATGCCCTTGAATCTCATTAATCAGAATTAGAACCCAATTTAAAACAGTCGTGCACAGGGAGTAGCAGAACAGTGATGGTTCTTGAATGTTCTGTTCTTTCCTCTCTCAGGGAACAGGATCCCCTTTAACAAAAAAGTAAAAGTGAACTTCTGTTTCCTTTTCAGCGCCAAGCCAAGTACACGGAGAATAAGCTGAAGGCCATTAAAGCCCGGAATGAGTATTTACTGGCTTTGGAAGCCACCAACGCATCCGTCTTTAAGTACTACATCCACGACCTGTCTGATCTTATTGACGTAAGTACTTAAAGCTGGGGAGGGTGGGCCAGGGCCACCTCTTGCCTGGTTTCAGCCGCCTGGTCACACATTTACCAGTTCTGTTTTTCAGACATCTGGAGTGCTTTGAGCCCAGTTAGGGAGATAGTAGCCATGATCCATTAGGGCTTGTAAGGCAGGTACACGATACACTTGGTCTCATTCACTCCTCACAGCATTCTCAAGAGAAAGGTATCATCTCTTTTTTTATTGATTAACATTCAGAGAGTTTAGATGATTTATCCAGAGGTAATAAATGACAGACAAAATTAACACCTATTTCTGATACCTAAACTCATGTCAACTGCTATGCTTCTGTCAGGAAACAGTCCTTAATGCCATAGTGTGTGACAAGAGGTAAAGAGTTAGAATGTCACACTTCACATTTGTGCAGCACTGAATGTTTCTCAGGTTTACCTCATTTGATTGTCAAATCACCATTATGGACAAACAGTGCTGTCTTAGTTTGTAGATGAAGTTAGTGGTCCAGAAAGGTAAGAGACGACTTCCCTGCAGTTATAGGTTTACAGTGTGCTACAAACTAGAGTCCTATCTGGAAAGTATACAGATGCGAATAACACTACCTGTTCTGTTTTTGAGATGCGGCATAAAGATGATGGAGAAAAACCAAGTGGTAGGAACATAGATTTTTCAGACATAACCTGCTGTCTTTGGCCTTATGAGTTCGTTTTAGCTTGGATCACTTGTTGATTCCCCTCAAGTCTTAGAATGTCTGTCTACAGAGAGCAGCCTGGCCCAATCCCTGAGTCAGCCCTATGTGAAGCTACGTAAGCATACCCACTTTCACATCTCCCTCAAGTCATCAAAGCGGGAGGCTGGAGCCAGCTGATTGAGCACCCGCAGCCCAGTCCCCTGGGGCTTCAGCAGTACCCTCTCCGAGGCCAACATTGGGTTTTGGTTCTTGGCAGCAGCAACTGGGCTTTGCAAGTCACTGGCCAAACAGTTCGTGCTTGCCTGCTCTGGTCTCTTCCCAAGCAAGCCTGCCGTGCTGTGTAATGGCAGACGGGGTCTGGTCCCAGATTCACTGTTGCATCACTGGCTCCATCAGCTAGGCTTGCCACTGAACTCTCTGGGAACTGTTTTGTTTCCTGCCTCCCCACTCCTAGAAAACGTAAGACCTGGACTAGATTGTTATGCTTAAATCTAGCCCACATCATAGTTTCCTGGGGAACGTTTCTAAAATACAGACTCTTGTCTCCCTTCGGCCAGGGAGTTTTGATTCAGTAGGCTTTAGCCTCTTAGTGCCCTGGGTGTCATCATCTGACTGGGTAAGTAGAGCCCTGGTCTCTGTTCAGGTATCTCTTTATTCTTTCAGCTTGTTGATGCCAATCTGAACACTGTCCTACAATGGAGGTCAGAGCCCTAAACCAGATCTTTCTTCGCCTCAGGACAACAGCTCTTGCTATTGGGAAAGGCTTGTTCTCAGTATGAGGAAAAGAATCACTTCTTTCTTATGCTCACTGTCTTTTGTTTATTTGGTGACTGAATAGATGAATGAGTGAATGAAATTAGACCAGACAGAATGCTACACCTCTTTTCCTAGTTTTCCCTCTTTCTTTTGCCCCCAGAGAATATCCTTACCAGTTTTAATAAAATGCTTACCTCAAGGGAGAAGAGAAGCTACTGCTGTGTTAGTCACACCTTTGTAATCTATAGGCCTTTCGTCAGGTATGAGCAGGTGTTTTAAAATCAGTGTAAGGGGCTAGGGAGATAGCTAAGTGGTTAAAGGCACTTGCTTACAAAGCCTGACACCTGGGTTCAGTGCCCCAGAACCCACATAAAGCCAGATGCACAACATGGCACATGCATCTGGAGTTTGTTTACAGTGGCAAGTGGCCCTGGGGCTCCCATACACACATACTCTCTCTCTTTCTCTCTGTGCCTCTTTCTGTCAGATAAATAATTAATCAGTAGAAGAAGTAAGTTATTTTGCACCTTTTTTCATAGCTAACTAATGGCTTATTAAGAAGCAAACTTTCCAGATGGAGAATTGGCTCATCAGTTAGAAGTGCTTGCTTATAAAGCCTACTGGTCCAGGTTTAATGCCCCAGTACCCACATAAAGCCAGTTGCACAAAGTGGCACATGCCTTTGGAGTTTGTTTGCAGTGGCAAAAGGCCCTAGCATGCCATTTTCTCCTTCTCCTTCTCTGCTTACAATTTTTTTTTTTTTTTTTTTACAAAAACAGCCAAACTTGGGCTGGAGGGATGGCTTAGCAGTTAAGGCATTTGCCTACAAAGCCAAAGGACCCAGGTTCGACTCCCCAGGACCCATGTTAGCCAGATGCACAAGGGGGTGCATGCATCTGGAATTCATTTGCTGTGGCTGTTGGCCCTGGCACACCCAGTCTCTCTCTCTCTCTCTCTCTCTCTCCCTCCCTCCCTCCCTCCCTCCCTCCCTCTTTCTCAGTCAAATAAATAAATGAATAAAAATAATTGTTTTGAAAAGAGCCAAATTTGAAAAAGGAGGGGCGGGGAGAGCTAGAAAGATGGCTTAGCAGTTAAGGCACTTGCCTGCAAAGCTTAAGGACCCATGTTTAACTCTCCAGATCCCACGTAAGCCAGATGCACAAGGTGACGCAAGTGTGCAAGGTCGCACATGCACACAAGATGGTGCATGCATCTGGAGTTTTCTTGCAGTGCCTGGAGGCCCTGGCATGCCAGTTCTCTCTTGCTTGCTCACTCTCCCTAGCTCTCTCATTTAAAAAAATAAATCTAATAAATTTAATAAAAAGAGTGGGCTTTCACAAGATGTAGTGTAAAGTAGCACTGGAAAAGAAGTCAGCCAGCCTTCTTAATACTGAAGGGCATGGGTCTAGGGCATAGTTAGCAGGTGCATGGTAATAGGCAGGTCCTAGGCATGACGGATGTATTCTTCTGTCTCATGCTTCTTGTTGATTTGGGTTTTGTTTTTTATAGAATAAGGAAAAGTTAGTCACTCTTTTTAGAAAAATTTGATAATCCTATTGTTCTCCATAAATGTTCAGTATATAAGGTAAGGTTGTATGGGGTAAAAATGGAATATATAATAGTTTTATCCTGAGCTGTATTCATAGACTCCAGGTTTTTCAAACCATGGGTCTCAATTTATTAAAGGAGCTCTGAAACACAGTTATAGGTTTGCCCTATTGTTTGAAATGAATAGTCCAGACTTGAAAGGGGAGACACTGTCAGAATGTACCACCCTAGTGTATAGCTAAGCTTTAGTCTGTGAAACTTTTATGTCGGGTATGTGTGTGTGTTTATTTGCCCATAGGTAGTGGCAAGTGTGTGTGTGTGTGTGTGTGTGTGTGTGTGTATTTTCAAGATGTATTTCTTCCTGTGAGCTGATTTTCAAAATTATGTGAAGGTTACTATATTAAGAGCAGAGGAAGGTCTTTAAGATCCAGAAGGACAGGAATCAAGACGCATTTTACCTTAAGTAATAATATGTAGATAAGCACATAATACATTGAAAAACAAGAAGAGGATGATCCCCTAAGCCAAGATTTGCTGTTTAATTTTGTGCCTTTTAAATATTCTTTTAATATATCATTTTGCATATAATGACTGAAGTTGAGTGCTACAGTTTCAAGAGTTTAGACAAATTTTTGCACTTTTGTAACCCGTATCTTTATCAAGATGCAGAATAAATACCTTGTCCCAGTCATGTTGGCACACTCCTGCAATCCCAGCACTTGGGAGGTGGAGGCAGGAGAACTACAAGTTCAGTACTGCCATGAGTTGTGAGACCCTTACTCAACCACCAAGAGGGAAGGAGGGAGAGAGAGAGAGAGGGAATGAGGGAGGGAGGGAGAGAGAGAAAATATGAATATGAAAGACACATTCTCATCATTTGAGAAAATTCTTACTCCCTCCCTTCCCCCAAGACATCATTGTTAGGACTTCTTTCAACCATAGCCTAGTGTTGCCCATTCATGAATTCATGAAGATGACACAGTATATGATTTTTGTGTCTGATTTCTTTTGCCCATTATGTTTTTGAACACCATCCATGTTGCTTCCATTAGGTCATTAATTTAATGCCTTTTTTGCTGATTTGTACAACAAAAAGAGGCAGCACTGTCCTGTGGCAATGAACCAACAACAAAGCAGGAGAGGGGAGCCTGGATATCCTGATCTCAAAAGTATCTAGAAGTTGCTTCAAGTCATGGGATGTCTTACTGCAGTCCATTACCATTATACTGACATAAGAACCAACTTCTTTTTGTAGCATAGTGTAAGAATTAAACTCAGACTGAGGCATCAGATATAGTGAGAACACCTTGACTGCAGGCCACAGAGACATAGTGAGCTTACAAGATAGTACCTAAGAACCATAGGCCCATTGGAATGTCATTTTCTGTGCCTGTACTCCTTTGTCTCTCATCCTAGGAACAGATGGGTAACTGAAGAACAGGGCATTGTCCCCATGCATAGCTGGAGTGTTGTGGGTACCATGCATGTGGATACTTTGTGACACCATGTGAACCCAAGTTGGACATGAGAGAACTTAGTTCTCCCAATATGAAATTTTATTAAAGACATTATTTTTCTCGTCTGTATGAACTTGCAATGATCATATGAAACACCCATTGGTCTATGATAGGTCTTCTCTAGAGTCTGTGAGTATGAATATCATCTGGTATAGGGTTAATGAGCTTTCACACATTGTAAAACTTTGATTTCTTGGGAGCTGTGGAGATGGCTCAGAGGCTAAAGGTGCTTGCTCCACAAGCCTTCTGATCAGAATTTTGTTTCCCTAGCATCCACTTAAAGTTGGACATAGTGTTGCACATGTAATACCAACATGTCTACAGAAGTGAGAAGGTGGAGTTAGGAGAATCACAGAGCTTGCAAGCTAGCCATCCTGGCTTTCCAAGCAGCAAAATAGCAACAAGAGTGACCCTGTCTCAAAGGATGTAGACATGAGAGGACTAACACCTCAATGTCCTTTGACTTCCACATGCATGTCCTCTCATACAAACAATAATAATAATTTTATTTTTCCTGGAAGAGTTTCATCAAACATTTGTGTAATCCAGAAATAGCTTGGAGAACCTAGTATGACCAATGAACTCATCAAAAGCCATGGAAAGTAAACTTTGTCCCCACTGCGAGCAAAATAGCTTCTTGCCTTTACTCATGGGGTTTCCTGAGAAATCCTCAACTCTCTTATACCTAACTTACCAGATAGTGCCTCTTCACTGAAGGTTCAGTTTTGCCTCTGCAGTAGACAGCCAAGGCTCTATAAATCCTACTCCAAATCCCCGAGGTGAACTGAGGCATGGAGAAGGGTGGGGCGATCACCACACACTGATTCATGGGTAAGGAGGCTACAGAATGGTCACACAAATAGAGGCAGCATTGCACCTTAGGCAAGTAACCTGCTTCCTTAGACCATGCACGACAAAACAAAAGCTTCCATGGCTGCATCCACATGGGTTAGAATTCAACCTGTGTCCATGTTTTCCTAAAAGGCTGGAACCCATGCATATCACACCAGTCAGCCAAACTTTATTGAATGCCTGATAGGAATGATGTAAATAAGGGGAAGATACTGGCTGAGCTCTCAAAACACTTGCATTCCAGTCAGGGTGATATGAAATGGAGGGTCTGGCCATGGAGATGTGTGTTCTGGGTCACATTGAGGATGAGTGTAGTTCCAAGTGGAGGCCAGTGTGTCATAGTGGCTAGGGATGCAAGGTTGGCTGGCTTCCCAGAGACTGAGGATTTAATTTGGATCTTGAAGATTAAGCCCAATTCTAACAAGTGAGAGGAGAAGGGGACCTTTCAGGAAAAGAAACGCTAGGAGCTAGCTGAAGGGTAGAGTCAGTGCGCTGGAGGATGCGGTGCTGTTTGCTGGGGTGATTTCCTTGTGTGTACATGGATTGCCAGCCCGCCTCACCACAGCGTGTGAGGCTCCTGCTTTCCCTCTCTCTGAGGTTCCAAGAGCTGAGTTAGCTGTTGATTAGAGAACCAGGCTTTTCTTACACTACCTGCTAATAGAAATGACGTCATTGGAGTTTAGCGGAAGGGGCTGAAAAAGGACATAAAGGCATATGATGTTGAGTTGGGAAGACTGCAGACAGATTACAGTTTTCCTGTCTGACCTTGCTCAAGTTATTTAACTTCACTCAGCTGCAGCTGGTCTGGAAAATAAAATAATACTGACTTCGTTGGGGTAATTATGAAGATTAAAATGTAGAATGTTTATAGCACACCTTAGCATGCTGCTGGGCATATAGCAAACATTCCAGTTGAACAGAAGCATTCACATGTGCAAATTGAGGAAAGTGGGTTTTCTCTTGGGAGGAGGGAATTTTAAGATTGTTTAACAGGAGCATAATAAAAGTTGGATTTTAGGGGCTGGGGAGATGGCTTAGTGGTTAAGGCCCTTGCCTGCAAAGCCAGAGGACCTAGATTCAATTCCCCAGGACCCATATAAGCCAGTTTCATAAGGTAGCACATGCATCTGGAATTATTTGCAGTGGCTGGAGGCCCTGGTGTGCCCATTCTCTCTCTCTGTCTCTCTTTCTCTCTCTCCTCTCTCTCAAGTAAATATAAATAAATAAGTATTTTAAATAGATATATTTTTTTAAAGTTGGATTTTAGGACAGTGAGACAGATGCTGTTGTAAGACAAGGGTGTGAATTAGTATAGAGGTAGTGAGAATAGAGAGGAAACTTTCTAAACTAAAGATTTCTGACGGGCACCCTGACTCCTCTTAGCTCTCCCTCCCCTCTTCTACTCTGTACCATACTGTGGGTGGTATTTCTTCTGACTACTTGACCTACAGGCATAGAGTTTATCTCAGGGTCTACAGAGAGCTAGGCAGAAGGATATGCACAAGTTCAAGGGCAGCCTGGTGAGTTCTGCAGCAGCTCTCAGAGGAGGACGGCCCTGCATGTGCAGCGTCCCAATCAGCCGCCTTTGTCTAGCTTCCATTTGCTGTCCCCAACCCCCACTCCCCTCAAATGAACTGAATGTCTTTTCATCCTCTGGCTGTACTTTTGCTGTAACTGCTGTTACTCTGCTGAAGCCAGGCACCTGCCAGAGCCTGTTGGCACTGAACCCAGAGCTCAGCCCAGTGTATGCTCCACTGCCGAGCTTCTTGTCAGATGCCTGGGACGAGAAGACCTGTCACATGCTTTTTCTTCTCCAATAGTTACTGTTGTTGATGTGATCATGATGAGAGGAAAGGCTGAGGGGGGATTAATTTGCTGATTATTTATGCAGTGAAATTACAATCAGGCAGATGGTCTCACTCTATCCATGGATTTTTCTCTGACATTTCTTCTCGGGCTCTGGACATCAAAGCTGCTTAAACAATACAGGTGATAATTGATGGCCAAGGAATTTGGATCTTTGGGTCTCTCTTGGAGGAGAGAGTGTCACACTGTTACAGAATGCTATTACTGAGAACAGCCTCAGGGATTACATTAATCCAAGGATTCTTCAGACCTTTTCTTTAACAGAAGAATTTTTCTTTCAAACCAGTCCTTATATAAAATCCCAGTTTGTTAAATGGAAAAATGAGCAGGGTGGTCTTTGGTTGAAGGAGAGATTCAAAAGCTCTAAGTCCTACTAGTTGAGTTGCTCTTGTCAAGGGTAGTCTGAGTACTGACTAGAGAGCTCTCTGGTCTTTAGCTTGAAAAGCACTAGCTTGTTCACATCTGAGGAGACAGGCTTAGGGATTGGGGTAGCTTTGCCAAGGTAGCTTGATTCTGACTCCATTGTTGGTTTTTGTTTGAGACAAGGTGTCACATATCCCAGACTGGCTTCAGACTTGGTACATAACCAAGGATAACCTTGATCATCTGATCATTCTTCCACCTCCTAGGTTCTGGGATTGTAGTATACCACCACACCCAATTTATGCAGTGCTGGGGATTGAATCCAGGACCTCATTCTTGCTAGGCAGACACTCTGCCAACTGATCTACATTACCAGCACCCACAGCCCCTATAATTGCCTCTTTAATAGCGTGTGTGGGTGTGGGTGGGGGAATATATGTTTGGTATATGCATATTTATGTGCAGATATGTGCACCCACCCATGCATACACATGTAGAGGTCAAAGAACATTGGGTGTCCTCTACTCTTCATTGGTGTGCATTCTTGAAACGGGGTCTCTCACTGAACCCAGCTGACCAGCAAGTCCCAGTGATTCTCTGACCTCCACCTCTCACAGGACTAGGGTTACAGGTGTGCATAGCCACACCCAGCCATCTGTGTAGAGAATTGAACTCAGGGAGTCTTAGACCCTCACAGGCCCTCATGTTTACGTCATAAGTGCTCTTACCCACTGAGTCATCTCCCCAACATCACAGAATTTTTTTTTTCTTTTCATTTTT
Organism: Dipus sagitta; assembly: GCA_036346955.1. Taxonomy (NCBI): domain Eukaryota; kingdom Metazoa; phylum Chordata; class Mammalia; order Rodentia; family Dipodidae; genus Dipus; species Dipus sagitta. The sequence continues at coordinate 258,204,300 of CM070770.1, forward strand.
GCTATAGAAAAATCAGAGCCCATTACATGGTAAAAGTAACACATTTAGACTTTGTTCATATTATGAATATTGTTTCTGTCAGGCAAGTACTTTAGTACAGCCTTTCTACTCTGCTGCTCAGGCTTATTCCAGAATGCTAGAGGTTGATGTCCTTGACTCAGAGTCAGCGTTCTATGCTCTTCTTCCACGTGCCAAGAGCTGAATTGGTGTAGATTTACTTCTATTGTAGCACTCCCAATTTTTAATTTATTTAAATATTTTTATTTATTTGTTAGAGAATGAGAGGGAATATGGGCACATCCGAGCTTCTAGCCATTGCATACAAACTCCAGATGCATGCACCACTTTGTGAATCTGTCTTTATGTGGGTACTAAGGAATCAAACCTGGGCTGGCAGGCTGTGTAAACAAGCGCCTTTAACCACTGAACCATCTCCCCAGCCCAGCACTATGGATTTTTAACCCCTGAGTGTTGCAATGGGCTGGCATGCTTAGTATGTAGAACTTAACCATAGCAATTTTCAGGGAATCGTTGGCAGGCTGCCTTGTTGTTGAATTTTGTCATAATGGCATCCCAAATAAATCTGAAAATAGAACAGAATTCTTAAACTCTCAGCTCTACTTGGAATCATGGAATAGTGCTGAGCAGCCCTTGATTAACTCATGTCATTGGGTCCTTGTCGATGCTCTTCCACCTAGCCCCCTCGGCACTCTCCAAGGTGTGACCTCTAAACACTGACCTGGGAGGTAAGAACGGAGACATCTCACCCATGTCTCAGAAAGCTGTTACCTTTCCTTCTACTGCATTCAGTTCCTTAGTGTGGTCAGACGTGCCCTGAGGACCACCTCCCTTTTCTGCAGGCCTTGAGCTATCTGTGGAATGTTCATGTGCCTTCTCCTTTCCACAGCAGTGTTGTGACCTAGGCTACCATGCTAGCCTGAACCGGGCCCTGCGCACCTTCCTGTCTGCTGAGTTAAATCTGGAACAATCCAAGCATGAGGGTCTGGATGCCATCGAAAATGCAGTTGAAAACCTGGATGCCATCAGCGATAAGCAGCGCCTCATGGAGATGTACAACAATGTTTTCTGTCCCCCTATGAAGTTTGAGTTCCAGCCTCACATGGGGGATATGGTAAGGCCCTTCCCCATCCTAATAGCCCCTTCCCCTCCAAGGACTTGAACATACTTGACTTATACGTAGCTTTGCTACAGAGGCTGCATTATCCACGGGGGAAAAGGCTTCTTGTCAGGCAAAGGAGGTGCATTCATTCTGCCAAGAGCCCCTGGGTACCTGTTCTTCTCACACTGGTCTACCTCAGAGGTTGGAGTTCTTAGGAAGCTTAGTCTGTTGACTGAAGTAGCTGGGGTTGGGAAAGAGCTAATTATAAGCATAGGGGAAGGGTCAGCTGCTATATTCTAAAAACCACCTGCTGCTCAGGATGATAAGTGGGAAAGTCAGAGAACAGGATTCCCAGTTTTGAGGCTGGAAGATGTAAAAGGGGAGCCAGGCCCCAGAGACAACAGTGGGGAACGCAGGCTATGCAGAGGAGTGAGGAGATCTTTTTGTCACTTGACAGAATTCTGAAAGATCTGTTTTCCTGGGTTTAGAAAATGTGATAAATGGTATAGTGTCGCTTGTGCTTTAAACAAAACACAAATGGCTGCAGAAAAGGCAGAAGAGGCTAAGATGCCATCCAAAAGCTTGATCTTCATTGTCCAGGTAGAGGAACATGAATCTGGTGGTTCAGGCCAATTCTTCTCCTCCAATGACTAGAATAAGAAGGGTGCAAATATGGCAAGAGTAGAGAAGCGCCTTGCTTTTCATTGCTCCCAGGTTTCTGATTTTACTCTGGTGGTGGTGCATCCAAATCAGTGGGCCTCACTCCTGCAGGTAGGCTCCACCATTTCACTTATCACAGGGGATATGTGGGCTTATGTGACAGAAACTATTGGGATGGACTTTTAGGCATGGTTTTTGATTGGAAGCAAGAGTTTTGCCAAGACTTGATTTTTCTCTGCCTCTTGGAGCATTCTCAGACTGGCCTTCATCATACAGAGGTGAGGTAGACCTCACTTAAGGGCTGAACTCTAATGGAGAAAGTGTCTGTTTCTCTTCGCAAAGACCCTGTAAAGGTCTCACTGTGTTTTGTTGGTTTTGACTGGCTGATGTTTTTATCCCTGAGCTCTCACTGTGGTTGGGTATCCATTAACTTGGGCCTCGGTCACACGCTCCATCCAAAGCAGTTTGTCTTGAGTTGTAGAGTGAGTGGTTCTTCCAGAGGGCAGTCAGACAGAAGTTAACAAGTGGAGAAGTGAATGGTAAGGGGCCAAATAGCAGCATTTCCTCACCAGGAAAAGTACTTGCCTTGAAATTAGCATCTAGACTCTTAGAACCTTGCTCAAGAATGGCAACTGTGGCCATATAATCAGACAATTCACTGTCATCACTAGGCCACAACTGAGTAGTATACTTCCATCCTACAGACAAAAAAAAAAAAAAAAAGTAGTTTTGATTTCTTCCCTTTTTGGGAAAAACTAAGCCTCTTACAATGTGTTTCCACTGCTGTGGCTAAGATGTCAGCATCCGAGCAGAAGGGAGAGCGTATGCTCAGTCAGAGTGGGGGAAGGGATGCCGCCAAACATCAAGAAGCCCTTTCTCCAGCTGCCATTGAGATTCCTTCCCAAGAATCAGTGGAGCTCCGGGATTAGCTGAGTGGACTGATGGATTTTTCTGGTGTTAATTGAGTTGGCTTCTGAGCCGAGCAGCTTGTCTCCATAAAGGGTGAATCCAGATGTTGGGTACTAAGGCTCCCTCTTCACCCTGTCAGAACCATATTTCCATACTGCAGAGCACAGCTGGAATGCATTTCCTTGTACCCTGGCAGAGGATCACTGGCAAAGCACACATAAATCAGCAGCTCTGCTACTTCTTAAAGGAACAGGCTTACAAATTGTTTTTCTTCCATCATCCCTGCCCATAAAGCTTGGGTGACTTTAAAAATCAACAGTTCATTCTTTTGCTTGGGTACTCGCTTCATGTGATACAGCTTCATTAGTGGCTGACACAGACAGGAGCCTAGAGCCCCCAGAGGCTGTACATTCTGGCTTCACCTTTGTCAGTATACAAAATACAAAGACATAGCTGGGCGTGGTGGCGCACGCCTTTAATCCCAGCACTCAGAGGCAGAGGTAGGAGGATTGCCTTGAGTTCGAGGCCACCCTGAGACTCCATAGTGAATTCCAGGTCAGCCTGGGCTAGAGTGAGACCCCACCTCGAAAAACCAAGAAAAAAAAAATACAAAGACATAAGGCAAGTCATCCTTGACGCCTCAGCTAGTCTGTCTACATCTTCATGGATTGTAGACTGTGGAGGCAACAAGTAGGAGGTTCCTAGAAATCCTTGAACTGTTGGAAAAGTTCATATGGCATTTTAACTGGAAGCCTTGAAATTGGCCAAGGCTCCACACTGTTCTTGGGTCCAGCAAATGAATTGATGCCATGTGCAGACAGATGTATTGAGAGTTGGTGCCTGACTACACTCTTGGTGCCCCAGAGGCTTGAGGGGCCCTGAATGCCTGACTGGTGACATCAGGCAGCCAAAGACTGACATTTCATTCTTAGCACTACCCATTCTAGCCACCAAAGCTTTCTCCATTGTGTCTACTTATCAAAGAGCCAGGGTGAAATCCACTCTCTCTGGATCTTGGGCCAGCCTCTCAGCTGGGAAGAATTCAAATCAGTTGGAAGCTTAGATGCCAATGAGGAAAAGGTCAAGACTCAGTTCCCCCCATTTGAAGAGAGTTTTATTTTGTAAGCAAGAGAATGGTCCACAAGCATGTGAATGTACCCTCTCTTTGTTAAGGACAAAGGATCCCAGTTCTCTCCAGATGTCTCTCTTCCAGTGAAAGTTAAAGGACACATGGTAGCAAGGTGACAGGTGCTACCTCCACATGGGTCCTAACTTCCGACTCTCCCAGCCTTCTGCTTCTCATCAATTATACTGAGGACTGGGTGACCTCATGTCACAGCCACACTCCTATCAGGACATAGTGGATAGCTGTCCCTTCATACAGGGAAAAGCTAGTTAGTAGTAATTGGAGGGGAGAGGAGAGATTGCAGAAAATCCTTTCCCACATATATGTAGTAGGGTAAAATAATAGCTCTTCGGAAGATGTCAAATTCCACCAGAATCTATGCCTCTGGGGCTCTCTAGCATAGCCAGTAAACTTACTCCTGGCTTCCAGTGATCTCTCTCTCTCTCTCTCTCTCCCCCCCCCTCCCTCTCTCTCTCTCCCTCCCTCCTTCCCTCCCTCCCTCCCTCCCTCATAGGTCTCTCTCCCTTTCAGTCAGAGCTCTCATGCACGGCCCAGATTTATAAATATGCTGACTGCCAGTAGCAGCAGGTTAGCTTCCTAGCCCACTTCTGTCTTGCTTCCACTCCAATATATGAAGTGGGAAGGGGAGGGCTGGAGAGGTGGCCACTTGGACCTTTAGCAGGAAATCCACACTGTGCTAAGCACTGGGTTTCTAGAGCTGAGGCTGTCTGAGGCACTCTTTCCCAGCCTCCTTAGCCTTCCATGAAGCTGAGCTGTGCACCCTATTAGACCTGCCCCTGCCAGCCACTGGCCTGCATATGGGCTCCAAAGAAAGAAACCTGATGCTTCTAAACAGATCCCCCACCTCATTCTTTTAATGTGCTGTTAGATCCTAAAAGAGGTCCATGCACCCTGGCTTTGGGTTTTCTGTACACCTAGAAGCTGCAGGCCTTTCAGTAGTTGGAGTACAGTATGATATGAACAGTTTTATGAGCAGTAGTGAGAACTCTGAACCCACCAGAAGAGCTGTGTCCTTTTCCTGACCTGGTGCTGCTTTCTTCTGGCAGGCTTCCCAGCTCTGTGCCCAGCAGCCTGTGCAGAGCGAATTGGTACAGAGATGCCAACAATTGCAGTCTCGCTTATCCACTCTGAAGATTGAGAATGAAGAGGTGAGTTTCCTTTCTAGGAGGCTCAGAGCCACTGTCTTCCCTGTTGAATGCTTGCTGCGGCCCATGCAGGAGCAGGTGGAGGAAGCGTGCAGGGAATGTCCGGGCTGCTGCAAAGATTTCCTAGCCACATGTAGGCTTAGGCTTTCCCCTGCTACATCCTGCCCTTGAACTCCAGGAAATTGCTCTTACATTGCCAAAGGTTGTGCTCTATTTTGAGCTTTTACAAAATGCTCCTTCCCCCACCCCCTGCTACTCATTTAATCAAAATGGCACTTGGCAGCTTTGTGAACAATATTTTGTCTCTGAAATGACCCACTCATGCCTGGCTTTTTCTAGCATTTTCAAACAAACAAAGACCTTTGACTTTGACACTACAAACCTTTTTATCCTCTTAGGAAAGGGTGACTTTCTTCTAAGCCCAACAGAATTTCTTTTAATAACCAGTTCAGTAGGGCAATTTATTTGATGATCCAGCTTTCTGGTGTACTCAGATGGCTTCTTACCTTTTATCACAATAAGCCTTTTCTCAGGAAGGACTGGGGTTGGGTCTTAGTTTGTAAGCAGAGAAGCAAATTCATTAATTTGTTAAAAGTTTTGAAACAACCTGGGACATGTTAGCACCAAGGCCATCGTGTATTTTAACCAGCTGTTCATATGATAGGGTTGGTTTGCATTTGTTGTATTTTCTGTTCTTTAGCACTTTTTTTTACATTTTAAATATTTATTTATTCATTTGTTCATTTGAGAGAGAGAGAGAGAGAAAGTGAGAGAATAGGCACACCAGGGTCTCCAGCCACTGCAGACGAAGTCCAGGCACGTGCACCTTCTTGTGCATCTGGCTTACGTGGGTCCCAGAGAATCGAACTGGGATCCTTTGGCTTTGCAGGAAAATACCTTAACCATTAAGCCATCTCTCCAGCCCTTCTTTAGCACTTTTATTGCAACAAGAGCTAGTATTAAATTTTAAGAGAAAACAGTAAAAAGAGCTGAGTCAAGTACATAGCACAAGGCAGGTAGGGCTTTATAGGTCTTCAGTGGAGAGAGCAGCATGCTGTAGCCGAGTTTGTGTGGTGTTTAGCACTTACTTGGCACCATGCAATGAAAAGTAGAGTTGTAAGCTCTGCTGGCCTCCTCCTTCCTTCCACATCTCACTCCCACACCCATGCCTCCAAGCTTTTCCATCACTTGAAATTTTACAGCCTGTCCCTCTTCATTTTGTTGGCCCTCTTGGTCACAGGTAAAAAAAACAATGGAGGCTACCCTGCAGACCATCCAGGACATTGTGACTGTGGAAGACTTTGATGTGTCTGACTGCTTCCAGTACAGCAATTCCATGGAATCTGTCAAATCTACAGTGTCAGAAACGTTCATGAGCAAGCCCAGCATTGCAAAGAGAAGAGCCAACCAGCAGGAGACAGAACAGTTTTATTTCACGGTAAGGGCACTCAGTGGCTTTTAGTAGGCACTTTGGTACCCAAGGGAGGTTTGGAACTCAGAGACCTTGTCAAATGTCTAAGAGGTGGACTTTGAATACACTAGATGTGGATCTGGGCATACTTAGAAACCGGCCCTACACTTAAACTGACAGTATTTTCAAATTGTATGTCTAACAATGTCCTTAAGGAAAGGGATGTTCTCAAATATACTACCAAAATGATTTTTCTTTCAAGAAACTTTAATTTTTTTATTTTTTTAATTTATTTATTACTCACACACACAGAATGAGAGTGCCAGGGCCTTTAGCCATTGCAAATGAACTCCAGAGCGCATGTTGACCACCATACGTATCTGGCTTACTTGGGTACTGGGGAATCGAACCTGTGTCCTTAGGCTTCACAGGCAAGCGCCTTAACTGATAAGCCATCTCTCCAGCCCCTCAAGAAACTTAATCAGCTAGTAGGTGTTCATTTAAAAATATCCATCTTAGCATAGGAGACCGTAAAAGTGAGAATTGGTCCTTTGATTCTTAAAAATTGCATCCAAACATCTTTTTAAATTTTTTTTTTAAATTTATTTTCAAGCAGAGAGAGAGAGAGAGAGAGAGAGAGAGAGAAGATAGAGAGAATGAGTATGCCAGGACCTCCAGCCACTGCAAACAAATTCCAGGTGCATGTGCCACTTTGTGCATCTGGCTTTATGTGGGTACTAGGTAGTCAAACCCAGGTTGTTAACCTTTGTAGACAAGCACCTTAACCACTGAGCCAGCTCTCCAGCCCACATCCAAACTAGATTATAGTACATGCTAGTACATATTCTGTTTTTAAAAATCTAGCACCTCTCAGGTCATTTGATAACATTATTTGATAACCTTCATTGCTGGAAAATTATTTGTTTGTAATTACTAAATTTTGAAGAGACTTACATGTACAAAGGTTGTTTGGTAGAGAATTCTAAAACATTGTATTTTGTTATTCTTATATCTCTAGTCTTCTTTTAGACAGATGAATCCCTCCCTCTTTTTATCATAATGCTGGCAGACCTTTGGAAAGCTGCTAGCTGGTCTTTGGTACTGCTTTTTAATAATTAAGTTATTTTGAGCCAGCCAAGTAGGATTTATTATCTGGACCAAAATTTATTTCCTATTTGTTTGATGACCAAGAAAGGGAAAATTAAGTTTGCAGAAATGAGATTACATACAGCCAGTGCTTATGCATATTGACCTCAAATGAAAGGAATTAACTTGTTCTTCAGTCATGAAGCAGTCTACATACACAAATTGGTTTGTTCCTGCAATTGGAGCAGTTGTTTTAGTTCTTCTTTGAACATTGCCCTTTCTTCATTAAGAATAGTAATGATTTGCTTAGTTTTTTTTTAACTTTATTTTTTAATTAGTTCATCTCTCAAATCTTTGGTGTTTTGTTGTTGTTGTTTTAAATACCAGAGAAGATTGTTGAAAGCGAATGATTTAAGAGTATTATTCTTCATTCCATGTCAGCCTGGGTTAGAGCAAGACCCTACCTTGAAAAGCAAACAAACAAAAAAAGAGTATTACTCTTCTAAGACAACTTAAAAAAACTTGTTATACAAAGAAAAATGTGATCATCATATAAAACTTAGAAGCAGAGTTGGGGAGATTACACAGTGGTTAAAGGTACTTGTTTGCAAAGCCTGACAGCCTGAGTTTGATTCCCCAGTACCCACATACAGCCAAATGTACAAAGTGGGCATGTATCTGGAATTCCTTTGCAGTGGAAAGAGGCCCTGGCATGCCCATTCTCTCCCTCCCTCTGCCCTGTCTCACACACAAATAAATAAATAATAGGTAAATAAAATATTTTTTAACACTTAAAACAGGTGTCGTGGCACACACCTTTAATCCCAGCATTTGGGAGGCAGAGGTAGAAGGATCTCCATGAGTTCAAGGCCACCCTAAGACTACATAGTGAATTACAAGTCAGCTTGGGCTAGAATGAAACCCTACTTTAAAAAAACAAAAAACAACTAGCCGGGTGTGGTAGCGCATGCCTTTAATCCCAGCACTCAGGAGGCAGAGGTAGGAGGATCACCATGAGTTTGAGGCCACCCTGAGACTCCATAGTGAATTCCAGGTCAGCCTGGGCTAGAGTGAGACCCTACCTCGAAAAACAAAAACAAATAGGGCTGGAGAGATGGCTTAGCAGTTAAGGCATTTGCTTGCAAAGTTAAAGGACCTCAGTTCGATTCCCCTGGACCCATGTAAGCCAAATGCATAAGGTGGTGCATGCATCTGGAGTTCGTTTGTGGTGGCTAGAGGCCCTCGCACTCCCATTCGCGCGCTCTCTCTCTCTCTCTCTCTCTCTCTCTCTCTCTCTCTCTCTTTGTCTCTTTCTCTCTCACTCTCTCAAATAAATAAATAAAACTTAAAAAAAACTTGCATTAAAAAAACAAATAAAAAATAACAAACAAACTTAGAAGCAGCAAGAAGAAAATAAAAATTATCCATAATCCTACCATGTTGAGACATAACAGTATTAGGATCTGTTCCCTTCCAGTCTTTGTACTATGCATATAAAACACATAGAGCAGCATATGCTTACAATTTTATAACAGAAAAGGACACATTGTACATATCATTCTTTACGTTATTTGATAACTTCATTTTCTAATAGTCTTTTTATTGTTGTTTCTTGATGGTACTGAGGATTGAACCCCGGGCCCTCATGCTAGGCAAGAGCTATACTACTGAGATTCTAAACATATACAAATTTCTACAAAGAAATAATGGAATAACATTTTGACAGGTTCATTGTCTGGTTCACATGCTTAATAAGTGTTGAAAATATATTTCATCATAATCAGTATTAATTTATATATCAGTCATCATTAGATTATTCAGTGATCATTGACTGCATATTTTCCATATACCAGATTCTATGATGCAAGTGGGGAATGATGGGAGTATAAGAGGAAGAAGGAGATGATAGAATGGACATGTAAAGGAACAACTTTCATTTATTATTCCTTTAAATATTTCTAAACAATCCCAGTCCATTGATTTTTGTAGTCAGAAAAGAAACAGACACTTTAAAATGCATGCATGTACATGTATGTGACTATAATGAGGATGCTGGGAGAGCATCGCATTCCAAATGCTTTTGTGCTTAATCCCAAGAATAAGTACATTGGAATGGATTAGAGAGGAATAGAAAATTCTTCAAGGAGGGACCGGTGTGCGCAAAAGAGTAAAGGCAGGTGAGGCTGGAGAGTTGGTTTAGTGGTTAAGGCGCTTGCCTGCAAAAGCCAAAGGACCTAGGTTGGATTCCCCAGGACCCACATAAGCCAGATGCACAAGGTGGCACATGCATCTGAAATTTGTTTGCAGCGGCTAGAGGCTCTGGAGTGCCCATTCTCTCTATCTGTCTCTCCCTCTCCCTCTCTCAAATAAATAAATAAATAATAAAAAGAATAAAGGCAGGCAAAAACCTAGGTTACATGTGAATAGAACCTCTTGACTGTAATGGAGGCTGTGTCACTGTCTCAAGCTTGAGTATTCTCGAGACTCTCTTAATAGGATTGTTTGGTGAGTCTGGGCTCCTTAGACATAAGAAACCCAGTATTGTTACATTACAGATTTCCGTGTTTTAAATTAAGAAATTTTGGAGATAAAAAATCTGTCTTAAATGACAATCTTTGTAAGAATTACTTGTTGAATTAAATGAATCTGTAACACTTATATTCCAGTATTGACCTTTAATAAAAGCAGGAATAATGTTATTCAAGCTGATGACCTCAAAAATTCTGCCCCCCTTTACCATCTAACTGAATGCATGATGTCCTTTAACCCACTTCCTGTCTTTTGTATCCATAGTGTGACCTTTCAAAGTTGTGTGCAAATCTCCTTGACTAGCAGGATGGGTTTTGTCTGGACTTAATCTACTCACAGATTTATAAGCAAGTTCATCATTTTTGTGACTAATGTCTGAAATGTGTCAGAAATTCATTTCATGATAACGGGATTTGGGGATTTTTATAGTGATTATTCTTTTGGTTGGTAAAATGGATATCCAGGTACCCATATAAAATAGAAAGTCTACCTATGCTTGCCAAACCATACATCAAAAACATCAGAGCAGTGTGTTCTGGAAGTTCCCTTCTTTTGGAAAGTTAAAAAGACCGGGCCTGGTGGTGCACACCTTTATTCCCAGCACTCAGGAGGCAGAGGTAGGAGGATCACTCTGAGTTCAAGGCCACCCTGAGACTACATAGTGAATTCCAGGTCAGCCTGGGCTAGAACAAGACCCCACCTCAAAAAAACAAGAAAGAAAATAAAAAAGAAAGTTTAGAGGTTCCCTCATTGTGAGTTGACTCCTATATAGGATTTCTAGTGACCAAGAGGGCTCTGGAATAGTTTGCTTATGCTGTGGATGTCAACAGATTAATCTTTCCCTGTGGCTGCAATTAGAAATTTGAAGCATGGCCTATAAAGGTTAGTTTTTGTAGTTGTATGAATATAGTAGAATTTTAAAGCTTGAAACAATTTTTAAAATCATCCAACCATATCTTATCATTTTATGATTTGAAAGCTTGAAAGAAAATGAGGGAAGGAGAGAGAGAGTGAGTGAGCGATTGCAGTCAGGTTTGCATTGCTGGTAGAAATCACCCGAGAGCAGCTTGTGGGAAAAGAGAGGTTTATTGTGGCTTACAGATTTGAGGGGAAGCCCCACAATGGCAGGGGAAAACGATGGCAAGAACAGAGGGTGAACATCACCCCCTGGCCAACATAAGGTGGACAATAACAACAGGAGAATGTGCCAAGCACTGGCAAGGGGACACTGGCTACAACACCCATAAGCCCGCCCCCAACAATACATCACCTCCAGGAGGCTTAGTTCCTAAATCTCCATCAGCTGGGAACCTAGCATTCAGAACACCTAAGTTTATGGGGGACACCTAAATCAAACTACCTCATGCTGCCCCTGGCTCCCATAAACTGATAACCATACATGATATAAAATGCAATGCATTCATCCAACTTTAAAATTCTCCATAGTTTTTATCAATTCCGATGATGTTCATATATCTCCATAGTCCAAGATCTTTTAACTGAGCCATAATACCAAAAACTCCCCAAAAATCTCATAATGGCACAGAATAAACATTCACACTGCAAAAGATGGCAATGGGCATAGCAAAGAAACATTCAGCCAATACAAGATTTAAAACAACCAGGGCAAACATCAAACTCTGTAGTTTCAAGTCCAACAACACTAGTCAGTGGCAAATCTCCAAGTACGATAATTCTAACCAGCAGTAAGTGTCTGGCATTCCAATTCCGACCCTCCAGCTAGGCTACTCACAGTCTACTTCATCGGGGCCGGCAGCTTTCCTTAGTAGCCATCTCATGGTCCCGGCATCTCCACTGGATGTCCACTGCAATCCACGGTTCATCCTCGTGGCCCCATGGTGTCTCCATGCAGGCATCCAACAAACCTGCTTCACACTGCCCATGGCCATTTCCAAAACACAAGACCATGTTGTAAACTCAATGACCCTCTCTTTCCTGCATTCCTTATATTCCACAATACCAGGTAGGGTGCCAATTTGTTAATCCAGGGGGGAATAAAACAGACTTTGAAGAACAGGACATTCCTTGAGCACTTAGGCCCCTCCAAAAGAGTCTACATTCTTCCTGTTCCCTCAGTGCAGGTCAGCTGACCCAATCTCAAAGGTTGTAATCTCTTAATTGCAGCTGAACAGGCAGCAGTTCACCCAAAGATTTTTTTTTTTTTTTCTGTGCCATATCCCTCTGCTCACACCAGTTCATTTCTACACAAAGCAACCCTGCACAGCTTCTCAGGGCACCGGCAGAACAGCAAGCTTCCCACACAAACTGCTAGCCCAGTCCAGGCAGAGCTCTTTCTCATAAGCCAAACCTCTCAGTCCATAGTTCTTAGTGCATGCAGGTCTTTCAACTCTGACCAGAATAGTCCATGAAGCTGTACTTAACAGCACTGCAAGGTGTCTCTTAGGCCAAGGTTTCAAATCCTCCCACATTCCTATTGAAAATCAACTCCAAAAGGCCAAAGCCACATAGTCAGTTGTCTAGCAGCAATCCCACTCCTTGGTACCACTTTGCTGTTGTAGTCAGGTTCACATTGCTGGCAGAAATCACCTAACAAACAGCAGCTTTTGGGAAAAAAAGAGGTTTATTTTGGCTTACAGGCTCAAGGAGGAAGCTCCTTGGCAGGGAAAACGATGGCATGAGCAGAGGGTAGACATCACCCTCTGGCCAACATCAGGTGGACAACAGCAATGGGAGAGTGTGCCAAACACTGGCAAGGGGAAACTGGCTGTAATACCCTCAAGCCCACCCCCAACAATACACTGCCTCCGAGAGGTGTTAATTCCCAAATCTCCATCAGCTGGGAACCTAGTATTCAGAACATCTAAGTTTATGGAGGACACCTGAATCAAACCACCACAGAAAATGAGATTGAAAGAAAAAACAAATGCAGCAAGGATGAGTAGCTTGGCCAGGATCTGCAGCAATAGCTAAACCCAGAGCTCTGGTCACCGGCTTTTCCTATGCCCTGGCGAAGATGCCAAACTGAAGGGAAAGGCTTGGAAACAGCTCAACAGCTTCCACCTTCTTTGTTATATGTGGGGAAATAGTTTCTGATGGCCTAGGCTTTGGTCTGTCACTCATCTTCTATAACACATCATCCAGCGGTGTCTATTTTTTTTTCTTGTTGCCTTTTTTAATGATGATGCTTAAAAATTTTTCTTTTAAAAGATGAAAAGATTACAAAATAACATTATGGGGAAATAGAGCCTTATTCTATTTCTGGCTTCTTTTTTTTACTCTCATCAGCTACTGATTAAAGCCAGTTTATTCTGTATGTTTTCAGAGATTTTCCTATGCGTAAGTTTCAACAAATACTCTTTAATGCTATTAAGAATGTAATGAAATTGAGGCCAGGGCTGTATTTCAGTGGTTAGAATGCTTGTCTGGGTTTCATCCCCAACACCACAAGAGAAAAACAATGAAATAAAATAGAGAGACAAATAGAAGCACAGTACACATAGCCAGGCATGTGGTGCACGCCTTTAATCCCAGCCCTAGGGAGGAAGAGGTAGAAAGTCAAGGCCAGCCTGGGTCTACATAGAGAATTCCAGGTCAGCCAGAGCTAGAGCAACCCTACCTGGAAAAACAAACAAGCAAAAAAAGTATACTACTCATACTGTTCCTCATTTTACTTGTATCACTTGTTCTAGATACTGCTTTCATGTTAGTCTATACATAGTTTTGTTGTACATAAAGCCCATTCCAATAGCTAGACAGAATTCCATTGCATGAATTTATCGTTCATTTAACTAGTCCCTGCTGTGGGCATTAATGCTCTTGGATATCCAAGAGTTATCAAATTCCTGAGAAGACTGGCATTTCTCCTAAATATTTCTTTTAGATGGAAAGTTGGAATATGGAGTTCTTAAATGGGAGATAGAATGGAGAAAGGGTTAAAGATTGTGACTGCCAGGTAAGGTGGCTCAGTCCATAGTTCCCAGCACTTAGGAGGCTGAGATAGGCTACATAGTGAATTCCAAGTCATTCTGGGTTAGTGTGAGACCCTGCCTCCGGAAAAAAAATGGTTGAACATATGCAAATCGATAAATGTAATACATTATATAAATGGACTGAAGGACAAAAACCACATGATCATCTCATTAGACGCAGAGAAAGTGTTTGACAAAAATCCAACATCCCTTCATGATAAAAGTCCTACAGAGACTGGGAATAGAAGGAACATATCTCAATATAATAAAGGCTATTTAGGACAAGCCTACAGCCAACATATTACTAAATGGGGGAAAACTGGAAGCTTTTCCACTAAAATCAGGAACAAGACAAGGGTGTCCACTGTCCCCTCTTTTATTTAATATAGTACTGGAAGTCTTAGCCATAGCAATAAGGCAAGAGACGTACATAAAAGGGATACAAATTGGAAAGGAAGAAATCAAGTTATCATTATTTGCAGATGACATGATTCTATATATAAAGGACCCTAAAGACTCTACCAGCAAACTGTTAGAGCTGATAAACACCTACAGCCATGTAGCAGGATACAAAATAAATACACAGAAATCAGTAGCCTTCCTATATGCTAACAATAAACACGTAGAGGATAAAATCAGAGAATCACTCCCATTCACAATTGCATCAAAAAAAATTTAAAACCGGGCCTTTAATCCCCGCACTCCAGAGGCAGAGGTAGGATTGCTATGAGTTCAAGGCCACCCTGAGACTACATAGTTAATTCCTTGTCAGCCTGGATCAGAGTGAGACCCTACCTCGAAAAACCAAAAAAAAAAAAAAAAAAAAATTTAAAGTACCTTGGAATAAACCTAACCAAGGAAGTGAAGGATCTCTACAATGAAAACTTTAAAACTCTCATGCAAGAAATTGCAGAAGACACTAGGAAATGGACAAGCATCCTTTGTTCCTGGATTGGAAGAATCAATATTGTGAAATGGCAATCTTACCAAAAGCAATCTACACATTTAATGCAATCCCCATTAAAATTCCAACAGCATTCTTCACGGAAATAGAAAAAACAATCCAAAAATTCATTTGGAATCACATAAAATCATGAATATGTAAAACAATACTGAACAACAAAAATAAGGCTGGTGGTATCACCATACCTGATTTTAGCCTGTAGTACAGAGCCATAGTAACAAAAACAGCATGGTACTGGCACAAAAGCAGACATGTAGATCAATGGAACAGAATAGAGGACCCAGATGTAAGTCCAGGTAGCTACAGCCACCTGATATTCAATAAAAATGCCAAAAATACTCATTGGGGAAAAGACAGCCTCTTCAACAAATGGTGTTGGGAAAACTGAATATGTATCTATAGAAGAATTAAAATAGATTCTTATCTCTCTCCATGCACAAGAATTAAGTCCAAATGGACCTTAACATCAGACCTGAAACTCTGAAACTCCTAGAGGAAGAAGTAGGGGAAACCCTTCAACATATTGGTCTTGGCAAAGACTTTGTGAATATAACTCCAGTTGCTTAGGCAATAAAACCTCTGATTAACCACTGGGACCTCATGAAATTACAAAGATTTTGTATGGCAAAGGACACTGTGAATAAAGCAAAGAGGCAACATACAGAATGGGAAAAAAATTTTGCCAGCTATACATCTGATAGAGGATTAATATCTAGGATATACAAATAACTCAAAAACTTAAATAATAAGAAATCAAACAAGCCAATTTAAAAAATGGGCTATGGAACTAAATAGAGAGTTCTCAAAAGAAGAAATACAGATGGCATATAAGCATCTAAAAGAATGTTCTACATCCCTAGTCATCAGGGAAATGCAGATTAAAACTACATTGAGATTCCATTTCACTCCTGTCAGATTGGCTACCATCATGAAAACAAATGACCATAAATGCTGGCAAGGATGTGGAAAAAGAGGAACCCTTCTACACTGTTGGTGGGAATGCAATCTGGTCCAGCCATTGTGGAAATCAGTGTGGAGGTTCCTAAGACAGCTAAAAATAGATTACCATATGACCCCAGCTATAGCACTCCTAGGCTTATATCCTAAGAACTCATCTCATTACCTTAGAGATACTTGCTAACCATGTTTATTGCCACTCAATTCACAATAGCTGGGAAATGGAACCAGCCTAGATGTCCCTCAACTGATGAGTGGATAATGAAGATATGGCACATTTATACAATGGAGTTCTACTCAGTGGTAAAGAGAAATGAAGTTATGAAATTTGCAGGAAAATGGATGGATCTGGAAAGGATTATACTAAGTGTGGTAACCCAGGCCCAGAAAACCAAACTTTGCATGTTCTCTCTCATATGTGGATCCTAGCTACAGATGATTGGACTTCTGTGTGAGTAGGAAGAAACCTCAGTAGCAGAGGCTAGTAAGCTAGGAAAGAGATATAAAGGGAAGAGAAAGGAAGTGGGGGGGTACTTAATAGGATGGTATTTTATATATGTAAGTAGAAGACTAGATTAATGGGGCTGAAAAGGCCCAAGTGAGGTCAGGGGAAGAGAATGGGTAAAGGAAAGGTGGAGGGAGGGCTAATCAAAATCTAAGAGGATATAAATAAATCATATGGAAACCTATTTTTTTGGACAATGAAACACAAAGGAGCTGTAGATTGTTGCTAGAAAATTTTCAGTGCCAGGGATAGGATAACTTCCAGTGAGTTGTTGACCAGGGAGGTCCCTGATGCTCCCAAAACATTGTAGGCCATTGCTGAGGCCCTTGGTTTCCCACCGGGAATAGATAATAAGACCCTATTGCTGAAGACTCCACACACTTGGGCTGCAAGGCCAATGAGAAATCCTGCTGGAACTGAGCTGACAACCTCCTCCATGTAGACCAGCTGACAGAAAGCTGGAAGAAACCATTCTGCATGCAATTCAATGGGAGAGAGAGAAAACACCAGTGAAGATACTCAACAGTGGACACTGCAAGCCTTATATTTGGCCAGGCAGGCCAAATGAGCCAACGGAGGCAACAGTGGCCTGTCTGTCATGGTGGAAACCACCTGCCCTCTGATTGGACTGGAGGCCTGCTCCATGGGAGGGAATACATCCCTGATACTGAAAACCTAAAACAGGGGTAGTCATGAGCCCTAGGGGTGTAACATCTGCTGCTGTCTGGCTAAATGTATATACTGTGCTTATCAAACTGCCCATAAGCACTTCTCTTAATGTTCATACCCTTATATTAATGCTACTCTCATTTTTGGTAGAGAATCTTCTCTTTTCAGATTGCAGTGACCTTGGGATGACTCAGAAGGCATCATGGTGCTGGAAAGAATACTGCAATATTTCTATCACACCTTCCAAGGCTCAGGGTCTGTTGCGGAAGAGGTGGCGGAAAGAATGTAAGAGCCAAAGGAAGGGTACGACTCCTTACAACGTACTCACCACAGACACAAAATGGCCTGGATATCCATGACCTCACAGTGCCTTACACTACCTACACAAGACCATCATAATAGGAGGAAAAGATCATGACATCAAAATAAAAGAGAGACTGGTTGAGATGGGGAGAATGGAGTTTCAAAGGGGAAAGTGGGGGAAGGGACAGTATTACCATGGGATATTTTTATAATCATGGAAGTTGTTAATAAAAAAAATTTTTGAAAAGAAAAAAATGTTGATAAAATCACAAAGTCAGGCTAACTGAATTTTTAGAGACAAGTTTAAGTAGGATAATAGAAGGGAGGTGGCCCCTTGGTCATTGGGAAAGTCCAATAGAATTGGAGACTATTTTTGTTGTTGTTTTAATCTGCAAGCCTTGGTAAATGTATACTAAGGAGGTAAATGAGTAATTGGCATGGCCCAGCCCTGCCAATTAAACTGGACAGATGTGCTGCAGTCAATATTTATTGTGTTATGTATATTGTCTTCTGGAGAACAGCTTTTTCCTGCTTTAAAACTTGGTGGGGAGGAAGGGAAGTGTCATGTGCCTGGATAGTGGGAAAGCAGCCACAGTGACATCTATATATCTCTACAGGTGGGGCTGGTTGGGCCTGGCTCACTTCCCCTCCACCCCATCCTACCTCCTTTAGCACAGCAAATACTTACAGCCTTGAGTTCACACAGATTAAGGCCAATGCATATACAAAGACCTATGATTCATACCTCAGGTTAAGAATTACTTAAAGGGAAGAGATTTTTACAAATGAAATTTGATAAACATTCCTGTGTTCCTTACAATTGTTTTTAAGACCTGAAACCTGCTTTAACTCCCTCCCCTGTAATTTCTCCCGTTTTTTGTAGTGATAAGGAGTGAGCCCAGGGCATTGTGCATGCTAGGCCAGTGCTCTGCCACTGAGCTACATCCCTATTCCTATGTTCAGTGCTGAGCAAAGAATTTTAGGCAAGGACTGTGTTGCAGTCACGTTCACATTGCTGGCAGAAAACACCTGACCAAGAGCAGCTTGTTGGGAAAAAAAAGGCTTTATTTTGGCTTACAGACTTGAGGGGAACCTCCATGATGGCAGGGAAAATGATGGCATGAGCAAAGAGGGTGAACATCACCCCTCGCCAAATCAGGTGGGCAACAGCAACAGGAGAGTGTGCCAAACACTGGCAGGAGGAAGCTGGCTATAATATCCATAAGCCTGCCCCCAGCAATATACTGCCTCCAGGAGACTTTTAATTCCCAAATTGCCATTAGCTTGGGACCTAGCATTCAGAACACCTAAGTTTATGGAGGATACCTGAATCAAACCACCACAGACTGGTTTTAGGTTACCTGAGCAGGTGTTTAGGTATCAAGAACACTTTCTAAGTACTTGCTCTCTACCAGTCGCTGTGCTGATCAGTCATGTTTGTTATCCTACTGAGTTTATCCTCAAAAACTTTGGGAAAGGCAGTGTTTTCATTTTTCTCATGCTTTGCTTGTCTCAAATGGGTTAAATGATTTGCTTGAGGATTACAAGAGTTTGTACATGGTAGAACTAGACCATTTCAGCCCCAACGTGTTCATTTTCCTGCATCAAAATTATATTTATGCTTTTTAGAGCCAGGTGTGGTGGCGCATGCCTTTAATCCTAGCACTTGAGAGGCAGAGGTAGGAGGATCGCCTTGATTTAGAGGCCACCCTGAGATAATATAGTGAATTACAGGTCAGCATGAGCTAGAGTGAAACCCTACCTCAAAAAATCTAAATAAATAAATAAATAAAATTGTATTTATGCCTTTTTAAGAATCAGCTTCATGTTTGGCACTACTAAGTAGGAGGTATATAGGAAAAAAAAAACACAACATAACAATTGAAGTGATGTTTCATGAAGCAGAGGACAGTTATCAACAGACCATTGTATCTCTCTTGCTTTTTGTTTTGATTCTCAGTTTTGCTAATGTTTAATGTAAAAGTTTAGGGACATGGACCACCAGGCATACCATGTTTTAGGAACTCAATGTATTTTGGTAAAATATGCTCCCTGGTAAATTGAAAGCCTCAGGTAACCACTTGGCTTTTGGATGTTTAGTGAGGGTAGTAAGGTGTAGAAAGTGGAATGAAAGTTAGCTACCTAATAGTGGAGCGTATTTCAAATAAGCAAAGTGGCCCTCTGTATTAGTGACTTTCATGTTGCTACGAACAAGTACTTGACCAGCAGTAACTTATAGAACAAAAGGTTTTCATTCCAGGGAGATATATCCCATCATGATGATGGAGCAAGAAGCAGCTGGTCACATTGCAACAGACCCGGAAAGCAGAGAGCAGACAGAAGTGGGGCCAGGCCTCAGCGCCTGCTCCCTAACCCACTTGAGCCAGACTCACCTCCTAAAGGTTCTACAATCTTCCCAAACAGTGCCACCAGCTAGGGACCTAGATTTCAAACACATAGCCTATAGGGACATTTTCTAGTCAAACCCAACATCCACATTGCCCAAGAAAGAGATTTTGAAATTATGTATCAACAGTTCTTTGCTGCCCCTTAGCCTCCAGAAATAATCAGAAAACCACTATTCCTCTCTTGCCTTTAGCTGTCTAATTTTCTGTTTCCTGCCAGTAGCAACTGAAACCTAACTCAGTTCCAGGGATGATGGCAAGATTTCTTATCACCAGCTTCTCTCTACTCAAATGAATAGGGACATCTTGGTGGGATAAGGAAGTTATATAAACAGATGCAAAACCCTAACATTCTTTTCATGTCAGTATTAGGGATGCAGGACATACCTTGACCCTCCAGGATTTAGTAGAATCCTTTATCAGATTGTTACTTGTTTTTTTAAATATTTTATTTATTTATTTATTTGAGAGAGAGGAGAGAGAGAGAGAAAGAGGTAGATAGAAAGAGAGAATGGGCACATCAGGGCCTCTAGCCACTGCAAACGAACTCCAGATGCATGGGCCCCCTTATGCATCTGGCTTATGTGGGTCTTAGGGAATTGAACCAAGATCCTTAGGCTTCACGGGCAAACACCTTAACGCCTAAGCTATTTCCCCAGCCCAGATTGTTATTTGTTTTAATGATTTAGTGGTGACAGCTGGCGTTAACTGATAAGTTGTGACTGTGAATGAAAACAATGATTTCTAGAATCGTAAATAGAAACATGAATGAGAGAAAGGAATTTTCATCTATCCCTTTCAGAGTTTTGGCTGTGTTCTGAGCAGTCTGATCTTATATTGAGGGTTATAGCTTCTTGAATTTTCCTCATTAGGAAACCTTTGCGTCTCCTGGGAGAGCCTTCCAAAGAGGGGCCTT
The DNA here is from genome assembly GCA_036346955.1 of Dipus sagitta. NCBI lineage: Eukaryota > Metazoa > Chordata > Mammalia > Rodentia > Dipodidae > Dipus > Dipus sagitta. The sequence continues at coordinate 258,224,976 of CM070770.1, forward strand.
TAAGGGTTTAGTATTAGCACTGGATATGTCCCAAAGGCTTTTCACCTCTGGGTCCCACAGTAGGATTCCAAACCCACAATTAGGCATTGGTTGGGGACCTGGATATCACCCAGGAAGACTGACAGAAAGTGAACTGGCAGCCGGAGCAGATGGGAAGGGGAAGGGGACAGAAGAGCCTGTTGCCACGCAGCTGTTCTCATGCAAGGCATAAGGGAATAGAGGAACGGGTCTTGAGCACAGCAGCAGAAATGATGTAGCACAGGGCTTGCTTTATATTTCATTTAGAATAGGGACATATCTAGAGGCTTGGTTTGTAATTATGAAGGGTAGTTCTATAGAGGGGAATGAAATTCCTCTATTCATTCTTGATACGATTACTACTATCTTCTAGGTATAGTATTAAGCATAATGGATAGACAGGATAGTTGATAATATGATGGAAGAGAAAGACGCATGAAGAATAAATCCTCTGCAACAGAGCTATGTGAGGAGTGCTGCTCCAGAGCTTCATGGTTTCACCATAGGCCCACATGTAGGCAAGCATGGGAGGAGCAGGGCTACTTCCCAGAAGAAACAGCAGCGCTTCCCTTCAGTTTTAAATGGGGGTTGGAGGGCAAGCCCTTAGTTAAACGTTCACACTGCATGCAAAAGCATAGAGTCACTATCACTCAGAATTTTTTACCTTTTTTTTTTCTTCATCATTAACTAAGTGGATAGCCACAAAATCAAAGGCTTGAGGTGTAATGCTATTATTTGTACTTAGTGCACGTTAGAAGACAGACAGAACTGTTCAAATATTTCATCCATTGGAATGACCCCACATCTTTTCAGGAACTCATAGATCATACTGTGGGGGACCCTGAATTAAACACCATCAGGTGAATCAGCATAGCAAGACCTACCCAAGGTAGACTAAGATCCTGGAGAATGACGGAGGGGCCGGATGAAGGAGTGCGCGCCTGCCACTGTCCATGGTAGCCCTCGTCCCTGGGATCAACTTGTCATCTCTAATAGGGAAATAATGTGTTCCTCACATGTACGCCGAGGTATTGTGACAGTCAAATGAGAGACTGTGTACTAAAGACCTCTGAAGTCTCCTAAGGTGCTCCTGTATATAAAGAGTGACTACAGTGGCGTTTAGTTCTGCTTCTCTTCTGCTCTGTACTCTAGTGGATGGAACATTTTATTATCAGGCTGCAGTACACATGCATTCTGTCAACAGTATGTTTGCATACTGACTGACTCTTTCATTCACTGTTTGACCTGGATCAACTTAATTATTCTCTCTAAACGCCAGAACCCCCGTCTGTAAAATGATGTTAATGATTATGGCAGTGAGGATGATTGTTTTGAAGTTGTCAGTTGTCCAGTAAAGCAGTCATGTATTGGCAGAGTTGATAAAAAGTTAGATCAGCAGCACAGCAATCATATTTCAGCTGTTAGAGCAGGTTCAGTGGCACGTCTCACACCTCATCTTGTACTTGGAATTGTGTGTGTGTGTGTGAGAGAGAGAGAGAGAGAGAGAGAGAGAAGGGGGTTGATAGCCACTCACATGAGCTCTCAGACATCTCCAGCCTTCCATGAAGACCCCATGTAGACATACAGGCTGTTTCCAGGCCAGCATAGTCAAGGGTACTTGCAGGAGAGACTTGCAGCTGAGGCAGGGACTGGAGTGATCATTGCCCCCACCCGTGGGGTGATGGAATACACCGGAGAGAGGCAGGCTGTCAGCTGAGGTGGCAGACGGCAAGCATATCTTCTCACCAAGAAGTTTGGAGTCAGGAAGGTAGTCCACCTTTCCTGAGGTTCTGTTTTTTTATTGAGACTAAAGGAGATAGATGAGTGGCTTTATTTAAGAGCCAGTTTTCTCAGGGCTGGGGAGATGGTTCAGCATTTAAAGGCACTTGCTTGCATTATGACATTATGCATAATGGCCATGGTTTGATTCCCCAGTACTCATGTAAAGCCAGATGCACAAAGTGGTGCATGCATCTGGAGTTCATTTGCATTGGCAAGAGGCTTAGCATACCCATTTTCTTTCTTTCTCTCTCTCTCTCTCTCTCTCTCTCTCTCCTTCCCTCCCTCCCCTTGCAAATAAATAAAGAAAAGAAATTTTATAAAAAGAGATGGTTTTCTTCTACTGGAAAACATGTAGCTACTAGGTAAGTACAGAGCAAGATGTTCACCTGCCTCAAAGGGAAAAAAAAAAAAAAAAGAAATGGGCCTTATAGAAACTGTGTCAGAAACCAAATGACTTTTTAAGAGAATTGTCCAGTTGAGCATTTATGACTTTTCTTTTTTCATAAGTCTGAATCTTCTTTCTCTTCCTCCTTTACAGAAAATGAAGGAGTACCTGGAGGGTAGGAATCTCATCACTAAGCTACAAGCCAAGCATGACCTCCTGCAGAAAACCTTGGGTGAAAGTGAGTATTGAAATGCTCTCATGGAGGCTGGTAATTCAGGGAAGTCCTACAGGGCTGTGGTGCTGAGCATATGCCTCCAGCCGCAGCCAAATAGGCCTGCTGTAGTTAGATGAGTGTGTTTCTTTTCCCAAACTGTTTAGTGTTGAAGGACATGCCCCAGATCGCACCTGAGTCCTGAGAAAAGGGCAGTGCATAGTGAAGCCACAGTGCGCATCATCTGTGTAGATGAGCATGCCCGCTGTCCGCCAAGCCCACTCGTTCATCTCCTTGCCACAACTAAGGTGAAGGGGCTGCAGGGCTATTTCCTCTCTGTAGTCTGAGGAGATCCTCAAATGGAGGGGGAGGGACACATTGTTAGCTTCTAAAGCTTCCAGGGTGAACATCCATTTCCTTCTGCTTGGAAGGGTCCTGGTGCTATTCAAGGGGCAGGCAACTCTGCTGTGGCTGTGCGGAAGCACATGGTGCTGAATGGACTGTCTCGTCTCTGTTGATGATCTTAACCAGATACTGTAAAGTAGCAAGGCACAGAACCGGACTGGTACTCTGGGCTTTCTCTCCTTAGCCAGCCATCAAACAAAGGGCAAAGGTTACAAGCAAAGCTATCCTAGGGTTGTTTGGCGCTCTGCCCAGATCTCCTAGCTAGCCCTCTGCATCCTGTGATTAATGGGATTCCCAAGTTGGGGATGCCTCTGGATGCCCTGCCTCTCCTCCCTGCCCCACTAATCTCTCTCACTCAAAGATGAGAAGTTAAATAACAGAGAGGCCACATCGGTGACAGGTGAGCCTGCGCTTATACAGAGGTCTAACATTTTAAAATAAATTCTTAAGCACTTACCAGAGAAACTGCAGAGTATAGGATTGTTTACAAGATACAAGGGCTCATTAGCCCAGGAATTGGAATCCTGCTTTTTACATCAGACCCTTCTTGCCCTGTCCTTTTTCTGTCTTGGACAGTTCCCCTGGATAATTAATCCTTTTTTCTCTGTTTTTTGGTTTTTCGAGGCAGGGTCTTGCCCTAGCCCAAACTGACCTGGAATTCACTATGTAGTCTCAGGGTGACCTCAAACTCACAGAGATCCTCCTACCTCTGCCTCATTAGAGCTGGGATTAAAGGTGTGCACCACCACAACTTGATCTCTTGGGTATTTTTAATCTTGTGATTTTATTTATTTATTTTTTTAACATTTGCTGTGTGTGTGTGTAGGAGAGTGTGTGTGAGTGTGTGTAGAGGTGTGCATGTATTTGTGTGTGCCTATCAAGGCTAGACTGAGTTCAGTGTCCTCCTTGATGGATTTCTCCTTTTTAGAAATTTTTAAAAAATATCTTTATTTATTTACTTACAAGCAGAGACAGAGAGAATGGACATGTCAGGTCCTCCAGCCACTGCAAACAAACTTCAGGTGCATGTGCATCTGACTTTATGTGGGTACTGGGGAATCAAACCCAGGTTGTTAGGCTTTGCAGGCAAGCGCTTTAACTGCTGAGCCATCTCTCCAGTCCCTGTTCTCTTTATTTGAGCCTAATTTACTCTGAGTATTCCCTGCCTCCATCTCCCAAGTGCTGGGATTACATGTGACCACCACTCCTACCTGGCATTTATGTAGGTGCTGTGGATCCAAACTCCAGTCCTCATGTTTGTATGGCAAGCATAGTACTGGCTGAGTCATCTTCCCAGCCCCATGGTCTTGTGATTTTTTTTAAATATTTTATTTATTTGCAAACATAGAGAGAGAGAAAATGGGCACACCAGGGCCTTTAGCAAATGAACTCCAGATGTGTGCACCACTTTGTGCCTCTAGCTTTAATGTGGGTACTGGGGCATCAAATCCCAGTCATTAGGCTTTGTGGACAAAACACCTTAATCACTGAGCCATCTCTCCATCCCTGATTTTGTGATTTTTTTAAGGGTTTTTTTTTTTTTTTTTTTTTTTTTTTTTAAAGAGGGTTTTCAAAGTAGGGTCACACTCTAGTCCAGGCTGGCTTGGAATTCACAATGTAGTCTCAGGGTAGCCTTGAACTCACAGCTATCCTCCTACCTCTGCCCCCAGTGCTGGGATTAAAGGTGTGTGCCACCACGCCCGGCTCAGGTTTTTTTTGTTTGTTGTCTTTAATGTGAAGGAAGCCTTGTAGTTAACTTCTGGTCACTTTCTACCCAAAGGGCCTAGACTAAACAGGGCTGGGCATTGAGAGCTAAAGTTTGCTGATAGAAAATCTTTACTCTTGAGTACTCAGATTACTCGACTCTTGAGCACTCACATTACTCAATGGGAGTTGGAGGAAAGAATTCCCAGAACTATACTCTTTGAAACAAAGGTTGGTCTGTCTGTCTGTCTGTCTTTCCCTCTTTCTCTCTCTCTCTCTTTGTTTATATGTGTGTTTGTTTGTGTTTGTTCATACACATGTATGCACCAAACGTGCTGCTCTGGTGGGATGAAGGTTGACCATTCATTAGTGCTGCAAATTGCCATAATTTAAAAATGACAAGTTCCAGCAATAAAGAAAAAAAAAGAGCTATAAATCTTTCTGTGTGCAAGTCGTCATGCTCCTGCCTTCTGTATGCATTTGTCATCATAATGAAGAGCCCCTTGTTCTTGCCTCAGAGGGATAATTGATGTGTATGAATATTCCAGAGTGGAAATGGGACAGATGTTGAAAATAATGGCTCTGAATAATACTTTTGCAGATGAAAGCTGAACCTTTGGTAACCAGTCTGTTGGAGGTGGGAAATGGTACTGCTGGAAATGAGCTGAGCAGTAATCAGTAATTAGCACGCTTTAAATGCAAGAGAAAGCCCTGCCCTCCCCCAGCCTTTGGCGTTGTGTTTCCCAGAGCTTAGATGAGCTGTATGGGAGCTGATCACTCCTTTCGTGGCTCAGTGCCTACAAGGGTTACTTCTGGCTTACCTAGTACAGATCTAATACAGTTCAAGCTTCATTAACTGTTGGGCCATGATGTCACATATACTACTTTCCATGGGTCCACAGTTTTTTACATTTTTATGCATGTATATTATGTATTTTGATCTTATCCCCCCCCCTCCAATTACCCTCTATTTCTTATGAGTTTCCCATTTCATTTTTCAAAGCTGGCTCTGAGCCTTGAAACTATTACCACCTGCCATTGCATGAAGAACTATGAATTGCTAGCCACAATCGCATTAAATCTCTTCTCTACCTGGCCAGCCCAATCTAAAAAACAGGGGCATTTGTACGATTCTAAAACTAGAACTTGTGTGTCTTCTCAAAACTCTCTTTCCCTTCTTCCCCTCCCAACCTCAGCTGTGTGTGCATTTGTTCATGTACTCACAAGGAAGTTTGTCCCATCCCCTGTGTCCTCCACCCCTACCCTAGCTCTTCCCACCCCCAGACACATATTCAGCATTTACATAAGAAGCCAAGTTGGGGCTAGAGAGATGGCTTAGTGGTTAAGGCACTTGCCTGCAAAGCCTGGATGTGCAAGGTGGCACATGCATCTGAAGTTCATATGCAGCAGCCAGAGGCCTGGGTGCATGTTTGTGTTCTCTTTCTTTCTCTCTTTCTCCCTCCCTCCCCCTCCCTTTCTCACTCTCTCTGTCCCCTCCTTCCTTGCAAATAAGTAAATAAAAATATTTTTTAAACTGTTGAATCTCTTGGGAGGCTTCTAATAATTTGTTCCTTATAGTATGACTTGACTGGTTGTTTTATACATCCATACCTGTTTTCTCATATGGAAAGCAGAGGTGATAACCTAAAATTTAGGGTTTATCAGCAACATTGGCCTAGGAATGAGCAGCAGTGAAATACTTGCCCAGAATGAGGCTTTGGGTATTTCTGTTCTTTTCTGATCTCTGGTGAGGTGGGTAGGGCATGGTAATTCCTAGGGTGTTTCCCCACCCCCCTCTCTTTTTCCTTCACATATGCATTTTGCCTTTGTCTTTCCACAGGTCAGCGGACAGACTGCAGTCTAGCCAGGTAGGTATGGCCTATTATAGCCCTGGGAGGGGTTGAGGAGAGGCCATGAGGCCCAGCAACCCCAACTAGAGAAAGACCATGGAGTTGTGTTGTAAAGACACTGAAAATGACTTCATGAAGGAGTGCTCTGGGGCAGAGGTTGTTTTCTTTCCCTTTGCCTTATTAACTCATTATGAGCTTCGATTACAGTGGCATTTGCAATCAGAGATATTTGAGCAGAAGAGTCAAGGGAGTTATCACTTGATGAAATCCTGCAAGAAATTCTCCAAAGCCACTATATTGTAAGAAAAATGAACATTAGACTCTGGTGGATCCTAGTAACCTAACCATAGCTGGTAGACTTCAGCATATGGGCTTTGGGAAGTCTCTGACAAAAAGATAACTAGGAGACAGTATTTTATCTGAGATTTTTTGTACATGGAAAAATAATAACCCCTAATTAGTGACTCTTGATGAGCAATGAAATATTCCATCACATTGGCTTGCCAAATAACATTGGTAGAAATCCTTGCTGGTGTGCAAGTATGCAGCCTTCCCAATCTTTCCCCAACTCCCCTCCCTCTCTCACCTCAGCCAAATATTTTCCCTCCCAGTCATGGTGCTGCTATGAGAAAACTCAGAAGTTGGCAGAGAGCAAGACATTCATTCAGCCAATATCCTCATATGCCTAAAAATGTGCTCATTTAGCTGAAGAAGGAGGTTTAGTGGACCAGATTCCATTATATTCCATTATATCAACCAGTCATATCAGGAGGCCATTCACAACTGTATGCTTAGTGTTTAGAGGTGGCTTAATTTGGCTTTTATTATTTTGTTATTGTGGATTACAACAAAAGTCCTATTAATCTACCAGTCTTGGAACTGGGCATGGTGGTGCGTGCCTTTAATCCCAGCACTTGGGAGGCAGAGGTAGGAGGATTGCCGTGAGTTCGAGGCCACCCTGAAACTACATAGTGAATTCCAGGGCAGCCTGGATTAGAGTGAGACCCTCAAAAAACATACATACACACACACACACATATATATACATATACATATATATATATATACACATATACACATACACATACACATACCAATCTTGAGTACTGGAGGGAACCAGGAATATAGAATTCTGTGGAATAATATATCTTCTAGTGATGTAGTAGTCTTTGGATAATCTGAGGTCCTATGTCTCTGGAAAGACTGTTGCTTGGTTATTTCACCATGTATGACCTTGGGCCATTCCTTTCCTCTTTCAGAAGACCAGTTTCTTCTTGTAGATGATAAGAGTATTTCATTAGATCCAGAAAGACCCAAGGTTTCGATGAGGCTCTCTGGGGGCAGGCTGGCAGCAGAGCAAGACCCAGCAGCGAGGCCCTGTCCCCTCCCTTCACAAGATGGCAATACTGCCATCCTGTTTGGAGAACTGGCTTCTGGGGCTACGATAGCTTGAAGAACACTGCCAGAGGATCCCAGAGGTTCCTTCCACTCTGAATGCCCTCCACTCTAAATCTAGAAAAATGATTTTACTACTTCTTCCTGAAATTTTAAGAGAAAACAAACAAGCATCCTTCAGTATTTGTCAGAGTTTCCTTTCAAACAGAAAGAACTTGTTGTCTATTTTATTGCAGATTGAATCATTTGCCTCCTATTAGGATTGTGAATACTAGTGGACATTACAAGTAGGGGTCTTTATACTTTTATGAAGGAAAAACTTTACTGGGCTTTTGTTGGGAAATAACTTACCAAGTCTTTTAGTCATTTCTGGAACTGAGCTTGATAATGTGACTTGTTTCATTAGCCAACATACAGATTGTTTTTCATAACATACAGCTTTATTTCTGAACCTAAGAGTGGTTGTCTCATTCTGTCACAATTTTCTCTTTTTCCTTCCTGTTGCTGAATTGGTCCTCTCTGGTTCAACGGGGTCAACCACACAGGCGTAGTTCAACTGTAAGGAAACAGGTAAGAGCCCAGCAAGGGCCAGACTGGTCTGACATGAAAATTGAATACCTCTCATAGCCATGTATGGAACTCCACTGTGCACAGACAGACATCCGCAGACTTCATGCCAGTCTTTGAAATGTGTCCTGAGTCATAGCGCAGTTAAGATTGTGGCAACTGTATTGATTTAACCTTCCGTGCACGTTGCCATTTGTTCTCCTTGCTTATCACTTAACCTGCCCGTGCACTAGAGGTTTGCTTTAACTGGGGCAGATCATGCCAGAGCTGCCATGGTGTTCTCCAGGAGTTCACAAAAGAAGCCTGGCACTTCCTTATGTATGCACTAACTTTCCAGGAACTCAGGTATCTGCTCTTCTAGGCTGGACAGTCTTGCTTTAAGTTTTTAGGTTTTGTTTACTTCTAGTAGCCTGATCATCCTAGAGATTTTTGTTAAATGCTAATAATGCAGAGATCAATCTGGTTTGGGAATGATGGGCAGGAAGTGTCCCACTTGGCAATTTTGCACATGATTTTTACCATTAGATTAAAATCTACCACTGAGCAGCCAGCTCTCATGACCCATATTAGGAGGGACTTACCCAGCAATGGAATGAGTCAGCCTCATCAATGGATAATCTAAGCTGCACTTGCACTTTAAAAAAAGAATAATAATAAAAGTAATTGAAAGAGAGCTTTTTGATGTGTGTGAGTATGGTATATGCATGTGTGCAGAGTCCAGAGGAATGTCAGGTGTCTTCCTCATTGCTCTTCGGCCTTATTTTCATGTGTGAGTGTGTGTGTGTGTGTCTATTTATTTATTTCTTTATTTGAGAGTGACAGAGAGAGAATGGGCACACCAGGGCCTCCAGCCACTGCAAACGAACACCAGACACGTGTGCCCCCTTGTACATCTGGCTAACGTGAGTCCTGGGGAATCGAGCCTCGAACCGGGGTCCTTAGGCTTCATAGGCAAGTGCTTAACCACTAAGCCATCTCTTTTTAAATTTTGGACTAGCAAAATTTGACTTTCTAATTATATTCTTAGGCAAATACTGAAATGATTTCATGTCCCCAAAGCTTCTCACTAGCCTTAGCTAAGTTAGCAAGGAGAGGGTAGAGAGAGTTCAGAAATATTTTTATGTCTACCCAGGACAAAGCCAATCCAGGTCTTAAGTCCTTTGAGTAATTCCCAGAGACCCTGGGCTCCAGGTGGTAATCAGATATAGAGGGTACGAAATTTCTGTAGTGTCACAGTCCCCATAGTGTCTTCAGGAATGCAACTGCTGTGGCTTGATGAGCAGTCCAGCTGCAGAACTTAAATGGCGTGGGCCTTGCTGGTCTTGCCTTTGCTATCATTATTTTCCCCACTTGACTACTTTAGATGTCATTTTCCTGAGGGGGAATAAACAGCCTTTTTTTTTTTTTTTTTTTTTTTTTTTTTTTTGAGACAGACTCTCACTAATGCAGTTCATAGTGGCCTCAAACTCATGATCCTTCTGCTTCACTAGTGCTGTGATTACAGACATGTGCCATGAGGCCTGGCTACACATTTTTTAAATGGTAAAAATACCACCATAAATCTCCTTCATCTTGTTCCTCTAGTTCTTTCTTGGGGGATTGCTCTTAAAACTAACGAGTGAAATGCTTCCTAGGGATAATTTATTGCATTTAAAATTAATAGGTGAAAATCTGGGCATGGTGGCTTACTCAGAAGGCTCATGTAGGGAGGATTCCCATAATTTTAAGGTTAGCCTGAGCTAGGGAATAAATTCCAGGTCAGACTAAACTAGAATGAGACCCTGCCTCAAAAAAAAATATTAAAATTAATAGATAAAAACCAGGTGTGGTGGTGCACAGCCAGCACTCAGGAGGTAGAGGTAGGAGGAGCGCTGTAAGTTCTAGGCCACCCCAAGATTATATAGTGAATTCCAAGTCAGCCTGGCCTAGAGCAAGATCCTACCTCAAAAAAACAAAAAACAAAAAAAAGATATCTTAAAGACTAAGCAAACTATAGTCTGTTTCTTACCAAAATCAGTATTTGAGCTAACACTGGACTTCCTGCTTAGAACTGAAACATTCATGTGGAAACCTCGTAGCTTCCACTGTGGCTTCAAGAGAGCTGGAGCACAGAGTTTGGCAGGCGGCTGAGATCACCGTCAGAGAAGAATTGTCTCCATCTGATTTGCATGCTGCTGCACTGCTGGCACCAGACTAGCATGGGCCCAAGGTGTCCCATAAGCTCCAGTTGAATAAGGTCCTTGGGTTTGTTGGTTTGGTTTTAGCTTTTGAGGCAAGGTCTCAACTCTAGTCCAGGCTGATCTGGCACTCACTCTGCAGCCCAGACCAGCCTCAAAATCGCAGACATCCTCCTACCTCAGCCCCCCAAATGCTGGTGCTACAGGTGGGAGCCACCACATGTAGGTTAAGTTCTTGTTTTTGTTCTGCCGTTCCAGTATCTCCAGCGGTTCCAATTTAGTGATGAATCATCAAAAAAAAGTTTTTTTCTAAGATGGTCAGAAGAGTAAAATAGTAATTTAGAAGATGAGTAATCATTATGTCTATTTCTGGTACATCCTCTAAATAAGAGCAAGAATCAGATAACTTGTTTTTGAAGGTACCTGATGGATAGATTGTACTGATTTTTGACTACAGAGACCAAGTTCAAACCAGCCCAAGCTTTTCTTAAAAAGCTGTTACTTCCAGACCATAATTTTCTATCCTTCATCCCATTACTTCCATGTCTTCTTTCCTGGCCTTACTTCTCCAATTCTCAAAATGTAGGGTTTTTCTTTTTTTTTTTTTAATGTAGTTTTTTTTTTTTTTTTCCTAAGGTTTGGCCCACTCTTGACTTCTCTCATGTTCTTTTCCATGTTACTATTCCCCAAGTGAACCTGTCTCTTTCTCCTTCTCCAGGCTTCTTTTGTGCTACCTGCTGAGTCTTTGGATCTAACTCCTAAGTGACTAGACATTTGTCCTTGAAAGTTGACATAGCACCTTCTTTTCTCAGCATTAGCTGAGAATGTCAGTTCTCTCAGCACCTCCCCCTTACTTCCCTGTTTTTAAGAACGGGTACTCTCAGTTCTCCTAGTCCCCAAGGCCCCAAATCTTACCATTGATGACTTTTTCTCCCTCATTATTCACATCTAGTTAGCTGTCAAGACTTTATTCTCTTCCTTGGGGAAAATAGAAGCCTAACAAATGTAATAGAGGTCATCCCTGGTAAAAACCCTGCCCTCTTAGGCCATGGGGGAGAGGTTGGTCAGTGGCACGGACAGATAGGAGTAAGAAGCTCTGCTGTGTCACTGAACTGTACAAGTGGCACTGAAAGACAGAAATGATAATTTCTGGTATATTATTACACTGTAGAAGGACCACAAATGATAGAGTTTGATCAGTGATAATGACAGATGGGAACGAGAAGTTCTGATATGTCACTGCACTATAGAAAGACTAGAGATGATAGTTGCTATACAGTTCAAAAAGCTAGAAGGCAGGATTTTGAATGTTTTGGCCATAAAGAAATGATAAGTGTTTAGAGAGATATGTTTAACCTAAACTTAAACATTGTACAAATATACCACATGATGTCAAAATACCACATGATATCTTATTAATATGTAAAAAAATTCTATATTCCAGTTAAAATAAATTTTAAAACAAATAAAAAAACTTTAGCCGGGCATGGTGGCACACGCCTTTAATCCCAGCACTCGGGAGGCTGAGGTAGGAGGATCGCTGTGAGTTTGAGGCCACCCTGAGACTACATAGTGAATTCTAGGCCAACCTGGGCCAGAGTGAGACCCTACCTCGATAAACAAAACAAAACAAAACTTTAAACACTTGATCAATACCAAAACATAAAGCAAATGAAATTATGTCAAACAGTGAATATTTAGCCATCTTCCCGATTATTTGCTCCTGCAAATTACTGGCCCCCTACTCTCCTATCATCTACTTCTGATTCTTTCCAGTTCCCTCAGTCTAAGTAGATGGAAATTTGCCCTGAGTGTCCTTAAAATCGCGTTCCAATCCTAGGATTATATTGTGAGCAAAATAATTAAGCTAACATTGATTCTACCATTGGAGGAGAAGACAAACAGTAAATAAAAACCCTTGTAGAAGCCGCCGGGACAATTGTGTGCAAAGTCAGTGGTGCAGTGTGGCTCATTGGGGCACCATACGACCACACAGGCATGTCTGAGTGTATTAATTCACTACAGCTTAGATGCCTCGCAGGTAGCAGGGAGAATAGGATAGCAGGATCATCAGAAGGCTTTATGCCTTGATTCCTCACTACACTCTGCCTTGGACTCCATCAGCACCTTCTGTAGTAGGACAGGTTGTCTTTGGCCCATATTAGTCTGCTACAGATTATTTCTCTGATTTATAGGGAGATTTTTGTAAAATATTTTTATTTATTTATTTGCAAGGAAGGAGAGAGATAGAGAATGGGCACATCAGGACCTCCTGCCCCTGCAAATGAACTCCAGATGCACACACCACTTTGTGTGTCTGGCTTTATATGGTTACTAGGGAATCGAACTCAGGCTGTCAGGCTTTCCAAACAAGCATCTTAACTGTTGAGCCATCTCTCCAGCCCCTCCTCTGGGTTATTTTTGATGGGCTCATGATGATCACGGCCTTGCATGTTAATATCTTTGATGTCTCATTTACTGACAACCCTACATACTTCATTCTCCCTTTCCTGAATATCCAGGCAAAGTTTGGCACTCAAAACTTGTTGAAGCCAGTAACCTATGAGCTTCTCAACTTCCCTCCTTCTGGAGATCTCTCTCTCTTTCTCTTTCTCTTTCTCTTTCTCTCTTGCTCTCTCTCTCTATCTATCTATCTATCTATCTATCTATCTATATATATATATCTATTAGACAAGGCTATACAAAACTACCTTCATTATCTACCTTCATTATCTTTGCTGCTACTATTTATTAATGAAAAGAGTAAAAGAAGTCTAAAGGCATTAAAAGGTTTTGTAAAATTGGTACTTTTTTTTCTTGTAATAGTGGACACTAGTGTCTTCATTAGGATAAGGAAGAGAGGACTAAGAGCTTCTGCTAAGACCACCTGAGCTGTCAGTGATGCCAATAAGATGGCAGATGCTGGCTGTGCCATAGCTGTAGAGCTGAAGGGAGCAAATGGGCTTGGGGGTCATGGACATGTGCATTCAGGACGCCGAGGTCTTTCTGACTATAGCTCTGCTCTGGCATACACAGTTCTCCCTTTGGCAGTGTTGTGGTTCCTGGCAGGCTTGGAAGGCACAGGCTAAGCCAGCTCTTTCCTCAGCCTACTTCATGAGACCCAGCTGCCTCCACAATAGTGTCCAAACCCCATGGCTGCAGGTTAAGATTCAGAGACAGACGGGGGTTTGCCAACCTGTGAAATACCACCCAGTCTGTCCTGAACATCCAAAGCTCTCCTTAGCTATGTTTTGGGTCCCTGATTGATGCCTTTCTTCCGTACAGCTTAATTATTGACATATAGCTGCATTAACAAATGCTTCTGGATTTTAGTAATAATTGGGATGCAGTGTTTTCTGCCCTCCTAGGATTCAGTATGAGTGATAGGAAAGTGTTCAGTCTCTGAGGAACTAGCAGGGTTTTAATCCTGGCTTCTCTACTTACCAGCTATGTGTCCATAAGAACCTCCTATCTAATCTCATGAAGCCTTCATTTCTGCATTGTCTCCTGAGGAAAAAAAGATAATTATAATACCTCCTCTATCGGATTGTTACATACAAGGACCAGTGTACCTAAAGACTTAATGTATGGCCCAGCACCTCTATGAATAGTCGGCCCCTGTATTCATATGCCAGTGGGACTTGTAAATGCCCTCACCACCAGTCCATTCCACACTTTCACAGGCAGCAAATTAAAGCCTGTGGAAGTGACATGACATGAACAGAATGTTATGGCAAAAGGGCAGAAGAAGCATCAACATCTGAAAGCCTGCTTCTCGGGTCATCTCCACTTCCAACTTCTTTTCTTTTTTTACCTTCATTATTATGCCAAGCTCTCTTTCTGAAGCTCTCATTAGTCTGTTACATGTTTTTTACTGATACCACATGTACTAAGAGAGCTCTGCGTGGCCAGTACTGGATACTCAGAAATGAACACAGCATCTACCCTTGTGGAGTTTGAGCTGTAGTGGTAATGAATGCAAACAGATATTTACATGCATACAGTGCAGTCATGGCCAGGGTTGAAAAGAGCCTGTCAGCAGTAGTGACCACTCCTGCAAAGACAAAGAGGAACAGAAAGAAAGCTAGCATGGCTGCAGCAGAGATGAAAGGGACACACAGACAGCAGACACTGAAAGCAACGGCAGGATCAAGACATGTGTAGCTGTGACGAGAACAAAGAGCAGTCTGAGAGCGTTTAATTGATGAGATAGACACTTTTAAAGATCCTCAGATACCGTATAAAGGAAGGCAAATGTGGATCTGAGGGTGCCAAGGATGGGAATTGATACATTGGTGGATTAAACTATACCAGTGGCAGTAGAGGTGAAGATGGAGTTGGAGATCCATGTGACATTCCAAGTTACCCGCTGTGGTCTTGCTCCTGGGGCGTGAAGGACAGGCCTGCTGCCGATGTGTGGGTCCCAGCCGAGATGAGCCCCATGCTGTGGCCCATTTTCTCTAGCTCTGAGCTGTCCCTCCTTGACAGTTCTGATGTCGTTTTTTTCTTTGGCTTTTCAGGACTCGAGCCAAGCAATTCCTCTGGTGGTAGAAAGCTGCATCCGGTTTATCAGCAGACATGGTAAGCAAGCAAGGTTATAGCTTTGCCCATATTTGTGCAAAGGCTGGCAGGGCTTCCAGGAATTCTTTGTAAAGCAAAAATAGAAATTACCTTCCATCCTCACATTCTCAGAAGAGGGGGAAAAATCTTATTTATTCAGGTAATGTTGCTGCTTCAGAGTGGCCACACCTACACATTGTAAGGACAGACATGTTTGGACCCACGTTGCCACAGCCACGTACCATATGCCCTTTTCTAATGTCATAGTTGTAAATTCTAGCTATGTGAGGAAGTCATATGCAGCTGTAATATGCCCTGGTAGTAGTTTTATCAGTAGTACGAAACTGCATGTTTTAAGTGCCTCCATGGCACAGAATGACCATTTTGTCCATGGGCTATACAGGAATAGTTTAAAACAGCTCCATCTCTAATGTATTGATTCTTTTTATTTATTTCTTTTAATTTTTAATTTTTTTGGTTTTTCAAGGTAGGGTCTCACTCTAGCTCAGGCTGACCTGGAATTCACTCTGTAGTCTCAGGGTGGCCTCGAACTCACAGTGATCCTCCTACCTCTGTCTCCCAAGTGCTGGGATTAAATGCATGCGCCACCATGCCTGGCTGTATTGATTCTTTATAACATTCAGGTTTTGCTTTAGTTTGGTCTTATTAGGTACAATGTCTCCAAGAGCTCAGTTCATAACTGGTGCTAAAGTTGTATCTAGCATTTGAGAGTCTTCAGGAACTGCCTTCTTTTTCAGCCCAGTCAAATCACACCTCCCCTTCTGCTTGGACAAGCCTAACTCTCATAACTGCTCCTTACCAGTGGTTGATTTGGTTAGACAGAATTTAAGGACTGAGATAATTGCCATAGAATTAATTTTGCAAGAGTTAGTATATTTAGAAAGCACAGATAGCTCAACTGGCACCAGGAAGATGCTAGAAACTGGACATCAGAAACTATTTTTAGATATTGTCTTGCCTGGTGATAAGAAACTCAATGAATGACCTTGACACCAAGGAAGTTAAATATTGCTAGCTTAAATTCCCAGGCAGCCATCACCCAGTCTCCTCACCTGCTGTTCTCCCTATAAACTGGGACATTGCTTGGGTTCATGTTTGAAACAGTAATTTTTTTAACATTCTTTTGGAGGGTGGATTTTTGGAACAGGGTCTCATTCCAGTCCAAGCTGACCTGGAACTCACTCTGTAGCCCACACTGGCCTTAAACTCATGGCCATCCTCCTACCTCAGCCTCCTGAGTGCTAGGATTAAAGGCAAGCACCACCACATTAGCATTTATCATTCTTTTACAACTTATCCTGTTCTCCATCAAGCTGTAACTTTTTAATGTTAACCTTGGTTCATTTGAAGTAAGAGCACTGTTTGTCACTGTTGAGCAATTAACAAGTATTTGTCAAGCCCTTATCAATGCCAAGGATCATGTATTGCCAAGCAGGAAAACATAAACAGGAGTAATACACTGCTCTTGTCTTTCAGTGGTTTTATGATACAGCTGAAAGAAATTAAGCAAGTAATAAGTTAATGAAAAAAGTTATAATAATTCACAATAGCAGAATAAGAAATTTTACAAGATAGTAGTGATTAATGGCCAAGGAATTGGCAAAGATAAGCCCAGACTGGGTTCAGAAGAGGACAAATTATTTGTTCCTAAAGGACAATAGGGAAGAGAAATGTAAACTCACCGGGTGTGGTGGTGCACAGCTTTAATCCCAGCACTCAGGAGGCAGAGGCAGGAGGATCACCAGGAGTTCAAGGCCAGCCTGAGACTACATAGTGAATTCCAGGTCAGCCTGGGCTAGAGTGAGATCCTACCTTGAAAAACCAAAAAGAGAAGGAGGGAGGGAGGGAGGAGTTTGTAAACTTATTCATCTTTGCATTTTATTTATTTATTCATTCATCCAACAAAGGTATATATTGATAGTTTATACCAATAAAAAATTTCTGCCCTTCGGAACCTTATGTTCAAGAACAAACAGTTGATCAGCCAATAAATAAACAAATTTACTTGCAGTATTTCGAGTAGTAGTGGGTGTCATGAAGAAAAGCAAGGTGCAGGCTGGAGAGTGGAGAGGGACACTGTTTTAGATGGCATTTGAGGAGAAGGAGAAGGTGAGGGAGAGTGCAATCTAGGTGACTGGGGAAGAGCATCTTGAGGAGATGGGTGGGACACAAAGAGTCTTGACTACTGACATATGCACGGAGAAACACAGGTGGTCAGTGTTGCTGGAGCAGAGCAAATGAAGAGGGGGTAACCGGAGTTGGGGCCCCACACCAGCCCTCTTAGGACTATTGGCTAAGATAGACATATGAGATATTTTCTAGGTGAAATGGGAAACCACTGGAGAGTTTTGAGCAGGAATTGTCTATTTAACAAATCCTGGGTTGCTATAAAGAAACGACCAGAAAGAGGAAATAGGAAGCTCCTGCAGTAAGTCAGAGATGACATGGTGGCTTAGACTAGCGTGTTAGCCAGGAGTTACCGAAAGGGCTAGGTTCTAGTATTGCAGTTTGAACATTTGCATGTCTACTCTGGCACAGACACAATGCATGAGGAGTCAAAAACTGTGGGAGTATGGATTGGTATAAGTCATTCGAAAGTGAATTTGTCAATATCTAACAAAACAACATATGCACCTATCTTCTGGTCTGACAATCCAAGGAGCTTACTGTGAAGATGTATCTCACACCTAAAATTACATGTCCAAGGGTATTTGCTGCAGCGTTGTTTGTAATTTCAGAGTACTAGAAACAACCTGAAGGGCGATACACAGAAGAGTGGTAAAGCCTCTAGATCATCCATTTGGTAGAGGAAAGTTACACAGCTGTGAAAAGACACCGAGGAAGATCCTCAGCCTCTATGAGTGCTGGAATTATAGACTTAAGCAACTATGCCTGGCCACTGTTCATTATTGAAAATCTTAGGACATAGTAGCTAGTTAAAAGATATTTGTCTAATTAGATGGATTGTTCTTCCCAAGAAAAAGATTCAGGGTATTTATAAAGTTCCTAACAAAACCTAGAGTCAAAGTTTTGGTCGAAATACATTTAATAGGAATAGTATTCAAAATCTGTGTTAACCTCAGAAGGGTCTGTGGCCTACCAAGTACTGGGAATTTTATGTCCCTGCTCTCTTCATGTCTTCTAGGCGATAAAAATTATAGTCCCCTTTATGTAATGAGGATGGTGAAGCTCCCCCGTGATGGTGGGTCAGGGTAATCTAGGAAGACGTGTAGGAGGAGGAAGAATGGGAAGAGCCACTGAAATGTAATCATGATGAAATTTAAAAACAAAAACAATTTTCAAGAAGGGAACATGAGATGACTATTGTAACAATCATTTCAAGAGTTACCTAGGAGAACAACTCTTAGGAACAGCTGGTATACAACAAAATGAGAGGTTTTATGCCATCTCCAAGTAGCCAAATTCAATGGGGTTTCATGCATTTACGTTTGTGGACTAAGGAAAAGTGAATAATAAGGAGGGTCATGGATCTGTTAATTGTGGTTATGCATTATAATAAAAAGCCAGCTGGTTTTTCCCTTTCCTGAAAAATTGCTTCTGTTCTCAGATTCATTATATCAGGTACTCTAGAGAGTCTGTTGAGCAAGAACGCAAAGTGCTTCTTCTAGAGAATTCATTCTCCAGGGGAACCAGAAATCTGACCAAAACTGAGCTCAAAGTACTTCAGGCCTATTGCCTGGTTTCCAGCAAGCTTGTCTCTCATTTGCTCTTGTCTTGGGTCCATGGGCCAGAGTTGCATTTCCTTGGCCCTCAAGCCCACCTAGAAGCCCTGGGATGAATTCTCTCAAAGAGCTGTGCAGTGCTTCCCCAGCTACACTGGGTAGTCTGATTTCCGAGGTGACACGTCCTTATGCCATGTGATTCTGGTGACTCACTGTGTGGCTATTTGTCAGAACACTTGCTTTTTATATTCTGGGTTTAAACATTATTTGATTTTTGTACTTGTACCCTATTTCATAACTAGCATAGTACCACTAATTAATGGGATTTTAATGGTGCCCACCATTCTGAGAAGAATATTCCAGAGATTATTTTAGAGGAGCAGACAACTCAAGATTTTATTAGAAGCCAGGTAATCACATTCCCTCTGCTTACTTTCTGTCTGATTCAGCAATTTCAGTCTTGGCCTATGTGGCTTACCTCCAGAGGTCTAGCTAATAGGATCCAGCTGCCCCCTCACCTAGAAGGTAATTCTAAAACAGCCAGCAAATGTATATATAGAGGCAATCTATTTTGTCTCCCTAGAATAGATCTGAGGTTTCTGTGGCACATCAAGGTTTTTGGAGGATTTTACCATCACAGGGAGATGTTGACAAAATGCCCAAGGAGATCCAGGTTCCTGAGAAAAACTGAGCAGTTGTTATGCAACTGTAGAGATGCTCCTCTGGCCCGCTTCCAAGGCCCAGCACTGGTCATATGCTTTCTGGATTTCTCACTGGTTTTGCCGTTGCATGTGTGGTGTTCTGTAAGCCACGACAAATACAGACTGAATAGGATGGCTCCCACGCTCTCTACACTTGCACAGTAATAGGCTTCACACTGAGAACTGAGTCCATGATGGGAGACACAGGCTGCCTTTGAGTTTGGCCTTGTTTCTTATTAGCAATGTAGCTGAAGGCTGGCCATTACTTACCAGTCCCCTCATCTAGAAAATGGGATTGCTGCTCTGACCTTGTAAGGTCATCACTTGAAGTGAGGACCAAGCGTTGTATTTATATGAATGCTCTAGTAGTCATCACTATGTAAGTATTATTTTCCATGACTATTTCTACTCTAAAAAATATTCTGAGAGAAGGGTTTGTGCATATTGTCATAGTGAAATATTCACAAGCTTTTTTTTAGAGAAAGGCAGCAGCCCAAAACTAGTGCCAGTGATAGTGGCTGGCAATGCTGTCTGTTGGCTTGTCACTTTTATTTCTTTCTCATCAGTAGAGAAAGTATTTTATTCTAGAATAGTGGGAACGATGTTAATATAGTTTTAAAAAAACAACTCATTATAACCTTAGACCTTCCATAACTTCTCTGATAGTGCATAGTATCTTGCCTGCTGTGACCCACCTCCCATGACTGACCTTAGCACCCCCAATCAGGTAACTTTGCCACTTTCCTAATAGTAATGGAAAAGCACAGGCAGGAGAGGCACCCACCTAATCATCTCCCTTGGCATCAGAAGAGGCTGTAGACATCCTTTCCCCCAAGCCTCTGCCCTGGTACTTTCTTTAAACTGTGTTTCATAATCAGCCCAGTGACTTTCCTGACATCCCTGCCCATAATTTTCTCCTCTGACTTGAAAATGGATGTCCACAGAGACAGACTGCTTGAGAACATAGTATTAGTAGAGAGAGAAAGGTATCTGACTAAGCTTGGCCCTATGGTTGGAAACTTGCTTTTTCTTTTTCTTTTTCTTTCTTTCTTTTTTTTTTTTTTTTTTTTTTTTTTTTTGTTTGTTTGTTTCTGTTGTTGTTTGACCACTTTACTCTGTATTTCCAGGACTACAGCATGAGGGAATTTTCCGGGTGTCTGGATCACAAGTGGAAGTAAATGACATCAAAAATGCCTTTGAGCGAGGTAAGGGGATGGCCTTGAAGATAAGACCAATGTGTGCCAGCCTCCTGGGGTACTGGCTCCACCTTCCTCCCTTGAGGGGTTCGCTGTGCTTCTTAGGAAACCAGCTTGCGTTCATCTTCAGCTGGGACCTACTCTGCATATTCGCTATTAGATATGCAGAGAGATGCCAGGGCACATCCTACCTTCCTGCCCCACCCATCCTGCCTCACTCCTGCAATATTCTGCCAAAACCCAGTACTTTGATATCCAGTCAGTTTATGACCTCATCTGGAACCCTTGGTGGCAGTTAATACAGGCCTAATGTGCCTTTTCGTGGTAGCCCATTCATTATCTTGTGGGCCGTTAAGGTAATGGGCAAGCTTTGGCAATTTCCATCACTGTAATGGATATATATAGCTTCAATTTGAGGTTGGTGCTATCATTAAATCTAATTATATCTGATACGAACTTTTCCACGGGGACTCTGGCTTGACTGTCCTCCTGTAAGTAGGTGTCCTCTGCTGTGAGCAGAAAACACAAGAGCCAGTCGGAGAAGCTGGCCTCCTGGCCTTCTTTCCTCCTCTAGGGGCTCAGTTCCAGCCTGGTTTCTTGATTTTTGTGAGAGAGGCAGCTCCTGTGTCCCAACCCCAGCCCACAGAGAATGTCCCTTAATCTGAACAGTCTGCCCCACTTGGAGCCTTCATATTGGGTATAGCGCTAATGGAATGGAGCAAGGACATAAATAGGTCACCTTTTCCCAATACCCCTGCCTCACTCTATGCAACTTACCTATCTCATACTTTCTTTGTTTTTTTTTTGCGGCGGGCGCTTATCCTCAGGAGAGGATCCCCTGGCTGGGGACCAGAATGACCATGACATGGACTCCATAGCTGGTGTCCTCAAGCTTTACTTCCGAGGGCTGGAACACCCTCTCTTCCCTAAGGACATCTTCCATGACCTGATGGGCTGTGTCAGTAAGTACTTTCCTGGCTTCAGCTTGTCTCCTGGGCCACCATACATGACAGCAAGAGATTTAAAACTTTCCATGGAGTTCTTTGTTTCCTCATAAGTCTTTTAAAAAGCAAAGTTTGCCTTTCTTTAATTTTCTCTAATGAGTTTCTCCTCCTTGTCTCCTCATCCTGATGTGGGGGAAGAATCATGACTTTACAATAAAAATCTAGGACCCAAGTCGAGATTCCTGGCTTTTTCCTTTCTAAGTTAGCTCAGTTATAAGCTCCTTTGCATCTATGGGCCTAATATTTCTTTAGTAAATATCTAAATGTCTTTATATTCATTCATAGTCTGCAGTTAGTTGAGGCTTGGGCTATTTGTAATAGACCAAGGGAAAAGTATAAATGTTGGCAATGTTCCCTGCTTATTCCTTTACACATGGCATGGCCTACCTGCTAGATGTATTCGTGTGTGTTCTTCTAAAAAGAAAAGCCCCCTGTACATTTAAAAGTAGCAAAATCTCTATTTACTTTCCTAGAGGTGCTCTGTTGGGGCTTGAAAAGCTATTCCTAACCATTTAGTTTAGCTCATGAGACTGAAACGTCATATCACTTGTTTCCATGGAAACTTGAATTAATATCAAGTAATCTGGAGAA
The DNA here is from genome assembly GCA_036346955.1 of Dipus sagitta. Taxonomy (NCBI): domain Eukaryota; kingdom Metazoa; phylum Chordata; class Mammalia; order Rodentia; family Dipodidae; genus Dipus; species Dipus sagitta. Next base: position 258,247,226 of record CM070770.1, read on the forward strand.
CAGACTCTATCCAAATAATGGCTGTAGAAGCTGAAGGGAATAATGCCATTGGTACACCTAAAGGACTTCTTCCCAAGTCAGCTGAGGTCATTATGTCCCTTGAGTTTCCAGTTTTGCCCTGGGTATGTGTCTCAGTTGTTCTGAGAAAAGCTCAGGGCATTCAGGATACTAGCTCTTCTGTTTGTTGTCCCTGTTCTCGGGAGTCTCTAAGGGAAAGGAGTTATGTTGGTAATTAAAGCATCACCCCTTAGGCAGTATCATGTCTTTCTCAGGAATGGACCTAGGTCTCTTATACAGGACAAGAGTTGCCAGTCTCAGTTGCCTAATTCTCTTCTGCAGATATATTCTTGCTCCTAATCCAGTATTGATGTTTCTTTTTCACATACAAGCACTCAGAAAATGATAGACTGTAAATGACACACTGTGGGATGTGGGAAGCTGCCCATGATAGAGTAACTACCTTGTCCATAACATGAGTTAGGAAACTTCTCGAGTCTTCTGCATAGGAACTGCTATGTCTACAGGGTCCTGCCATCTCCTTGTAGCCAGGCTGTACTTATCTCTGCTACAGATGAGGGAGGCGTAAGACAAGTCACACTTGTTGAGAGGAGGAGGTTACCATGTATAGAGGGGTCCAGGCACAACCTGCACAGCCTCTTTCCCCTCTCAGATGTGGGACCCTCCAAGACTGGATGTTAAACAGTCATGGCAGGTTTCAGTTTAGCTTCTTGTCTGTGGCTGTTTAAATAAGAGGATGGTAGGTACAAAGGGAAACGTATCCTCTGGAGTCCTTTATGAGAAAGAATGTGGATCCCAGCGTGTGCCCTCATGCAGTAGCCCCATCCCACAGAGCCCAGGGTGAAGCTTGGTCACTGTGGTCCAGGGCTGTGTGCAGGCTCATCTTTCACTCTGTATGTGGTGTCTGCTGGTATTGAGAGGCTTACGGTTGTTACTCCCTGGGATTGCAATTACCATGAAGGACAATACATCTGTTCTTACTTCAGCAATGGACAACCTGCAGGAGAGAGCTCTGCACATCCGGAAAGTCCTTCTGGTCCTGCCCAAAACCACATTGATTATCATGAGATACCTCTTTGCCTTCCTCAATCAGTGAGTATCCCTCATAACAAACAACTTGGCTTTGACTACCAGAAGTTTCACATGGATCTGTGTCTGTTCATCCCAACAGATATTTATTGAGCATCTTTTGTGTGCTGAACAGTGTTAGGCTGGTGTAAAAAAAAAAAAATTCATGTTGAAATGGGTAAGTGGAAGTTTGAATGTGATAGGTTAAATGTATAGCCCCGTAGTCATCTTTTTTAAAACTGCCTATTTGAGCCTCTAGCAGGCAGACATCCCTGCTACAAGGGGGTGTGTCACTGGGGACAGATCCTGGGGTTCAGCCCTAAGATGTGGTTGGGGCTGGATCTCCAGTCCAGCACCACGAGGTATGGGGTTTGATCTCTGGTGGTTCGTGCTTGCTGGTGTTGGGTTTTCTCTCTGTTCTATGCTGATGTATGATAGAGTGAGCCAGCTTCTTCTACTATTGATAGAACTTCCCTGGGATGCTATAATCTTAAAATAAACCCTGTCCTCCCATACGCTGTGTCTGGTTGGATGCTTGTCCCAGCAATGCCAGGCTGGCTGCAACAGAAAGGAAAGCCTTGCTTCATTTGGTTCACACTCCAAAGAAGGGGCAGATAATTAGGGACAGTTGTTACGCAGAGTGCACAAAACAGGGAGACCAAAGGTAAGCCAAGGGACTAGGGATTCTAGCACATAACTTGTTTGTGAAAATGAAGGCTTCGTACATGACTAATGTCTACTTAAAGGAAATAGAACTTTATGGAGTTCATTTCACAAGCCTCGTCTTGCTTGTACATTCAAGATCATCCTGGCCTGTAGGCATGTGGGTTAGCAGCTCCTAAGACCTTTCTGAGATGCCCACACTGTCATGCATCCTACTTCTAGTCCTGCATTCTCCACAAAGCTGTGTCTACCCCGTTCGGTGGCAAGGTACTGACGCAACACCCTATCTGACCTTGAATTCGTCTCCTCATGACTCCTGAAGGGTGTTCACATGTGGACTGGAAACGCTGCTCACTACTCTGCAGTTAGTCCATCACCTTTAGGCCGCTAATCAGTGTCTGCTCACATTAAGCAAATCTGCCTTCAACCTGAACCTGTTGCCCCCACCATGAGCTAGGAAGATGACAGTGGTGGCCCAGTGGGGCAACTAGTACAGGTATGAAGGACTTGCAGTAACACTTCACTCCCCTAGGCTTGCAAGGGAGAGAAACAGTAGAGTAAGGGTCATGCAGAACAAGAGACAGTAGCCATGGTTGAAGAAAGCATGAGGACTACAGCAGTTCAGCCATTCATTTTGTCTTGTGTTGTCTTATTTAAAAGACTGCTTTGCTCATCACACATGTGTTGTGTGGAAACGATGCAGCACCAGTAATCTCAGTGCTTCTGTAGGACAGAGGTGGTCAAGAGGACCATCTCTATTGGAAGATGACCTAGTATGAGTTGTCAGTAGTTCCTGAGGGAAACTTTGCCTGGGCCCCAAATTTCAGGGCTTTTCTTCATTTCTGTGGATCCTAGAAGTGTGCACTTTAGTGCTGCCTCGGGTTTGCACTTGGAAGCAGTAGATGGAGAATCCCAGCTCAAATTGGGCTACATGTAGTGAGTTTGAGGGCAGCCTGGGTACATACTGAAACCTTGTTCAAACAAAGCCTCCTGTGAAGGAATCTAGCTGAGATTGTAACCTCACCATCGTTTGGTTGTAGGTCCTACTAATTTCCATGACAGTCATTTCACGCCCACCATGCCACTTCTAATGCCCTACAGTGGTTAGTTATCAAAGGGGTTCAAGATGCATGCCAGGGTGTCTAAGAAAGGAGAAAGCCATTGGGTTCAAGGGAAACCAGCTGTGTAACATGATCCTGCATGTAGGGCACACTGGAAATGAACTGTCCAATCCAGAAGAGCAGCTGCTAGGATGAAGACAGCACCACAGGGCTCTAGGTTCTCGTCGGGGTCTGACAGAATCAGGCACTGAGGACTTAATGCTGACACCCATAAGGAAGGCCTAGCTCCTCAGCAGTGCTCATAGCCCGGTAAGCTTGGTTAAGGGATCTACTCTATCCAAAGCCAGCCTAGACCTGTATGCCTGGACAGGCAGGGGCCCAAAGGGCCTCATCAGGTACAGTGAAGGGCCTTGCATCCTTGGCCAAAGTTGAAGTTATACCTGGAGCAGCTGCTTGTTGAAAATGGGGAGTTCCCAAAACAAACAAATACTCAATGATGGAGTTAGTCTGTCTACATCCAGAGGAACCTGGGACAGAATTTGAATAGCATGCTAAACTTTTCTTAAGTAACTCCTGAATGTAATATTGTAAGAGGATATTAAGAAGAGGGAAAGCAATTTCATTAGCTGTTTTAGAAAGAAGTTCGGTGTCCTGGTGGAATACAAAAGCTAATCAGTTGGCTATTTTTAAAATAAGTCTAGAGGCTGGAATTGAACGTCCCTAGCAATTTATTTTGTATACAAGAAGGCCCACAGTGCACTGTGCCTGTGTCTCCTAACCATAGCTTCCCAGGACAAACCAAGGTTCTCGTGTTGTCTGGTGGCTCGGTCGGTTGATCTTGGTTTGTGGAAGCTATATCAACGCTGAAGAGAGAAGTGTGCTGCCTTCTCAGGGCGGGGTGTTTGGGTGGATAAGATCAAAGACAGGGATGAAGATGGGTCAAAAGGATTTGAATGAGGAACTAGAGAGAAAGAAAGGGTCAGGCCTGCAGCAGGCATTCCCACCTCTCCTTTCCTTTTCTTGGCTCCTTATTGGCCATCCAGTGGTCATTGTGTTCTCTACAGCTGACTTTCCAGAAGGTTTCTGATGCCGAGAAAGGCAAGTAATAACATGTGGCCCTCTGCTTTGGCTCCTGACAGTGCCTCTGGGGATCGTGTTTTCTGCGCATACATGCGACAGCTTTCCAGCTTGTCCCCCTTCCTTCTCCTCCAGCTTATCACAGTTCAGCGAAGAGAACATGATGGACCCCTACAACCTTGCCATCTGCTTCGGGCCCTCGCTGATGTCAGTGCCTGAGGGCCACGACCAGGTTTCCTGCCAAGCACACGTGAATGAGTTGATCAAAACCATCATCATCCAGCATGAGAATATCTTCCCAAACCCCAGGGAGCTGGAGGGCCCCATCTACAGCAGAGGAGGAAGCATGGAGGATTATTGGTAGGGAGCTGAGGGCTGGAGGAAGGGAGGGAGGGAGTCACTGATACTGGCATGGGGGCCAGATGGCCCAGCAAAACCCGAAGGGAAACACCCAGGTCCTCTAGCCTCCACTCACAGGCTTTGCAGGCTGCCAGGGTCTGGGGCTGTTTATAAGGCTATCCTCCCATCCCCCTACTTCCTCCCCCACCCCCGCCTACAGAATAAGTGTTACCTCACCCATTCTCCCTTTTTTATGAATATTGTATGGCAAGGGACCATTCTGAAAGACAATGATGCATTAATAATTCTTGAGGAAAGGAGATTTTACAAAATGGTGTTTAGATCCACTGCCCATCAGTCAACAGTGTCCATGCTTTGTACTTTGAGAAAAATAGTACTGGGTCTCAGAGAATCCTGTTCTTATTAGGAAGAATCTATGTATGAGGCAAAATTTCCTGACTGAGTTTATAAGATGACATGTTAGAATGATTTCAGAAATGTGTGTGGAACAAAGGGAATAAGCTCACTTCAGCAGGTTAGGCATGGTCATATCCTGAAACAGTATGAAATTTTGTAGGACGAGGTTTTTTTATGAGTTAATCTAAGTATAGAAATCTAAAAGGATCCCAACCCCAAGGTATATCTGTGCTAGACTCCTCCTTTAGATAAAGGAGTCATTTCCGAAAGAAAAGAAAAAGATTCATAGTTGGAGTTGCTGCAACCCAGAGAGGCCAGTGGCAATGTTTAAACTCAACACAGTGATAAAGATTCAATTCTGATCTCTAATCTCGTAATGTAAGCCATAGTCAGCACCTTATACAGACACCATGATAACTGCTTTACAGCGTCATGTTCCCACTAAACACAAAGGCAACTGCATCTCTCTTTTAGTCCCCAGGGTCTCTTACTTCCCTCTCTTCTCTTCTCTTCTTCCCCTAAACGTGTTTAAGCCTGAGCTGCAAGCACAAGCCAGTCCAAATCAGATTCCATCTGGAATCAATAGCCCATTGCTATTTACCAAGGTAGGAGAGGATAGAGGAACATATTAACTAAAGACAAATTGGCCCATGCTTCTTTGTGACTCCCACAAAAATAAGCCTCCCACCCAAGGAGTAAAACAAGTGACAGTTCATGTCTCTGTAACCTTCCTGTGGCAGTGGCCTTCCTGGGTTCATCCTTCTCCATTGGACTATGTCTGAGCCACGGGACCTCAGTTGGCTGAGTTGGAGAGAAAACTTTCCATCACTGGCAGACAGTTGGTGGTGGTGGTGGGGAAGTTGATCCTCCTGCAAGTGACTCAAGAAGTGGTCTTTGCCTTTTTGTGAAGAGTGAAAAGCTGTGGATTAATATTTTCAATGCTTGCTTTTACCTTCCTTTGGAAGAATCAAATCACTGCAGGTCCTGGACCTATTCATGGGTCAGAGAGCCCTCAGTCCCTGCTCGCCTGTGCCTGTCCAGGGAGCAAAGACCAAGGAATGTGCCACTAGGGTACACACATAAAAGCCCTTTCCCCCATTTTATCCAAGGTATTTTCTCAGATCCCCTAACATGTGACATTTATTAGTGGCTTCTGGAAACACCACAGGATTAGTCAGGGAACATTAGTACTGTAACCCAGGCCTCAGGCAGAAACACCAGTGAGCAAGATTTTGCTCCTGACCTCTCCCTTCCCTTTTCTGGGAAGAGAGGAAAATACTAGAAAATGAGCTAAGGTGGCAAAAGAGGTGATCTACCACCACCAAATTCTAAAGGGTGCCCAAGAGACCAGGACCACCAGAGAGAACGGGCTAGACCACCTGACCTCCCTAGAACCATGGGAAAACCTATTTCAGCCCATTTATCAGTTCCCAAACCAGAACCTGGCTGCCTAGGATTGCTGCTGAGGCACATGGCAGGCTCCCCTTGGGATCTCAGATGTGGGTGGGTCTTGGGGATGTTACCAGACCAGGGGTTTAGGATGAGAGAAGCATGGGATTTTAGGGCTACAAGGGACCTGAAAGAGCACCATGTGCCCTTACTACAGTATAGAGCATCTGGACCAACAGCATACAAGTCCTGTAGGATTGTAAAGAAGTGTAGATTCCCCAGCTTATTTAAACAACCCTTCAGGGCTTCCTGTAGTTTGAGAACTGTTAACTTAGTGGATGTTGAAGGGAATGAACTTTCACCTTGAGGAGAGGTTCACCTGTGCCCAGTGCACCAGTGGCGGGATTCTAGTGACATTAAACTCATCAGAGGATCCCTAGGCCCAGAAAGTGATAAGGAATTATACTGGCATTTTAAAAAAAATTTATTTGTTTATTATTTGAGAGGGTAAGGCTGTACCAGGGCCTCTCACCATTGCAAACGAACTCCAGACACATGTACTACTTTGTACATCTGGCTTTACTTTACATGGCTTTTGGGGAATCGAACCTGGGTCAGCAGGCTTTACGTGCACGCACCTTTAACCATTGAGCCATCTCCCTAGCCCGTGCCTGCATTCTTTGACAAAGAATCCCTAATAACATTCTCCCAGAATGTTCTCTGGAGTCTAAGACACTTCATTGGGACTGACTTGGTCCAACCAGAGTGAGTCCTGAGTTGGTTGGCTAATAATCTCTGAGGCACTTCCTTGGGAGGGTGTGGACCCATGCGTGGGCAGGGAGAAGCTGCATGGCAGGTGAAAGAGGAAAGTATTCACTGGACTGCTGGGAAATGCGTATTTGTTACTATCCACTGACAGAGAAGAAAACAAGTCAGGACCAAGGGTTTTATCTACTTTCAGGAAGTAAGAACTTCTGTTTACTCTGAAGTTCCTGAGCCAGGAAATAGAGTAGAAGTTGCTTTCCTAGTAAGTTCCCTCTTCCATTCTCAATTTTCTATCCCAGATGATTTAAAAGAAGAGGAATTTTTTAAAGTGTATGTATGTATTGAAGGGGGTGGGGATTGGGCTCACTGGGGCCTCTTGCTGCGACAGGGTACCACTTTGTGCATCTAACTGTATGTGGGTACTGGGGAACCGAACCTAGGCTATCAGGCTTTCTAAGCAAGTGCTGAGCCATCTTCCCAGCCCAGAATAGCAGCTTTATAACATCTTTGCCAAGTTTCCCTCTTCTATGATCTTGTAGAATCTAATCTGGCAGATTCTCATTCTCTGCTCTTGTTTTCCACCCACATCTCTGACTCACCTCCTGCCTCCTCACAAGTACACAGGTTAACGACCTACAAAGCAATCTAGAGACACCAAGCAAAGGAGGAAAAAAGGAAGTGACACTCATGCTAAAGCCTTTACTAAATTCTGTCATTGGCTCCGCACACAGTTCTGTAAAACAGATCATTGTCTTCAGTGTATGAATGAAGTAGCAGAGGCTTAAGTTACTTGTCCAAGGCCCCTGAGCTACCAAGCACCAGAACTGGTTTTGGTGTCCGTTGGTATCTGATATAAAAGCCCAGGCACATCTTCTCCTTGAGAACCAGACTCATGAAAAGTCTTTGAGGAGTTGAGTTGTTCCGTGTTTTCTAAAATTATTAATAACTTCTGAAACACTCCTCTTAGCCAGGCATGGTGGTACATGCCTTTAATCTCAACACTAGGGAGGTAGAGGTAAAAGGATCACTGTGAGTTTGAGGCTAGACTGGAACTATAGGGTGAGTTCCAGGTCAACCTGGGCTAGAGTGAGACCCTACCTTGAAAAATCCAAAAAGAAAGAGTTGGGGGATGGAGGAATGGCTTAGCAGTTAAGGCTTTTGCCTGCAAAGCCAAAGGACCCAGGTTCGATACCCCAGGACCCACGTTAGCCAGATGCATGAGGGGGCGCACACATATGGAATTTGTTCGCAGTGGCTGGAGGCCCTGGCACGCCCATTCTCTCTCTCTGTCTCCCCCCTCCCTCTTTCTCTGTCAAATAAATAAACAAAAATAAAAGAAAAAAGAAAAAAAGAGAGCCAGGTGAGGTGGTGCATGCCTTTAATCCCAGCACTCGGGAGGCAGAGGTAGGAGGATCACTGTGAGTTCAAGGCCACTCTGAGACTACATAGTGAATTCCAGGTCTTCCTAGGCTAGAATGAGACCCTACCTTGAAAAAGCAAAAAGAAAAAGAAAAATCCAAACAGAAAAATAAAACTACTCCCCTTTCTCTCTCAAGGTAGTCAAGTCCCAAGTAGTCACAAGCAGTTTTTGTAGGATGTATACTAGCAAACTCCTAGAGGTGCATGCTTCATTCTTGCATTTGGTTGTGTACACTGAGGGTATAGCAGACCTATAGTCACTTTGGTGCCTTTGCTTCAGAAGGCTTTGTAAAGGGGACAACAAGAGCATTGTACACAGATACTGATATCCCGGTGCTCTTGCTTCCCCTGCAGTGACAGCCCTCACGGAGAGACTACCTCCGCTGAAGACTCCATCCAGGACGTGACCGCAGAGCACCACACCAGTGATGACGGTGTGTGGGTAAAGCAGAGGAAGGGGTGATGTGTCTGTGCCCTTGATGACCTTTGCTCTCCAGCAGTCCCCAAAGAAAGACAGGGGCCCTTCTTGTCTCTTCTTCCTTTGGAGATTACACTGAGCTAGACCTTTGTAGCCTTTTAGCATTCTGGACGCACCTCCCAGCTTCTTGCCAAGCCTCAGTCCAGCAGGGTATCAGTCAGGTAGCGGAAGACCAAAGCAAAGGAAAGCTCATTTGAAAAGCAGCAGTCTAGGGACTAGAGAAGCTGGGTGCCAAGAACTCAATAGAGGCGAGCCAGAGGGAAATGAGAATGAGGACATGGAAACCACACACTTGCACGCCTGCCAACTAGCAAAGTCAACCCCTTCGTGGTACAGACTTGGATGAGCTGAACAGCCTCGTGGGTGTGCGTCCAAGGTGGGGTGCTCAGCTGTCACCCGCGAGCCCCTCCCCTCTTGTGCCATGATTGGTTAGGGTCTGTTCAGCCAGCGCATTTGCCCCGCTTCAGTAGTTCCATGCTGCCATTTCTCCATCACTTGGCCTGTAGAGGTCTCAGCAGCTGACAAGAGACCTCAGAATTTTCTGGGCAGAAGAATGAAGTGGCATAGTCCACAGAGCTTTGCCTGCCCCCTGTCTTGCTGGGAATACTGAAATATGAAGCTGGCTCTTAAGGGAGGAGAAAAAACTAGGACTGCTCATTTAGGTCCTGACATAGAGGCTCAGCCTGCTCATTTGCCACATTATGGGAGATGAGTAGGTGAACTAGAAGACTCGGTGACAGGTTAGAACTGCCTTGTGCCTGCACTGTTAGAGGCTTTGTGTTTTTTTCCCTTGATTCCTAGTGGAACAGACAGGGCTGTTATTTTATAGCTGAGAAAACAGGTCAGAGAGGTCAGGTGATATACCCACGCCTGAAATACTAAGACAGCCCTTCTTCTGTGGCCTGCTGCTGTAGAGAAGCCCTACCCTGGCCCATTGAGGGGAAACCTTGCCAGCCAAAGATGACTAGTCATGGCCTTGTTTTGAAGCAGGTTTTCTCTGCCTTAGGGAGCCTTTTTCTCAGTGTCTAATCTGTACCTGCAGCCCAGAGCAGATAGAAATCATGATAGCAATAACCAGTGTACCATACCACCGCTGGGCACTACTCTAAACATGTCTCAAATTATAATTCATTCACCTTTCTAATCCCCATTTTACAAATTGGGAGACACAAGCCCACATCAATGAAACCCATTGCATTTGTAAACCCCTTTTAATTTTTCAAATGACTTTATTGTAATTTTATTATTTAGAATATCCCATTTACAAAATATTTCTCCACATTTTGCTCTTGGCAAAGTTGCTTAGTCAAGTTATTTTTGCTTTATAAAGAATAAAAATTTACACTCTCTGCCGGGCGTGGTGGCGCACGCCTTTAATCCCAGCACTCGGGAGGCAGAGGTAGGAGGATCGCCGTGAGTTCAAGGCCACCCTGAGACTCCATAGTGAATTCCAGGTCAGCCTGGGCTAGAGTGAGACCCTACCTCGAAAAACCAAAAAAAAAAAAAAAAAAAAAAAAAAAAAAAAAAAAAAAAAAATTTACACTCTCCTGGGAAGAATGAGTAACAAATCACTTACCAGCTAGTATGATAAATGTTATACAGTTAATAAAATCATTACATAATCAGAAAAATAATGCTTAAAAATACAGAATGGTAAGCCGACAGTATAGCTGAATGGTAGAGTACATGTCTAGCATATGTGAAACCTTGGGTTCAGCCCCCCAGTACTGCCAAAAATAAAATGTATAATATGTCATATTTGGTGTTAGGAAAAGACAGCTTGAAGAGCTATAGAATCAACAGAACAGTTACTCCAGAGAACAGTGTCTCACTGTTGCATCAGGCAAAGTGAGGGGGGCTACAGGTGGAGGGGTGGCAGGAGCAAACGTGGGGAGGAGGGTCCAGCGCTGATGAGTATTTGTGGATCGTGTGTGGCTGATTTCTCACACAGTTATCCTCCCACCACTGAAAGTCCAGCTGATTGGGCTTTTGCCCAGTTTCCTGAATCTGTAGATCCCAACAACATGTGCTTCCTTCTCTTTTGCCTCTCTCAGAGTGTGAGCCCATTGAGGCCATTGCCAAGTTTGACTATGTGGGCCGGACAGCCAGAGAGCTGTCTTTCAAGAAGGGAGCATCCTTGTTGCTTTACCAGCGGGCTTCTGATGATTGGTGGGAAGGTCGGCACAATGGCATTGACGGACTCATCCCCCATCAGTACATTGTGGTCCAAGACACGTAAGTGGGGCCCTGGCTCGTAATTGTGGTTCCTCATGCACCGTGGGAATAAGACTTTCGCTCTAGAGTGGATGAGTATGGGAGGGAGACTGAACCCCTTGGGCCCTAAGGCCATCATGAGGCTCGCAATTCCTTGGAAGATCCACTCCTCCAACTCAGTGGAGAGTTTCTTTAGATCTCTCCTTTACTCTTTTCCCTGTAAAATCACTTCCTGATCTGTTTATTTTAGAAACCTACCAATCTGCATTCATTCGCATTCATACCTAGTGAGTGATAGTGTAACCTTTCTATTTTACCAAATGCATTTCCTTTCTGGAAAGATCAAGATGGGGGAACTTTTTTATTTTGGTTGTTTTAAGGAAAGAGTATCACTCTATGGCCCAGGCTTTCCTTGAGCTCATTTTATAGCCTAGGCTGGCTTGGTACTCACAGAAATCCTCCTGCCTTAGCCTCCCCTCCCGAGTGATGAGATTACAAATGTGAGCCATCACACCTGGCTTCTGTCTCTAAAAATAAAAAATAAAAAATTACATACTCCAACCTGCTAGGTAGCTGATAGTCCTTTTCTACCTGGAAGTGAGAACAAACAAGTTACTTCCTAGAGTCTGGCCTAAGCAGCCTTGGGGAAGTAGAAAGATGGGACAAGGAGAAGAAAGGATGTAAGGGAACAAGAAAAATGACAGCTGGTTCTTGACAGGTCTCTTTGGGCGAGCTGTCAGTTTGTTCCCACCCTTTGAAACCATGTCCCCTAGGCAGGAAGTAATGAACCTTGTCACCCATTTAAGCCTGCCCCCCCTCCCCGTCCCTCTGCCCTGCCTCCACTGCCCTGACTCACTTCCCTGGGGTACAGTACTGTCACTGTGTTTAGTCCTTCCCTTACTATTATTTTTTGAAGGTTGATATCCTGAATGAGTCTGCGCCCTCCCAGCCTCTCCTGGGCTCGTTCTGCGGGGAAATCCTCCCTGTGTTAACATCGCAGACCTGGTGGCCATCTGTGCGTGGACAGGACCCTCCTAAATTTAGCATTATGACTTCACTGCGGGATCGAGAGAAGATGAATTGTGGGGGAGAAGGGGATTTCTTTGTCATCAGTAGCCAGAGGGGCCAGGAAAGCAGTGGAGAGACCTGGGACCATCTTGGACGCTCTAAGCAAGGCTAGATGTGCTACGACCATGTGGCCATGTCCTGCCTCAACACTGGCATCTGCAGAGCCATCACAGAGCTGACTGTCCTTACCGGCAGCGCTCAGGACCACAGCAGATAAACCACAACCTGGACTTCTACCTCCTTCTCCAGGAGACGGCCCCCACACGGCCACCCCAGGAAAGCAGCAGCATGGGATTAAAGACAGGTGTCCCCTAGCCAAGCTTTCCTGAGCAGCTAAGGAGCCCACAGAACCCAGCGGATTATTTATTTTTATTTAAATGACCCTGCAAAGCCCCTCAGGTTCCCTTGCCTCTGCTCACAGAGTTAGCCCTTCTAGGGAGTTGTTGCTGCCTCCGAGCCGTGTGGGGTCACGCGTATGTCTGGGGGGCCATCTTGCTGATTTAACACTGCTTTGTGTTGTTGTTGTTTTTCCTCCTCCCTGCCTGCCTGTCCCTTCTCCCCCAGCGAGGACGGTGTCGTGGAGAGGTCCAGCCCCAAGTCTGAAATTGAGGTCATTTCTGAGCCACCTGAAGAAAAGGTGACAGCCAGAGCGGGGGCCAGCTGTCCCAGTGGGGGTCATGTAGCCGATATTTATCTTGCAAACATCAACAAGTAAGCTCTGCTTTTCATTTTCTGCTCCCCTGAACGATTCACACCACCCAGCCTCACCAAGCCCTGGCCTAACCCCCCCCCACCCACCCAGTCCTATGCTGCATGCAGGGCTCCCAGCTCCCCCAGCCTAACAGTCTGCATGCGTTCACTGCTACTGCAATAGACAGACAGGGCTGAGGAGACTCACCTGGGCCTGAGGGCAGGCCCAAGTCTCCTCTGTCTATCATCATGCTGTGGCACAGTGTTGTCTGTGTGTCCTTAAAGTTTCTGTCAGCTTGGACCTTCCTGGCAATCTTATGGCTAAAACCTTTGTCCAAGCTTTGGTTACTTTATGCAACTTGGTTTTGTACTATTCATAGAGGTGCCTTCACTTTTCCAATTCTTACTCAAATAGTAGGGTTTATTGTCGTCCTTGACCCTTGTCTGTCTGAAGATTCAAAATCTCATGTGCCTCCCACCAGCTAATGTGTCACCAGGTGGGCCTATTTTGGTGCCATGTGTCTGTTCCTCCCCCTGTCCTGCGTTCAGTGCTATGGAGGAGAGGAGAGGAGAGGAGAGGACTGAGCCCCAAAGAAAGCTTTGTCTTCTGCTCATCGCATGACCCCTAGCGCCCTTTCACACCAGGGAAAATCACTTCCGACTTTTTTTCTGTTGCTTTAGCATTAGCCCTCCCTACCAGTCCCTTTGCAGATGCCCACTTCTGTCCAGCAGGCTTACCTCTGACCCCAGCTTTCATTGTGGCCATTAGCAACATCCTGGGGTTCTAACTCCACCCACATCCCACTGGCTATCTAGAGGGATTCCTGGCTCGCCCACCCATGTGCTGCTGCCTCCCCAAAAGGCATTCAGGCTATTGGAGAACTAATCATCTCAAGGGGCCAGACACCAAGTCCTACAGACTCTTTCCGCCAGACCCTGAACCGTGGCCCAGTGCCAGCAGATGACAAGCCCCAGGGTGCTCCTGGTGACTGTGGATCGGAAAAGATGTACAGATTTTATTCCCCTCTGACTTTGGAGGGATGAAATGATTTGCACTTTGAAAACTTGTTAACTGTAGCCTCTGGACTCTGAGACTGGAAGGAGAATAAAAGATGCTTCTTGTTGTTGAACCGCATGAGGTTGCCAGATCTCTTAGCTTTTGTCCAACCAGACAATGGGAGGGGGAGATGACACGTGGCTTTTTCTCTCTCTCTTTCATCCTCAAGTTCATACAGTCTGTTCAGTTTATTCAGTGCAGCTATAATTTAATTCAGACCAGTAAAATAAGTTGAGAATTTTATGCCTCCCTCCAGCCTGCTACCCTGCTGGGAGGGCAAGCTAATAAAAAGTAAATGGGCTAATCACATTTTTCCCTCATTTATAGGTCTATGTTAATTATAAGCCTACAATCACAAGATCATAAGCCTGTTGGCCAGGAACCAAAGCTGAGTTGGTGGAAGGAGAGTTAAATATTTATTTAGGCACTCTTGTTTTATTTTTGTGTTTTGGTATTGAAAATAGGGAATAGAACCCAGGGCCATGCTAAACAAGTCCACTCCTACTGAGCTCCAGCTCTAGCCCTAGGTGTAAATTTTTAAGTCACAATATCTCTGATGACGTTTATACAAAGGAATTATAGAAGTGCCAACTGAAAATAGTCAAAAGATAAATATCTGCTAGAAAGTCTTGGTGGCTCCCTTGAACTCTTCTTGATGGTGTCAGGATGACTACGATGAGGTTCTTATAGAACAAATCATGCCCAAACCATGTCCATGGCCCACCATAGACCCACCCAAATACCAGCCAAGCAGTGGGTAAAGAACAGCCCCCAGAGTGTCTGGCCCTTAGGAGCAAGCCTGCCTGTCAACCTTCCCCCATCTCCACAGTGCTTGTCCTTCTGTTTCCTGACAACTGCAGGGATACTGCCCCTGGGACTTAGACCTGCTGAGTCCTGACTCCCCCTCACCAGTTAACTCCTCACCCTTCGAAATTCAGTCCAACCATTTCTTATTTGGGGAAGCCTTCCTGACACGTCAAGTTTTCCAGGGTTGAAAAGTGCCCTCATTCTGTATTCCAAAGTGGCTTGAGTAGTTGTTGATACTCAACACTGCACCTGGTTCCCTGGACCAGGCTGAGCTTTCCAGAACCAATAACTCTGTCTTCCTCATTTATGTCCCTAGGAGATAGATTGGGACTTGCCCCACTAAAGCCACTCCATAAATCTGCCTTCTCAGCAGTTTTAGACTTGTGAGTCAGCTCTCCGTAAGTAGAAAGAGGAAGTCAGGAAGGCATTCGTAGGGTGTGGCATTTCAGTTTAAGTCCACACATTTTATAAGTGTCTACTTTGTGCCTATTACCATTCCTTTTATTGAGAGTTCACAATCTTACCAGGTGAAGAGCGTGTGGAAAGGGAGCCAAAAAGCAGGACTGTGGAAGAGCTGGAGGGACATGGGAGGGAAGGAACCCTTCTGTCTGCCATTGGAGGTCCTGGTGTCAGAGAGGAGGGCTCGTGTCAGCAGAGCTTTTAAGACTGAGGTCATCTTTTTTTCCAGTAAAAACGGCTGCCTCACAAAGCTAGAGCTGCCTAGGAGAGCAATTTGGAGCGGCTGCTGTGCGTCAAGTCCTAGGCCAGCCCTGTGCTCAGAAAGATAAGGTAGACCTCATCCTAGAAGAGCAGGCCTGCCTCAGAGACGGAGCCCAGTCTGCAGAGTCCTGCTCTTCCCTTCTTCCGTCCTCAGGCCCCAGCGTAGCCCCAGCTGCCCCTCGTTAGGTCCAGATAAGAGCTGCCCCACTGCCATCCGAACTCGCAGCTTCACGGCTTCTTAGAGTAGGTCTTTTAAAGTCTGCTTGCAAAAGAAGATGAAATGATTCAACAGCAGGCACTATCATCTGATAGGACTGTGCCAAGCCATCTCATTGAGAAACTTAGGTGGTATGAAACAAACTGGCCAAGAGTCTAGGTTCGGCCACATGCTGGGTGACATAGGGGTCACGTAGATGCTCTTTCCACCCTAGGAACATGCACACATTGGGTCCTCTGTCTGTGGCACTGCAGCCTCTCAACAGAGCTCAAAATGATTACAGGCTTGCTACACTTGTACAGGCTAAAATTTGGAAAGGTCACCTCTCCTCTTGCCAGCACCCCCTCCCTGTCCTCGGAGATGATGAGACTTTCCAACCTGGGACCTTGGGTTTCTGTTGAAAACAGCAAGTGGAACTGATCACTCCATGAAGCTTTCTCCCGCTAGAAACTTTTCCTTAATTGGGCCTTTTTTTCTAACAGCATCTTACATGTTTAGAGCTCAAAGCCCATGACAACAAAGTAAGTATCATTTCTCCTCTGCCCAGGTTGGGGGTGGCAAGGAAACAGTCATGTCGAGAAAGCAAAACTGAGCAAAGACGGTGTTTTGTGTGTCACCCACAGCAGTCCTAGGCACCAACCTCTGACCTTTTCTCACCATCCTAGCTCCCTCAGAGCC
The DNA here is from genome assembly GCA_036346955.1 of Dipus sagitta. Taxonomy (NCBI): domain Eukaryota; kingdom Metazoa; phylum Chordata; class Mammalia; order Rodentia; family Dipodidae; genus Dipus; species Dipus sagitta. The sequence goes on from CM070770.1 coordinate 258,263,371, forward strand.
AGGGCTCCCTGATCAGATGCCCTTTCTGTTTGTGATTAAAGGCAACGAAAGCGTCCAGAATCTGGGAGCATCCGGAAAGCATTTCGGAGTGACAGCCATGGGCTGAGCAGTTCCCTGACAGACCCCTCCTCCCCGGGGGTGGGGGCTAGCTGCCGTCCATCCTCCCAGCCCATCCTGAGCCAGAGTCTCCCCAAGGAAGGGCCAGATAAATGCTCCATCAGCGGGCATGGGAGTCTCAACTCTATCAGCCGCCACTCATCCCTGAAGAACCGACTGGACAGTCCACAGATCCGGAAGACTGCCACAGCAGGAAGGTCAAAAAGCTTTAATAACCATCGTCCCATGGATCCTGAGGTGATTGCGCAGGTAACTGAGGGCCCCAAGACAAGCAGCAAGCATGAGTCTACATTTGTCACTGCCACTAGGGCAGCCTGTGATAGTTGTGACAGAATCTGAAACTGACCAGTGCTCTGTGCATTCCATACTGAGTTTGAGTACTGTCAAGCAAGTGGGTCTGCCAAGACAGCTTGGTGAGCAGCTTGCCTACCCCTGCCGCCCCAGCAAGAGCTTAAAGACAGAGTACAAGAAGTCTAGCTGTTTGTTCTAATGCTGGCTGTTTACCAGGCTATTAATTTTAAGCCAGTAATTGAGAGGTTTTGTTTTGTTTTGTTTTTTGAAGTAGGGTCTCACTCTACCAGGCTGACCTCGAATTCACTATGTAGTTCAGAGTGGCCTTGAACTCATGGTGCTCCTCCTACCTCTGCTTCCTGGAGAGCTGGAATTAAAGGCATGCGCCACCAGGCCTGGCAAGAGTTTGTTTGTTTGTTTGTTTGTTTGTTTTTGATCTACAGTTCTCATACATGTACATAATGTGTTTGGATCATAATCCCCTCCCGTTACCTTCTTTTATCCTCTCTTCCACTGAACCCCTTCTTGTTTCTAACTAGTGTCTTAATTAACAGCATTTTGATAAGATTCTGCTCAGCCCAAGTTTCTTAATTACGTACTTCCTTAAGACTCTAGTAGACTTCAACAAAGTCGCTCAAAGTTTGAAGCTCACTTTTAATTTGGCCCACATTTGTATATGACTCATTCCTAAAGCTGACCTCTGATGCCTAGTGGTAGATAGTCAGCCCACCTCTGATTCTAGTCTTAAAGACTCCAAAATGTTCCTGCTTTGGGAGCTCAGCTATGAGGAAGAAGGGTTTCCAGCCCAGAGCTCCAGATCCAGTGGAGGTGAGCTCCCAGGTTACAGTCCCATCCTTGTCTGAATCAAACTGATGACTCTCTATTTTCCATAAAATATTAGAACTCCAACCCGGCCTCTAAAAATCCATCCACTGGAGCCATTCCCAGCAGCTCTCTCAGACGTCTCTCCCAGATATATAATATTCATTAGACCAGGTAGGAAATAAAGGCTTATCGTTGCTCCCCCCACCCCATCTTCCGAGGGGCAGTAGAGGATGGATGTGGTCTCTGTTGGTTTCATTGGCGCTCTGCTTTAGGAGGTTTACATGCAGGGCCGGTGCCAAGCCCTGGCCTGTGATGTCTTGCTTTGCTAGCCTTCTGTTCTGTACCTCTATTTAAGCTCCTGATAGCGGTCTGCTTTGCCCCATGGGAATCCTCCCTGATCCTCCCTTGGCCAGGCATTAATAGAAGTGTTGGAAAGTGGACACACTAGTTGCATAGCAGAATAGAGCCAGTAAATAGAGTTGTTTTCTGAGCATTTTAAAGTTTGAGAGGGTTGGGGGTATAGTTCAGTCATAAAACCCCTGTCCTGGGTTTTATCCCTAGTACCACCGAAGAAAGAAGAAAAAGTTTATTATTATAGTGATGAGTAAAAATGAGTCAGTAGCAAACATAGGTCATGCCACAGGACAAAGGTACCTTAGGAATGTAGGGCTTACTTGGAACATACAATCTAAAAATCTTCTTGATCCCAAGGGGGAGTCCTGGGACACAGTATCAAACAAAAGTTTGTAAAAAGGGTGGTGGGAGCTGGGAGGACTCCCTGGGAGGCAGCTGGCTTGCATACAAAGGTTCTTTTGTTCTCCCTTGAGCCCCTGGACTAAGACTGCTTTTTTCCTAAAATCTGGAGTATTCTATGGATTTATAGAAACTAACTCACCTATGTGGGCTTTGGTCCCCCATCCTTTGGACCCCTCTCATGGTGCTGGGTAGAAGGAAATGGTTTTAAATTGGTTACTCCCAGGAGTTGGAGACTTGAAGCATTATCCTGATGAATCTTTAAGGATCAGACTCTTGAACCTTCCATAGTCCTTCTGGGGGAAGGACTAGAACCCATGCTGGTCATGCACATGCACAAGGTGGCACACATGTCTGGAGTTCAATTACAGTGGCTGGAGGCCCTGACATGCCAATTTTCTCTCACACTTGCTCTCTTTCATTAAAAAATAAATAAAGCTGGGTGTGATAGCGCACGCTTTTAATCTCAACACTTGGGAGACAGAGGTAGGAGGATCACCATGAGTTCGAGGACACCCTGAGACTATATAGTGAATTCCAGGTCAGCCTGAACTAGAGTGAGACCCTACCTCAAAAAACCAAAAATAAATAAATAAATAAAAATAAAAAATAAAGAGAAATGCGTAATGACTCCCTGCATACCAATGACCTTTCCCTTCCCCATTTCATCCATAAGTATTTTGATATCTGTCACTAAACCCAAGGACTCTAATGGAAAATACCACAACTACTTGTTCTAAAGGAGAAAGAAATTCCTGATGATGAAAATCCTGTCCCCTTCCCCACTTTCTGGGGGTTCATATGTTCAAGGTCTTTAGCCAAGTAAAATAAAACCTTATAGCTGGTTCATGGCTTGGTCTGTCTTGTTGAAGCACAATCCTTGAGGATGTCGGTCTTCATTTGCCTTACCTCGGCCTTTTTCCTGTTTTGCAGGATATAGAGGCAACAATGAACTCTGCCCTGAACGAGCTACGGGAGCTGGAGCGGCAGAGCAATGTTAAGCACACCCCTGACGTAGTGCTGGACACCTTGGAGCCCCTCAAAACCTCCCCAGTGGTGGCCCCCACATCTGAGCCCTCCAGCCCTCTGCACACCCAACTCCTCAAGGACCCTGAGCCCGCCTTCCAGCGTAGCGCCAGTACTGCTGGGGACATCGCCTGCGCCTTCCGACCTGTTAAATCTGTCAAGATGGCTGCCCCAGTCAAACCACCAGCCACACGGCCCAAGCCCACTGTCTTCCCCAAAACAAATGCCACTAGTCCTGGTGTTAACTCATCCGCTTCCCCACAGTCCACTGACAAGTCTTGTACTGTCTGAAGGGAATAATTTAATTGTTCTAGACAAGGGGACTGACTGTTATTAAAATCTTCCTGTTTAACTAGCTTGGGGACTTCAGTTGAACATTAGATTCTAAGTTGCTCTTACAGGAATTAGCCTTTCTATTACCCAAAACCTTGAGAATGAAGCCCTTGTTACCGCCTTTCCTTCCTCTTCCCTCCCTACCACCCTCAGCTTCCCTCAGTTGTTGTAATCCAACCAGTTGCAGTACATGCTATTCTTAGGTTAGCCAGAGACAGAGTTTTTCATTATCAGGTCACTGTGAAATCTGGCAAGGTAAGTCATAAGGATGTGAGCTCAAGTCTCAGTCCCTTCAGACCCTAAGAAGTACCTTGGACCAGATGGTTGGTTATGGCCACCCAGCTCTCAGTGGCATCTTGTTTTGGGTACTGATTATAGAGAATCATATATAGGCCATTCTTTTACATGTGCGCATGTGTGCATACATACACACACACACATACACATACACTAGTCTCTGGCATGTATAGCCTTTCCTGGTCATAGACCACTCTTTGTAAGTTATTGTGAAAGTTCACGTACAGGCCATGGGTGGGGAGGGGGGGGATTTCTGTTTCCATTACAAACTTTGTTCTGTCTGGACCAGAGAAGCTGGCCATTGAAATCTCTGCATCACATGAAATGTAGCAGGATAGGACAGTCCTGTGATTTGATGTGGGGGTGGGACTTCCTGTTTCCTTTCTATTGCTGTGAATTGGTCATTGGTGTTTGCTTTTGTTCTGCTCTATCCTATAGATGTACATCCCAACCTTATAAAGGAGCTTTTAAAATTTCTCTGAAGGTATAAACACTTCCCAGGTTCCCGTCTCTGTCAATTTTTCATCTCATACATTTTCATATATAAGACAGTTTATAGCTGGTTCCTTGAGAGTGAAGAGTCTTAAAGTTTTACTGTGTTTATGACAGATTTTTAAAAAGGTAAGAAATGGTCCTTCTTCCACTTTTTTTTTTTTTTTTTGGCAGTTAAAAGTCACTATCCCATTTAAAAAGTTAAGTTCGGCTATGCTGATTGTTTCTAGGTTAAAATTTATTGCAAATGCACCCCATGGTGTTTTGTTTTTTTTATTTTAATAAGGTCTCTAGAGGCCAACAGGGACCTTGGAGAGCTTTAAAGAGAGACACCACCTTTGAAAAGGGTTTGCATTTATCAAAATAATGACAACTAAGGGGAACTTTGAGCCCACAGGTTCAAGTTTCCTCAAAGCCAAAATCTAAAGAAAATAAAAGGTTAGATACTGAGTATTGGACCTTCTTTTGGTCTTTTCCCTGGTTACCCTCCAAAATTCAGAAATGCTATCCTTGATGCCATATTTCAGTCTGCAAACCATGTGTTTTGCACAGCACCAGCTCCTCATGTGTAGTGCTTCCCCAAGGATACTAGGGCCAGAAACATCTATATCCCAGTCTCAAACAGTTCCTTGAAGCTCAAACTCATTCTTCTTTTCTGGGCTTTCTGGCTTGAAAGCTATGGTTTTATTTTAGCCTTATTATTTTCTATAGTTCAAGAAAGATGGTAGGTTACCATTTGAGTAGGAAAATCTGTGTGTTCCTATCTTTGAACTGAAAGAGATGCGTACTGGACCAATATGTAATGCTGATAGTAGGATCTGTGGAAAGTGGTTGATGTTCTCACTGTTTGAAGGGAAAGAGGAACCTGGGGGTGGGGTCACTAGTGAGGAGTGTGACTTCAGCTCAAGGAAGTACTCCCTGATCCAAAGGGAGAACTGGCGACTCCTGCAGTCAAGAGAGTCAGCTCATGGTCCTTTGAATGCTCCGTCTTTGTTGCTCTGTTTTGTGGCCTGTCTTTGCTTTAACCTAGGTTTGCATTGATCCTGAGCCAAGAAGGGGTATTCAGACCCAAGGATCTGTTTCTTTGCTGCAAATGAAGCCCCACCCTTCACTTTGCATCCTTCTTAATCCAGCTGATCAGAACTCCCATACCAGCTCTTGACCCTGTCTCCCATACAGTAGTCTCCAAGAAAGGAAGAGCAAAGCTTACTACATGACAGTCCTTCAGGCCTGTCTGTTGCTCTTGCCTTGCTTCTCTCTCAACCTTGTTCATGATTTGTGTTTGCCATCCCCTTGGTCAGTGCCCATTTGCTGATTGGCATCATGAACTGGACAGTGCATAAGTGATCACCTACTACCCCAGCTCTAGGAGCCAAGCTGTCTTCCCCATCTCTGGTGCTCCTGACGCCTGTGAGAAGATCCTGTCAAGAGGACTAGGAACCAATAGGAGGAGAGTCCTCGGCAGAGCTCACTTCAACTGGAATTGAGGTTGCACACTGTGATTTTACACCCAAAAGCCAAAAGGAGCTGGCCACCCTGGCCTTGGGCAACCAGCCTTTCTCAAATGTGCTTGCCGAAACCAGCATGATGCTTCCAAGAGCCCTCCTCAGCCCTGTGTGGCGTGGATTCTTTTCTTGGTGTGGACTCTGAAGGGTCAGTCTTTGGGGAAGAGAGGTGGGGTGGGGCTACCAGCATCCCAATTTGGAAGATAGAGGAGTTTGCCGCCAGCAGCCTGTAAACTGGAAATGCTGGTCTCAGCCAGCCTCCTCAGGACACCCTCATTTCTCCCCAAGGAAATGAGAAATGCCACCAGCACCAGGATGAACAGACTACTGGAAGGGCTGGTGGACATGGACTTCGGTTGGGAAGATCTTCCAGGGAACTGCAATGTTGTGGCGTCTGATTCGTATGTCACATTTGTGTAAAATGGTATATTCTTGAAAATGGTGTTGATAACTGGAATATTGTATGTATGCTTGGAGATGCTTTGTGTGATCCTAAGACTGTCACTTAGCAGATAATGGATTGGGGAAAATCCAAAGCACAACTTCAAAATAAAATACGTTTTTAGGTTTCATTGCTGAAGGTCATATCCCTTACCCACTCCCTGAAAGACATCTTCCCAGGAGGGGTCTTGATTCATCCTGCCTGGAACAGGAGGAACAAGATGACCTCAAAGCCAGCAACCTTCTCTCATGCTCACCAGGCTTAGCAGAGTTGCACTTGGAATGTGGGTCCCCTACCCCAGGATTTCTGTGTAGCCTCTGGATGGAACCTAGGAGGTTTTGTAGACTACTGGGCAGTCCTTTGCCGTGAGAACCAGTTCCTTCACAGAACTCCTCTTGCCTGTTTGCAGTGAGAGCTATTCTCATTTCTATCTGTATAGTCAGATTTCCCCACTTGGAGGAGGGAAGCCTAAAACACTGGTTGGAACCATGGCCAGCTACAACTAAGGGTGGCCAGAGGTTCTTTATGTCCCACAACCAGAACCTTAGGTCGTTCTGCCCTTGAGCATCCCTACATCTGAGAGAAGGGACTGACCAGTATGCCTTGCTGCAGCTGGAACTGGGGGAGGCAGAGGATGCTTTCCCCCCTTGAGGAATGCTTTGGGAATTTAAGAATGAAGTTAATCAAAGATAACCATTTCCTGTTTCCAGGCCGTGAGGTGAGTTTTACCCCACTGCATGCTTCTGTCAAGATGTGCCACCACAAGCCCAAAGCAATGAGGCCAATCAAGTCATGGACTGAAACCTTAAGCATGCCTGGAAGCTTCGTTTCCTGGACAAGGAAGAACCGAGTGTGCAGTGAGCAGGATTCTTTAGGATGGTCGGCTCATCAGTTATTGGAAGAGCACCCATTTGTCCTTACTAGCATCTACTTGGTGATTATGGGAGCAGCGCAACTCAGCCCTTCTTGTTCTGCCCCCAGTTCCTGCTTGTGGGACAGCTCACACTGAGTTGGTTTCCTTCCCCCCAAGTAATGAGTGCACATGTATTCTGTAACAGATAATAAAAGAAGCAAAACCAAAGCCGGGGCCGGGGCCGGGGGCCCACGATCAGAAAGCTGAAGGCCCATATTTATGTGCTTGGCATGTTTATTCTAATAACAGGTAACTCCCGAGGATGGATCCAGCCTGTCATGTCCAGTGGGGTTCCCTGGCCTGGATATCAGACAACCTTAGATCTTAAGTCTGTCATCGCTATCTTTTAGTTGTATATGTAGTTTTTAGCTCCATTGTGCCCTGCTAACCTGTCACCTCTTCCCCGTCTAAATAGAGTAGATCATCTTGAACGATTGCAGGGCCCTTGGCCTGGGGTAAGTCAGAGCTGAGGTTGTTCTGCCACCCTGTGGTACAAATGGGTTGTCACCCCCGGGTGGCAGAGGCGTGAGTATATGGGATCACTGGGGCACCTGAGAGACTGTGAAATGTTCTTAGGCTGTGGGCAGAAGACCAAAGAGACTTTCAGAGAATAATTACAGCAAAGGTGCTTCTGGGGTCCTCTTCATTCTACTCATGTTCTGAGGGGAGCTTGAGAGATGCGGGTGGCAAGTGGACGGTCAGAACAAGCCCATTTCATCCTGAGAACCCACAGGAGAGGAGACGGGTATGAATTTATAATGACCTGATTTAAATGTTTACATACCCATAGTTTTGTGAGTTTAGGCTTTTTTTTTCTTCCCTTTTTATTTTTTAATTATGAGACAGAATCTCACGTAGCCCAAGTTGGTCTTGAAGTCACCATCATCCTATTTCAGCCTCCTAAGTGCTGGGTTTTAGGCATGAGCCACCACATCTGTCAGGAAATCTCCTTCAACTCAACTTTAAGTATTATGTATGATCCGTCATTTAATTAATCAACAAACTAAGCCTGTAGATTGGAGCACTGTCCTACAGTATCAAGCAGGAAAAACAAGTCCCTGCCCCCAACCTTCCCCTCCCTGCCCATCAGAAGACAAAGAAGCAAAATAAGTGTGAATGTGAAAGTGAAAAAAGACAGTGCCTGGGTAATGCCATGCTCCTGTGACCTCAACTATCCTAGAGGGTGAGTCAGGAAGATCAGAGTTCAAGACCAACCTCTGTCTTCATAACAACACACTTTCAAAAAAAGAAAAGAAAAAATCAGAAGTAAGAGGACCATTATAGTGTGAAGTGCAAGAAATTAAGAATTCAGGGCTGGAGAGATGGCCTAGCAGTTAAGGCAATTACGTGCAAAGCCAAAGGGCCCAGGTTCAATTCCCCAGGATCCATGTAAGCCAGATACAGAAGGGGGCGTACACATCTGGAGTTCGTTTGCAGTGGCTGGAGGCCCTGGCACATCCATTCATATTCTCGCTCTCTTTCTCTCTCCACCCCCCTTGCTATCTCCTAAATTTAAAATTAAAGAAAAGAATTCAGTGTGAGCTGGCAGTGCTGAGATGCCCAGTGAGCGTAGTATGTGTGTGATGTGTGAGTCAAGTTTGAGGGAGAGGTCCTACCTGAAAACAAGTTTAGGAACTATTACATTATGGATGCATCCAACTTGAGATTTCTAGAAGGATGCTTAAATAGAAAAAGGAAAGGGCCAATGATGAGAAGGCTAGCAAAGAAAAGCCAGTAGAACAGAAAATGAGTGAATGTAGTAGATAGCTGCAAGGGCACATGTCACAGAAACAGAATGAGGGCTGGAGGGATGGCTTAGTGGTTAAGGCATTTGCCTGCAAAGCCAAAGGACCCAGGTTCAATTCCCCAGATGCACAAGGGGGCACACGCATCTGGAATTCATTTGCAGTGGCTGGAGGCCCTGGCATGCCCATTCATTCCCTCCCTCCCTCCTTCTCTGTCAAAATTTTTTTAAAGATTTTTAAAAAGCAGATTGAGAGTAAAATGCTTAACAAAGAAAGAGTTGGGGGTGGTCAGGCTGGGGATGTAGCTCAGTTGCTAGAGCACTTGTCTAGCATGTACAAGGCTCTTGAGGCCAATTCTCAGCACTGAGAGGTTAGAAGGCATGGACTATTGGATGCCCACTGCTAGTGAGGTAAGATGAGGCAGGTGTCAAAGAATATGCCTTTCAGTGGAAGGAAATGAGTCCCACTGGTGTGGGGTAAGTAGCAACGGAAAGGGAAAGTCAGTCATCCAGCAGCTCAGTGAACGGGGGTCATCCAGAGGGGTCAAGGACCAGGTTTTGTTCTTAAGATAGTCAAAGTCGGGGACATTTGCAAGGTGGGTAGGACCTGGTAAAAAGGGATGTTCAAGCATGATGAGTTACACAGCCCAAGTAGGTGGGGCCATCAGGAGCACAGGTTCCTGTCTTGGGAGGGACCACAGGTGTGAGGGCAGGTATAGGCAGGCAGTGACTGTAAGGTGAGAAAACAGTTCCTTTACCATAACATTTTTCAGTTCAGCTAAACTGAAGGCAAGGCCTTTAGCTAAATGAAGGAGCAAAGAAATGCTTGCTTTTCCATGTTAGGGGTGATGATAGACGATTAAAGGATCACTTCTTATAACCTGGATATCACTGCCGCAGTCCCTTTCCCACTGCTCGGGGGAAGTGGGTGCACCAGGTCTGGCTGCAGTGTTTGTCCCTCTTCCACCGAAGCTGTGCAGAGCTGACTCCTGAAGGTGTCACGGAGCAGGGCTCTGATGTTTTGTTAGCTATTCACACTTATGAGTGAGCACAGTGAGCACACAGCCCCTGCAAGCAAGGCCTGCTCCACACGCCCAACCTGCCCTGATCCTTTCCTCTTACCTTTACGGCACTGGGCAGGTAAGGCGGTGCATGCGTGCGTGCGTGCGTGCGTGCGTGCGTGCGTGCGTGCGTGCGTGCACGTGTGTTGCAGTGGCTTCTGCTGCCTGGAATAAAACTTGGCCCCATGCTTACTGAGCAGGAGTTGTGCCACTGAGTTACACCTTCAGTCCCTCCCTCACTTTTTTTGAGACCGGCTTTACGTTGTACCCTTCAGGCTGGCCCTGAACTCCTGGCTCAAGTACCACTGCCTTCCCAGCCACTGAGACTACAGGTACAAAGTACCATACCCCAAATAATACCTATTCAGAGCCTTCTGGGTACCAAGCACTTCATCTCATTTCATCTCACACAGACCCTATGAGAAAGATTGTGTGGCTTTGTCAAGTTCACTGCCTCCAGTAAGTGGCTGAATCAGGACGCAGTTCTCTCTGCATACTTCCTGCCTCCCGATTGTGCTGCCTATGGATGTGAATCCTTGGAGGTAAGGTCTCTAACAGACTTCCTCTGCCCTCAGGTGCCTCCAGGTTCCTACACTTCCTGCCCAGGTGGGACACTGGCAGGACTGTTTTATTCACACTGTGACCTTCCAGGGGCTACCAATGAAGTTCAATCAATTACTACCCCTCCACTGTCTCTCCCACTTACGTCTGGCTTGCCAGATACAGCGCCCCAAACAAGTCACACTGCATGCGCCTCGAATTCTCCTCTCTGTAATTCAAAGGAATGGCTTGCAAACCTGGCAAGCCCTTCTTGACTTTCTGCCCCCTGTATCTCCTAGCATTCACCTTGTCCTGCTCCCCAGGAGCCCGGGGGATGCCTAGGTCTCCGTTCCAATCCTGAGCACACAGTGTCTGTCTCGCAGGAAGTGCCAGGCACATGTCTGTTGTTGGAAAGGGCGAATGTCCCTGGGAAAGAGACCGGGCTTGCTGGAGAAAGGAAATGGGGCTGGTTTATGGAGGAAAATGAGCAGCAATAGGAAAGGTGGTGTGGTCTAAAATAGATTGTTGTGCACTGAAACCAGTGTCCCTGATGGGCTAACAGGGACATGAAGGTCTCTCTGGACCTGGACTGGCGAAGCAACCGTGTTGAACAGAATCACCTGGCCACATGGTGTGCATTCTAAAGCGGGAGGGGGGGGGGGGCGCTTGAAGCAGCAATTAAATGCTTTGGTAGGGAAAAAGAAGTGCAGTTTTCTCATGTACTTGCCAGATGGGAAGCCAGGAACACGGGGTGGTGTATGAGATTTTCAGGGTCACCCCTCTTGGCCCTTCTGTGACTTCTCACCAGTACAGTTTGGCTGTCATGTTTATCAAGGTGAATCTGAGCAGAGGCTATGACGCTGCCCTTGTTCTCTCCTCCCTGTGGTGGGGTGGGGCTGGCAGAGGAAATCACCAGGTGTGGCCATGGGAAAGTCCCTCTAACATTCAAGAGAAATGTGGAATTTCCTGCTTTTAACCATTTCTTATCCAACTACCTGCTCATAGCATAGGCCTCTCGAGCCTCCCAGGATATTTTGGGCATTGGGTCCTGGTTGGGAAGGTGGCACATCTGCCTCAATAAGCTTCATAAATCATGGGCCAATTACTGAAGGTGTGTGGGCCTCGACTCCTTCAATGCTGGTCTTAAAAACACTTTGCAGTCTTACATGGCCCAAGGAAGGAGTAGCGCTGCAAGTTATGAATGAGAGAGCTGGCCGGAAGGGCTGTAGGATGCGCCCAGAGTCATACTGGGGGACATGCCCCAGGTTCCTGCTTTTGCAGGTGTAAGGGAAGGTGAACTGGACCTGACTTATCCTGGGAGTGGCCAGGCACAGGTCCTGGGCTTTTCCAAGCACTTTTCCATTTGGTTAACTTGCCCAACACCAGGCAGAGCCCTGAACTCACTGCAGTGAACTGCTAGAAATGCCAGAGCAGTGCCCAGTGGCCTGCCACAGAGGCCCAGCCTCAGTTCCTGACCTCTTTGTGACTCAGACTCTTGGTCCTACCCCTCCACTCGACAATTCACAGTATTCTCTCTCCTTCCTGCTGGGAGGTGTGGGGTAGGATGGCAGCAGCTAAGCTGCCTGTTTCTTTAAGAGAGGGTGGAGGAAGGAGAGAGGTGGGGAGAAAGAACTGAATCAGGAAGTATGATAGCGCTAAGAGCCTGAGCTCTGCTGGGCTGGGTATCCACTGCTGGCCAAGGCAGGGAAGAAACCCTTTATTGGAAGCTCCCAGGGTAGCACAAGGCCATTGCAGCCAGCCCTGCCTTTGGGTCCCAAGGATCCATGCTACCCGGATGTTCTGAGCACTGCCTGTGAATGACTGCAGGCCTTAAAGCCCTTCCCAGGCCTTCTAGTCCCACAAGCCTGCATCCCCTGCTGTGAGATGGGGTGAGTGTGCAGCCTTTATAGAGGAGGGTGGCATGGGGGAAGCCAGGTATGGGACAGTGTCAGGAAAGACTCAGCTGAGTGTCCCCTCCCTCCGTCTCTCTGTGGCGGCTGAGGCCCAGGTGGTGTCCCGCACTCCATGTGGAGTGGACACTTCCAGAAATGACTGAAAGCTCGGAGGCACTGGGCAACAAGGTGCCCCTCATGGGCTGTGCTTCCCAGCACAATGATGCAAAGCCTGAGTTCAGCCAGGCGTGGTGGTGCACGCCAGCACTCGGGAGGCAGAGGTAGGAGGATCACTGTGAGTTCAAGGCCACCCTGAGATCATATAGTGAATTCCAGGTCAGCCTGGACTAGAGTGAGACCCTACTTCAAACCCCCCCCCCCAAAAAAGGAAAGCCTGAGTTCAGCTTCTAGTGCCTACACTTGTCTTTGCTGACTGGAGTCTCAGAAACCCAAATGGCCAAGAGAGGCTCCCAGAACAGCTAGGGAGTAGGCTGGAAACCCCCCAATCCCTGTAGAGGAGGTGACAAACAGGAAAGGGTTAAAGGGTTGGGCCTGGTGGCCTTTGATAAGGACTGAGAATCAAACAGCACTAAGGGGGCCTCTCATCCACCCACCCTTCTCTTTCCGGTGTAGCTCAGTTCCTGATCTTATCCCAGACAGAAAGCATAACACACACTTGCCAGGGAGAGTCTTTGCCTGATTTGGGGTCACTGGGATTGATTACAGGTAAGTGCATTTGCCACAGAAGAGTCCAGAGGAGGGGGGGTAGGCAGTGGTGATGGTGAGGCTGGCTGGCTCGAGAAGGCTCCTGAGCCCTCTGTGGACAGGCGCCGGGGCAGGGCTTGAAGGCTGGAGAATGCAAGGGTGCCACAGACAGAGCTTCGAGGCACAGAACCCAGGAGCACATGCATCCATATGGGGCTCTGCCCTGAGCGCCATCCTCCTCATCGTCCCAACATCAGCTGTGCCTTGCCGGCACCAGGCCAGTGTAGGGGAGCTGCCCTAGGGAGAGCTATGAAGGCAGCAATCTGTTGCCTCCCAGCTGTCCGAACTGGGCTCTTGGCCTCGCTTTTAGTATGTGCTGCCGGAATCTCAGCCTGACTGTCTCCCCAGCCTTAGAGAAAATCCTGAGCAACTGATTCATATTCCTTTCAGAAGGCTAGCACTGACTCCTTTACTTCTCTTGATGCAAGCATGAATACATCTTCTGAAACCAGGACATGACCACTGATCTCTTCATGTGGCTTCTGGCTCAAGAGCTGATATGCCCCAGGACTTGAATTTTAAAAACAGATTACAAGAGTTTAGGGATATGGCTCAGTTGTCAAGAGTCCTAGCCTAGCATAGACAAAGCCCTGGGTTGAGCTGGGCATGGTGGCGCACACCTTTAATCCCAGAATTTGGGAGGCAGAGGTAGGGGGATCACATCACTGTGAGTTCGAGGCCACCCTGAAACTACATAGTGGATTCCAGGTCAGCCTGGGCTAGAACGAGACCCTACCTCAAAAAAAAAAAAAAAAAAAAAAAAAAGCCCTGGATTTGACCCCTAGCAATATGTAAACAAGACATGGTGGCATATGCCTGTAATCCGAGCACTTTGGAGGTAGAGGTAAAGAGGACCTTCAGAAGTTTAAGGTCATCCTCTTTACATAGAAAGTCCAAGGTCATGATGGGCTACATAAGACCCTGACTCAAAAAAATTGAGAGAAGGCTCAATGGAGAGAAGTGGTGACAAGGAGTCTAGGTTTAGCTGCTGTCAGTCTGAGAAGCTATGAAATGTTAGAGCAAGAAGAGGCCTTGTTTAATCCAGCTTTATTTCAAAGTATTGATGGGATGGTGACCCCACTAATGCTTCTGCCCCAAGGCATCTCAAAACGCCAATCCTGGGGCTGGAGGGATGGCTTAGCAGTTAAGGTGTTTGCCTACAAGGGCAAAGGACCCAGGTTTGATTCCCCCTATGTTAGCCAGATGCACAAGGGGGCCTATGTGTTTGGAGCTTGTTTGCAGTGGCTAGAGGCCCTGGCATGCCCATTCTCTCTCTCTCTAATAAATAAATAAATAAAAATAAATTTTTATAAATATTTTTTTTAAAGGCCAATCCTGTACCTACTTTTCTGAAAAGCAGTGAGTTTAACCTCAGAAGCTACACTTTCTAGAACCAATTGTTTTAGAGGAAGCAGCTTTTAGCACAGAATAAACACAACGATGGGGAGCGGAATTGTAGGGGGTTTCAGAGCTCCCCGAGAGCTCCTCTACCCTTGGATTTGATAGTCTTGGATCTCCCCATCTCCTCTCCTCCCTTACCTGCCTCCTCCTCCTCCCTTCCCTCCTAGCATCCCTGTCTTCTCTGGAACATCACTGAGCACTGACCTGACTGCTGGCTGCCTGGTGAGCAGCTGTTAGCTCACAGCAACAGGAAGTGGTCCGCCAAGCCAGCAGGGAAGAGTGGAGGGTGGAATGGGGGCTCCAGGCTCATGTTGCAATTCTGGAGATTTCTGGTGGTGTGACTGCCCCTGCCTACTGACTGACTCAGGGCACTTCCTCCTGCACCATTACTACTTTCTGGGACAATCCTAGCCCTGGATGTCAAAAGCCAGAGTCCACAGTGCCTGGAAAAGGTGATTGAAAAAGGTTTGTCCCTGAAGAATGTCTTGGCTCTTAAGGGGACTGGAGGAGACGCAGAGAGTGGAATAGGCAGAAGGCCTCATGATGGAACAGACCCCGCAGAGGCCTCCTGAGGTGGTATGCTTCTCTCAGAAGCTACCTAACTTTCTGAGCTACCACCTCCTCATCTCTCTTGCCTGGGACATGGCCACATGTAGCCCTTCAGGGATGGTGTTGGGTACTGGTGGCTAGCTACCAGTGTCCATTCCAGCCAGGCATGGAGCCCTGGAGTCCACAGCATTGTTTGTTTGTTTTCTCAAGTGGAAGGTGGCCAGCTCAGGAGATGCAGAGCACAGCCAATTACCTGTGGCACACAGATGACCTGCTAGGGCAGGGAGCCACTGCCAGTGTGTACAAGGCCCGCAACAAGGTAAGGAGCAACCCTGGTTCCTGGCTCCCTTGTGTCTACACAGTAACCCTCTGCAGGCATGAAGATGCTGTATGTGGAGCCCCAAGAGTCTGTTCTGCCTCCTTTGATGAGGGAGGACCATGTGAGCTTGGGTAGAAACGTGGGGAGCTGGAAAAGGCTTGTTGGGATGACACCTGTGTCAGATACATTCTGGGACAAGAGAAGGATAGCAACACAAAGCAGACTTCTGCCAGAGGTGACACCACATGGCATCTAGGATCAGCAGAGGTGACACCACACAGGAACTAGGAACAGCAGGGGGAACAGCACATGGGATCTAAGAATAGCAGGGGGACAACATACGGGATCTAGAAACAGCAGGAGGTACAGCACATGGGATCTAGGAACAGGAGGGGGACAGCACACAGGATCTAGGAACAGCAGGGAGGCAGCACATGGGAATCTAGAAACAGTAGGGGGGACAACACATGGGATCTAGGAACAGCAGGGGACAGCACACGGGATCTAAGAACAGCAGGGGAGCAGCACATGGGATCTAGGAACAGCAAGGAGGCAGCACATGGGATCTAGGAACATCAGGGAGGACAGCAGATGGAATCTAGGAACAGTAGGGGGCAGCACACGGGATCTAGGAACAACAGGAGGGACAGCACATGGGAGCTAGGAACAGCATGGGGGCAGCACATGGGATCTAGGAACAACAGGAGGGACAGCACACGGGATCTAGGAACAGTAGGGGGACAGCACATGGGATCTAGGAACAGCATGGGGGCAGCACACGGGATCTAGGAACAACAGGAGGGACAGCACATGGGATCTAGGAACAGCAGGGGACAGCACATGGGATCTAGGAACAGCAGGGGGACAGCACATGGGATCTAGGAATAGCATGGGGGCAGCACATGGGATCTAGGAACAGCATGGGGGCAGCACACGGGATCTAGGAACAGCATGGGGGCAGCACACGGGATCTAGGAACAACAGGAGGGACAGCACATGGGATCTAGGAACAGCAGGGGACAGCACATGGGATCTAGGAACAGCAGGGGACAGCACACGGGATCTAGGAACAACAGGAGGGACAGCACATGGGATCTAGGAACAGCAGGGGACAGCACATGGGATCTAGGAACAGCAGGGGGACAGCACATGGGATCTAGGAACAGCATGGGGGCAGCACACGGGATCTAGGAACAACAGGAGGGACAGCACATGGGATCTAGGAACAGCAGGGGACAGCACATGGGATCTAGGAACAGCAGGGGGACAGCACATGGGATCTAGGAATAGCATGGGGGCAGCACATGGGATCTAGGAACAACAGGAGGGGCAGCACATGGGATCTAGGAACAACAGGGGACAGCACATGGGATCTAGGAACAGCAGGGGGACAGCACATGGGATCTAGGAACAGCATGGGGGCAGCACACGGGATCTAGGAACAACAGGAGGGGCAGCACATGGGATCTAGGAACAACAGGAGGGACAGCACATGGGATCTAGGAACAGCAGGGGACAGCACATGGGATCTAGGAACAGCAGGGGGACAGCACATGGGATCTAGGAACAGCATGGGGGCAGCACACGGGATCTAGGAACAACAGGAGGGGCAGCACATGGGATCTAGGAACAACAGGAGGGACAGCACATGGGATCTAGGAACAGCAGGGGACAGCACATGGGATCTAGGAACAGCAGGGGGACAGCACATGGGATCTAGGAATAGCATGGGGGCAGCACATGGGATCTAGGAACAGCATGGGAGCAGCACATGGGATCTAGGAACAGCAGGGGGACAGCACATGGGATCTAGGAACAGCAGGGGGACAGCACATGGGATCTAGGAACAGCATGGGGGCAGCACACGGGATCTAGGAATACCAAAGGTGGGAGGAAGTTCCCTCCTGTGTTTGTTCTAAGTTCACTGCTGAGCTGTACCAGAATGCAGGTAAAGATGCCCCACTCCATGCTCAGGAGCCAGAGGAAGCAGAACCTGGAAAGATGCCCATGCCAGGAAGGATGGGCTGCCTGAGAAGCTTTTATCCATGTCAGTGGTAGCAATAATCACAAGCTGTCTCCTGCAGGATATCAGATGTGTCACCTTCCAGTGCTGCTCTACACTCCCTTAAATGGAGACATACCCAACCAGTTCTCTTGTCTCTCCTCTGGAGCTGGGTTAAGGGAGGAGAGGGGAGGGTGGATTCTCCCCATCAGGGAGAGGACCTGTGTTATCCACTTGCAGTCTCACTCCCCTCTCTCTCCACAGAAATCTGGGGAACTGTTTGCTGTAAAGGTCTTCAACTCAGCTAGTTACCTGCGGCCCCTAGAGGTGCAGGTGAGGGAGTTTGAGGTCCTACGAAAGCTGAACCACGAAAACATTGTCAAGCTCTTTGCGGTGGAGGAGACGGTAGGTCCTGTGCTTGGTCAGAGGAGGATGATCTTAACCTTGACCCTCACAGTCCAGGGATAGTTAGGCCATGCGATTCTAAAGACCTGGTCGCCTGCTGATCAGCAGGTTAGACTGGACAGGAGTGGATAACTCTAGGGGCAGCAGTGGAAGAGGAAGAGAATCAGTGCCTAATCACAGAGGATTTCCAGGTGGGGGATGAGCATGAGGCATGAAGAAAGGCCAGGCCAGAGCTGGGACCTGGGGGGTGGGGCCTTGGGCTTTAAGCGGAGCAGCCTCTTGATGGGTGGGAAGGAAAGTGCCCTCCTTCCCAAGCTGCCCCCTCTCTCACCCACAGGGCGGCAGCCGGCAGAAGGTCCTGGTGATGGAGTACTGCTCCAGTGGGAGCCTGCTGAGTGTTCTGGAGAGTCCTGAGAATGCCTTCGGGCTTCATGAAGAAGAGTTCCTAGTGGTGCTGCGTTGTGTGGGTGAGCCCCCACCCAACTGCCCACTTTCTATCTAGCCAGCCTAGGCCCAGTCCCTCTACATTAGGCAAAGTGCCAAAGAAGCATGACTTTCTAAAACAGGTGTCCCAGCAGGCCTGAGGTGGACCAATGGGCCAGCAGGACCCAGGTAGCTGATTCCTGATAATCATGCAGCTCAAACCTGCAACTTAGAAAGAAAATCCTAAAAAGGGCCAGGCATGGTAGTGCATGACTTTAATCCCAGCACTCAGGAGACTAATGTAGGAGGACTGCTGTGAGTTCAAGGCCAGCCTGGAGCTATAGAGAGAGAGTTCCAGGTCAGGCTGAGCTAGTGTAAGACCCTACCTTGAAACTACCAGAAATAAATTAATTAAATTAAAAAATATATAAATAGGGCTGGAGAGATGGCTTAGTAAGGCACTTGCCTGCAAAACCTAAGGACCCAGGTTCGATTCCCCAGATCCCATGCAAGCCAGATGCACATGGTGGCACATACACCTGCAATTCTTTTACAGTGGCTAGAGTCCCTGAAGTGCCCATCCTCTCTCTCTCTCTCTCATAAATAGAAATAAAATATTAAAAATTAGATAGATAGATAGATGTAGATAGATAGATAGATAGATAGATAGATAGATGATAGATAGATGTAGATAGATAGATAGATAGATAGATAGATAGATAGATAGATAGATAGATAGACAGACAGATAGATCAGTCTCCAGTATTCATGGCAGCATCATTCACAATCAACAAAAGTTGAAATAGCTTAAAAGGATAAAATGTGGTGCTTGTATCCAAGTATATGACCCAGCTATATAGAGGAAGGAAATTCTGGTGTCAAACACCTCAGCAAGGTCTTACATGAAAGGAAATCCTAACATGTGTTAGGCACAGAAGGACAAATGTCACATGCTTCCTCCATAGTAGTTCCCAGTCACACTGCTAGAGAGAGGCAGAAGCAATCGCAGGCTGGAAGGAATGGGGAGTGTTGTATAATAGGTAGAGTTTCAGAAGAAAGTTCTGTAGATGGGTGTGGGGATATTTGCATGACATTGTTTATGTGCTTAAAACCACTGAATTGTACACTTTACAATGGTTTACAAGAGCATGGTGGTTGTATAGTCCCACCCTCAGGAGGCTGAGGCAGGAGGATCATGAGTTCCAGAGCAGCTTGGGCTATCTAGCAAGACTCTGTCTCAAAATTTTACCACAAACAGATAATTAAACAGGGAAAGGTGTGCCCTGGGTTCCCTAAAGAATCTGGATGAACCTCAATATTCTGATATCCTTGGCACTCCCCTCCTCTACCCGGGGGTGGTCTCTCTTCTGCCTTTCCTATGTCTCTGGGTCTCCTGTGAAAACTCCCCCTCTGTCTGGATCCAACAGCTTTCCCACCAGGATGAACCTCAAACACTAGGCTGTCCCTGGCCAGAGCAAGCTAGCAGTCCTCTGTCTGTCCCCAGTGGCTGGCATGAACCACCTTCGGGAGAATGGCATTGTCCATCGTGACATCAAGCCAGGGAATGTCATGCGGCTCATGGGAGAGGAGGGCCAGAGCATCTACAAGCTGTCTGACTTTGGGGCTGCCCGGGAGCTGGACGATGATGAGAAGTTTGTCTCTGTCTATGGGACAGAGGAGTACCTGGTGAGTGCCATTTGGGTACCTTCTGCCTCAAGCTGATCATTTCTTGCTTTGTGCCCCCCCCAACAAAACCCCCTTAGGAGGGATCCAAGCCCATCCCCTGTTTCTAACAGATTCAATGTCCTCCCAGCACCCCAGCCAGAATTCATCCTGTTCTTTAAGACGAATAGCAAAGGGTGCCTCAGGCCATAGGCTTCCTCCCTGGGATCCTCATGTGGGAGGCGGTAGGCAGAGGGAAATGTCTGGGATCAGTGAGCACAGTGGCCATTTTCCAGGTGACAGAGGGATGAATTTTGAGTAGTTTTGTTTCCATCGGAAATTGGGGGCAGGGTCTGACAGGAATGTGGTCCTGTGCCCACGCTGTCCCTCCCTGGCCATTCCCTGGCTCTCCCCCACAGCACCCTGACATGTATGAGAGAGCAGTGCTTCGCAAGCCCCAGAAGAAGACGTTTGGGGTGGCTGTGGATCTCTGGAGCATTGGGGTGACCTTGTACCATGCAGCCACCGGTAGCCTGCCCTTCGTCCCCTTTGGTGGGCCACGACGCAACAAGGAAATCATGTACGCTGGGCATGGGGCAGGGATGGAAGGGGGCAGGCCATAGACTGTTTCCTAGAAGGCACCTGACCAATCCCCACCCCCAAGGGCCCTGTCTCTTACCCAGACTCTTTTATTTATTTATTTATATTAGTTTTTTCATTTTATTTTCTCAAGGTAGGGTCTCACTCTCAACCTGGAATTCACTACATAGTCTCAGGCTGGCCTTGAACTCACAGCGATCCTCCTACCTCTGCCTCCAAAGTGCTGGGATTAAAGGCATGCACCACCACGCCTGGTTTCTTACCCAGACTCTTTTAGAGCCTTTATTAGTCACACCAGAAGCAAAGGTTCCCTGGCTCTGCCTTGGTTCTGTGCTTTGCTTCAGACCAACCCTCCTTAGCTCACATCTCTACTGAGGCTCAAAGAGGTTTGCCTGAGGTTAAAGAGCCGCTAGGTGCCAGTGCGCTGGACCAAGTTTTGCCCAGAGACTCCCACTGACTGGTAGGAGAAGCTGGAGATGGGTTGCTCCTAGAGTTCATTCCCCAGAAGAGAAGAGATGTAAAGTGGTGTCAAACCAAAGCTCTAGAGACCAAGAGCCTCTGAAATGCAAGCCTGTCCAAAAGCTAGTAGGGAAAGCTGGGTGTGATGGGCACGCCTTTAATCCCAGCACTTGGGAGGCAGACGTCGAAGGATCGCTGTGACTTTGAGGTCAGCCTGGGGCTAGCGCGAGACCCTACCTCAGAAAAAAACAAAAACAAGCAAGTGAAAGAATCCAAATGCTGGTAGGAACATGGCACCAGGTCCTGGGACAAGTCCCCACAGCTTCCAGCTGCGGTGCTGGAGAGCAGTTAGAAAAGCGTCCACCAGGCCTCAAGTCTGTGTCTTCACAAATCTTAGCGAGGGAAAGCAGAAGTCTAGATTGCCTACAGGTAGCAGGACAGGCTAAGAGGAGGAGGAGGCTTTGAGAAAGGGGACGACAGTCCATAAGTATTTCGTGTATCTGGATTGGTTAGAGTCAACAACCTAGAAAGATGATAGAGACAGGCACGTGGCCCTGGTGGTCAGCAGTAATGGGATCTAAGTCAAGCTTTCAGCATTCGTTCAGGAATGTAGAATCATCTCTGGGCTCATTCCCTCGGAGCTGATAACTGCTTAACTTCTTATCTCTTCCTCACTCCATCTTCTGGCCCTCATAAGCAAATGTAAGATAGTGCAGTTTCTCTCTTATCAGTGCATTGGAAAGAAGGTTGGTACATGCACCCTGAGCCCTAGAGCAAGCTATGTGGAATCAATATGAGGTGCAGGGACGAGAGAAGACTGACACGGGCCAGCTGGAACTGAACGTTGGAGGACTGAGGATTAGGAAAGTAAGGCAGGAAGGAGGACGCTGAGCTCTGCGTGGCACAGGTGTGGAGGTGGCTAGACCCGAGGTGTAGAGATATTGACAGTTGGGAAGGGCTTTGCCTGATGGGGGGTAGGTAATTTTGTGGGTGAGAGCCAGGATTCTAAAATTCCATTTCCCAGCCTCCCTCAGGGTGGCTGCATGACCTAAACCATGCTCTGTATCACCCGTGCCAAGTTTATCATCCTTTGAAGTATGACGGGCTAGGTGTCCCAGTGACATCATTCTGCCCCATTGCAGGTACCGAATCATCACAGAGAAGCCAGCTGGGGCCATTTCAGGTATTCAGAGACGAGAAAATGGGCCCCTGGAATGGAGTTACGGCCTCCCTATCACCTGCCGACTGTCCATGTGAGTGGAAGGGCTGGGCTCCCAACTGGGCCTAGGCTGAAGGTCGCTTCTCTATGCTGAGTTGAGACTTCTATGTAGTCTCAGGGTGGCCTCGAACTCACAGTGATTCTCCTACCTCTGCCTCCCCAGTGCTGGGATTAAAGGCGTGTGCCACTATGCCCGGTTTGAGTTGAGACTTCTAGGCTATTCGGGCAGAGCCCAGGCATGCTGAGGTCTTGGGAACACCACTTTCCCTTAGGGCTTGGGTTCCGTTTGGATGCCAAAGCAAGTTTTCCCAGCAATTCCTTCACAGCTTAACCTGCCCCGCCACCTACTTACGGAGGGCAAGTGTGACCCCAACCCTTGACACTCTCCATGTCCTGAGTGTGCAGGGGGCTGCAGAGCCAGCTGGTGCCCATCCTGGCCAACATCCTGGAGGTTGAGCAGGACAAGTGCTGGGGCTTTGACCAGTTCTTTGCGGAGACCAGTGACATCCTGCAGCGAGTTGTCATCCATGTCTTCTCCCTGTCGCAGGCAGTCCTGCACCGCGTGTACATCCACGCCCACAACACGTGAGTGGGGACAACAGAGGGAAGAAAACAGAGCCTTTCCCACCCGAGCAGCAGTGTGGGCCCAAGGCAGGGTCTCACAAAACATATTCAAGACAAGCACTAGTTCCATCAAGTTCAAGCTCAACAGGTTTCCTTGCTTGTACTCTAGCGAGTGTATACCTGTTACAATGTTAATGTGCATTATACATCTCAAGTATTTGTGTGTGTGTATGTGTGTGTATGTGCATGCATGTGTGGTGTGTATATATGTGTGTGTATGTATGTATGTATGTCGGTGTGTGGTGTATGTTCGTGTGTATGTATATGTGTGGTGTGTAGGTGTGTATGTATATATGTGTGTATTTTTGTGTATGTGTGTGGTGTGTGTGTATATGTATTGTATGTGGGTGTGTGGTGTATACATGTGTGTGTAGTAGTGGTTTAGGTACATTTCCTAGCTATATTGCTCATAGAAAACTCATAGAACTCTCGGGGTTTTCTTCATTTTTGTTGTTTGCTTGAGACAGGATCTTGTTATGTAGCCCAGGCTGACCTTGAACTTTCGATCCTCCTGTCTCAGCCTTTCAAGTACTGGGTTATAGGCATCTCGTACCACACCTGTCTTACTTCTGGAGTACTCTATGGGACCAAGAGAATTGCAGTGGGTTGCAGCAGGATTTGGTACACAGGCAGCCGCTGGGCGCTAAGACTCTTGGGTCCTAGTCCCACTTGGTCTCTGTCTACAGCATGAATTCTGCCTTTTACCTCCCTTCCTTTTGATTAAAGAGCCACTCCTGACCCTACCGCAGGAAAGTTGAGCCCTCTCTATGGGCAGAATCATAGCTGGGTTTGGTCTCTGACCCAGTTGGCACCTGCTGATAACACGCGCCCCCCCCTTTATGTTTCTAGGATTGCCATCTTTTTGGAGGCTGTGTATGAGCAGACCAGCGTGCCCCCCCAGCACCAGGAGTACCTTTCTGAGGGTCATCTCTGTGTCCTTGAGCCCAGCCTCTCAGCACAGCACATCCCCCACACTACTGCCAGTGGCCCTCTGAGCCTGTTCAGCACAGCCATCAAGACACCCAAGGGACTGACCTTCAGGGACCGTGAGTCGGGCCACCTAGGCCGAATCCATTGTTCCTGGGATATTCTTCTCCAGGATGCATGGCTTTACTGGCCGCTCCTTCCTTGAGGGTATTTCCCTGGCTCACAGGGTACAGGGACAGGTCTGGCTTTTAATTCTGTGCATGCCTCTGAGGTGACATGTGACTTAAGCTGGTGGTTTGACTTTCCTTGGCTCCCCAGACCATCCATCGGGAACAGGAGGGTACTAGCGGCTGTGCCCTCCGCAGGCTCTGAGATTGGCAGCAGCCCTCCGGTAGCAGTTGAAGCCGGAAGAGGCATGAGCCCAAGCTGCTAGAGAGAAGCGCAGGTGGCCCGGGGTGTGGAGCTCTGTTCTCCCAGTTCCAGCCCAAATATTATTCCTTCCCATTTCAATCATGCCATTTCTTCCTCCCCTGAGGTGAGGGAGGGGGCGCTTTCCTTGCTGAATGGCCTTGTAGGTTTAGTCCTCATCTGGCTGTTGAGGCAGGGCTTGGAGCTTGAGGATGTCATTCTCAAGAGTGTCCACAAGGTGGCAGTAAAGAATGGCAACCTGAAAAGACTTGGCAGTGTTTTTCCCCAAGGCTTGCAAGGCGGGGAACACTGACCTCTGGGTAGTTTGAGGTGGGCTGAGATTGTTGTCTGGGAACAAGGGAAGATGGCCTCAGAGTTGTTGCAGACAATCGAGGCGGGCCCTCAAACAGGATCTCTGTCTGCAGCTGCTCTGGACATCCCAAAGTTCGTCCCTAAGGTAGACCTACAAGCAGATTACAACACCGTGAAGGTGAGGGCTGACCCCAGGCGGGAGGGAGGAGGAGAGGGTGTGGCATAGCAGAAGGAGGTGTGGACCTGACTCTGCCCACCTGTATGTTTCAGGGGGTGCTGGGTGCCGGTTACCAGGCCCTGTGGCTGACGAGGGCGCTCCTAGACGGGCAGGAGCTGATGCTTCGGGGGCTGCACTGGGTCCAGTGAGTACCCAGGGGGGTGGAGGAAAGGGGGCCATGCAGGCGGTCAACACCACTTCCGCCTGCCCTGTCCCAGGGCCAGACATCTTACTCGGACTACCTTCGAGCAGGGAAGGGCTCCAGAACACGTGTCGGAGGACTCTGGAGGTCACGAGAACGGCCCTTCTCTTCCTCAGCAGCAGCCTGGGCAATGAGAGGTGGGTGTCCTGCCCAGGCCCCTCAGCGCTTCCCACTGATCTTCACTCCCTGTATCCAACGATCCGCCTGGCTTTCCCCCAGCCAGAGTTCCTGCCCTCCCACCCTGCGCACTAGCTAAGGCACTGTCTCCCTGTCTGTCCCTCACCACCCATCTTTCCAAACTACCACATCTCCCACCCCAGATTAATTCCTGGACTCCTGCAGGAAGAGAGCCATGGAGGTACTGCCTCTCCAGTTTCTAAGATAGCTCTCCCGCCACAGGAAGGAGCCTCCATTCACCAGGACTTTCTCTGAATGGCCGAATGTGCCAAGCCTTAGTGAGATCTCTACGGGTGCCATCCCTGACGGGACCAGGGATGGAGATCCAGGAGGGCTCATCCCTTACAGCCCTGCTCCCACCTCTTCTCTGATTTCCACTGTCCCTGCATTCCGGGTTGGAAAGAGAGAGGGGCTGGGAAGGAGGAACCTGAGCTAGGGAGTGGAGATGAAGCGGAAGGAAGGGAAGACCCATCGCCAGAGCACTGTTGAGAAGTGGGCACCGCTCGAGGCCCAAACAGTAGGAGGTGGATGGCAGGATGGGAATTTTGTAGCCCGGGAAACCCTTTCCCATCAAGGGCAGATATGGACTGAGTTGTAGCCATTATGAAATATGCCTGCAGCGCAGTCCTTGTCCTTAAAGGGATTCTGTGCTTGTGCCTGGGGCTTGAAGTAATGAGGAGGGATACAGGGAGGGGGAAGAAGATTGTCACGGATGGAGCTGTCATGACTCGCCCCTTCCAATGGCAACCCAGGGAGGAAGCCCATGGGAAGCACTGCTGCTGGGCATGCGCTGGGCAGGGCAGAGAGGGGATCTAGAGATAGGGTGCAGCACTCTGCCCTACAGAAGGGCCCATGCTGCCCTGGCACTGGCCGTCAGCCTCCTGCACAAGGGAGCTGGAAGTGGGGCTGGAGAGATGGCTTAGCGATGAAGGCGCTTGCCTGCAAAGTCAAAGGACCTCGGTCCAATTCCGTCTGGAGTTCGTTAGTAGTGGCTGGAAGCCCTGGTGTGCTCATTCGCTCGAGTGCTCTCCCCCCACCCCCGCCTGTTTTTCTCTCTCAAATAAATAAATAAAAATAAAATAAAGGGGCCAGTCATCAAGGCTTCCTGAAAGCTCATGCTTCTGAGGCGAGAAGATGGCAGATAGCTGGAGCAGGCAGGCCTGCCCTGAGGTGTGTGTCTAGGGGAATGGAAGAGGAGCTGTGAGGTTTGCTGCACTAAGGGTCACAAGGTCAAATGTCATAGAATGAAGTTAGAAAGGGGCAGGGGTGGGTGGGAGGGTGGGAGCAAAGGGGAGAAGGCATGGAGTCGTGGAGGGAGGTTGGACCTCAAGAAGTTGGACTCCACTTCTGAGCCCTTGTGGGTTCTAAAACCAGGAAGGTATGTATAAGGAAAGGTATAAGGTGCCTGTCTCCCCCTTAACCTGAACTGAAAAGTGTAGAGGGAGGCTGGTATCAGCTAGCAGTTTTTCCACACTGGCACCAAGGCTCTGAGGCCTAGAGTGTGTGGACAACTCAGATTAGGTGTGTGGAGGAAGATGAGGAGCAGGAAGAGCCTGTACAGAGAGCCAGAGTCCAGGCATGAGCTCTTCACTGGTTTGCAGTGGGCCATCAGCACCTACCCTAAGCCTGGGCCCCACGCTAGTCTCTGAGGCCTCCCTGTCCAGTGTTTTGCAATCTCATTTTCTCCCAAACATCCTCAGACCTGTAGCTTATGCTAAGGGAATTTATACCAGCTCCTCTGACAGTGGAGTGGTGGAGGCATTTTAATGAGTGGAATGTCACATTTGTCACTAACGGCAGAGTGGCCTGCCCTGCCTCCTGTAGTGTGCTTCTCTTGCCCGTCTGCTTCCTTACCAGCCTTCCTTGCCTTTGTCCTGAAGGTTACCCAGTCATTCTCTGCTGAGCTCAGTGCCATGCCTGAGCCATTTCACCGGGGCAGTGGGATGCTAATGTCCCAAGTCCTGGCATGTGATGGCTGGTACTCTCCGTCAACAGGCTGTATTAGTCATCAAGGAATACATTTCCTAAGAACTTTCTATTCAGTTATACATTTTCTGGGCAAGGACTTTATTAGTAGTGACTTTGTACCATTACTAGTATCATTGCTAGTAGTGACTTTGTACCATTGCTAGTATTATTAGCAGTTACTTTTGCATCGTCACTATTAGTAGTAGTCACTTTGCACCCACACTAGTGTTGCTAGTACTTCATATCATCGCCAGCATTGTTGGCCGTCACTTTGTATTGTTACTGGTGTCATTCCTAGTGATTACTTTGTGTCCTCACTAGTACTATTAGTAGTGTCTTTGTATCATTGCTAGCATTGTTGTTAGTAATTACTTTGTATCGTGGGCTCCTGCATTTTCATAAATTCAAGATGTTTTAATCCACCTCAAAGTTTATTCTTTGCACTGCTCAATCATAGTTCAACCGTGGTATATAGAGCCCTCTTCAAATTAGTGCTTCTGTGGCAAACAATAAACTTCAAGTCTCCATGTCCCGCGCGTGGGCACAGAACCCCCCAAGCATAGCTTCCCCTTCCTTCCCTCAAGGCTCAGCGGCGGCGCAGAGAAGTCTGAGCTCCAGGAACTGAAGAGGGCAGCAGAGCTGAGGTCCAGGCTGCGGACTGTGAGTGAACTGGGAGAGGCTTACCAGAGCAAGGCCCAGAAGAGCCTTGAGCTGAAGACCCCATGAAGGTCTCTCTCTTTCGACCCCACAGTTCGCTGAGGTTCTCTCTAGATGCTCCCACACCATCACGGAGACCCAGCTGAGCCTGAGCCGCCTGAGCTCCGAGCTGGCGAGGAGCCGGGACCTGGTACATGAGGACAGAAGGTCTGTGGGATTTTCCTAACCTGTGTGGAGGGGCTGGCAGGCACACAGTATTCTTCTCAGTCAGCTTGCTTCCTCCCTTCTCTCTCTCTCCTTTTAAATCTCTGCATTCTATTTTATTTATTGATTTTTATTAAGTGGATACATGGTATGGACACATCATGTGTTGGTACCATCATTTCCCTCTTCCCTGCCCCCTTGCTTCCTCCCTTCTGAGGCAAGGCACAAGGGACCTAAGGAAGAGCCAGACCCCCCGCCACCCCCCAGACAAACCAGCAGTGGAAGGAACCCCAGGTACAGCAGCTCCAGGGAGTTCTACTCCCCGTCTCTATGGAGCCTCCACGGACAGGTCCTCTCAGAGCATCGGGTTGAATGGGCCAAGCAACAATGCGGACAGAATGATTCCTGTTTATAGATACGGGGGCTCACCCTGGGATGTTAATTTGTCCCGAGTCACAGCCAGTAAATGACAGGTGACATTTAGGGCTTCAGGTCAGATCCATCTACCTCCAATGCCTTTATACTCGGCTTACGGCAGGCAAGGAATTACAGCCTTTTAAGCATCCTATTCTCTCTTCTCACAAACCTAAAACATGCCTAGTGACCCTCAGTCTGCTGTGTGCAGAGCCACGGCCTCTCTTGCCCCATTCAGAGTCTCAACAGATCCAAATTCATACAGCTCTGAAAACCTCAAGGTTTCCTTAACCACTATGGTCATAGAGCAGCCTAAAATAACATAAGACTGGGTAAGTCTCCTTATCCCACCCACGGTGGAACTTCTCTGTGGCTGAAGGCAGTGCATCTGATTGGGGCCCTGCCCCTCACTCTCACTCTGCTGGCGGTCACAACACACGGTGAGCACAGAGCCGTCTCTGGAATCAGAAGACAGCTCCCAGTGCACAGACGCAAAGCCTGTGAATCTGGGTCCGTGTCAGCCATCTTGTCCCCCACTCTGCTTCTCAACCGGGCAAGCAGAGGCGGGCCAGGCCCTGGCAACAAGCTGGCAGCCCACAGTTCCAGAATTAGCTCTGGGGAGGAAGAGGGGCCACAAAGGCCTGGGAGTGAGGAAGGGAATTCCATACCTCCCAGGAAGCAGCTGTGTCAAGCCCCAAAGTAAGGGGAAGGCAGAGGTGATAATAACCTCAGATCTGAGGCCCTTAGAGGCCTCCAGATCCCCCGCCTCTGTGAGGAGCATTGCTTCATTCCTGTCTTAAATAGGACTGTCAATTTATTAAACTCCTTCTATGTGCGAGGTCTACTGAGAAGGTAGACCCTTCTGCCCTGACCAGACTTCCTGTGTAGGGGAAACCCCTTCCCTGGTTCTTGTCCTATTGGCTTCTTCTCTACCACACTGCTTAACTTGTGTGTGTATGTGTGTGTGTGTGTGTGTGTATGTGTGTGTGTGTGCGTGTGTGTGTGTAAGAGAGACAGAATGAAAGTAGAGATGGGTAACGTGCTCCAAGGTGACTCAAATAAGTTTAGAGACAGGACAAGTCATCCCCACCTGACCATTCCTCCCAGAACTGTAGCAATGGGACTTCTGCAGGGAGACTACTCCTGCTACCCCCCGTTCCTCTGTTCTGCTTGATTATTCCTATGTCCTGCCCACAGCATCCAGCAGATTCAGTGTTGTTTGGACAAGATGTATCTCATCTACAAACAGTTCAAGAAGTCTAGGATGAGGCCAGGTGAGCTGTAGGGAGAGCAGAGTACTCTGGTTGCTCCTCTCGTCTCCCTCCCTTTCTTCTCTCCTTCCTCATACAGTGTTTCTGGAGGCCCACTAAATAGATGGTACTATGTGGAGCCAGGGCGCAGCTAGTCCAAGGCAGGGGTGTCACTCCCTGTGGGCCACTGAGGGACATGAAGCCTTTATACACATATATAGTCATGACAGAAGCTTAGGTGACGTAGATGCAGGATGCCATGGGCTGGAGTCTGGGTACGATGGAAGAGGCCTTGAGACAGACTCTACTTTGGCAGGGACTTTAAGGTGGGATTGCCTGTGTCTTTGGAAAGCAAACTAGCCAGTTTCTCCAGGAGAGGCGGTTTGAGAGGTAACCCTTTCGGAGTCCCTGGACCACGTGATCTCTCCTGCATTACCTGTGAATGCACAGAGATCTTCTGGACAAAGGCAGCGCTGCTCAGGTTCAGGGATGGGAAGCTGCCTGTCTCTGGTGACTGCCGTTGTGGTCCAGCACTGAGAGAGGGCTCCGGATAGGGGATGAGGGAGCTGGGAAAGTCTGTCCACTCCATGCCCCCAAATATTTCCTGATCTGCACATAGAAGACCTTGGGCTTGATCACCTAATGGTCTCTCAGCTCCAGAGTCATCTGAGTCATCTAAAAAGCACTATCAACTCAAAACACAAACCCAGACACAGATATGAGTTTAAGTCTTTCTTCTCATAGCCAAATGAAAGGATAGAGGGAAAAGGTGAAATTGATTTTAATATATTTTATTATGTTTATTATATTAACATATTAAAATATATTTAATATATTTTATTCAACCCAATATAACCCAAATGCCATTTAATTATAGAATTATAAGAGATATTTTATGATCCTTTTTTTTTTTTTAGTTTTGGTTTTTCGAAGTAGGGTCTCACTCTAGCTCAGGCTGATCTGGAATTCACTATGTAGTCTCAGACTGGCCTTGAAGTCATGGCAATCCTCCTGCCTCTGCCTCTTGAGTACTGGGATTAAAGGCATGCTCCACCACACCCAGTTTTATGATCCTTTTTAATGCTATAGTTTCACTCTCTTGTATGTAATTCATACTTAGAATGGGTCTCTATTTGGAAGGTAAATGTTTAGCAAGTGAGATATAGTCTTACTTGCAAAATATAGCAAAATAACAAGGCTGTGTTTCTTGGGGAAAATACTCTGCTTCCGTTTTGAATTTTACAAAATTGAATGAATTCTAGCAAATATCCAGGTGTTTGGTCACACTGGCCGCATGTCAGCTACTTCATGGCCATCTATGTCTGGTGGCCATCGCTGTGAACATGCAAACCGCAGAAAATACCTCCCCGCTCGGAGCCTCAGTCCCGAGCCTGTGAGTCGGGCCTCAGAGGGGATGGGGAAGGCAAGCTCGCATGGCCCTGGGAACAGTGGGGCTAGGGCTCAGCCAGGCTGCGCTACACCGAGCCGGCCACCTTCACTGTGGCTTCAGGACAGCCTTAGGGGCTGGCCTGACTCCTTGGCTTACACTCCATAATTCTTTCAGCTAAGCTTTCAAGTGCCACCCTGGTGCCAAGCACTGATCTAAGGGCTCTGTATGTTCCTGAGATATTTGATGCTCATAAAAACTAGACACCAGGGCTGGGGAGATAGATCAATCTACATAAGCATGAAAGCCACAGGGACCCAAGACCTCCTGACACCAATCCCCAGCAGCCATGTAAAGAGCTGGGCATGGCCACACACGCCTCTAAGTCCAGCCCTGAGAGGAACAGAGAAAAACCTTTCAGGGTCACTTGCCAGTCAGGTTGACTGACCATGGCACCTCTGGGTTTGGTGAGGGACTCCATCTCAAGGAGTCAATGCAGGTGAGTGATAGCGGAAGAGACGGGCCCCATGTCCTCCCCTGGCCTCCACATGGGCATGCACAGGGTGTGAGCATCTGCACACACATGCACACAACACACCACATATTCCACGCATGCACGCATGCACGCACCACACCACACAACTGCACATACACCCCCCCCAAAAAAAAAGATTGATGCCATTGTCCTCCCCATCTTACGGTCAAGGAAACAGGCAGATACTTTCAACCACCCTGGCTTACAGGTTCAAGGGTTTCCATTTCTACTGATCTTCCAGGGCCCTTTTATGAAAAATATAAATGAGGGCTGGAGAGATGGCTTAGCAGTTAAGGCTTTTGCCTGCAAAGTCTAAGGATCCATGTTCAACTCTCTAGATCCCACGTAAGCCAGACACACAAAGGTGAGGCAAGCACTAGGTCACACATGCGCACAAGGTGGTGCAAGTGTCTGGAATTCGATTGCAGTGCCTGAGGCCCTGACGTACCAATTCTTTCTCTCTAAATAATAATAATAATACAAGCGATCCTTAACTGCTAGCCCTGGAGTGTTGAACGATGCCATTCTGGAAAGTACTCAGTGAATAGTTTTCAGGGTGCCCTCTTTAATTTTTTTTGTTGTTGTTATTTTTATTTATTTATTTGAGTGCGACGGAGAGAGAACGTGGCAGAGAGAGAGAGAGAGAATGGGCGCGCCAGGACCTCCGGCCACTGCAAACGAACTCCAGACACGTGTGCCCCCTTGTGCATCTGGCTAACGTGGGTCCTGGGGAATCAAGCCTCGAACCAGGGTCGTTAGCCTTCACAGGCAAGCACTTAACCACTAAGCCATCTCTCCAGCCCATCAGGGTGCCCTCTTGTGATCCATGGAGGGGGCTTGTGTGTGCACATGATGGGTGAGCAAACGGTCACAGAGCCAAGTCCCTTGCCTACAGCTGACTGCTACTAGAAGGCAGGGCTGGGACTTGTTCCACATCCCCTGACCTGTGTTGGCTGAGTCAAGGACCAGTAAGGGAATCCTGCTGTTGGGATAAGAATGTGGAAAGGCGGAAATGCAAACCTGCATTCTCTCAACCTGGGACTGTCACCACTCAGGCGGTCCATCCCTTCAAGTCCCAGCAGGGGGCAGCATCCCCCAGCACATGAGCATTAAGGCTTTTTTTTTTTTTTTGGTTTTTCAAGGTAGGGTCACACTCCAGCTCAGGCTGACCTGGAATTCACTCTGCAGTCTCAGGGTGGCCTTGAACTCACTGCAATCCTCCTACCTCTGCCTCCCGCGTGCACCACCATGCCCAGCTGAGCATTAAGGCTTTTTGGGGAAGTAGCCAAGGGCCATGCAGAGACATTGCAGCCCAAAGTTGCTCCTTCTGGCAAAAGAGGCTGGGAGCAAGGGAGAATTAAAGGAGGTGGCCTGCCTGTGGGGTTACTCCAGGGATGGGGCCAACCAGCTGCACTCGTCACTCACTCTGGGCGGGTGATGGAAGCAGGGTCGTGGCTAAGCAAGCATTCCCTCAGGACCCACCTCATTCACTATGTCCCACTGCAGGACCTCCCTGCTCCGCAACCCCACCCTGTGCTACAGGATCACCTTTCTCTGGAGCTCTGGAGCAATGTCTCCTCTGCTTCTTCAGGTCTCTAAGTTATCATCAGTTACTGGTCACAAGCATAATGTAACTTGTCCTGCTCCTTCTCCCCTTCCATGGAACAGTGCCCACCCTGGGCTGTCTGCATCTCTGTAACTGTCCCCTCACCCTTGTGGCGCTCTGTCTGGTTGACTGTTTGAGTCAGTGAGGTGACATCATGACCATCTGTTTCCTTCAGGACTCAGCTACAACGAGGAGCAGATCCACAAGCTGGATAAGTGAGTTGGCCTGTGTCCTGATGGGGGGGGGGGGGCGGAGGGGAGGTGATTCCAGTGCAGAGGAAGTCTCCATTCCAGGCAGGCAAGAGTGAGGGCCCTGACCCTAGGCCGTAGCTGAGTAAAGGGGGCTAGCCAGCTATGGCAGGTCATTTGGGGTCAGGGGAGGGGCACTGAGTAGCTGAGTCAGATGAGGCTTCTCAGAAGCAATCTTGATGTGAGTGGTATTTAATCCTGCCATGGATAAGTTTTTTTTTTTTTTTTTTTAACTGATTTACTGTTTTCCACTCCCTGCTTCTAGTCCTGCTTGGGTGCTTCTTACAGCTTCTGTTCACTGGACACCCACATCTTCCAGGACACCTCCCTGGTCTGGTGGCCGTTTGGAGATGCGCTTCTCACACCTACACACACATATCCATGCACACATGTGCACGCACTTGTATTCATGCATCTTCCAAAACTGCATGCCCTTCCCTTTCCCTGGGGACTAGGTGGAGAGTGTGTGCGTTCCCGACGGCCATATCCTCCTCCCTTGCCTGCTTGTTGGTGCGCAAGCTTTGCTGCCCTCTGGCTTTCACAGTCCTGTCCGCCTTCCCATGTGTCCCTCCTGGGAGCCTTGGGGTTGGCAGTTGTGACAGGCAGCTATGAAAGTGTTTGGTTTGCGTGCACATGGCTGCGGCTGCTCACCTCTGAATCCTGCTGTCCTGTCCTTCCAGGGTGAATTTTAGTCACTTGGCCAAGAGACTGCTGCAAGTTTTCCAGGAGGGGTGTGTGCAGAGGTATCAGGCGTCCCTGGTCACGCACGGCAAGCAGATGAGGTAACAGCACAGCCCTTCAGCTGGGCTTATGCAGCCTGGGGTGGCCTGGCCCTCCCTGACTTCAGAGACACCTCGGCTCTGCAGACCCTGAGAGAGGAATTCCTGGAAAGAGAAGTGAGGAAGGACATGGGCAGAGTGCTGCTAGGTAATATCTGTAGACTTGCTTAATCAGTTCCATAAGGTCTACTCTCCACAAAACTAAGGCTCAGAGAACTGGTCTCTCAATGTCACACAGCTGATAAGTAGCAGGCTGAAGACTAGCACATATGTGACTCTGCCTGGAAGATCTGGACTCTTCCTGCTGTCTCAGTTGGTTGTGATGGAGCCCTCCTCTCTAGGGAGAGCACCAGTAGTAAGGACAGGAGCCAGTGGGCTTCAAATGGGTGGAGAAGCAGGGGCAGGCAGTGTCTGCCCACAAACCCTCTCTCACAGTATTCTCAACTGGAGTTTGGGGCTCCTTTTTCAGCTAGACTTCCACCTTCCCCTGCTGCATTTTACAGGGGCCCCTGAGAAGAAAAAGAAAGTGTACTGTGTGGCCTGTTGGCTTGTGGTGGGCTGAGACCCACTCACCCACATATTAGAACACCAGTACCCGGAATTCTGATTTCACAGGACTGAGCAGGTCTCGGGTATCAGTAGTTTAAAAGCTGGTCTCAGTGATCCTACTGCACAGTCAGGGGTGAGAACCAACTGTTGTTTTAGTGGCTCTGAGCTTCAGTTTTCTTTCTGGGCAGTGGGGAATTATGTCCCTAGTCATGCCTTCTAATGAGAGATTGGAATCACCAGGAGTCTTGCCCTTAATTTGCTGTGGAAATGGGAGTATAGGAGTTCCTCATGTAAGTGCCCCCATGCGGCTGCCACCTGCCTCTCAAGTGTTACCTGGCTCTGTGCTCGCCTTCATGGCTACCGTGAGCCAGCCCCAGCCGGGTCATGTCGTCAGTGATCCCTTTGGGACTCCCTCAGCAGCATCCATCCACAGCAGGGCAGGTGAGAGGTGACTCACAACCGAAGGGCAGAGGCAGGAGGAGGCTGACTGCCAGGGACCCTGGTGTCTATGTGCTAAGGCGATGACAGCTGGGGAGCCCCAGCAGGAGTGGGTCTAGTCTTCCTCTAACTCCACATTCTTCATCTCTCTCCCCCCAGGGAGGTGCAGACAACCAGGAGCCACCTGCGCCTCCTCAGCTGCTCTGTGGCCGCCTATAACACAGAAGCCCAGGCAGCCCAAGAGGGCCTGAGCCAGGTATGGGTACCTTCAGAGGCTGCTAAGGGCTGGGGACATTCAGGTCACTCTCTGCCACTGGACTGAGTCCAACTCACGACCATTGATGGTTTCTGATCCATCTCTGTGCCCTGAGATGGACTTTTCCCTGGTGACCTCAGACTGAAGGGCCCTATCAGCAGGGCCTCTGGATGCTGGGACATCTTCCTCAGAGTCCTTTCCTTAGGCCTGGAAGCTCCAAGGCCCATTCTCAGAGAATGTGAGCTCTCCTTGGTCTTCGATTCACTCCCTGCAGTGAACCAGTGCACAGGCAGCTCTGAGCAGCCATCCAGATAGCCACAAGGGACGCAGAGGACCATCTTCTAGGAGTGAGCCACACGAGGCTCCCCAGCATGTGGTGTGGATGCAGTTCCTGCTTTCAGAAACTGGCGTCTACCTCTTCTTGTGGCTCACATTGTGTCCTGAGAAGTTTAGGGTTAGACACAAGGGTAAACTGGGTTGTCAGCCCAACACAAATAAAGGAAAGCAGCTGTGTGGCACTTGCCTTCTCAGGGTAGGAGGAGGGGCATGGCTCTGGGGGCTCCAGGTATGTAGGATGGGGGCAGTTTTGTTGCCCTTTCTGACCCATCCTCAGCACATCTTCCTAGTCTCACGCTGATGCACTGGCTGTCCTTTCTGACACATATATGACTTCCCTTCAGATCCTGGATCACCTCCTCCAGGACAGATCACAGGGGGCTCAGGCCTTGCCTCAACCCACGGCTCCTCATCCTAGCCCTGCCCCAGAGGACCTGGTGCTCCAGTAAGTGCTGGAAGAGTGGGGAGCGAGGGGCTGAGGTCAGAGCATGATTGCTTTGCCCATGTCTGGTCTAGGAGGCTGCTCCATGGGCTCTGTGGTGACGTGGGCCTCAGCTACCTCTTGCCTCTGTCTTGGACAGCATGCAGGAGCTTTGTGATGACATGAAGCTGCTGGCCTTTGACCTCCAGGACAATAATCGCCTCATTGAACAGTAAGGAGCAGCTACTGTGTCTGGGAAGGGCTGGGTCCTCCTGTTGCCATGGCCCCAGAGTCCCCAGGCACTAGATGCAAGATCCTTGGTGCTCGCCAATTTTCAGAGCAACCGCAGTGGAGACAGGCTTGGAGGCAGGCAGATTCATGCCTGACTTCCGTTTTGCATAGATTGTGGGCAATGTGCCAAAGACTGCCTTGCATCCCCCTGGGGTCTATGCAGTCCTCCTCAGAGTGGGTGCTGCTTTCATCCACATGTCTTGCCTCAGAACCATGGCAAAGACTGACTGGCTTCATTGCCCAAAGCCTGTTTCTGGTTCCCTGGGCTCCATCCCTCCTGCTCACGCTCCCAGCTCCCACACTGCCCTGGAGACGCTGGCCCTCCTCCCCATATCCCACTCCTGGATGGAAGCAGTGCCCAGGCCTCAGAACTCTACGTACCAGTAAAAGTCAGAAACAGAAAGTGGGGTGTGGAGGGGAAAACATCAGGATTGTTAACTGCTGCTCAAATGCCCCAGGAACACATTTACAGGGCAGAAGGCCTCCTTTGGAGTGTGTTTAACACCAGAGGAATGATCTTGGCGCAAAGGCCAGTGGGCGACCTCCTTATAGACACTCACACATGCATGTACCTCTGCATGTACCTCCGTATCCGACTTCTGTTGTTTCCCCACTTGGAAACCAGTGGCCTGGTGGAAAGAGGCAGCAGAGACCCCAACAGAATTCTGACCCTGTTCCTTGCCGCCTACATGACCCCAGAGATGTGTTCAGCTCTGAGCTTCAGTTCTGTCCATGTGAAACAGGAAACATAATTCCCACCGCATGGTGTTATCATAGTGATCAAAGTGGAAGAAGTCTGAAACGCCAGAGATGTGATTTGTGAGGCACTTGGGGGTGGCAGTGAGGGCGTGGAGAAAAGGACTCAGCAAGCGCATCGCTCTCAGAGGCTGTGCCGCTCTGAGACGCTGGAACTGGGACCAGGAGGTAGGACAGCCAGGAGCAGAACTTGTGGTGTGTCCTCAGAGGTTTGGGAGCCCTCTGGATGGGGGAGGCTTCTCTCTTGGGTCGCATTCCAGCTGGAGGTGAAGCCATCCCCTTACGTGCCCACAAGCTCCTTGGAAAGACTCTAAAACAGACTTCTTGGGCAGGAAGTTCTAATTTTAGTGCAGACATAAATTTTTCCTGCTGTGATATATAGCATATTTATAAGTAGCTCAAAACTTTATTTTAGTAGATGTCACTCCCTTATTCAGAGTTATAGTTAAAGAGCCCAGTGAGCCAATTTGAACCCCTTTCCCTACCTCCAAGCGTGTGTGCACACTGAAACCACCTGGGAACTTTAACAGTACAGGTGCCCCGGGGCTTGCCCAGAGACCCTGGCTGTGGTTCTTACAAGCTTTGCAGGTGGTTCCAACATGCAGTCGGATGTGAAAGCCAGAGGGTCTAATGTGGGAACAAGGATGCTGCAGCAGGGCTGATGCTCCTGGACACTGATGGTGCTGGGCCCTGGGGTGTGGGCTGCAGGCTGTGTCAACAGGTGGGCCAAGCTGACTTGCGCCTTTCCTCGTAGGTTAAGACGAGTGCCGTCCGCACCTGATGTCTGAGCTCCACCGGGGTGTCCCAGGCACGCAGATACATTCTAATCATACTGCTGTGCGTTGTGGGACCCACCCAGGGTGAGCTCTGCTTCCGTCTCATCAGCCTGCCTCCCTCCCTGCCACTGGCCGGAGAAACCAGCATCACTTCCACCGCCTGTGCCCCTGGGAAGCAGCGTGGCTGGGATGGGGGCTTCAGGCAGTCTCTAGCAGTACCTACCACAGAAGGGCAGGTAGGGCTGGCCTTCGATCTCATCCGGGCTCTACGACTGCTCCTCCTTGCCCAGGCCTGGAGATCTGAACTGACTGGGCTGAGGGGAGAAGAGGCTCTGGCCAGCTCTTTCCACTACTCTCACCTCCCAGGAATCACCCGCAGAGGCCCTTTGAAGTGCTGTCCTTCTTCCTAAGAAACATTTAAAGTTGAACACAGCCCTTTCACACTGTGTTTCCTGAGTGTCCCAGGCTTAGATCGGAGGCAACCAAGAACCTATTGGCCTTCTGCTTTGGGTGTGGATGGACCTGATGTGGAGAAAATGGATCCTTGAGGCCAGCTACCAGGGCACCCCATGGTCCTAGAATGCAGCTGGTCAGTGTCAACAGGTAGCCATGGCAACTGGCACAGACGTGGAAACCCAGATCCCTGTGAGAAGAGGCCTGCGCCCTCAAGAAATGGAATAAACACTCCTCCTCTTCTGTTGCCTGTGGCTCGCGCCGGGCTGTGTGAGACAGGGGAGGAAAGGCCCTCCGCTCTGCGTGCTTGGCAGCCAAGCAGGGCTGGGTGGAGATCTCTGAGAATAAGTGTTAGGAAACCGAGCAGACTGCTCATGTCCTCATTCCTGCCTTTCCCCTCAATGGGCCCTGATTTCAGGGAAGAACCCAGGGCAGCTGGCCTCTCTCTAGGAGAGCTTGCCTTGCTGTTCCCATGTTCCCATTTTGTCCAAATGTAGTCCTTTCCCCTGCAGGTGCCTCCAGCCTTCCCTTAACCTGAACTGATCAGGGAGGAAGGGACCACAGTAAGGCATGGGAAAGTATGAAGACAGCACGACCCTCTGCTCATAGACGTCTCCCGATTCTTTTTTTTTTTTTTGAGGTAGGGTCTCACTCTAGCCCAGGCTGGCCTGGAACTCACTATGGAGTTTCAGGGTGGCCTCGAACTCATGGCGATCCTCCTACCTCTGCCTCCCAAGTGCTGGGATTAAAGGCGTGCGCCACCAAAGGCTGCACCCCCTAATGACCCACAATGAAAGAAGAGCCCACTGGGAACACCCAGGAGAAGGGTTGGAGACTGGCTTCTTGAATCAGGCTTTTGGTTTCATGTTTGCCTCCTGAGCCCCAAGCCCACTTTAGCCCATGAGTTCAAGTTCGGGGGCCTTGGAGACAGCTGCTGCCTGGGTGCTCTAGACACCGAGCCCCTCCTCGTCTGCTCTGTAGGAGTAAAGTTCAGACCAACACTTCCATTCATCAGTGGTCCGTCAGCAAAATCCCACCATGGATTTTCCCTAGCAGCTTGTGTCTGCTCAGGGTCCATGTGTTTGGTGGGGTACAGTAAAAGAACCAGGGGTCCATTGGAGTAAAATGCAGATGTTTAGAAAATGACACAATCCAGGCTATGATCTGAGCAGAACCCGCAAGTTGAGGGACATTTGCAACAGCTTCAGTTGGCTGCAAGGCTTGACAGTGCTGTTGGCATGGTGGCCTCTGCACACCTGAACTCCAAGAACCTTTACTTCTATTTCAGAAGGGACTAAGGAAGTGGACTGGGGGCCCATGACTAGTGGTTCCCCTTAAACTTCCCCTCTGTCTCCTGCAGTGATTCCCTAAAATATAAAAATAATAATAGGGCTGGAGAGATGGCTTAGCTGTTAAGCGCTTGCCTGTGAAGCCTAAGGACGCCGGTTTGAGGCTCCATTCCCCAGGACCCACGTTGGCCAGATACACAAGGGGGCGCACGTGTCTGCAGTTCATTTGCAGTGGCTGGAGGCCCTGGCGTGCCCATTCTCTCTCTCTCTCTCTCTATCTGCCTCTTTCTCTCTCTCTGTCACTCTCAAATAAAATAAACAAAAAAAATTAAAAAATAATAAAAGAATTCATTCAGGCCATCAGATGGGGACTGAGCACTCCAGTGTGCCAGGTCCTGCTAGGTGCCAGAGCGACCGAGGTGACAAGGACACTCTGCCTGGTCCCAAGGAGCTCAGCACCGGGGGAAGGTAGGCGCGCAGCAGAATTTCATTGTCACCCGATAGGTGCTATGATTGGAATGCGTAGCCTAGGTGTAATGTGGAGTCACCTCATTGCAGGGCAGGGTGGCCAGAGCAAGCTGGGAAGGTGTCAGGAAGGACTTGGGAGCAGGTGCTCCCAGAGTGGAATCTCAGAGGGTGAGTGGGTTAGAAGGCATGGAAGGCACCTGGCAGTGGGTGTGGCAGAGCGCAGGCGTGTATTTCTGCGTTCCTGGGCAATAAGCTGAAGCAGGAAGTTTGGAAAGGGAGGCGCCAACCCCAAAAGTTAGGGCTACACTAAGGAACGTGGGTTTTGTCTCAAGAAGCCAGACAAGTTTTAAGTCAAGTACAACTGGTTCTTCAGTGCCTGTGCAGACTGTAGAAAGTTATGGTATGAATAAACTAGTTATTTCCATAAGATACCTGAGGCGCAATGTTAGTTCTCTGCACTTCTCCTCCAGACCCACCCCACTGGCTCGGAGGCCCCTATCTAGGGAGACAGAGAAGCAGATGTCCCGGGTGTCAGGTTGAGTGAGGGGCTTAGATCCTCACACGTTGCTGTGGAGAACCCCTACACCATTTGGATTCGTGGTGGTCATCCTCTTGGAGCAAATCAGCTCAAGTCAAAGGGGGCCTCGCTGTTGGGTGCAGGGCAGTGCCGGCTCCTTAGGCCAAGTGCAGTGAACCCCGGAGGGCCGGTGCTTCTTTCTTGTGAGGCTGTCGGGTGCTCAGAGTCCGCAGTCGAATCCCGCAGGCTGGGGTCCTGTTCACAGCGCAGTTCCACGGCTCCATCCAGCAAGGGAAGGGCGCCACCCAGAAACCCGCATGGGCGCTCTGCCTCCCCAGTGGTTCTTATCCAGGCGGATGCTTCAGGACACTGAGGCCGATTGCAGTGCCCACAGGACATGTGAATGGCCCCTGGACTAGACACCTTCCCCCCACCCCACCCCACCCCACCCCACCAGGACAGCTGAGGCCAAGGAAGCCAGGAAGGGTGGGATGGATCTCCACACTGGCCTGCCTCCCTTCTTCAGCATCCACCCTTTGCTGTCATATGGTGGCCTCATTTCTGTTCACAAGCCTCAAGGGATTATTGTAGTTGACCTCTTGGAAATCCCTTCTGAATCATTGCACAGGTTTTCTTTCCCTTTTTTTTGGGGGGGGGGGTTTCAAGGTAGGGTCTTGCTCTAGCTCAGGCTGACCTGGAATTAGTCTCAGGGTAGCCATGAACTCTCAGCAATCCTCCTACCTCTGCCTCCCAAGTGCTGGGATTAAAAGCATGCACCTCCACGCCCTGCTTACAGGTTTCCTTTTTTAAAGTTAGAAGTTTTAAGTAGGAGGAGGATTGCTACACCTTCAAAGCCAGCCTGAGCTAGAATGACACCCTGCTTCACAACAAAATGAAAGAACTGGAGAGATGGCTCAGTGATTTAGGAGCTTGCCTACAAAGCCTAAAGGCCTAGATTTGATTCCCCCATACCCACATAAAGCCGGACGCACAGAGTGGTGTATGCATCAGGAGTTTGCAGCAGCAGGAGGCCCTGGTGTACCCCTTTTCTCTCCCATCCAAGCACTAAGTAGGCCCGACCGTGCTTAGCTTCCAAGATTAGATGTGATTGCGTGCTTTTAGGGTGCTGGCCATGGATTTCCCTCCCATCACCGCTGTGCTTACAAATAAAAATTTTAAAAACAAACCCCTAAATTTATAGGTTTTTGTTTTGTTACTCTGATGTTTGTTTTGAGACAGTCTTGTCTATAGCCCGGGCCAGCCCAGAATTCACCATGTAGGCCAAGTTGTCCTAGAACTCAGGAGTGCTGGGGTTACAGGTATATACCGTCACACATGGCTCAATGACTTCGGCTTGCTGGTTGGTTTCTTTAAAGGAACCCTGGCTTCTTTCCTGTCTTGTTGCAGGATCCCTGAGTAGTCAGAACCCCTAGTGAGAGACGTTAAGGAATGGGCCAGGATGACTCAAGTTGCTTCATTTTCCTTGGAAGCTCAGTATTACTGCCAACTGGACTAGTGGATGGGTGCTTTCCCTGCCCCCCCTCACCAGTAAGAGGGAACAAGGAGACAGAGAAGCAAGGAAAGGGGAGAGATGGAAGATGACCAGGGAAGGAGAGGAGACCAGAGTGGCTGGGATGGAGAGAGAAAAGAGAATAAGGAAATGAGAATAACAGGAGAGACAGGGGACGCGACCAGCGGGGTGGGGTAGGGATAGCCCATGAGATCATCCAGGCCACCCTAGCTAGTTGTCCTGACCCTGATCCATGGATTCTCGCCACCACAACAGACCTCAGAGCTGGCTTAGCATGGAATATATGTGGCTGTGGCTTGTAGCCTCCCCTTCAGCTGAGGGGTAAAAGATGCTGACAAGTCTGCCTGGAATAGCTCAATGTTTCCAACGCGGAAAGGAAAAACAGACGCACACGCATACAAAAGCCAGACTTATCACTCTTGGCAGAGGGGCTCGGGATGGAAAAAGCGCATGCTTGACGTGCAGATGGAAGAGGCGCCACGAAACTGGTGCCCCACCAAGCTCACCCCACCCCACTGGTGACACTTTTCAGGAGCCTTCATTTCCTTGCTCCATTCCCACCTGAATCTCCCTCCCCTTTTTGCCCCTAAGGATGTCAAGAACCCCGGAGATCGCCCTGTTTCCACAGGCATTTGGCAACATGCAGAAAGTCTGTGGCCTGGATGTGGAGATGGTCCTCTTCCAGCTCTCACCCCTGGCCAGGCAGCAGTGTCTGGATGTGGCACATTCGCTTAAAGCCCCTGACACCTTGCTGAATGTACAACTTCACTCCTACTTCCCTCCAGTCCAGCAGGTCTTCAGGCATCTTCCATTCTCCCTAGAACAAATAATTCCTTCATTACCACCTTTCTGGACAAAAGGGGGCGGGACATGGCTTAAAGGAATATGTCCTGGGCTGGACACTGGTTGCAAGCCTACAGCTAAGTTTACTTCAGTGAACACTTACTGAGCACCTCCTGTTTACCCTGCATTGCGGGAGGGGAGGCGGGGTCAGAATGACCAAGAGCCAAGGGAGGGAAGCAGATGTCAGAGAACACCTGCAACTCCTGGCTGGCCTCAAACTCATAGCAATTCTCCTACCTCTGCCTCCCGAGTGCTGGGATTAAAGGCATGCGCCACCAGTCCTCTCTGGGTGTTTGCAGGTTCTTTGGTGCCTTTCCCAAGCACTGAAGAAGCAAACAGAGAGCAAAGCAGAGCTGGGGCTAGTTTGGTGGTATAGTACCTGCCTACCATGCATGAGAAAGTGGAGCAAAATTACAAGTGGGGGGGGGGGCTGGCATACTGCAGAGGAGCAGTGGGCTCCTTCAGCTAAATTGCCTCGATTGCTGTGTGGGGCTCCTTTTTATGGGTCTATGAGGAAGGGGAGGAGCTGGCTACTAGGGGACATAGTTTGGGAGGTTCTCTGACACGAGTTATATAACCTTTTTCTCTACTGAACATGCCACTTCCCATGATGCATCTGATTCTAATCATATGTACACCCAGTTAGACATAGGCGCAAGATGGTAAGCAGAGGGCTCACCCTCAAAGTTCACTTAGATGACACATGTACCCAAACCGGTCCAGATTTGCTCAGCCTATCTCC
This sequence comes from Dipus sagitta, assembly GCA_036346955.1. Lineage (NCBI taxonomy): Eukaryota > Metazoa > Chordata > Mammalia > Rodentia > Dipodidae > Dipus > Dipus sagitta. The sequence continues at coordinate 258,306,987 of CM070770.1, forward strand.
CTTGGTTTCAGGATGTGTTCTGAGACACATTTGAATAGAAACAGGGTGTTACCAACAGGTTGCTAAGGGGAGTGACTTGTTTCCGTTGTTTAAAACAGAGTGTGTGTGCGTGCAGTTCAATGCAGGTGAGGGTCCCAGTTTGGTAACAGCTTGGTTACTAGATATATTGTTAGGAAAAGGATGTGTTTGCCATCTGAACTGTGTGGCATCCAGGATTGCATGCTATTTCCCTATGCGTACCTGCCTCAATTTCCCCTGAGAGAATTTTTCTCCCTAAATCCTGTAGGGGAGTCAAAAGCAAAAACTTAGTCTTCTTGGAACTACATTAAGCTAAAAAGACTTTCATATTCTTCTTGTTAATTGTTTAAAACTTTATTTAAAAATTTTTACTGGGGGCTGGAGAGATGGCTTAGCAGTTAAGGCACTTGCCTGCGAAGCCCAAGAACCCAGGTTCAATTCTCCCGGACCCACATAAGCCAGTTGCACATGGTAGGGCATGCATCTGGAGTTTGTCTGCAGTGGCTGGAGGCCCTGGCATACCCATTCTCTCTCTCTGTCTCTCTCTCTCTCTCTGTCTCTCTCTCTCTCTCTCTCTCTCTGTGTGTGTGTGTGTGTGTGTGTGTGTGTCTGACCCTCCCCACCCTCTCACTCAGATAAATAAAAAGAAAAAATATTTTTAAAATTTATAGCGTTGTATAGTGACACACACCACACCTTTAATCTCAGGACTTCTAGGAGGATCACTGTGAGTTTGAGGCCAGCCTGGGGTTACAGAGTGAGTTCTGAGTTAGCCTGGGCTAGAGTGATAACCTGCCTTGAAAGAAAATTTTTTTCATAATCCCTTCTTTAGTCCCCCCTCCCTCACTCTCCTTCACTAAACACTTCTTTCTTTCCATCTACTCCCTCTTTCATATGAATCCTTTTTTTTTTTTTTTACCCTCCATCATTCATTACAACATGGTGATGGCCCAATATTATGCAGGTCTTATGCAAGTAGCAACAGCCACTGTGAGGTCGTGGATGCAATGACCATGCTGTGTTTGAAGACAGCGTTCCAAAGCACAATTCTACATTTTTTGTCTCTTCCATTCTTTCTTCTCTCTCTCATTACGGTCCCTGAGCCTTGGAGGGTGTGGTAGAGATGTCTCGTTTACAGCTAAAATTTCAACCGTCACTTTTCCTCCAGCACTTTAGCAAGTTTTGAGTCTCCCCAGCAGTCATTAACCACGGGAAAAGTGAAGCTTTTCTAACCACAAGTGAGAGCAGCACTAATGTGTGGGCCTCAACATAAATATTCAGAAGGCAGTATATCCATTTAGTCAACAGCAGGCGCACCTTTGCCCCTAGGGTTTATGACCTTTCCAGCCACTGACTTTTGATAGGTTTCCAGTGTCAACATGAATTCCCTCCCATGGAGCAGTCCTCAAACCTAATCAGAGAGCAGCTGGTTAACCCCATAACAGACACGCCACTATTGCACCAGTGGACATGTCTTGCCTGTTTGTGTACCTTGCAGGTCGATGACTTTTCTCCTCCAGCAGGCTGCATGGTACTTTTCTAGTATCTGCCAGTAGGGGGAAGGCTTCCAGCTCAGTTCTACCTTGATTCCTCAGTGTTCTGCAACTGAAGCATGTAGTACTTTTAGCAATAGAATCTTACCGTTTGTTCTGGTGGACAACCAAGAGCCTTGGCATAGCTTGTGCTGTATTGTGTTGTGTCAAGGAGTTTGGGGGTCTCCCTGGTTAATAACTTACAGGGAGGTATCCCACTCTTGGCACTAGGATTTTCCTGTCACGACCTATGGCTTCTGGGCATAGCATTATCCACCTCCACTGGGTACTTCTGCCCAAACTCTTAAACCTATTTCTCTGTTAGCTAATTACATACACATACATACTAAATATATACATGTATATTTAATTAGCTAACAAAGAAGTAGATTTCATATTATGGTATTCATAACATATTCATATTTTTTTTATTTCTATTTATTTATTTGAGAGTGACAGACAGAGAGAGAAAGAGGCAGATAGAGAGAGGAGAGAGAATGGGCGCGCCAGGGCCACTAGCCACTGAAAACGAACTCCAGACACGTGCGCCCCCTTGTGCATCTGGCTAACGTGGGTCCTGGGGAGTCGAGCCTCGAACCGGGGTCCTTAGGCTTCACAGGCAAGCGCTTAACCGCTAAGCCATCTCTCCAGACCAACATATTCATATTTATAACATTGTTAGTTTTGATGAATCCTCCTCCCAACCTCTCCTCTCCTCCATCCTCCCTTTCTGACCCCACTTGGACCATTCCACCTCCAGTATTCCTCCTCTCTACTTACATATCTATTATACCTCCCCCTTAAGCCCTCCCCTCTCCTTCCTCCCTTCTGGCTCCTTTCCAGGATCCTGGACTCTACTACAAACTCTTACTCCAACTCACATAAAAACCCAAAATTTGAGCTGGGATCTGCATATGAGAGAGAACATGTGACATTTAGCTTTCTGAGCCTGGGCAACCTCAGTATAATCTTTAACAAATCCCTCCATTTTTCTGAAATTTTCATAATTTCATTTGTCTTTACAGCTGAATAAAACTCCATGGTGTATATACCACATATTCACTATCCATGTATCAGTTGATAGGCATTGAGGCTGACTCCACTGCCTAACTATTGTGAACAAAGTAGCAATAAACATGGCTGAGTAAGTATCTCTATAGTGACATATGGAATCCTTAGGGTATATACCCAAGAGCGGTATAGCTGGGTCATATGGTATATCTATTTTAGATGCCTCAAAACCTCCACACTAATTTCCATAATGGCTGCACCAGCTTATATTTCCACTAAGAATGGATAAGGGTTACTCTTTCCCCACACCCTTGCCAGCATTATTGTCATTTGATTTCTTGATGATAGCCATTCTGATTTGAGTAAGATGGAGTCTCAAAGTGGTTTTAATTTGCATTTCTTTGATGGCTAAGGATGTTGAACATTTAAAAAAATATTTATTGCCCATTTGTACTTCTTCTTTTGAGAACTCTGTTCAGTTCTATAGCCCATTTTCTTTGATTAGGTTGTTTGATTTCTTATTTAGTTTTTTGAGTTCCTTGTATGTCTTAGATATTAATCCTCTGTCAGACATATAGCTGGCGAAGGTTTTCATCTATTTCTGTAGACTCTTCTTCACACTATTAGGTTGCCTTTACTATACAAAAGCCTTTTAATTTCATAAGATCTCATTGGTTGGTTGACTCATGGCCCTTACTTCCTGAGCGGCTTACTTGCCTATATGTTGAAGTTTTCCCCCTACTTTTTCCTGTAGCAGTCTCAGAGTTTCATGTTTGATAATAAGGTCTTTGGTCCATTTGGACTTGATTCTTATGCATAGAGAGAGATAAGAACATAGTTTCATTCCTCTACATGTAATATCCAGTTTTCCCAGCACCATTTGTTACAAGAGGCTGTCTTTTCTCCAGTATTTTTGGCATTTTTGTCAAAAGTCATATGGCTTAGCCAGGCATGTGGGTGCACACCTTTAATCCCAGCACTTGGGAGGCAGAAGGAGGAGGATCATCATGAGTTTGAAGCCATCCTGAGACTACATAGTGAATTCCAGGTCAGCCTGGGCTAGAGTGAGACCCTACCTCAACCCCTCCAAAAAAAAAAAATCAGATGACTTGAGGCTGAAGAGATTGCTCAATGGTTGATGCACTTGCCTGCAAAGCCTAATGATCCAGATTCAGTTCTCCAATACCCATGTAAAGCCAGATGCAGAAAGTGGCACATGCCATCTCGAGTTCATTTCTAGCAGCTACAGGCTATTCTCTCTCTCCCATCTCCCCCCTCCCTCCCCCTCTCTCTGCTTGAAAACAAATAAATAAAAATATTAAAATATCAGATGGCTGTAGATTCATGGGTTTATACCTGGATCCTCTATTCTGTTCTATTTAACTACATACCTTTTTTGTTCTAAATGTCTCCTATAGCTGTATTGATACCTCTTGCTCTAATTTTGGGAATTTTCTTCCATGTTTTTGTTGAAAATACTTACTATGCCTTCAGATTGAAATTCTTCTACTTCTTCTATGGCAACAATTCTTTTTTTTACTCATATCTTGTATCAACTTATTTAGCTGATTTCTTGTGCTCTCTTGGAATTCCTTCAGAAATTTGTTTTCTTCTTTGATTCCTTTAAACATACTTATAATCATTCTTTGGAATTCTCTGGCATTTTATCTAATTTAGTCTCATTGTAGGGATTATGTTGCCTTGACTTTTTTGTGTTTCTTATATAAGTGCATTTGTATCTTGGGTCCATCCTTGCATCTGGGGTTATTTCTGTTTGTTTTACCAGCTGTAGTTTTGGATGTGTAGGTCTGAAGTTATAGCTTCAGAGCAGAAGCTCAAGGCGCCCGCTGTGGCCTGTACATCACTCACAGAGTAGAATGCTAGCATCAGGAGAGACCTACCTCGGGGCATACGCTGCTATGGAAATGTCCCACTAGTGAATTAATAACAGTGGTCCTTTTGACTTCAGTAATGGCTGATGGGTAAACAATCAAGCTTCTCGTTGAATTTCTGTCTCACCTATGTTGAGAGGTGAAGACAGGTCCCTCTTTGTTGTAGTGTGGGCTTGATTCAGCTGGCTAAATTGGTCAGGAGTTTGGATAAACTGGTCTGGACACTGCTGGAGGAGGGACAGTAAGATCCCTCAGCTTCCTACAACCTTGGGTGACACTCCTGGTGCTCCTGCCCAGGGGAAGGGAGATCATGGGACAGTGCCTGGAGGTCCCAGTGCTGCCCAGCAGTCACCATTATCCCCTCCTGCAGGTTCTCTTGGCTTTGCAGGGCTATGTGAGGGGGTGTAGTCTCTAGGGCACTTGCTGGCTCCTGCAGAGCAGGACGAAAGAGCAGTGCTTGTTGGTGGCAGCTGGCTGGAGCTGGATCCTCACTGATTACCACTGGCTTCCCCCACACTCGCTTCTCTGTGGGGTCTCACCTGGTTTGATAAATTCCCTACAGATCTTGACATTCTGGAGGCTGGGAAGCTCAAGATCAAGGGGCCAGCAGTGTGTGGTCTGGAGAGAACCTGCTCTGCTTCCATATTGCATCTCTCATCTCATTTCTATATCCTCAGAAAGTGGCCCGAGTGGTGGAACGGCAACAGAGAGGCCCTCGTCTTATGTCCCTAAAGTTTTCATGTCTCCCGGGACCCTGTTGGAGAGCATCCATAAAACTTCCGAGCCTGCCGAGCCAAACAGCTGTCTCCTTTTCCCTGTTTGCTGGTCTGGTGGCCTTGTTGGATTTCTGAAGAGAAACAGTATAAGCTTATTGAGAAGAGGGCCAAGAGTAAGCAAGAGAATCAAGGAGAAGGTGGGTACCCCATAGGGAGAGGAGCCGACAGTATTCAATTGTTCAAGCCTGGGATTGAAAGGTTGTTACTCAGGTTTGGATTGAGTTTGTTCCCTGGGAGATATGTTTGATAATTTGTCGAACTTTTCCAAATTTATTAACATAAAGAGATTTACCTAATGGTCACAAGGATGTTAGGACACATACAAAGGTCAGTAATAAGTGGTTTTTCAGAATGACATTCTCAGACTTTTAGTTAAGATCAAGTGTACTTAGAGGGACAAATATAGCCCAAGATAATGTTGGCTCCCAACCTGTACTATTATAGCTCTCCAAAATCACTGAAGATTTAATTGATTACTTAGCCTTGTAGAATATTTAATACATGTCTGGCTTCTTCTCTGGGAATTTCAGTTCACAGGTCATGTTGGCCAATATTACTTTTTGCACACGGGAAGGCCAAATATTGTCATATGTCCCTCAGTGCTCAGAAGGCTCAGATATAGTGGAGGCTGAGTAATAAGAAAGACAGTCTGCAGGAAACAGAAATAATTGGTAAAGCTATTTAGAAAGAAATCCCTGGATCACATCAAACCCAATAGCTACCATGGGGCTGGAGAGATGGCTTAGTGGTTAAGGCACTTGCCTATGAAGCCTAAGGACCCAGGTTCAATTCTCCAGGCCCCATGTAAGCCAGATGCACAAGGTGACACATGCATCTGGAGTTTATTTACAGTGGCTAGATGTCCTGGCATGCTCATTCTCTTTCTCTCTCTCTCTTTCCCTCCCTCTGCCTCTAATAAATAAATTAAAAAAAATAATTCCCCCCAGTAGCCACTGTGATCCACGTCTGATTTTTTTTCTGTTTTTCTCCTCTGTATTTGACATGACATTTACATGTGACACATATTAGGAATGTTATCCTTAAAGTAGTCGATCTGGGCATGGTGGCACACGCCTTTATCCCAGCACTCAGGAGGCAGAGGGAGGAGGATCACTGTGAGTTCGAGGCCACCCTGAGACTACATAGTGAATTCCAGGTCAGCCTGGGCTAGAGTGAGACCCTACCCCTACCTCCAAAACAAAACAAAACAACAACAACAACAAAAAAGAACTAGCAAAGGTAGTAGATGAAGGAAGTAGGCAGGCATCCTAACCCACCCAAAATCACAATTCAGAACTGGACTGAGGAAGTCTGATTTAGTAAACAGTCATGAACAGAGTTGAGGAATACATGAAAGTGAAAGTCAGACTGTTAAAGGAATTTTTGAGTTTAGTTACTTGGAGTATGCGGTAGTTTGCATAGATGGCCCCCAGTATATTCAGTGTTTTATTAGTTTGTAGTTTGCATCTGCAGCCACCTGGCTGGAGGGGGTGTCACTGGGAAGATCTTAAAGTGTGATGGTGGATTTGGGATTTCAAAATCTAAAGATATGCAAAGTGTGCCTAGCTGGAGTTCCTGAAGTATGCTGTGTTGTGTGGCTTTTAGCTTTTAGGCTTGTTCCTCTCTCTGTGTTTGGTCCTATGAAAGCAGGCCAGCTTCTTCTGCCATTATGGAACTTTCCCTGGATCTGTAAGCTTCAATAAATCCTTTCCTCCATAATTGTGCCTGGTCTGGAAGTTCATCTCAGCAAACCTGAAGCTCTCTCCTACAGAGTACCTGATTGTCATTACAGTTGTACATAACGATTACCTAACCTTTCTGAAATCTACAAGGATGTTTTCTCAGAAGAAGCTGGTACAAGTCGGAGGACAGAAATATAATCCAAGAATTTCTCTCCAGAAGTGTTATGGCACAGGAGCAGTTAGAAATACCTGACACAGTCCTTTCCCTCCAGGCTGATGGGCGTCTATGATGTGATGCCACTTTCCAGTTGATAAAAATCACTTTATTCTAGCTTTTCTTCCTCTAGACTTTCCTTTCTTGGCAGCTCTGTAACCAGTTCTGAAACTTAGTTGTGTTTAAAAGTCCTTTATAATAATAGTATGTGTCTTTTTGTTAGTAGAGATGGCTCACGTAGTTTTTCAGTTAATTTGTAGGATGTTTGGTATATATCTTGCAAGACAATAATGGATGCTTTCCATAGGGGTAGACCTTAGATTTCGAAGAATTAAAGAGTGTCTTTGGCTAAGGAAGCTGAAAACTTTAGTTAATTTTGTCAATTGATGTTATTTATTTAATCATCTAGAAGATTAACAATCATAAACATAAAGAAAGTTTTGTACATAGACCAAATTTTACAAATAAGTTCAAATATTTGTAATTTAGCAGGAATGCCCCCACGTAGGAACACTTCTTCTTTTGCAAGCAGAGAGAGAAAGAGTGAGACAGTGGGAACATCAGGACCTCCTGCCACTACAAACAAACTCCAGACACATGTACACCTTGTGCATCTGGATTGATGTGGGCACTGGGGAATTGAACTCAGGTTGACAGGCTTTGCATGCAAGTGCCTTGAATCACTGAGCAATCTCCACAACCAGGAACAATTCTTAACAGATTTTTTTTTTCCGCTGTTATGAAAGTAGTTATTTGGCAAGTGAAGGTTTTACCCTATGGGTAATGTGATACTTAAAGAAGCCAAAAGAAGTCAAGCCAGAGAAGGAAGATAAAAATCACTCATAGGGCTGTCCAACCATTGGCCTGACAGATGTGTAGATTTCTCTTGCTCAGGGAGGGGCCTAATTGCCCCAGTTTCATCATACTGTTGGACCATTCATGCTTGGAAAAGCTTCTGATCCTAGAGGAGTACTTGTTAAAGAAATTAATGCTCTTTGGGATTGCAGTGGTCATCAGCATTGATTGCCAACTATTTCCAGCCCGTTTCCCACTCTCGAGCACATGGTGAGCTTGCATTTCTGCCTCCCCTCTTATGAAGGTGGGAAGTAACTGAAGCTCTCAATGGCAGTGTGGATCCTGTAAGGTTCTCTTCATTCGCCTCTGATCAGGCTACGTGCAGCTGAGTGGCTGCGCCGCCTGCACGAGTCCCTGAGTGACTGTTGAGCACGGCGCCCCTGTCAGCCTCAAGTCTCTGTTGTTTAAAATCACAGTTATGTGAAGCTTATTACTGTAACATAACCTGACTTGCCATGACTGACCGTAATCCTGTGTACCACTGTCAGTGTCCCCAGGGTGCCCTGAAACCCTCAGGGATTCCAGGCAACTTCCAATGTCTCAAAACCAAACAAAGTCCGAAAGTCATACACAGTTCTGCCCATTCCTTTTCTTTCCTATTAGAGGGATTGGCTAAGGAGAGCCTGGAAACAACTCACCCAATAGGGGAACCAGTATTCTTGGGGGCCACCTCGGAAGTGACCTCACTCAAATTCACTCTTAGAATCTTTTCCTTTGGTCAAAAGTAAAAGCAGTGCACTTAGTCTGAGTCACAATCAGAAGTCACCAGCTGTGAGCCGAGAGGATCTGCGAATGAGGAGGAGACCCCCAGTAGGTTTTCCAGTGGGCGCAGTAACCTGGGTGAGCAAGGACAGAGTCGAAAATGCTGGAGATAAACCTCAGCGGAGTGTTTGCTCAGCATTCACAGAGCCCTTCCTCCGTCCCCCAGCACTGTATAAGCTGGGTACGGTGGTGCACACCCGTAGTTCTAGCATCCAGGAGATAGAGACGACGGGAAAATCAGAAGTTTAAAGTCATACTGAGAGGCCAGCCTGGGCTACATGAGACTGTGTGTGTGTGTGTGTGTGTGTGTGTGTGTGTTAATAGCGACAGGGCTGGAGAGATCGCTCAGTGATTATGTGCACTTCCCCTGCAAGCATGAGGGTCTGAGGGAGTCTGAGACCACCGGAGTTTGAATCTGCAGAACCCATGTAAGCAGTTGGGCACAGGCAAGCATGTCTATAACCCTGGGAAGTGGAGACTGGAGAATTTCTAGGGTGATGAATGAAAAGCTCTAGAATCAGTAAGAGACTCCGTCATGAGGAAAAGTAAGTGGATGAGTGATGGGGGGGGGGACACCCGATGTTCTCCAGCCACCACAAGTGAACACATGGGGTGTTGCACAAAGTTAAAGATAAAAGGTACCACCTGGGCACCTGACACTATCCCAAGTGATGTTCTATCTTTTGCATTAAAACTACAGGGATTGGGGCTGGAAAGATAGCTTAATGGTTAAGGTGCTTGCTTGTGAAGCCTAATGACCCATGTTTAACTCCCCAGACCCCACGTAAGCCAGACATACAAGGTGACACATGCATCTGGAATTCGATTACAGTAGCTGCATGCCTTCTGACATGCTAATTCTCTCTCATTAAAAAAAACCTACAGGAATTTTTTTCCTTAAAGAAGAATGAGTGCTGTGTGTGTGTGTGTGTGTGTGTGTGTGTGTGTGTGTTGTGGAAATGGATGCGGGGGATAGTCTCTGGGGAGGTGACTCCCCTGGCTGTTGAGATTAGGGGAGGCCATTACCCTACCCCTTATCTCAGTTTCTTGGCTCAAGGAGTCAAATCTTAAGATTAACTTGATAAACTTCTTGGGTTGGTCACATGAATTATTTATCTCTGTTCCCATCTCTGAATCTCTGGCCCCACGCCCTCTCCTCCCCATTCAGTGAATCCTCTGCTCAACAGCCGGGAAGGCTGCATGTCTGAATGTCCCAGCCAACCCCAGTCTCAAACACCCTGCACCAACACCCAGCCATGTGAGTGTCTCCAGGCAATCAGAACCAGGCCTGAATGGGACGTGGGAGCCTGGGATTTGGGGGAGACAGAGTTGGTGATTGTTGGCGGTTATCTCATGAATGGCATTTCAAAACTAGTCTTCTAGTGATGTTACCAGAATCCTGCTGTCTCTTGACAAACAAAACTGTCACCCAGAGCTCAAACGAGGTCTATGCCCTGTGCCTCACCAAGCACACAGCACTCCTGACAGGGAGTGATCTCTGGGTGATTTCTCGAACCTATGGACATGGATGGATAACAAAGGGTAGATGCGAGCAAACATTTATACACAGCACAGGTTTAAGTATGAACTCCCGGGAAGAACAGTAGAGAGGTGGAGATTAGGGTCATCAGGGCAAACGTACTTTCCCTTTCACACACTCAGCAGACAACACAGAAAAATAGCCGCTGCTGGGCTCTTCTCAGTGCTGTCCCTCTCAGGTTTGCCCGTCCTGGAGGAACAGGCCTGAGAAGTCTGTTCTCTTATTACCACCTTATCCCTAGACAAGTTGGACCACCAGCAGCAAAACTGCCTGAGAACTTGTTGAAAATGCAATACATATATATACACACATATATATATAAATATACACATATATATACATACACACATATATATATATCCTAGCCCAGACCTACTGACAACAGAAACTGGGGTGCAGCTCAGCAAGCAGGGATTTAATGAGCCCTCCAAACAATATTGTTGCCCACGCAGGCTGGAAGCACTGAGTAGAGAAGGCAGGAGGCAGAGTGGAGAAGTGGGCTAATGCTGTGGCCCACACTCGCCATCTCAGCTTTGCCTGCCTTGCAGCTTGCTGTTATTGGCCCTGTGGGGGCAACACCTACCCTGGAGCCAGCTCCTGAGGTGAGACCCAGAGACCAGGAGCCTGTGCCTTTGCTTTGAATTTGGGAGGGAGAGGACCCTGGTTATTGCTGTCATGGGGGAGAAGCCACGGAGCAACGCACACTGGGAATTCCCTGGCCACTGGACTCTAAAATGTTAGGATTCACCTAAAAATCACCTCCAAGGGCAAACCAAAAAGGCAAAAGCGAGGATTCCCCGACTAGACACTAGGGGGAGATCCACCTCTGGTTTGGGAAGAACAGGAAAGATTCAGGGTTAGAAGAACTGAGATTACTCTGGTTCCAGCCCCTCTCCTCCAACCGCTGCCACCCTCAATACTCAAACCTGAGAACGCCCAGGTCCCCTTTGTAAAATAGCAGGGCATTTGCCTGCAAAGTGTGCACTTAAAATCATCTGCAGAGTACTTATGACACCCAATAAAACGTCAATGCTACATGAATTGTCACGCTGCATTGTTTGGCGAATAACAAGAAAATCCTGCACACGTTCAATAAAGACACGGGGTGTTTTTTTTCTTCTGAATATTTTCCACCAGGGATTGGTTGAAACACAACTCTTGTATAGGGAGAACTGTCACCACAGGTCATTGCCAGTGGCTTCTGCTAAATCACCAAATCAAGTCTGTATTTGAAAAGAAAAGGTGCGATCCCTGAGTCAAAACTGGAGCTGGGAAGCGCTTATAGATAAGAAAACTGGGGACAGAGAGGGCCCAGGACCGTTGCTGGCCTGTGACAGGACGCAGGTTCAAAGGTGCAGGAGGTCCGGCTTTCCCTTTGAATGGGACTGTCTGCCTGACCGAAGGCGCCAATCGAGGACCCGCTACATAGTGTTCGAGACCCAGAGCAAAAAGAAAACGCCTGGTCCTTTGCACAAGAGTTGGGAATTTCAAAACGGAGCCTTAAGCCACAAGTCCTTGCGCTGGTAGTTGGGGGACCTCTCTTCTAGTGTCTCGGGAGAGCCCTCCATGCCAGGGATAAAGCCGGGCATGTAAAGGCTGGCATCCATGCGGTAATTATTCCAACAGCCAAGGGGAGAGAAGAATTTGATTTGGGAAAAGCTTCTCGACCCACGGGGCACGGGATTAGAGGAGGCTTTCTGGTGACCTGGGGCCCGCGATCGCCGTAACCCCAGTCTTCGCAGAAAGAGGAATCATAGCTACCCCGCAGGAGAGCGCATCTGAATGCGCGGGCCGCGAGGAAGCATCGCGCCGCGGGGAGCTCGAAGCCCGGCCCGCCCGGGGTCATCGGGCAACGCTGGGCCGGCGGGCGGTGGCCCAGCCTAGGCCGCATCCTTGGCTCCCACCTGCTCGCTCACCTGGGCGTGTTGGGGTGTGGGAGAGGAGCAGAGGTAGGGACCCCGAAGTACGCGCCCCGTGCCTTACAGACCTCCCCGGGGCGCAGCCTTTGCGGCCCCCGCTCCACCGAGACGCCCCTAAATCCTGGCTCGTTCAGGCCCTCCCGCTACCAACCCTACCCCCCGACCCCCGCCCCGGGTCCTCGGGTCTTCCCCTGGGGGTCGCCCTTCCGGCCTCTCTGGAGTGTCCCCGCCCTCGCCCCGCCCCGCAGGCTGCGGTCCCTTTAAAGGCGCGTCCGCGCGGAGCCGCCCCTTCTCCCGGGGCTGACTCGGAGCAGCCGCCGCCGCCAGTGCCCTGGCATGGCCATGGCGTCCCCGGCCATCGGGCAGCGTCCCTACCCGCTCCTCTTGGACCCCGAGCCGCCGCGTTATCTGCAGAGCCTGAGCGGCCCGGAGCCGCCGCCCCCCGGTCGCTGCGTCCCCGCGTCCCTCTGCCCGGCGTCCGGGGCGTACGAGGGGCGCGGCGGCCGGAGGACGGCCCAGGGGGACCCCGAGCCCCAACCCCAGCCCCGGGCCTCGAGACCCGCTCGACCTCTCAGGCCGGGTCTGCAGCCGAGATTGCGGCGGCGGCCAGGGGCGCCCCGGCCCCGCGACGTGCGGAGCATCTTCGAGCAGCCGCAGGATCCCCGCATCCCGGGCGAGCGGGGCGACGGCCACCGCTTTGCGGAATGGGCGCTCCGGGGCGGTCCCGGCTGGTGCGACCTGTGCGGACGCGAGGTGCTGCGGCAGGCGCTGCGCTGCGCTCGTGAGTGCGGGCCGGGCGCGGGCGGGGGCGGCTAAGAGCGCGGTGGGCCCTCGGGGGGCTCCCTGCGTACCCGAACTTTAACGCAAGGGACCCCTGGAGACAGCTCCTACCCTCTGCCTGGCAATGACTGCCCTCTGCCCAGGTGTGGCTATGCTGTGATTCCGCACCTCCTGACAGGTATCCCCCCCCACACCCTCCTGACAGGTATCCCCCCCCCCCCAACGCACACACGCACGCACACACGCTTCCTTGCAGCTTGGGCTTGATGGCTCGCCACAAGGTCACCTGGGTGTCTTCCACACACCCTCTGGCTTTAGTTGTAAGTTTTTAGAAGCGGGTAGTAATACTGATAATGGGGGTGACTCTTTGACCCTTGCTTTACTGAGGTTAGTGGGAAAATGGTTCCTTTTTCGCCTGGTGCTCCAAGCTCAGACCCTTCCTGTAGGCGGACCTCCTGGGGCAGGAAAAGACCTACAGGAAATGGAAATGGATTGGAAATGGGTTGTGAGGTTGGACGATCTGAGGTCACCCCGGACCTATGCCCCTTTCTGCCTTCCTCTTCTGGTCCTTCGACCCTTTAGACTCCACTCCAGTGTTTGTGTCCTGTCTCCTTCCTTCTCCTGGGCTCCTGGGTTACTCAACTCCCTGCTGTGAGTTCTTCCTCCTGGGCCTCCCCACCTTCCGTTGCCCGCTGGCCATGTTGTTCTGAGTGCTGACTATGAAACACTGGGCACCCGTGCAGAGACTCTATGTCTGCAGTTTGGGGGTGCGGTTAACATTGTCTCTCCCTCCTACAGTGAGGGGTAGGTATTTCTTTAATATGTGCCCCCCCACACACCCGAGTATCTGTTTGCTGCTGCCGGTTCAGCAGAAGATACCCATAGGCATGTGTGTATGTAGGCTCGTTAACACGTGAATGGCCCTGCACAGACAGTGGCAAGGCCTCTGGCGAGCGCGTCTGGAAATGGATGGAAATGGATCGTGGTCTGGAAATGGATCGTGGTCGGTGCATCAGCAGGCCCTCCCCCACCCCCAGCAGCCAGTGTCTCCCTGCGGCTGCAGCGCGGGGCGGCAGCAGATGCCCTTGTCAGGAAGCCCTACCTTTCCTCTCTCTGCAGTCCCTGGCCGAGGGGGTTAGTCTACCTCCCAGGAAGGAGAGCTCACATGCAAGTCTGAAGCCCTGTGGAGAGGGAAAGCGGGTGCTGTTTTGCCCCCGTCAGGTGTCATCATTCAGGTGAGGTCAGAGGGTGCAGGGCTCCTAGCGTGTGTAAGGGCTTCCTGCGTCTCCTAAGTACCTGTGCCCAGAGCAGTTTGCCTTCGGGTTTGTTGCCAGAGTTTGCGCTCACGGTCCTCCAGTAGTTTATTGAGAGGCAGTGTCATTGCTATGATGGGATTTATTCTCAAATTACAGCGAAAAAAATCTGGCTTTTTGACATTGTTGCTTGTATCTAGACTTTAGGGACTGTGTCAGTTATCAGACATTTTATAGATAGTTTTGTGATTGGGGAAGGAGCAAATGGCGGTGCACTTGGGAGTATTTCTATGGACAGCTGGTGATACTTCCTGACTAAATTAAAGCATCTTTACATCACATCAGAATGTCTATTTTTCTTGCTTAGTCCATAAACAGTTTCCAGCGGCAGGAGAACTGAAGGCCATAGGCAGGGCTCCTGATACTGTAGTATGCATTCTATGTGATATGTGTTGCTGAAGGCCCTTCATTTCTTGGGCTCCCATGTCCCCCTGTAGAGCGGTGTTCATACCACCTAGGATGTCTGAACACTAGGAAGGAAGCAGAACTGGAGTCAAGAAGCCACAGAGAGGAGTCTCTGCTGTTATTAATAGTTTATTGTGAGCCTATGGCGGAACAAAAGTTGGGAAATTTTTGATGTGCAAGTTCTACCCTCTGGCCAAACTCACCAAGCATCTTTTATTAAGATGAAGGTCTAATTCCATGAGAACATTTATTTGTTTCCTGTTCATCTTCAAAAGCAGGGGTCAGGGGCCAGAGAGATGGCTTAGTGGTTAAGCACTTGCCTGTGAAGCCTAAGGACCCCAGTTCGAGGCTCGATTCCTCAGGACCCACATAAGCTAGATGCACAAGGTGGCACATGCATCTGGAGTTCATTTACAGTAGAGGCCCTGGAGCACCCATTCTCTCTCACTCTCTCTCTCTCTCTCACTCTCTCTCTATCTGCTCCTTTCTCTGTCTGTCACTCTCAAATAAATAAAAATAAACAAAAAGTTAAAAAAAAACAATTGAGAAAAAGCAAGGGTCAGGAAAGGGTTTCTTTTTTGTTTGTTTGTTTGTTTTCTTGCGGTACAGTCTCACTCTAGCTCAGGCTGATCTGGAATTCACTATGTAGTCTCAGGGTGGCCTTGAATTTACGGCGATCCTCCTACCTCTGCCTCCCCAGGAAAGGGTTTTTAAAAGGCTATACTGTGCAGTGAGGAAAATTTCAGACTAGAACCAGAGCCCTAGATTTGAGCCCGGGCTACCCCTTAGTCTCCATGTGACCCTGTGCACTTCTGTATTCCCTTTCCTTGTTTTAAAAAAATGGGATAATACAGGCTGGAGAGATGGCTTAGCAGTTAAGCGCTTGTCTGTGAAGGCTAAGGACCCAAGTTCGAGGCTCAATTCCCCAGGACCCACCTTAGCCAGATGCACAAGGGGCGCATGCATCTGGAGTTCATTTGCAATGGCTGGAGGCCCTGGCGTGCCCATTCTCTCTCTCTTTCTCTCTCTGTCTGTCACTCTTGAATAACTAACTAACTAACTAACTAAATAAATAAATAAATAAACAAAAAATGGGATAATAATCACATTTGCCACATCATGTTAAAGTGAGAGCTCAGTGGATTGATACCATACCTATAAAGTGCTTACAACTGTGGCGGCAGCAAGTATTATATAAGCATTTAGTTAAATATGAATGTTACTAGTACCTCCTCACATCTAAGAGTTTTAGTAGCTAGCTGGGACTCCTGGGTACCTGATGCAGTTTTCATGCTTTGTCTGGTTGCTTAGTTGTCTAGGAAGTGAGTGATATACCCTGGAAGTTGCAGTAGTAAGTGTCCTTTAGAAATGGCGCTCTTGGACTGGAGAGACGGCTTAGCAGTAAAGGTGCCCATGTTTGACTCTCCAGGTCCCACATAAGCCAGATGCATGAGGTGATGCAAGCATGCAAGGTCGCACATGCACACAGGTGGTGCACGGATCTGGAGTTAGACTGCAGTGGTTGGAAGCCCTGGCATGCCAATTCTCTCTCTGTCTCTTTCTCATTTAAAAAAAATTAAAAAAAAATAGAAATGGCACACTTGCCTGGTGTCTCAAGTAGAAGTCTGCTGTGGCTAAGGAACATCTTCATTGAAAGCCAGTGGCTGAGTCTTCTATGCCTGGCCTAGGGGTCATAGAGACTTTGGCTGTTTGTGTAACCCTTGTAGCCAGCAAGTTCCAGTCGTGGTTTCAGTAAGTGGTAGTTGGATATGGTAGCCTGTTTATACTATTAATTCTCCCTGCTTTTGGAAGCAAGTAGGACAGTGGGACAGAGAATGCAGGAGGCCAACACTGGGTGGGAGCCCTATTGGCAAATGGGGTTTCAATAAGGCTAGCTTTGGAGAGCAGCTTTTCTTTCAAGTTTAGCTCACCTCAAAGTGTGTAATTGAGCTCTGGTTTGTACCAGATTTGCCAACAAGAAAGTTCAGAGCTAGTGCTAATTCTCAGGATTAAAGGAACCAAGCTTTTTGGATTGAGAAGGAAATCCAGTGGGGTTGTGCAGACACATATAGGGCGCGCTGTAGAAGATAAAGATTTCAAATTACATGCGCATGTTTTGGGGTGAGGGTAGTCACGGGGAGATGCCACTTGCAGCATTCCAGAAAAGAATAGTCAATAGCAAATAACGTGAGAATCCTCTTGCCACCCTTTGCCCTTTCTTCTGTAGAAAGCACAGAGATGGCCTTCTGCCAGTCGTCGTGTTTGAGTGGGTGTGTGAACCGTCCCGGCCCAGGTAATGGCCTCGCAGCTGGATAAACCCGGTCCAGCTCACAAACAGGACGGAAGAAGCTTTGGCAACCCTTGCACGCTGTGAGCGTCCCAGGTCGGCTCCAGGAGCCAATCCCTCCGGAGGGGTAGTTATTCAGAGCCATGAGTGTGAAGTGATTGGAATAATAAGGTTGAAAGGGGTGCTGTGGGGCTCATCACCCTAATTTCCCCCTCCATACTTTAATTACAGTGTGAGAACTGGGTGTTTGCTGTGGATTGCCTGGGGAGGGGCACGGCAGCCTTTCTAATTGAGAGGGGTTGGTGTCTCCCAGGGCTACTTGTCCCACCACTCGACTTCTTATTGCCATATTAGTATATTAGTAGCTGGGTTAGGTAGATACTCTGTGGTACTGGGGCCACCCAGGTGGATCCTGCAGAATCCCCTCCCCCACCCGTACGTTCTTTGCAAAAAAAAAAAAGTCTCTTGGGACCCTGATATCGACCGGCCCTGAAGCCGAGAAGGCCTTCACCGCAAGCATGTTGGGAAGAGCCTGGGTCGCTCTGGTGGCTTCCGTGACTACCCTGGGCCCTTGGACGGTGTTTGCCCAGCACAGTCGGTGCTGCTTGCGTGCGCGCCACGTGTTCATTATTCTTGGTTTAGAATCATGTTTGGCTTTGGAGGCTGGAAAAATTAGGCACTGAAATTGATGTTTTCTTGGTAAAAATGGTGTGTGTGTGCGGGAACCCCCATCCTTGCCCCTCCTCTAACAGGGGTCTTTTTTTCTTGGGAAAGGTCCACTTGGAGAGTGTGTATTAAGAGACAGAGAGAGGACAAAGGGAGCTTTCTGAGACCCCCAATCTGCTCCTCTGGTTTTCTTCTCCTCCTACTTCTATCATTTCAACAAATGAAAGTGAAAGATTAAATGTGGGCTTAATTCCGCCCCCCCCCATTCATCAGAGCATGGAATTTTCTGATTACTGAGTATGGAGGCTTTGAATCCCAGGTACAGTCAAAAATGATTAATGCCACTTGTCTGCAGCCTAATTAGACTTGGTAATGACCGCGTGCGTTCGCCTGCCGATGCTGCGAGTTATGAAATGGCAGTGAATTGACGTCGTCCCTCAGCCCTGAGGCCGGGGCCTGGGATTCTGTCTTTCTCCAAGTTTGCTATTGAATCAGCTAGTGCCAAGCCTGGAAGGCAGGCCCCCAGCAACAAGGAAGAGAGCCCTGGGTTGGCCAGGGTCCTGCTTGACTGGTAGAGTGAATTCATCCCATCAAGGAGTCGTGTCTGCCTGGGAAGTGTGTGGGGTCAGGCTCGGGCCAGGCCCAGCCCAGGTCTGAGAATGTGCTGTGTAGGGCTCTTCACATGTCAGTAGGGCCTCTTTGCTCCGAAGAACCCTGTTTCCATGCCATGCTCACCCTCATGAGGTTGGAACGTGAGGACGTTCTTGCCAGGCTCTCACCCATGCAGGGAGAGGTTGGCCACCTTCCTAGGGGGCAGCCGTAAAGCCGGGACCTCTTAGGTAGACCTTGTCCTGGCAGGTCTATAAGGCTTAGGGACCACGTCAGACCCTTAAGCTCTTTCTCACTTTAAGCCCTGTGCCTGGCACCTCTGGTAGAAGCAGCCAGCAGGCATGACATAGCCATGCATGTGTCCTACTCCTACATTCCAAGTGTTCTCCCCGCAGGGCTCCCTCTGGCTCCCCGCACCCACCCCTCATTCCTCAGTTTCCCCATGGAAGGCGGCTCCTTGCCTGGGCTATTACTAAGGCAGATGAGGCACCCACGAACACATCCCTGCCCCTTCCTTTTCTCATTCTTGGGATGGCAAAGTGAGTGCTCTGGGGAGGGTGAATAGTAGTACAAAGCATGTGGGTGCTCTGCCTCGGTCAGTGTCAGCTCCCGCGGGCCCTCTCCCAGCCTGGCCTGTGCGGCTGTAGGCTGCCTGTTGCCCCACATGCCTGCTCTTACTCTTGGTCTCTCTGTCTCTGGCCACCTACCCCTCCTACAAGGCCCTGTTCAGCCTCTCTCCCCTGCTAGGTCACAAAATGCTGGCGGCAGCTGACTCTGCAAAGGCCAGCCCTAACTAAAGAGATGTTTTTGCATTTAGTCACATTCCTGTTTTTTTTTTTTTTTTTTTTTTTTTTTTCTCAAGGCATTCTGGCAAACTTTTCTCTCCATGTTCTGGGCTGGAGCTCAAGGTTGGGAAGGGAGCAGAGCCAGAATTTGGGCTTTAGGGGAAGGAATAAGGAGGTTGAGGGGATGATGTCAGATCAGGCACAAGGCTTGTTTCACTGGGCACACTAGTTTAGTGGAATTAAACCAGTGCTGGAAATGGTCATGAATACCTTGCCTCAGACCTGAACCAGTTATGTTTGGGTCTTCTCCAAAGCACACACAGCACGATGCTCAGGGGACCTGGGCAGAGCCTGGTGGACATCAAGACAACTGTTCATGGCGCAGTAGTGGTTGGCAGAAGTGGTCAACATGTCTGTCCTGGGCCTGTTCTAGCCCGCTTGTGATTCCTGGACTAGAGGAAATTCATGAGATGAGGTTGACATGTTTCTGTGCCTCCGTGGAAGAAAGAGGAAGTGCACTGAGGTACCCATTGGCCCCATGACATATGCCCAGTGGAATATGATCCGTCCTGTGAGGGACTGGTGAGCACTTGAAACTGAAGTGAGCCCCATGTTTTCTTTATGATTTTCCTATCTATGCCTACTGCCCTGGCCATAGGAGAAGACATCAGGAGGGAGGGAACAAGGTGGCGTCACACTGAGGGGTTATAAGAGGGTGATGATGTTCAGCATCTTGTCTGTTCGTTCCTGCGTGTGTCATTGAATAGGCAGGTGGCAGGCAAGTATGAGACTCACCTGTGACCATAGCAGGCTGGGTCATGCCTACTTGTTAGAGAAGACTTCTATGTTACCTTCTGCCAGGTCTTCTGTAGGCATTGCTGAAGTTTCTAGAAGACGAGAACTTGGCTTATGTGGATGAAATCAGATCACAGACAGGTTCATGAATGTCAGGCCAAAAAGTAGAGCAATACTGTTTGTGTTTTTCTGTTTAAAATCTTTTATAAAGAATGGGGAAAAACACTTGCTTAACATGTATAAAGCCTTTGGTTGGAGGATCCCCAGCACTTTAATTATAATAACAGCCAGGCATGGTGGTGCACGCCTTTAATCCCAACACTCAGGAGGCAGAGGTAGGAGGATCACCATGAGTTCAAGGCCACCTGAGACTACATAGGGAATTCCAGGTCAGCCTGGGCTAGAGTGAGACCCTACCTAAAAAAATTAAAAAAACAAATAACAAAAAAAAAAAAAAAATGACTCCGAGGACCTGCTGCTACAAGTAACGAAACTTTCACCACTCATGTGTCTTTGCTGTGCTGATATTGCATTGCCAGAATTTGAACTCGGGCTGGAGAGATTGCTCAGTGGTTAAAGTCACTTGCTTACAAAGCCCTACTACCCAGATTCAGTTCACCAGCACCCACATGATTAAAGCCAGAAGCACAAAGAGGCAAATGTATCTGGAGTTCATTTGCAGTTGGTAAGAGGCCCTGGCATATACATTCTTCCCCCCCACCCCACCCATCTCTCTCTCTTTCAAAAATAAATGAATGGATTCAATATATCCACATAATAAAATCCTCAATAAAAAGATTTTTAAAAATAAAAGTAATGGTTATTATTATTATAACTGGGAATAGCAATGCATACCTGTAATTCTGTTACCAAGGAAGCTGAGGAAAGAGGATTGCAAGTTCAAGGCCAGCCTGAGCTCCATAGGAAAACAAAACAAAATAAAACCACCTTAAACCATTTTATGTTTTGTTTCACTCTGTGTTAGATCTGGGAAAAGATCATTATTAAGTTTGCTGAATTGTGTATAAGTTGTTCTGTGAACCTGCTAAAATGAAAATGTTCACATTTCATAAAAACACTTGGGCCCGGTGGTGGTGCATGCCTTTAATCCCAGTACTCAGGAGGCAGAGGTAAGAGGATTGCTGAGAGTTAGGCCACCCTGAGACTACATAGGGAATTCCAGGTGAGCTTGGGCTAAAACAAGACCTTACCTTGAAAATCCAAAGAAAAGAAAAAAAAAAAAAAGCCAGGTATGGTGGCTCACGTTTTAATCCCAGCACTCGGGAGGCAGAGGTAGGAGGATCACTGTGAGTTCGAGCCCACCCTGAGGCTACATAGTGAATTCCAGGTCAGCCTGGGCTAGAGTGAGACCCTACCTCCAAAAAACCAAAAAATAAAAAAATAAAAAATAAATAAAAAATAAAAAGACTTGGAAGGCCTGGGGCGATGGTTCAGTGGTTAAAGGGTTAAAGGCACTTGCTTACAAAGCCTGCTGCCTGGGTTCAATTCCCAAGCTCCCCTCCACTCACCACAGCTGGACACGTACTCATTTGCAGTGGCAGGAGAGTCTGGTACATACAGATAAGCATGTGTGTGTGTGCGCGCACGTGCACACACACACACACACACACACAATAAATAGGCTTGGGAAGGGCCAGGAAATGGTGGGTGCAGAGAGCTTCTGTGGCACTTGGCTGTATCTAAAGCATTTTTGTGCTTCCTGTCTGCGTTGAGCCCTGTCTCTTGTGAAGTGGGTAGGGCTGGCTTCACCCCGACTGTCTCACAGATGAGAAAACATAGCACCCAGGAAAGTCGAGCGGCTTCTATGGATGACCCAGGGTCTAACCAGCACCCAACATAGCATTTTGCCATGTGAGCTCGTATCATTCATTAGTCACACAAGCTGAATGAGTGTACTCATGTGCTCCCCTGTGTCAATGAACTCTGAAATATCCAAAATACTACTGCTAATAATAACTACTGCACTAAGGAGGGTGAGCCAGGGAATGGGGGAGCCACGTGCGAGCTGGAGAGCCAGTGTCTGGGTCGTTGAGAATTGGGTGTGCTCGACCTGTTTTCAGTATTCGCCTCCTGAGTTGACCTTCAGCATGGCACATCATGAGATCTTTAAACAATAGATGAAGCTTTGCTACTTCTCAGGGTAGGAGAAACAAGTGTGTGCTCCCCTGCTCCCAGGATACCCATGGTGTCAGGAGTATGCAGAGGGTGGGTATGGACGTGCAGACAGGTGTTTTTGTGTCCCACGCCTCCCTTCACCACGACCCAGCAGCTGAAAACATACACGACACAAGACTTGTCATGAACCAAAGTAACAGGAGCAAACTGGATCCTAGGGGACGCAGCTGGGGTGAAGAAGGGACTGGAACATAAAGCGGGGTCTGCGTGGCAGACCTGTGGCTTTAACCCCAGACAACACTGCCCACTTGCCTCACTCACTTGGAGGAGGCTGTGCTTTCCATCCAAGCTAGTGGAAGATGGAGGGTTGGTGGTTTCTGTTGCAATAATTATGTCCTTTCAGCGACAGTGGAAAGTATTAAAACTCCAGAAAACCTCAGTGCTGCCTAAGTGCTTAAACAGAGCCCACGCATCCCAGCTGTGACGTGAGAGCCGAGAGTGCTCTCGGTGGCTTTTGGTTCTGGTGATGAGTGTTTTTGAGAGCAATCTGTGTGTTTTTTTTAAGGTAGGGTCTCACTCTAGCCCAGGCTGAACTGGAACTCACTATGTAGTCTCAGGGTGGCCTCGAACTCATGGCGATCCACCTACCCCTGCCTCCCAAGTGCTGGGATTAAAGACGTGTGCCACCAAGCCCAGCTGAAAGCAATCTGTTTTTATACAGTGGGGTGGTTCAAGGTGAGAATATTATATCCCAGTCCACAAGACAGTGCCTACTGTCACTTCAGGGACTCTTGGTCCTTGGCTGGACTGTTTCTTCAGCATGGAGGTCATTAGGCCAATGGTTAGACATCAACATCAGGGACAACAAAAGGCCATCACAGACATTCTCCTGCCATATAGGTGATGCTTCTCCCAGCCTACCTGTAATAGAATGTCCATGTCATTTCCAGTGGATCAGGAATGAAGATTCTAGAGCCTCCCAAAGCTCTGTCTCTAATCTCTGCCAGTTCTTTCCTGCTGGTTTCCCCAGTGACTGAGCTTGTTAAAGAACAGCTCAGCAGAGCTGAGGGTGGAGTTTAGTGGTAGAACACTTGGGGAGCTTGGGTGAGGCCCTCGGTTCCATCCCAAGCACTGGGGAGGGAAAAACACACAACTACCATCCCATTCTGAAGCCCAAATGGGAGGGATTTCCCTCTTTTACTCATATTTCAAACTCACCCAGCTATGTGTGTCCCCCTTTCCCAGGGCTGACCTGGGAACACTGCCATTGCCAGAACCGGGCCAGGGTGAGTTCCTTGACTCTCTCAGAAACCTAAAAGGTACAAAAGAACAGAGGACCTTCCCACCAACCTTGGTTGATGATCCCAAGTGTTATCTTAGGTCCTGGACCCCTTTATGACCCTTTTCTGATGGACAGGCTAATTGGCAAGTGTTCCTGAGTAAGAGTGGCATTTGCAAACACACACACACACACACACACACATCTTTAAGTTTTTGCAAAAGTAAAATATTACACTTAAAATAGGTCTTAGTACATCAAAATACTAAGCTCTTTAGTTGTATTCCAAGATGGTTTTTAGGGTGTTCCATTGTCCAATAAAGGAGGTTTCCATATGACTTATTTGTATTCTTTTATATTTTGATTAGCCCTCCCTCCACCTTTCCTTTGCTCAATCTCTGTTTTTTTATGGATGGAGAGATTACTCAGTGGTTATAAGCACTTACTTGCAAAGTCTTCAGCCTGGGTTCCATTTCCTAGTAGCCATGTAAGTCAGGCACACAGAGTGGCACATACATCTGGAGTTCACTTGCAGTGGCAAGAGGCCCTGATATGCCAATTTTTTTCTCTCTCTCTCTTAAATATAAATATTCTTTAAAAGATGCCATATGTCCAGAAGGCATCATGGTGCTGGGAAGAAGTGACAGAGGAGTGCTTAGCACTGCAATATCTCTATCACACCTTCCAAGGCTCAGGGTCCATTGCGGAAGAGGTGGCAGAAAGAATGTAAGAGCCAAAGGAAGGGTAGGACTCCTTACAATGTGCTCCTCCAGACACAAAATGGCCTGGATATCCACGACCTCACAGTGCCTGACACTACCTACACAAGACCATCATAATAGGGGAAAAGATCATGACATCAAAATAAGAGAGACTGATTGAGAGGGGGAGGGGATATGATGGAGAGTGGAGTTTCAAAGGGGAAAGTGGGGGGGGAGGACATTACCATGGGATATTGTTTACAGTTATGGAAGTTGTTAATAAAAAAAAGATGCCATATGTCACAAAAGACCAACCTTGACCTGTAGTTGTACAGAGTGAATTTTCCAAGTATAATAAGTATATTTACACCGTTACACATAACTATGTATAAGAGAAAGGATTAGCATCTCCCTATAACTTGTAGCCCTGTGCATGTTGCACTGACCTTAGGAAACTCTGTGGAGAGATTAGTTACTAACTCAGTGTAGTGTCTACCTTAAAAGGGAGGGGGGAAAGATTTTGTTCCTCAAAATAAAGAAAAATATTAAATTCAATGTGTTTTTCCCTAAGCCATACAAAATGACAAAAGTTTGACTGCAGCAGACTTTAGAAGGGAAGAATACAAACTTCCATAGAATAATAGACTGAAATGAAAAACTAACAAACCCATGAGGAAACATATAAAACTATTTTTTAATCAACAAATTCAAACTCTGCTCTTCGAAGTAGGGTCTCACTCTAGCCCAGGATAACCTGGAATAATTCACTATGGAGTCTCAGGGTGGCCTTGAACTCACAGCAATCCTCCTACCTCTGCCTCCCAAGTGCTGGGATTAAAGGCGTGCACCACCACGACCGGCTTTTCAAACTTTGTTCATTTTCTGGTGGTCCTTAGGATTGAACTCAGAGCCCCATGCATATTAGTCAAATTCTCTACCTCTGAGCTACATCCCCAACCCTAGCAAGATAGGCCTTTGCTAGGTTATCCAGGCTGACCTTGAACTCACGTCCTCTTCCCTCAGCCTCTGGAGGAATAGAAATTATAGTTACATGGCATTGTGCTGGGGCATTAAACAAAGAATTTGCAAACAGCGTACTGTTATTGCTGCTTCACCATGCACCAAGGCTGTCTACACCTGACTAACTTTCTGTGGGAAAGGAAGATGATGGGGAGCCTGTTCAAGATCAGTCAACAAGTTCTTCCCTACGTAGGCCAGAGGAGATGGCCTTGGGACAGTATTCTCCGCACTCAGTGTGACCTTGGGAGAAAATGAGGACACAAAGAGATTGAGCCAGAAGTTGGTAGCTCCACAGGACTCTGGGGACTCCTGCAGAGTATATCTGAATTCCCGTGTCAGGTGTTTGATGACCAGAGTGGTGCCACACTTGCATGGTGGTCTGAAGTTCACTTCGTCTGGCTAAAGGACAAGTGTCTCTTCTTCCCTGGATGTAGGCAGGGGAGCATAGGGGTTCTGGGTAACCTGGGAGGGGACCCCTCTCTTTGATGGCCTTTCTGGAAGGTGCTGCCTGCCTGGTGTCAGTGCCCTGACTTGGCCTGGGCATCAGAGCCTCCAGCTCTCCCACAAAGGTTGGCTGCTTCTGGCTCAGTGCAGGGGCATCCTGTGAACCCCATTTTAGGGATGATGCTGCTCTTATGTGGGAGACTGCTCTCTCCTCTCCCACCCCAGTCCATAGGGTCACATCTTTCTGCCCTCTACCTCTTCTTGGCCCAGGTATCTGGTCTCGGATGAATGGTCTGACTCTCTCTAAGCCGCATGGCCTCCTCATGGGCCCTCCCCCACTCAGCCGAGCAGGGAAGGCCGTGAATTAGCTCTGCGCTGTCCCCCAGGAGCCTGTCTAGCTGGTAAAGCATTATTAACCCACCAGCCCCAAAGCAATCCATTCACAAGCTCCTGGGCCGGGCATGCGGTGTGAGGTACCGGATCACTTCGGTCTTCCGTTGGAACGTTGGAGACACTGATTTGCAGGCTCACAGGCTGAGTGAGAGGCAAGGCTGGGGCACGCTCTCTCCTAGCCTGTTCGGTGGGGGCGTTTTTATCTTATCAAGCTAAAAGCCCAGGAATAGAAAGTTTTCCACTGGAGGAGGTGGAGTGGACAGGACCTCTCGACTGGGAAAGAAGAGGCATCTGTCATTCCGAGCCGGTGCTGGGGGTGAGGCCCTGCTGCCCGTCTGGGTCACAGGAGGTCTGCCCCCCCACCCCGCCCCGAACGGTAACTCCTCCATTTGGCACCGTCCTCCGACGCCAGGCCTAGAGAAGAGCTATTGATCATCTGCAGACAGGATGAGGGAGGGCCGGGATCAAGAGGTGATGGGCGCCTGCTTCCGCACAGTCACTGGGCGTCTTCACCAGCTTTTCCGGAGACTGCCGAAGAACCGAGGGTTGTCGGAGAAGCCCCTGATCCCACCGAGGTTCGGCAGCAAGGCCCGGGCACGCGGTAGGTTCATACTGCTGCATCTGGTGAGGCTCAGGGTGCTTGGGTTCTCAGGCCGCTACCTAGCAGCTTTTCTCATAGACAAGGAATGAACGTGGGACCCTTCCGGTAGCCTCACGCTTAATGCTAAGCTCAGCACCAGCACACGGTCCTTTTGATTCTGCAGCCAGCAAGGCACAGGTGTGGTGGCCTTGCCTCGGTTGAGTAACCAGGTCAGATGGGCATGGCCAGCCTGGTTCAGACACCTGGTTTTGGCATGGGTTTTAACAACCTTCCTTGGGCTGGAATCAAGTAGTCATTGTTACCCAGGTTCCTGAGCCTGTGGAATCTGGTGTCTCGGATGGCCACTATTTTCTATCCTGCCTGTCCCATAACTCTTGGTGGTCATGGAGGGGGAGGGGCATGGGATCTTGCCAAACTGCTGTGCCGTGTTTCCAGGCAGAGCTTTCCCACCTACAAGGCTAGTGGGAATATGAGTGGCTGTGCAGGGATGGAAGTTACTGAGTAGAACCTGCTGGAAGGAGCCTAGCCTCAGGCAGTGACTGGCTTCTGGTTTTCTTTGCTGAGCACTAATTAGTGTGAGAATGGCCCTTACTTGGGGAAAGATAGCGAGACATCATAGAGGTGGGTGAAATATAAGCAAAAGAGACAATAGCCAAGCCTCTTTGTCACGGTCCCTTCCTTTATCCTGCTCATGTTATCTCTAGCATCTTACACTGCTGTGGCACTGTCTGTGAGACTCGAAGCATTTATATTTGTTCCTAGTATCATTCCTTGCTCAAATCCCTGTGTGGTAGGAGGGGCAAGGAATTACTCTGGTTCACAGCTGAGGCACTGCAGAGAACTAAGGTCTCTTGTCGCATGGCCAGGGCTGGAGCCCTTTTGCCACTGGTTCTGTTCACTGTGTTAACCAATAGCTGCTTCCCTTTGGTGACTGGAGATCACTGGAGCGTGTGACCTCTCTCAGTGCACCCTGCCCCACTTTCCTCTACATATGCCAATAAATTCAGGAGTAGGTTATGGATCTAGGTGGTCACAACATGTCTTAGAGATAGAATGAGAATGAAATTCCATGCTTGGGCCAAGATTGCCTGTGTTCCAATAAACACCCACCACTCGTGCTTATGCAAGCAACCCTGACTAAACTCAATGGATCACATACACACAAAAAATATATCAGGCTGGGCATGGTGGCACATGCCTTTAATCCCAGCACTAGGAAGCAGAGGTAGGAGGATTGCTATGAGTCTGGAAGTACAGAGTGAGTGTCAGGTCAGCCTGGGCTAGAATGAGAGCCCACAAAGGCAATGGGAGATGAATATGATCAGACTATATTATATACATATATAAAAATTGTCAGTAAATAGCCGGGCATGGTGGCGCATGCCTTTAATCCCAGCAGTCGGGAGGCAGAGGTAGGAGGATTGCCATGAGTTCGAGGCCACCCTGAGACTACATAGTGAATCCCAGGTCAGCCTAGGCCAGAGTGAGACCCTGCCTCGAAAAACCAAAAAAAAAAAAAAAAAAAAAAAAGTCAGTAAATAAATTATTAAAACACAGGGCACTGACCATGAAAGATAAAACTTTTCTAGGGCTGGAGAGATGGCTTAGCAGTTAAGACACTTGTCTGTGAAGCCTAAGGACTTATGTTCAACTCTCCAGCTCCCATGTAAGCCAGATGCACAAGGTGACGCAAGTGTGCAAGGTCGCACATGTTCACAAAATGGTACATGCGTCTGGAGTTCGATTTTAGTGGTGGGAGACCCCAGCATGCCAACTCTCTCTCTCTCTCTCTCTGACAAAAAAAAAAAAAAATGGAAAAGAAAAAGATTAGAAAACTTCTGATTAAAGGTTTACTTTTTGAAAAGTACGAATTTAGTCTACAACCACACCACCCTGAACACACCTAATAGTGTCTGAAAAATAAGAATTTAAATTCAACCAAATCTAATCCTCATTAAAAAAATATTTATTTGTACGTGTGTATGTATGGGCATGCCAGAGTGTTTTGCCACTGCAAATGAATGCCTGTCATCTGACTTTTCATGGGTGGCTGGGGAATTGAACCTTGGTTGGCAGGCTTTATAAGCAAGTACCTTTTACCACTAAGCCATCTCCCCAGCCCCCATTCCTTATTTTGATACAAATGCTCTTTAGCAAGCCTGAAAAAATTTATCCTCATCAATATATATTTACTTACCTTTACTAAGAAGACAATTGGTTACTGGACTTATGTTTAGTGTTTTATTTATTTAGAGAGAAAGAGAGAGAATGGGTACAACAGGGCTGCTAGGCACTACAAATGAACTCCAGATGCATGTGCCACTTTGGACATCTGGCTTTCACATGGGTACTAGGGAATTTAGCCTGGGTTGTTAGGCTTTTCAGGGAAGTACTTTAACAACTGAGCAATCTCTCTAGCCCCTGAGCTTATTTTATTTTTGTTTTTTCAAGGTAGGGTTTCATTCTAGCCCAGGCGGACACAGAATTCACTATGGAGTCTCAGGGTGGTCTCAAACTCATGACAATTCTCCTACCTCTGCCTCCCGAGTGCTGAGATTAAAGGCGTGCGCCGCCACGCCCAGCAGCACCTGAGCTTCTTGACTTAAATGCTCACCAGTATTCATGTTCCTTCTCTCTCTCTCTCTCTCTCTCTCTCTCTCTCTCTCTCACACACACACACACACACACACACACACACACACACACACACACACATGCTTCCTTGCTCCTTTACTATGCAGCCCAATGAGTAATAGATTTACTACAATCACTCAGGCCTGAAGCAGCATTAAATTCCCTCAAACACCGCCCGGTGCCTGCAATGTGCTTTGACTGATACAAGAGCAGAGGAGAAGAAAGAACTCAGGGAGGGTGGGATTAGTGGATTCTGGAATACCTATGCTTTCTCCCAGAATGCCGTGAGCAGCTGGAAACTGGGTGATTCGCATGTGGATGCTGGAGTTAAGCACTTCCTGGCTGTCAGGTCTTCCAATGGACAGAATAATCTGTGTGAGCTTTGGTTTTTTCCCAAGCATAAAAAGGAGCAAAGTTCTCGGTGTGGTAGCACACGCCTTTAATCCCAGCACTTGGGAGGCAGAAGTAGGAGGTATTGCTGAGAGTTCAAGACCAGCCTGAGACTACATAGTGAATTCCAGGTCAGCCTAGGCTAGCGTAAGACCCTACCACACACACATACACACACACACACACACACACACACACACACACACACAATTGAGCAAAGCATCCTGGCCTCAACCTGGTGTTGGTCAAATTAAGCATGACGTTGGACGTGAACAGCTGCTGTGGTGTCTGGCGCCTTGCAGGTTTCTTCTTGGACTCTTCTGGTATACAGTGCCCCCAGTTAGGCCCTCTGGATAAGCCTGCAACCTGGCTATCTGCACTTTGCATGTGGGCCATCTGTATCTCAAGGGAGGGCATAGGATTTGAAGGTTGCCTAGGTAGAAGTGGAGGAAGGATGTGAACCCTTTAAACACCTTCACTGAAAAAAAAAAAAAAAAACTCCTGTCTGTGAATTTATTACACCACATAATCAACAGGCAGAACTAGACCGGCCCACGGGCCAGTGTTTGGAGCTAAACAAGCACGTCAGCAAGGAGCACGTCATTGGCAAAGACTGCCAGTGAGTGAGCAGAACCCTCAGTGGTCCTGGCTCCAGCCACGCAGCTGCCAGGAAGCCTTGTCTGTCTCGGGCACAGAGGGCTGGCTGCAGCGTTCTCTGCTGACTTTTCTTCTGACGGCACAGTCCTCTGTGTCCTCGGGCAATGTGCACTCTGAATGTCTACAATGACATCAAAGCAGGTGTGAAAGACCAGTTGGACGCAGTAGCCTGCTTGTCCCATAAAGACATAGTCTGTCTGCTCCTGGCCTCTTGTGACCTCTTGGCACCGGGACCCGGAATACCTGCGTGTGTGCCCCTGCATATACCTTGTATCTACACATCTGTACTTCCTCTGACCTGCTGCAGTCTGCATGCGCCAGACAGGCTTCCTTCCCAGGCTGCTTGGCTGTTCAGCGCTGCAGAGTCTGTGGGACACTACCACAAACACACTCCAGGTTACCAAGAGGCTACTTTGCCTTTTGCCCTTCTCGGCGATGGTGTCTGCTTTAGTTTATCTAAAGCAAAGAGGGGCTGGGGAGATGGCTCAGCAGGGAAGAGCGCTTGTTGTATAAGCATGAGGCCTAAGAGCGCCCGAGACTGCCTGAGTTCTATTCCCTAGCACCCACATAAACAGCTGGGGATACCCATGCATACTTGTAACCCCCATCCTATGGAGAGTGGAGGCTGGAAAATCTCAGAGGCTTGTGTAAAGTGATAGGCTCTGGCATCAGTAGAAGACTCCATCTGAGGGAAAATATGCAGATGCGTGACAGAGGAAGACATTTGTGGTTTCCTATGGCCTCCACGCTCATGTGCATAGACCATGAACATCTGCACATTCACATCCCTATGTTACATGTATAACACACACACACACACAGCAAACCCAACCCAAATGACCCTTCCTCTCCCTCTTTCCATACTTGTCCTCCCTCCTGAACCCATGTCCTTTGCTATCAGCTATTCGGGTAATTCCTTCTATCTTCTGGGGGGGGGGCAGGATGGTAAAGAGAATCCAGATTTGGGGGGGGGACTTGCTGCTTCATCTCACTCACACCTGGGGCAGAGTGACACACGCCCTGAGCAGGGGAGGCCCCTCTTGGGGGGCCGAGGCTGACTGAGAGGAATCTGGAAGTTCCACACTGGCTTGGAAGATCACGGGTTGGTCACTCTGCTCATCCCCCCTAAAACCTAACTGTCTTCTATAGTTTAAATATTTTATGTTTTAAAGATAATTTATTTATTTGCAAGAAAGAAAGAGAGGAAATGGGCACGCCAGGGCCTCTTGCCACTGCAAATGAACTCCAGACACATGTGCCACTTTGTGCAACTGGTTTTAGGTGGGTAATGAAGAATTGAACCTGGGCTGACAGGCTTTGCAAGCAAACACCTTTAACCGCTGAGCCATCTCCCCAGCCCTGAAAATATTTTCTTTGAGCTCTTTTGTTCTTGTAGACAATCAGAGATCTCAGGGGCTTCCTGGCTAGTTAGTGTAGCTGAATTGGTGAGCTCCAGATTTAGTGAGAGACCCCAACGTCAACCTCTGGTCTCTACATGTATGTGCACACGTGCATGCATACCCCGCCCACACACATACATTCAAATACACATACACATGGATGCATGCTACACACATGCAGAAAACAAGTGTGCTGTGTCATTGTACCTCTCTATGTGACCACACCCTGCATATCACTTGGACCTTTCAGATTTGGTGTCTGAGGGTCTGATGACCTGTCTCCCACATTTTATTTTATTTTTATTTATTTATTTGAAAGTGACAGACACAGAGAAAGAGGCAGAGAGAGAGAGAGAGAGAGAGAGAATGGGCGCACCAGGGCCTCCAGCCACTGCAAATGAACTTCAGACGCATGCGCCCCCTTGTGCATCTGACTAACATGGGTCCTGGGGAATCGAGCCTTGAACCGGAGTCCTTAGGCTTCACAGGCAAGCGCTTAACCGCTAAGCCATCTCTCCAGCCCATCCCACATTCTTTTGCCCATGAAGAATATGGTCCATTGGTCTGCTGCCATGTCATCCCCTCAAACCATGAACTTGTACCACCTCCATATCTACTGGTGCTTATCATTCTCAACCAAAGAGAGAGTCTTAGGGGCACAGTGCTGGTGCACACATCAGGGACCCACGCACACTCCTGCCTCCACCCCCTCTGCACTCTGTCCACGCTCACGACCACCACTGTCAGCAGCAGTCTATAATGCTTGAGGACACCATGCCCCCCCCCCATGAATAGAAAGGTCAATGAAACAGGAGTCTGTCTCTTTAAGGTGCTAACTGTACCATCAGGAAGCAAATTGCACAAGAAAAGATAAATACTCTACAAAATACAGCTCAGAGATGAATTCGGATTAAAAAATTACAAACTGGGTTGGAGAGTTGACTCAGCAGTTAAAGGCACTTGCTAGCAAAAGCCTAACGGCCTGGGTTCAATTCCCCAGTACCCATGTAAAGCCGGACCCACAAAGTGGTGCATATATCTGGAATTTGTTTGAGGTGGCAGGAGGTTCTTGCATGCCCATACTCACTCTCTGTCAGCCTGTCTCCTGCTCAAATATAGAAATAAAAAGAGCCAAGCGTGGTGGCACACGCCTTTAATCCCAGCACTTGGGAGGCAAAGGTAGGAGGATCGTCATGAGTTCAAGGCCACCCTGAGACTACATAGTGAATTCCAGGTCAGCCTGGGCTAGAGTGCAACCCTACCTTGAAAAACCAAAAACAAAAAAAAAAAAGAAATAAAAATATTTTAAAAAATTAAAAACTTCCCAGTGTGGTGATGCATGCCTTTAATCCCAGCACTCAAGAGGCCAAGGTAGGAGGATCACTGTGAGCTGTGAGTTCAAGGCCAGCCTGAGATTACATGGTGAATTCTAGTCAACCTGGACTAGAGTGAGACCCTACCTTGAAACCCCCCTCCACCACCCAAAATTAAAAACTGTTTAGCTGTTATAAGAGGACTGAATTGATTTATGAATATAGATTATTTTACTTTGTCTTATTTGTGTTAGGGATTGAATCCAGCGTACTCTGCCACTGGTATAAAAGTGGAGTTAATTTAGACAACTTGTGGGCTGTGTAGTAAATATTATAAATGTTGGAAGTGTAAAAAAAATACAGAAAAAAGCCGGGTGTGGTGGCGCATGTCTTTAATCCCAGCATTCGGGAGGCAGAGGCAGGAGGATTGCCGTGAGTTCAAGGCCACCCTGAGACTACATAGTGAATTCCAGGTCAGCCTGGACTAGTGTGAGACCCTACCTTGAAAAACAAAACAAAACAAAACAATACAGAGAAAGGAACCAGTGGGTGGAGCATGAAAGATGAGAAGGAGAATTCTGGCATTTTCCAAGTAGGGAGTGGAAGCATGAATCATTAAAAATGATTCTACTTCACCAAATTTGTTTATAATTTTACACATATATCCGTTTACACACTGGGTGTAGGGGTCATGTTGCAGGGCATACAATACCCTCAGATAGCAAAGCGACATAGAACTAGTATGGGCACCAGCTGCCCTGTGGCCCCTCCTCCAGCCCCGAGTGGCTGGCACATGGTAGACACTGCTGTCCTCCCTCCTTTCCCTGTCTGATCTTAGCGTGGCTGGTCTGTCCCCCCTCCTGGGCTCCCTTTCCAACCCCATCATCAGCTTGGCCTGGCTACTGTGCCCACCTCTGTTGGTGGCGTCCGTCTGGGAACATGTAGTTGGGTTGGTGACGGATGGTAAATGTGCTCCCTGAGCGTCACACCCACCTACACCCACTCACACCCATGCACGGGGCAAGACTGTGCTTCTGCAGGCCTGCCCAGACAGCCAGCTTCTGCCAGGCTGCCTGCATCTGCCTGGGAGGAGGGCACAGGGGCTAGAGAGATTGCTCAGTGGTTAAAGTACTTCCCTGAAAAGCCTAACAACCCAGGCTCAATTCCCTAGTACCCATGTGAAAGCCAGATGTCCAAAGTGGCGCATGCATCTGGAGTTCGTTTGCAGCGCCTGGCAGCCCTGGTGTACCCATTCTCTCTCTTTCTCTCTAAATAAATAAATAAAATACTAAACATAACCCCGCCTATCTGGGAACGTGGCAAGAGGCCCAGCATGGAATTACTAACTGAGACATTAAATGAAATGCTGGGAGGGCCAGCATCCCAGGGAATTTGGTATCTCTATTTTTGAGACAAGGTCTTGCTGTGTAGCCCAGGCTGGCCTCACTCAGTGCTCTTCCCTGAGTGCCAGGATCACAGGCGTGCCCCACCACTGCCAGCTCTGCCCCACCACTGCCAGCTCTGCCCCACCACTGCCAGCTCTGCCCCACCACTGCCAGCTCTGCCCCACCACTGCCAGCCGTGATAGCTGCTTCAGTATTTGTTGAGCAACAACCCAGTAGATCTTTTGCTTTTCCCTTTCATGCAAAAAAAAAAAAAAAAAAAAAGGCTGGAGGGATGGCTTAGCGGTTAAGGTGCTTGCCTATAAGCCAAGGGACCCAGGTTTGATTCCCCAGGACCCACGTTAGCCAAATGCATAAGGGGGCGCATGTGTCTGGAGTTTGTTTGCAGTGGCTGGAGGCCCTGGTGAGCCCATTCTCTCTCTCTCTCTCTCTTTCTCCCCTCCCTTCGTCCCTCCCTCTTTCTCTGTCAAATAAATAAATTAATTAAATTAAATATTTTTTTAAAGTTCCTCAAGAAAGAGCACACATTGTCATCCCCATCCAGGCCTTCCCCCGGCGAAACAGAGGTGATTAAGAGATAATGGAGCCAGACATGGTGGCGCACGCCTTTAATCCCAGCACTTGGGAGGCAGAGGTAGGAGGATCGCCGTGAGTTCGAGGCCACCCTGAGACTCCATAGTGAATTCCAGGTCAGCATGGGCTAGAGTGAGACCCTACCTCGAAAAACCAAAAAAAAAAAAAAAAAAAGAGATAATGGAGTAGTCAGTCCTAGGATCATTTCCTTACACCTTGGCTCACCCAGGCTCCCCAATACCACCCTAGTCCTCTATCACTTTCTTTCCCACAGCCTGACTGGAAGACCGGCTTCCATGAAGACTGCCTGTCCCAACTCTCTGTTTTATATGGGAACTGAGTGTCAGTCCAAACTTGCTCATGTTTGGGTATAACCCCTCCTCCCACAGCACAGCCCACTGCCCACCTTGTCTGTCTGGGAGGAACCAGCAACCTCTAGTGTCAGAGTTCTATGTCCCTCATCTTACCACTGTGCTGACTTTCCCAGTTGGTTCCCTGGCTTTCTAGCACATTCTGTCACTGCCTCTCTCTCCTGTATTGGAGTTGGAGTTAGGCGTGTGTAGTGGGCTAGGGCAAGGATACCTGGTACCCTCAGTGGTGGTCTTGCCTTCTGAAACAAGGAGCTCCAGTTTATGATGTCAAGAAGGCTGGGTCTCAGCCTCCTGGAAATGCTGAGAGGCAGGTGTCCTACCTGAGCCGGCTGCCTGACCCTAGAGTGGGGAGTTTCCATTCCCTTGCTGCCAGCTTCAGTAGGAGCTTAGCCAGGAGTATGAAACATGTATAGGTCATGTTGATTTTGGCAGTGGCTGCAGACCTCCATGCTTGGCCACCGCAGCCTGCCCACCCTCTCACTCACCAGCAAGCAAGACCTACTCTTTCATCTGCCTGCCTCTCTTCTCTGGGCCTGCCACAGACAGAGGTGGAGGCAGGTAGGGCTGAATGGGAGAATCGTGCTCTTCTGTACACATTAATAGAGCAGAAGAGGGCAGGAAAATCCAGAGTCTCGGTGGGAGCTGGGCATAGTGATATAGGCCTGTCATCTCAGCACCCAGGAGGCTGAGGCAAGAGGATTATGTGTGCTCAAGGACAGTATTGGCTACACGCTGATATAGTAGAAGGAAGGAAGGGAGGGAAGGGGGAAGGAAAGGAGGGAGGGAAGGAGGGAGGGGGGAAAGAAGATGAAAGAAAGAAATAGAGAAGGATGAAAGAGAGAGTGAAAGAGTAAGAAAGAAGAAAGAGGGATTGGAGAGATTTCTTAGTGGTTAAGGCACTTGCCTGCAAAGCCAAAGGACCTAGGTTTGATTACCCTAGGACCCACATAAGCCAGATGCACAAGGTGGTGCATGCATCTGGTATATGCATCTGGAGTTTGGTTGCAGCAGCTGGAGACCCTGGTATGCCCATTCTCTCTCTCCCTTAAATAAATAAAAATATTTTTGTTTATTTATTTGAGAATGACAGAGAGAGAGAGAGAGAGAGAGAGAGAGAGAGAGAATGGGTGCACCAGGGCCTCCATCCACTGCAAATGAACTCCAGACAAGCTCTTAACCACTAAGCCATCTCTCCAGCCCATAAATAAAAATATGTTTTAAAAAGAAAGAAGAAACAGAAAAGGAAGAAAGAAGTTTTGGCTGGCATTCCATACTGAGTCAACAGAAAACCTGGTAATCAGACTCCCATAGAGTTGAAAACAATGACTGTCATGTATTAAGTACTTACTAAGTGCTACTTGCCATTGGGGGGTTTACTTATATTTTCTCTAATTTTGGCAGCAAATTTGCTGACAGAGATCATCTTCCCTCCATTTTTTTTTAAATAGGAAATTGGAAATTGGAGCTAAATGAACACTACATTTTACCGAGATGAACTGTTCAGACATCTCATACCCAGTTAGAGGCAGAGTTCAAGTTCATATGCTGACTTGCATGACCCTGGGGGCTGATTCTGATTCTTTCCATTCCCCAGCCCCAGACGGAGTGCTCCATCAAGAGCCTCTAGCATGCCTGTGAAGCAGTGTTTGAGTGCACACCATCAAAATGCTGAGAAGTGACAGTTGAGTGCTCAGCACTAACCGAGACATCGATGTACAGCCTCCAAGGCTAGGGAAGCATTGCAAAAGAGGCGGCAGAAAGACCGCAAAAGCCAAGGAGTGCTTGCGGCTACTGCCCCTGACCTTCACCATACTGGGGCCCATCAACATGTTGCC
This sequence comes from Dipus sagitta, assembly GCA_036346955.1. Lineage (NCBI taxonomy): Eukaryota > Metazoa > Chordata > Mammalia > Rodentia > Dipodidae > Dipus > Dipus sagitta. The sequence continues at coordinate 258,343,978 of CM070770.1, forward strand.
ATGGACGATGGGGAGGGCAAAAAAAAAAAAAAAAATGGCATTAGAATAGCAGAGGGAGTGTCTGGGGCACTTTCTGGAAAAGCCTGGCAGCCAGGGTTCAGTTCCCCACATGAAGCCAGCTGCAAAGTGACCCGTCCATCTGTGCTTCCGGTGGGCCTGTCATGGGAGGTGGCGCCGGGAGAACCCAGAGCTCATGGACCAGCTAGGCTGCTCTTTCTCTCCAGGCTGGCCGTTTGTGTGCAGCAGCAAAAGACACTGTCTAAAAGCAGGTGGAGCATAGACACCTCAAAGTGGCATACATGCTCACCCACATGTACACAAATAAATAAAATAAAAACAGATGCGTGGAAAGACTCACTGTGCAGGCATAGTATGGTTTATGTGAGGTAATACAAAGATGCTGCAGGGCACACAGTAGATAGTGAATAAAGATGCCAGCTGTCACTACAGGGTGGGCACTTGATTTTTCTTTGTTCCTTTTCATGATATAATCCCATTAGTAAAAAATATATATATATATGCTTATTGTAAAAAATATTATTTCTATATCATATGAAAGGAAAAACATTTGAAATCTCATTCCTCAGAGCAAGTATATGGCCTTCCTTCTAGACACACATATAATGTACATATAAAAGTATTAGGGGGCTGGAGAGATGGCCTAATGGTTTAAGGCACTTGCCTGCAAAGCCAAAGGACTCATTTGATTCCCCAGGACCCACATAAGGCAAATGCACAAGGTGGCACATGCATCTGGAGTTGGTTTGCAGCAGCTAGAGGCCCTGGCATGCTCATTCTCTCCCTCTTCCCCACCCCCTCTAAATAAATAAATAAATAAATAAATAAATAAATAAATAAAGGGTGTGGTGGTGCACACCTTTAACCCCAGCACCCGGGAGGCAAAGGTAGGAGGACCGCTATGAGTTTGAGGCCACCCTGAGAATACAGAGTGAATTCCAGGTCAGTCTGGACTAGAGTGAGACCCTACTTTGAAAACAACAACAACAAAAAAAAGTTGACAAAAAGCATTAGGGTCATAAAGTCCAGCCTCTTCCTCTTTTAGTGCTATACTGAAACATGTTGACTAGTGTCAAGCTGCATTGTCTCATATGATGTCTACAGGGCATGCCATTGAAAACTATGTCATGACTGTAACGAGTCCCAGAAGATGAACGTGTGGGGTATTTCTAGCATTTTGTCATGGTAAAATGCCATGTCATGTGTCATCATGTAATGATACGTATTGCGTTGAACATCTTACTGAGATATGTTTAGATAGAAGTAAAGGTATTCTTAGGATAAATCCTGTGGAGAGTTGATACCACCAGTAGGGTACTACCTCACACTCCCCCACCATGAACAACTTTCTTTTCCAAAACTAAGGCAGGATTTTTGAAATTCAAATGCTGACGGTGAGAAGGCGTCCCAGGGAATGGCAGAGATGCCTCTCCAGTGTAAGGAAGGTTACCTCACCTGGCTCAAGGTATTCCCGGTACGCTCCACCCACTCCACTGCAGGGAGCTGAGACCTGGGCATCTTGCCTAGACTGGAGCCTGGTGGAACAGTGGGAGCTCCGAGGAGGTGTCAGGACCTGTAGCTTCGGGCCTCGGTGGAGCTCTGGAGGTTGGCGACATTGACGGGATGTGTATAGACAGGCTCTCAGAAGTCTGATGTGGCCGCTGGCCAGACTAGATTTGGATCTGAGCTGGGTAATGAGAATAGCTACTATTTATTGAGCCCTCTGTGTATCTCAGTATTGTATTGTGATGTACATATTTACCTAATTCAGCAACCCGTTGAGGTAGGTACTGCCATCACCTCCACTATCTGAAGCATGCAGAAGGTAGGATGCTAGCCTAGAGTATCATCAGCAAGGCCCTCGGGTGTCTCCACTTTAGCCAACAGTGAGGTGCTGTGTTTTGCTCTGTTGGCTTTCTCTCTTAGTTCTCATTTCGTGTGAGAACTTTTGTATGCTTCCTAGTGAATGGGCTTCTCCAGTGGCCAGCAGGGGAATTTGGGAGGCCCTGCTGTGGCCACAGAGGGGGCTGCCCAGCCTATTGCAGGTCTGAGGGGAACTGGTGGGGTAGGTGAAGAGGGGTTTTCTCAGCCAGGGGTGGAGTCTGCAGGGGTGACACCGACCTGGGCCAGCCTGGGCCCTGTGGGGTCCAGAAGACAATAAGGGTCTCCCCAGGGTGGTCTTTGACCTGCTATAGTTGTGTTGGCTCAGAAGCCCCAGTGCAAGACTGAGAAAATGAACGTATGAACGTCCGAGAAGGCCAAGACTGCTGACTAAGGACTGGTTCTGAGGTTCAGGGTTCAGGACAACCCCTATTTCTGCTGCTAAAAATCTTTTGTAGGGCCAAAGAGATTGCTCAGTGGTTGAAAACACTTCCTGTGCAAGCATGGGAACTGAAGGAAGCCTGAGAGCCTTCTTAAGTTCAAATCCCGGGACCCACGTAAACAGCTGGTGTGATCATAAGCATCTGTACGTAGGGAAGCAGAGCGACCCGAGAATCAAGTATCACTGGAGCTCACAGAAAATAACGAATGAACAGGCAAACAAACAAACAACAGCAACAAACCAGCAAGCTCCAGGAACAGTAAGAGACTCCAGCAGGACACCCAATGGTTCACTCTGGCCAGTGCAGGCAAGCACATGGGTTACCACATGGGCACGTACATGTGCACACACTACAATACTACACATACTATACTACACATGCATGCACATGCATACACACGTGCAAAAAAAAAATCTTGTAAGTTGTGATTTTTTTTCCAATGCTCATTATTTTTCCAGATGTCCCTGTGGTACCTGATATATTGTTTTTAAAAGTGAAAGTTATTTGTCTGTCTTGAAAGAGGCTGGGGAAAGGTTGGTAAGACTGTAATTTTCCCATCAGCAGCTTGGTGGGGAGAGAGTGAAGTCTGCATATCAGAGTAGTGAAAAGAGGAGCAGGGGAGGGAATGTTATTAACTAAGGGCCTCCTCAATCCAGGCCTCCCGTGGAGCTCTAGACATCAGGACTCTGTTAAACTCACAGGGCAGCCATATGAATTGGCTATTATGATTTGATTCCTATTTTATAGTTGAGATGAGTGCTCAGAGCAGCTCAGCAACTTAGCCAGTGTCACAGAGCTGCTTGAGTGGGGACTGAAGGCCAGGCCACCCACGGTCTATTCTGTCTCCATCCCACCGTAGTTTAGACCAGGCAGCTGGTCCTGAGAACGTGGGGAAAGTTGTGGTTGATCTCTCAGAAAGCCCTGCGTGCCCAGAGAATGGCATGAGCCCCTCCACTCAGACGTTGTCTGCTTCCCCTTGGCCTCAGCAGCTGCTTTGCCCACACAAGATGAGAAGCAGCTCCCTGCCGATCTGAAAATGACTGCAAAGAGCTAGTCATGCCCCCCAGGCTCGATGCCAGGCCTTGCGTCTGTCTATGAGGCCTGACCATGCCTCTTCCCATATTTTAGCCTGGCAGGAGGAGGAGAGGGTTGAGGAGAGAGCTTTGTTATCTTGTGCACAACTGCTGGGTAGAAGGCGGTGGCCCCGGCCTCAGCTCAGCACTCCCTGGCCCTAGCCTGCCAGCCCACTGCAGATCTCGAAAACTACCGTGTGATTGGGCCTAAGGGCTCTGTGTTCCCAGTATGGCCTGAGGTTGATCTGCGCTCCCTACCAAAAGATACACTTAAGTCCTAACCCCCCAAACCACAGCATGTGCCGTCATTTGGAAAGAGGATTGCTGCATTCTGCAGATGTAATGAGTTGAGATAAGGTCCTGTGGGAATAGGGTGTCTCTAATCCAATCTGGCTAGTATTATTTTAAAATACAAGCATGCAGAGATAGGACACAGGGAGAAGGGCAGATGCCTTCGGAGTCTGGAGGAATGCAGAAGCGCGGCAGAGGCGCAGAGGAGGCAGGCAGACCAGAGCAAGGTCCTGCCAGCAGCTTCACTTCAGACTTCTAGCCCGCAGAGCTGGGAGACAGCTTCTGCTAGAAGCTGCCTGGTTCACAGCCCTTTGCTCTGATAGTCCTAAGGGACCGCTAGAGCTTGGGTGCTGAGGGAGGGCCTGCATTCTGGCTCATTTTTGGGAGAGGGGCCCCTATTGTTGCTTGCCTCCATTATTTCTCCTTGGCGGTGACCCATGTTTTCTATTGGACCTTCTTCCCAAGCCTAGAAGCACATTTATGTTCCTTAAAATGTCTCCTGGAAATGGGAATGGGCATTATAGTTGAAAGAAAGAAATGGAGAGGGAAAGGATAGCTCTGTTTTATAGATGTCAATACTAATGTCAAAAAAATGTCATTTTGCCAAGTGTTGTGGCACACGCCTTTAATCTCAGCACTCAGCCAAGGTAGGAGGATCGCTGTGAGTTTGAGGCCAGCCTGAGACTACATAGTTGACTACATAGAGTGACTGCATATGTCAGCCTGGGCTGGAGCAAAACCCTACCTCAAGAAAAAAAGTTTCATTTGAAACATCTCACACCCTCCAAGGCTCAGGGTCCATTGCGGAAGAGGTGGAGGAAAGAATGTAAGAGCCAAAGGAAGGGCACCACTCCTTACATACAACTAACTGTCTGGACAGAAATTGGCCTCCATATCCAAGACCTCACAGTGCCTAGCAATACCTACCTAAGACCCTCATAATAGGAGCAAAAGATGATGGCATCAAATTAAAAGAGAAACTAATGGCGAGAGGGAGGGGATATGATGGAGAGGGGAGTTATAAAGGGGGAGGGGAGGGAAATACCACAGTTTGTTGTCTGTAAGTATAGAAGTTGTCAATAAAAAGTATATATATATATTTTTTTAAAAAAGAAGCTTTAACTGCTGAGCCATCTCCCCAGTCCCAGAGAAACTTTTAAGATGTAAAACATTTCTTATAATAAAATAACAATCTGATGCAGATGAAAAAAAATCTCATTTTGCCGGAAATACCTAGGCATCTGTATTTATTACTACATGATTCCCAGTAGCCAGGCTATGGAATCAGCCTCAGGGCACATTAACAGATAAACTGGCAAAGAAAATGTGGTATCTATACACAATAAAGTTTTACTCATTGATAAAGAAGAACAACATTATATCATGTGCAAGCAAATAGATTGAACTGGAAATCATCATGTTAAGTGAAATAAGACAAAGGTTATGTTTTCTCTCATGTGGAAGTTAGATTTTTAAAATGCACTTATATAGGGCAGCTGTGGGAGCACATGCCTTTTATCCCAACACTTAAATCCAAGGTCATGTTGGGACTACAGAGTGAATTCCAGGTCAGCCTGGGTTAGAGCAAGACCCTACATCAAAAAAATAAATAAATAAAATAAAAAAGATGGGTGTGGTGATGCACGCCTTTAATCCCAGTAGTTGGGAGGCAGAGGAAGGAGGATCACTGTGACTGCATAGTGAATTCCAGTCAGCCTGGCCCAGAGTGAGACCCTACCTCAAAAACAAACAAACAAACAAACAAAATAAAAAGCACATACATACATATATACATACACACATATGTATGAAACAAGAAAGAAATAGGATGACTGTGGAGGGGGAAGACCAGTGAGAGGGGGCAGGAGGAACAACAGAGGGAGCAATAGGAGGTGAATGTGAGAAAGTACATGACATACATGTATGAAACATACCATTTTGTACAGTCCATATGCCCTAATTAAAATGAATATTAGGGCTGGAGAAATGACTTAGCAGTTAAAGTGCTTGCCTGCAAAACCAAAGGACCCTGGTTCAATTCCCCGGAGTCCACGTAAGCCAGATGCACAAGGGGGCACATGTGTCTGGAGTTTGTTTGCAGCAGCTGGAGGCCCTGGCATACCCATTCTCAACCTCTCTCTCTCTCTCTCTCTCTCTCTCTCTCTCTCTCTCTCTCCCTCTCTCCCTCTCTATCTTTTCTCTCAAATAAATAAATAAATAGAAATAAAATGAATAATAAAAAATGTCAGTCTGCCTCAAAGAATAGCACTTAATGCCTGGGAATGTTGCCCCTAATCTTCTGTCTCTTGGTGGCAACCGTGTCCTAGCTAGCCAGTGATGGCTGAGCCACTATGATGCAGACACCCAGCTACCTTGAAGTTGTGCCGTTGTTTCTATTCCTCACAGGCTCCTGGGCCCTGAGTACCCCTGGAGGCCAGGCATGTCCCATCCTGAACCAGCTTCCTAGATCCTTTGGGACATGGCCCTGGCTTGGGAGGCAGAAGGCTTCTCTACTCAAGTCCCACCCCAGGCCCACAGGCCACTGCTTCTGTGTGTGAACATGACATTGTGGCCCAAGGCACTGACTTCATTCCTGTTGGCTTCAGAGCCGTGGGCCTGGCATTTCCAGGGACTGGGAAGTATGGATACATGTGCTGGTGGCTTTGCCACAGCCTGTGATTAAACGGTCTGGTTGGAGAAAGTTGTTGGTCTCCACATTTTCTACGATCTCCAAGCCCTCCTCTTGGAGTCTTCCCAACTCTGGCCAGCTCAGTATCGGGACTATAAAAAGATTTTTCTGAGGTTTCCAGGGTCTGTGTGCGTAAGAGAGAGAGTGAAGGAGAGCGATGAAAGCGTAGGGAGTGGCCCAGATGCATAGATGGACACAGAGTGTGCCAACCGTGTAAGGCACTGCATGAGAAAAGAGAACCTCGGGGCTTTGCCACTGTGAACTGACAGTCGAAAAGCCTCCCTTGCCTTGGAGCTGTGAGAGCTCTGGTCTTCCCTCCTCTTCCTGTTCCTACTTCTTGGCATCCTTTGAGCATTCCTCAGTGCTAGGAGCGTGACCAGGAGCCATACAGGTGCGTCCCAGGGCTGAGCTTAGAACAATGCTGCCCTTTGTGGGCTCTGTCCTTGGTGCCACATTGTCAGAAAGCCCTGGCAATTCTGGGCACTACGGGTGCCCTCCTGCTGAGGGTGAAGCTGTCTCTGTGCTGAGCAATATATAGATTAACCCTGGGGGCCCAGACACACCTGTGAGTCCCCGCAGGTGGATAGTGCAGCCACGGAGAGCTGACCTCATCGGTCGTGACTGTGGCGAGGCCTTGGGTCTGAAGGGGGAATGTTGGTGGTCTCAGCTCTGGGCACAAGGGAGATGAGCTAGGGCTTCTGCCACCCCGGCAAGGGGGCTGGAAACTCGGACCGTGGAGGAAGGAGTGTGCAGGGTTCTGGAATCTCTGTGTCCCCATATTTGTCAGGGCATTCGTTCTACAAAGAATGTAGCCCAGCGGCTCATGTTAAGGAGCTGGGCAACTGGAGAGAGTGGGAGTCTTCTAGAACTCCTCAAATGGGTGGAAGGCCAGCTGATGCTGCACCCCAAGGTGGAGTGCGCTGTAGCCACTTTGAAGAAAATAGGCCAAAGGTGCCAAACTTCTTGAGCTTGTCACATGGAAGGGTCACAGGCTGCCTGAGCTTCTATCAACCCAAAATGGTCCCTTAACGCCCAGGGTATCTAAGCAAGCCCGTATTTGATATCCCCATCACCACCACCACGTTCCACCAAACCCACCCACCCCAGTCTGCCACTGGCACCTGGCCTCAGGGAAAACCAGCACATGGAAGGCTGGGTTGTAATGGAGCTGTCACTCCTCTGGTGCAGGAAGCTGGGTCACCATGCCATCTGCATGAACTATACCGCTGCTGCTGGACTGGTGTTTTCTTCCGCTCGCATTCTTCCCCCATCTCTCTTCTCCTCTGCGGCAGACAGCCTCAGGTCCGCTGAGGTGATCGTCCAGGCCAGGCACAGTTATGGAGGAAGGGATTTATTGAAGCTTACAGATGCAGGGGAAGTTCCGTAATGGCAGAAGAAGCTGGCCTGCTTTCACAGGACCAAACAGAGAGAGAGAGAGGCACAAGCCAAAAGCCACATTTCAGGAACTCCAGCTAGGCACACTTTGCATATCTTTAGATTGAAATCTGAAACCCACCACCACACCTTAAGATCCACCCAGTGACACCGCCTCCAGCCAGGTGGCTGCAGATGCAAACTTCAAACTAATAAAACAGTGAATATATTGGGGGCCATCTATGCAAACCACCACACCCTCCCTACCCTAGCTGACTCTCCCTGTCTCCTAACCCTTTGACTTTTCGTCTACCAAGGAGGCTCCAGAGAAAGCTTTTGAGGAAGATACCTAGCTGCCTGGGCTTTGCCACCAGTCAGCTTTGTGTCATTGGGTGCCTCACCTTTTATCACTGGGCCTAAGTCTCCATCTCTGAGGGAGTCTCTAATGCTCTTTTCAAGTCTGGTCATTAAGTGTGCTTACATGGAAAGGAATACTGCCTCTGGAATGTGAGCTTACCCCCACTTTGTGATATTGGCAGGCTATCTCAGTGGGATTCGAGGAGCCACTCCAACATTTCTGTCTGGGCAGGGTCAAAGAGAGGTAACAGTTTCTCTTGCTTATGAGAGAGGCTTTGTCTCTAGGAGTGCCTTTCATTCTTGTAGACACACCCTCCTCTATGCCTATAAACATCCCTATGCCCCAGGCGGGCAACTCTTATATTTTATAGATTGATTGACAAAATGAGGTCCAGAAAAAGTATGCCCTCCCTAGGGTCTGTGGCCCATGGTGACCAATGTTAATTAGAATGGGCACCAATCTGGGACCAGATGGTCTGACCGTGAAGACCCTGAGTCGCAGTAATAATGAGTTCAGGGTCACACCAGATGGTGCAGGTGACAGCAGTCTTCACAGGTATAAAGCCCTTGCCTGCCCTGTGGCACATCATCCCACCCTTCTACTTCCTGCATGCACTGGTCACCCCATCAGAGCTAATCACAGTCCCCCAAGTTCTTTCTCTGGGTGAAAGGTGGTAGAATTCAACATGGCCTCTGACCCTCTTCGGTTCTCTTCTTGCAGACTGTAAATTCACCTGCCACCTGGAGTGCCGCCACCTGATCCAGCTGGACTGCAGACAGCAGGAGGGCCCAGCCAGGGACAGACCCTCACCAGAAAGCACCCTCACCCCCACCTTCAGCCAGGTAGGCAGTGGAGCCTGTGGCCTCAGTATTCCACGTGGACCTACAGGACATCCTTCAGGCCAGATGGAGTCACAAACACTCCCTTCCCAAGTGGTGGGGGGGGGGAGGGGGCAGTGATAGGAGAAGCCCGCAGATAGTCATATCCTTTTCAGACAGTCTGTTTTAGCCCGGGGCTCTGATTCAGGTGTGGGTGCCATTGGAGCAGGGTGAGTCCTAGAGAAGCCTCTGGAAGGGCTCTAAGGAAATGGGGTTGATGAGACTGCAGCACCACTCATTGCCCTGCCTTCAGTAAGAGCAAGTGCTCTTTCTCTGTATTACAAGACCAAGAGCCGGGCGTGGTGGCGCACGCCTTTAATCCCAGCACTCGGGAGGCAGAGGTAGGAGGATCGCCGTGAGTTCGAGGCCACCCTGAGACTCCATAGTGAATTCCAGGTCAGCCTGGGCTACAGTGAGACCAGGAGGTTGGAGTCTTAAAACTCTTATGGTGCTGGATCTTCTAAGGCACTTGAATTCCAGTGCAAGTGATCTTTGATGTCTAGGGTTTAGGATGCAGACAGAGAACAGAGAACTTATTGTTACTGTTCTGGTGCTGTTCAGAGCAGTGGCAATAAATGATGCATCAAAATTGTCTATAGAGCCGGCCGTGGTGGCGCACGTGCCTTTAATCCCAGCACTCTGGAGGCAGAGGTAGGTGGATCACCATGAGTTCGAAGCCACCCTGAGACTACATAGTGAATTCCAGGTTAGCCTGAGCTACAGTAAAATCCTACCTTGAAAAAAAAAAGAAAGAAAGAAAGAAAGAAAGAAAGAAAGAAGGAAAGAAAGTTGTCTACAGAGAATTTGCATGCTGTTGGAGAAGGCAGAACAGAGCCAAATGGTACTACCGGGGACACATGCACAATAAAAGTAGCAGTCAAGTGTTCTGGGTACACAAGTGCAGTCATTTCTGCTGGAAGAAACCAAGGAAGGCTTTCCCAAGGGGATGAGAGTTGATGTGAGCCTTTTCCTGTGGGTTGGTATTGCTGGTCTGGGAAGTATGGCATGTCCTGGGGTATTACCCATTTATTCACTTGCTAAGTGTTTACCAGGTGCCAGGCCAGGGAACACTGACTGGGGGCTTTGTGCTGAAAGGAGATATGGCCTTTGCCCGTCCTATGTTTACAAAGGATGGAGAAGTAAGACACACTCTGTGTTTCAGAGGGAAAATCTCAGGGTGTTGTGAGACCAGAGTGGGGATCCTAGACATTATAGGGAATTCATAAACAGTCCCAAGTCCCCAAAGCAGTTGTGTTTATGCTCAGTGGTGACCCAATGCCTGGGCCACCTGTGGGTGTTTCTGGCATTCCTGCTGTCTTCATGCCTTCTCCCTCTAGAAAAGCATAGTTAGAAAGCGAGTGTGACATATGTTTCTATAAGGATGATATCAAATTGGCCCTGAATTGTGCATATAAAAATCGCCACAACCTCCCCAGAGTTTCTAGCATAGCCTGAATGTAGCCAGGCCTCCGGGGAGGACCTGGCCATTCGCCAGCACCTGTCTGGGTGGGGCAGTACACATCAGACTCCAGAATACCAAGCGGCAACGGGAGTTTTACTGTGGTGGGGGTGCTTGTTTTCCCAGTGCTGGGAATGGAACCCAGGGCCCACAGCTTGCTGGGCAGGCGCTCTGCCACCAAGCCCCATCGCAGACATTTAATGAAGGCTTTCCTTAGAAGAAGAAGAAGTAAAGGAGGGCATGTAGAGTGATGTTCTTAAAAGCTCTTTATTTTCCCATTTTTCCTTTCTCTTTGTGGACTTCTAAGTCTCACTTCCTACCCTCCAGCCCTGCCCATTCCCCTCTCCTGGAGTCCAGCTGCCCTCTCCACTGCCGCTTGGATCCGTTTCCTCAGTCTCCCCGTCCCTTCCTCTAGAGCAGCAGGTCCCAGAAGGCAGTGTGTTTGCCCTTCCCTGTGACATTTGTCCATACTTAGAGATATTCCTGGTTATCATAGCTGGATGGGTGCTCCTGGCATCTAGGGAGTAGAGGCCAGGAGTTCTGCTAAGCATCGTGACATGCACAGCACAGCACGGTGTCCTCTGTCCCTAAATGTCACTAGTGCTGAGGCTGTGAAGCCCCTCGGCAGAGCAGCCTGCGCAGTGCCCAGGTCTGGGTTCGCTGCACACAGCACCTCTCCCTCGGGATGCTGGCATGGAGCGGCGCTTTCCAGTGGAGAACTGGGCATCAAAGCCTCTGTCTGTCCCCCTTGCCTTCATGGGAGAGAAGGTTACCTCAGAGCCCTCCGGCAAGCCGAATCGGGGCTATCTGGCTTAGAAACGTGACTGAAATGTCATGGAGGCAGGACTAAGTGCAAAGTGCCAACTGTCCCCAGCTGGCAAGCATCCAGTTTGGGGCCTAAGCTGGCTGAACTCTGATTTTTGCCTTGGACAAGCCTGGCTGCAGGCCTTGGCACAGTGGGCCCCCAGCCTCTGTCAATAGAGCCAGGCCCTCCTCCAGGTCCCTTGCCCTTTCTACAATGCTTGTTTGTGCTGATTTCCTCCTTGGCTTGGTTTCTGTTAAATAAACCAAGAGTAGCATGGCATTTTCCCTCTCCTGGGTATCATGGTGTGCTGAGCCACCATCTTCCTGGGCATTTATGAAGGCAGGGCCCTAGGTCTGGGCTTGGCTGCGTGGGGACATGCGGCTGCCAGAAGACTATATCATGGTGCAGTTCTCTTCTTTGCTCTTTAAGAAAAAAGAAAAGTCATTGATTTTCCAATAACTGGAGAGAAGCACATTTTTTTAAAAAAAAATATTTATTTATTTAAGAGAGAGAGAGAAAGAGGCAGATATATATAGAGAGAGAATGGGCATGCCAGGGCCTCTAAGCCACGGTAAACAAACTCCAGACTCATGTGCCACCTCATGCACCTGGCTTTATGTGGGTACTGGGGAATCAAACCTGGGTCCTTTGGCTTTGCTGGCAAGCGCCTTAACCACTGAGCCATTTTTCCAGCCTGAGGAGCACATATTTTAGGTATGTGTGGGAGAGGTGGCAGCTGTGTGTCCCACAGAGCCTGTGTGGAGGTCAGAGGATGACCACAACCAGAGGTCAGGGGTCAGTTCTCGCTTGTGCCTTCTTCGGGACAGGGTCTCTTGTCCACCACTCCACATTGGCCAGCTGGGGCTTCTTGGAAATTCTGTCTCTACTTCCCTGCTGGCCTTAGGTGTGATCTGGGATGACAGACACTAGTACTATAGCTTCGGGCTTGTTGATGTGGGTTCTGGGAATGCAAACTCTTGCTTATGTGGCTTTATCCGTCCTCATAAGCCTACCCCCAACAATACACTCCCTCTAGGAGGCATTAATTCCTAAATCTCCATCAGCTGGGGACCTAGCATTCAGAATGCCTAAGTTTATGGGGGACACCTGAATCAAACCACCACATTCCGCCCCTGGCCCCCATACACTGTTAACCATCCATGATGTAAAATGCAATGCATTCATCCAACTTTAAAAGTCCCCATAATTTTTACCAGTTCCAATGATGTTCATCCATCCCCATAGTTCAAGATCTTCTAACTGAGCCATAATACCAAAACACCCCCCCCCAAACCCCACAATGGCACAGAGTAAACATTTACAGTGCAAAAGATATCATTGTGGGCATAGCAAAGAAATATTCAACCAATACAAGATTTAAACCAGGCAAACATCAAACTCTGTAGCTCCAAGTCCAACAACTCTAGTCAGTGACAAGTCTCCAAATCTGATCATTCTAACCAGTAACAAGTCTCTGGTATTCCAATTCCGCCCCTCCAGCTAGGCTACTCACAGTCCTGGAAAACTTCATCGGGGCTGGCAGCTCCTTAGCAGCCATCTCATGGTCCCGGCATCTCCACTGGGTCTCCACTGCAACCCATGGTTCATCCTCATGGCCCCATGGGGTCTCCATGCAGGCATCCAGCAAACCTGCTTCACACTGCCCATGACTGTTTCCAAATCACAAGACTGTATTGCAAACTCAATGACCTTCTCTTTCCTGCATTTCTTATATTCCACAATACCAGGTAGGGTGCCAATTTTGTTAATCCAGGGGGGAATAAAGCAGACTTTGAAGAACAGGACATTCCTTGAGCACTCAGGCCCCCTTCAAAGGAGTCTACATTCTTCCTGTTGCCCCAATGCAGGTCAGGCACCCCAATCTCAAAGGTTGTAATCTCTTAATTGCAGCTGAATGGGCAGCAGTTCACCCAATGATTTTTTTTTTCTATGCCATATCCCTCTGCTCACACCAGTTCATTTCTACGCAAAGCAACCCTGCACAACTTCTCAGGACATGGGCATAACAGCAAGCTTCTCACACAAACTGCTAGCCCAGTCCAGGCAAAGCTCTTTCTCACCTTCATAAGTCAAACCTCACAGTTCATAGTTCTTATTGCATTCAGGTCTTTCAACTCTGACCAGAATAGTCCATCAAGCTGTACTTACAGCACTAGAAGGCATCTCTTAGGCCAAGGTTTCAAATCCTCCACATTCCTCTTGAAAATCAACTCCAAAAGGCCAAAGCCACACAGTCAGGTGTCTAGCAGCCACCCACAGCTCGGTACCACTTTACTGTTGCAGTCAGGTTCGCATTGCTGGTAGAAATCACCGAACCAAGAGCAGCTTGTAGGGAAAACAAGATTTATTTTGGTTTATAGCCTCAAGGGGAAGCTCCACGATGGCAGGGGTAAACAACGGCATGAGCAGAGGGTGGATATCACCCACTGGCCTACATAAGGTGTACAATAGCAACAGGAGAGTGTGCCAAACACTGGCAAGGGGACACTGGCTATAACACCCATAAGCCCAACCCAACAAGACATCACCTCCAGGAGGCTTAGTTCCTAAATCTCCATCAGCTGGGAACCTAGCATTCAGAACACCTAAGTTTATGGGGGATACCTGAATCAAACCACCTCAGTTAGGCTCCTGCTGCCGTCAGTCACACTTCTCTTTACACCCACTCATTTTACTAAGCATTGAGGCTTAAGTCATTTTGTCACTCTGTAGATGACTTTCATTCACCCGATGGACAAATGGCTTCCACAGCTCTGCCCTATACCCATACCCCACATACTCACAAAGATACTCCTGGCCACTGTCATTCCTTAGCAGGGCCCCTGCTGGAGTCACCCCTGCCTGAAAGCTGACTCAGCTGCTACCTGGAGCTCCATTCCACAGACACACCAGTATCTCCATTCCAGGCTCTGCCTTTCCAGACCCTGCAGAAGAGAATTGCCAAAATCTCATGTAGAACCCAGCACTACCACATGGAGGAGCCAGAGAGGAGCCAGGGAAGATTCTGAAAGGCCAGGTACATGTCCTGCTTAAAAACTCTTGCTCCCTACATTGTTTTAGGGACCTCATGAATCTCCCTGGCCAACAGCTCACTGTGGGGAGTAACCAAATTCGGGGCTTAGGATTCATAGGCCAGAGTTCACGGTTTTAAGGTTAAGCCTTTTCCACTTTCTGCAGGGCATTTTTGTCCGGACAGTCCCCACTCCTTTACTGGTGGTTATAGCTTATAGAATGCTAGCCAGAAGGAAGGTTTCTGTGGAACGATTCATGTTGTCCTAACTTTTGAGTAATTCCCTTCCCACTCTCCCTACTTCCTAACCCTCCAAGCCCTTCCCACCCTTTATGTTCTGTCTCTCCCCCAACCGGTCGAGTAACTCCTCCTCTCCTCTCTTCTCTCCCTATTTCTTCTCTCTCCTGGTCTCATTGTAGTTTTATGCTCGTGGTTTTGATGCTTACTACCATGTGCACTCTCCTCCAAATTGATCCCACAGATGAGAGAGTACATGCAGCATTAGTCTTTTTGTGCCTGCATGACTTTGCTTAGAATGATGTTTTTGAAACTCCATCCATTTTCCTGCAAATTTCCTTATTTCATTTTTTTCTTACTGCTGAGTAGAATTCCACTGTGTATATGTACCACATCTTCATGACTGCCAACAGGCCTGCCACAGCTCAGGGAACATTGTGGAAGAAGGGGCGGAAAAATTGTAAGAGCTGCAGAGTTGGTTGGACTCCCCTGAAGCACGGTCCCCCACCTCCACACAAGAAATGACTGAGGCCTTCATGACCCCACGGTGAATACCATAACCCTACTGAGGAGGGCCCCAGGGAAGCAGGAGCAGGGGTGAGGGGATGAAAGAGTATAACCTGTTATAACATATATATAATTAAACAACAAACAACAACAACTCTGGGTCCCTTATAAACACTCCTGATGGCCACCTGCACACCTCAGGGTGGGGATGCAGAATCCAGCATCTCTTCTGAAAGGTTTCGCAAATGTCTACAAAATGGAATTGTAATTAGTAGCAATGGTAGCTGGTATTTGTTGAGACATAACTGTGTTCTTATCTACTTAGTAAGAGAAGATGGCTGAAGTCTCAACCACAATTGTAGATTTGCTTATTTCAAATTACAGTTCTATATTCCTGGTATTAGTTGATTGGTTGTTTGGTTGGTTGGGTGTTTTGTTTGTGTATTACAATGCTGTTGAGGAATCCAGGGTCTTGTGCATGCTAGGCAAGCGCTCTATTACTAGCTATAGCCTAGAACTTGATTTCTTGTTTTGTGATACAGGGTCTCACTCTATAGCCCAGACTGGCACCTGAACTCATGATCCTCCTGCCTCACCCTTGTGTGTACTGTAATACCTTACCTGGCTATATTCTTGTATTTCTAAGCTCCATTGTTAGGTGCATAGAGTTTTAGGATTATTATGTCCTTTTAATTGATTAAAGTAACTTTATCCCTGGTAACATTCTTTGATCTGAAATCTACTTTGTCTATATTAATAATAGCTATATTTTAATTACCATTAGCTTAATATTTATTTTGTTCTCAGGCTATTTGTGTCTTAATGCAGTCATGTGCTCCTTAACAATAGGGATGCTTTCTGAGAAATGCATCATGAACAGGTTTTTGTCAGGGCCTGGAGAGATGGCTCAGCTGCTAAGAGAGTCTCCTGTGCAAGCATGAGGGCCTGAGAGACCATTCTAGTTTCATCCCTCAGAACCCACAGAAACAGCTGCGTGTGGCAGTGAAGTCTGTAACTCCATTGCTGCAGGGGAGCAGAGACTGGACAATCTGGGGCTTGTGGGGGAAAAAAAAAACCCAGCAACCTCTGGGATCAGTAAAAGTCTCTGGTTCAAGTTAGAAGAGCGATGAAGAGAGTTACCAGATATTCTCCTCCAGCCACTGCAGGCAAGCACACAGGGTTCTGCGTGGGTACATGTATGTGGATACCCCACACACATACATCACACTACATTACACACATGTGCAGAAAGAAAGGCTGGGCTAGAGAGATGGCTTCAGTGGTGAAGGCTCCTGCCTGCAAAGCCTACAGACCCAGGTTCAATTCCCCAGTACCCACATAAACCAGATGCAGATGGTGATGCATGCCTCTGGAGTTTGTTTGTAGTGGCTAGAGACCCTGGCGTGCCCATTCCCTCTACATATGCCTCTTTCTATCTCTCTCTCACACACACTCTTTTTAAAAAATAAACAAATAAAATATTTTTAAAATGAAAGGCTTTTGTCAGGAGTGGGTTAACATCATGGACTGTGGTCACACAAGCTTTAATGGCCTGTTACACACTTGGGCTATATGATATACCCTCTCGCTTTTAAGTTACAGTGCTATACTGCATATTGTTGTACTGTGCTGGAAGCAACTGTGGCATAATGGTTGAAGTAGTCATGTGTCTAAATATACCTAAGCATAGAAAAAGTACAATAAAAAATGTAAGGTTGGGGATTTTTTGTTTCATTATATGTAGTCTGATGGGACCACTGTTGCACATACAGTTCCAGTGTGGTTACTGCTTCTGACAATCTTTTTTTGTTTTTCCTTTGGATTCTGATGTTGGAGCTCAGTGTTTCTAGTTCTTTAACCTGACTTTTGACAGCTTTGTGACATAGCAATCAGTTGATAAATGATGACATCTTCTGTTGTGTTTGACCTGTCATAAAATGGAGGAGACTAAACTACTCGGAATTGGTAGGCATTGGCATAAATGTTAGAAAAGACAGAACAGGGTCCCCTGATCTAACACTCTGCACTTTGGAAAATGAGTGAGCAGGACCCCATCTATTCCCTTACCACTGTCTCCTTAGTATTTAAGTTCATAACTTGACCTTGGTTCCTATTTGCTCCTTCCCTAGTAAGGAATCAGTTGCATCTCCCAGGAGAGTTCAGAAGTAGCCACATAAGTGCCAGCCCACCCACATGTGCCAAAGGAAAGCCAATCCCCCATTCCCTTTACCCCACTCTGTGGAATTCCACTACATGTGGAATGCCCTGTACCTCTAGAGCATTCCTTCACGGGAGCCTCCCCAAGGCCACTCTGCCCATTTCTGACTCATTTCTGACTGGATTAGAGACCAGTGCCTCCCCAACAAGGAAGTGCCTGAGATCCTGGCTCCAGAAGAGGGACAAAACTCCAGCACCTAGTTTTCTAAACACCCTGAAGCCCTGGAGACATTTCTTTATGTTCCTCACAGCACCTGTCAGCAGCGGCTGCTGGGATGGTCACATCAGTCCTGCAGTTCTGAGATGGATGACAACACTTTTCTATGGGGTGCAAGAGTTATCATCTCACAGGGAACACCATACTGCCCCACATGGAAGACTGGCCTTACATCTGAGGGAGAAGGTTGCTGGTTAGAAACACTTCCCATCATTCTCTAGTCTTACTAAAGGACAACAGGAGGCAGAATCCCTGGACCTGACTGTGGCCTGAACATGAACTGTCTAGGGCCTTTGCCTCTTGGTACAGATGATCAGTGTTGTTCAACCCTGTCAGTATTACTGTGTTGGAGTTGTTAGCCTGGTAGTCAAACAAGAGAAAGGTGGTGCGGGCCAGCTCTCCTGAAGTCGTGACTGTCATGGGAGTCTAATCTGAATAGTGTGCAGATGCTTGTACGGCGGCAGGAAGTCATCCACAGAAAAATTGAGCTCTCTGCTGTACACAGCCAGCACGTCCTCAAAAAAGCCCACCTCAAGAATAGTGAAGCTCTTAAGATTCAAACAAGATAAGACATCTGGGGAAAAAAATGCTTCTGAGAGTGACATGTAAAGTGTGGGAGGTGTGATCGTCATTGGGGAATTTGTGTCAGAAAACCAGGACAGAAGAGGAAGATTTTGACAGACAGAGAAAATGACAAGAGCAAAACCACAAGAGGGCAGGGTGGCTTCTGGGACTGCAAATTAAAAAGTTGCCTAACTGTAATGAGGGGCACTTGTTTGTGGCTGGAGATGACCTGATGGCTGGGCATGCACTGGGGTGGGGGCTTGAAGGACCTGCTCTGGAGTTTGGATATTGTGTCATCCATGGAGAAAGGGCAGCAAGGGTGGGGTGGTTTGATTCAGGTGTCCCCCATAAACTTAGGTGTTTTGAATGCTAGGCTCCCCAGCTGATGAAGATTTGGGAATTAACGTCTCCTGGAGGCAGTGTATTGTTGGGGGCGGGCTTATGGGTGTTATAGCCAGTTTCCCCTTGCCAGTGTTTGGCACGCTCTCCTGTTGCTATGGTCCCGCTGATGTTGGCCAGGGGTTGATGTCCACCCTCTGCTCATGTCGTCGTTTTCCCTGCCATAATGGAGCTTCCCCCTTGAGCCTATAAGCCAAAATAAACCTCTTTTTTTCCCCAAGCTGCTCTTGGTTGGGTGATTTCTGCCAGCAATGCGGACCTGACTGCAACAAATAGTAATAGAAACTTACCAGGTTTGAAATCTGAGTCTATTTACTTGCTTGGGCTAGTGAACTGTTCTGAACCTCAGTTTGCTTATCTGTACAATACCTTCTTGCAGGGTAGTAAGGGTTAAGTGATATCATGAAATATGTAAGATCTCAATCACTTTGATATAATTTCTTTTTTTTTTGTGGCTTTTCTAGGTAGGGTCTCACTCTAGCCCAGGCTGACCTGGAATTCACTACACAGTCTCAGGGTAGCCTAGAACTCACAGTGATCCTCCTACCACTGCCTCCAGAGTGCTGGGATTAAAGGCGTGCTCCACCACACCCAGCTTGATATAATTTCTTATTCAATGTCACTCTCCATACACTGTACTGTGAGAAGGCAGGATTCTGTGTATTTATATCCCACGAGCAGCCATTCTGTTGCTAGAACGAATGCAGTCTAGTGCATGCATGAATCAATGGAAGCATAAGCATCTAGAGCTGGACTCAGCATCATCGCTTGATAATCGTGAGTTGACGTCTGAGTGGAAGGTTTTGTGGAGGAACTACATGGCCAGAAGTTGGTCTTGGAAGAATAAGTTTGGCAAGAAGAAGCTGGAGAGTTTGGAGGAGACAGAGATGGGAATCAGAGGAACTCCTGGTAGTGCTGGATATTAGCAAGCGGTTGCATAATTCCATCTAGAGCTATTTGGGAGAGTGAGAGAGAGAGAGAGAATGTGAGCAATGGGTCTCCCAAGTGTGGTTGAAACCATTGGCATAGGTGAGTACTAACTCCTTCCCCCTCAAGAGAGGAGGAACAAAAGGCAGAAGAGAGAAGAAGAGAAGATAGGAGACCAGGCAGCCTGAGAATGTAGCTCCCACCTTGTCTGGGAGGAACTACAACTTCAGGCAGTATGGTTATTTTTTGTTGTTGTTCATTTTTATTTATTTAGTTGAGAGTGACAGAGAAAGAGGCAGAGAGAGAGAGAGAGAGAATGGGTGTGCCAGGGCCTCTAGCCACTGCAAACGAACTCCAGACACGTGCACCCCCTTGTGAATCTGGCTAACGTGGGTCCTGGGGAATCGAGCCTCAAACCGGGGTCCTTAGACTTCACAGGCAAGCGCTTAACTGCTAAGCCATCTCTCCAGCCCCAGTGTGGTTATTAAAGGAATCATGGTGCCAATCCACAGAGGGTAGAGTTCAAGGATTTGGAGTCAGACACAGCTGGGTTGATTCAGCTCCACCTTGGAGTAGCATGGGTGCCTATACAGGCAGGTGACTCACCCTGTCTTACCCTCGCCGTGACACAGCGATCACTGCAGCCGCTTTACAGGCTTGATGGGAGGGATTAAATGAAATACGGACACCAAATTAATGGTGCACATTAGTAAATATTAATTCCAAAACATGCTTTTGGAATCCGGGTGTGGTGGCGCACGCCTTTAATTCCAACACTCGGGAGGCAGATGTAAGAGGATTGCTGTTTCAAGGCCACCCTGAGACTCCATAGTGAATTCCAGGTCAGCCGGGGCTAGAGTGAGACCCTACCTCGAAAAACCATATTAAAATATATACTTTGGGCTGGAGAGATGGTTTAGCAACTAAGGCACTTGCCTGCAAAGCCAATAGACCCAGGTTCAATTCCCCAGGACCCATGTAAGTCAGATGCACAAGGTGGTGCATACATCTGGAGTTCATTTTCAGAGCCTAGAGGCTTTGGCACACCCTTTCTCTCTCTCTATCTGCCTGTCTCCCTCTATCTTTCTCAAGTAATAAATAAATAAATAAATAATTGTTAAAAATGCTTTTGGGAGCAGGGTGCACCTCACCCCAGCTTTCAGCTTCTGTATATGGTGATGGATCATAAGGCTTCACATCTGATCTTCAGTCCCCAAACACCTCAGCTGGCCAGGTGAGGAAACCTGAGGTCCACCGTTGTTCAAGGTGTCCTACCAAGCCAAGTTGGGTCTAGAAGAAAAATATGAGCTTCTACCTTCCAATATCACTGCTTGTCTACAACAAGCAGAACCATATTATGGATGTGACAGAGGACCTGGTCTCGTGTTAGGATTGTATTTGAGAAAGGAAAAAGCTTCAAATAATGGCTTCCATCATTGGACACTGAGTCAGGGAGAGTGGCCCATTCATCATCTCACCAGGGCTTTTACAGCCTGCACAATGCCGTGGATTTAAGGTTCTGCACTTTGGGTCCAAGCCCTGTTGCTGTGTCCAAGGGCAAGACAAGCCAGTTCCTATCCATGTTTTGTGGCTTACCTATTGTAAGTACAAATCCTAGCTGGGTGTGGTGGTGCACGCCTTTAATCCCAGCACTCGGGAAACAGAGGTAGGAGGATTGCTGTGAGTTTGGGGCCCTCCTGGGACTACAGACTGAATTTCAGGTCAGTTTGAGCTAGAGTGAGACCCTACCTCAAAAAAAAACCAAGAACTAAAAAATGAATTAAAAAAAAAGTATAAATTCTGCCAGTCAAGCTCCTCCATGCCTGTCCCCCTTACCTGGACTAATGACCATCACTGCTGTTAATTACTCAGTGTAGAAATGCCAAGGCCACACCCAAGACAGCCCTGTCTTCCTCCCTTTGAGACCCCAGAGCTTCAGTCTGGACTTTTTCTCTTGGAGGCTAGTCAACTGGTTGTATTGAATGAAATCTTTTCACATTTCTTTTGTTTTATTCTATTCTGTGGTCCTGAGGTTTGAACCAAGGGCCTTGAATATGCTAGGTAAACAATCTACCATGGAGCTGCATCCCCAACCTGCAGTTTTTATTTCTGTTTTGTTTTTGTTTTGTTTTGTTTAGTCCTAGGGACGCTGCCTGCTGACTTCACATAGCCTCTTCCCAAGCCGGGTTTCGTGAGCAGACGGGGCAGCATAGAGAAAGATACATTAACTAGGAATTGAGAGGCTTTGAAAGTAATGCACTCTAATAAAATAAGTTGCTTCCACCTGTAAAGTGGGCACAGTCCCTGCTCTCAAGGTTATAAAATAACCTAAGTGAAGTTTGGTGTCAAAAGGGCTTTGAAAAGCACTGTGCAGACATCGGCTTTTCAATGTCTGCAACAGAGTGGAGCAACACCCTACAAGTATACCGTGTCCCTGAGCGCTTTCAGCAGCTCTGGTATCCAGTGTGCTGTGTACAAGAAAGGGTTTGAGCTTGGTGTTTGGAAAAGCTGCTGTTAGCCAGGCTTTAAGATTGCACATTTCGAATGCTATAGCACTGTGGTTGCATTACTGGGCTCTCTGTGTGACTCTGAGGACAGTGGTCACAGGGAATCTGAAGCCTGTTTACTGCTCTCCTTAGGTACAGGCTTCCCATGGAGCCAGGAGGTTCTCTTTATAAGGTGGACAAAGTAGGCAGGCTGCTGTACATGGCCTTTGCCTCACAGAGCGCTCTGAGCATTCATCTTACCAACACTGGGCTTGAAGGCTGATTTGATACGAGCTTTCCTGGCCTTCTCTACTGTCTCTGGGGGAAAAATATAACCTCATACAGCCGGGCGTGGTGGCGCACACCTTGAATCCCAGCACTTGGGAGGCAGAGGTAGGAGGATCACCGTGAGTTCGAGGCCACCCTGAGACTCCATAGTGAATTCCAGGTCAGCCTGAGCCAGAGTGAAACCCTACCTCGACAAACCAAAACCAAAACAAAACAAAACAAAGCTCATACAGCCTCTAACATACCCATTTGAAGAAAAGATGGCTGCAGGCAGAGCCAGACCCTACCTTTAGCCCCATTCAAGTGAGATCTACATCCTCCCCCAAAGTTCTCCATAGTTCCTTCCCTCCATCCCAGCCCTCTGTCTTCCTCTGCTTATCTTCTTGCCAGGAAGAAGCAGCTACTGCTATTGAGGGTTCTTTGAGGCCAGGGTGTTGGCACTTAGGGGCTTCTGGGAGACTTCTGTTGGAAGGATGGAGCCACACTGGGCTGTGGCTTGAAACCCCAAACGCAGATAGTTCCAGCTAAGGTGAAAGAGGGCGAGGGTGCCTCATAAAAGCAACCGGAGCTTCAAATGGACTCGACAGGATGGCAACTGGGAATGAGTGTAACCCTCTGCCAGCTTGAGCTTCCTTGGCACTGGATTGTTTCGGGACTGTAAGAAAAGCCACAGACGCAGAGAAGGTCCTGATTGCCTTCTTGGCCCATTTCCAGGCCACTCCTGGAGTCCAGAGGCCATTGATCTTCATGAGCACAATGACTGTGTTTTCATCCTTGTGTGAAATCTGGGGCTTCAGATTTCCTTGTCATTAGAAGTGGCTGAGAGCCCACCAGAAAAGTCTCATCTCAGCTGGTGGATGACACATCACAGTGGCTCACAGCAGATAGACCCTAGGGTCACACAGATAAGGTCTGACCCCCACCATACATGGCCAACTTGTATGGCTGTGGGCCTCTAAGAATGGGAATAATAGTCTCTACTTAATGGTTATTGGAGAAAATTAAATGGCAGACTGCATGCATTCATCCAGCACATCACATATAGTTGTTCAAAGAATGGTAGCCTCGCTGGGCGTGGTGGCGCACGCCTTTAATCCCAGCACTCGGGAAGCAGAGGTAGGAGGATCGCTGTGAGTTAGAGGCCACCCTGAGACTACACAGTGACTTCCAGAGCTAGAGTGAGACCCTACCTTGAAAAAAAAAAAAGAATGGTAGCCAGGAGCTGAAGAGATGGCTTAGCGGTCAAAGTGTTTGCCTGTAAAGCCAAAGGATCTCGGTTCAACTCTCCAGGACCCATGTGAGCCAGATGCACAAGGGGCGCAAGCATCTGGAGTTCGTTTGCAGTGGCTGGAGGCCCTGGCATGCCCACTCTCTTAAATAAATAAATAAATAAATAAATAAATAAATAAATAAATAAAAGAATGGTAGCCAGGCTGGAGAGATGGCTCAGTGGTTAAAGGTGCTTGCTTGTAAAGCGTGATGGCCTGGGTTCAATTCCTCAATACCAATGTAAAGACAGATGCACAAAGTCACACATAATGTCTGAAGTTCTTTGTAGCCACAAGAGGCCCTGATGTGGCCATTCTCTCTCCCTCTCTCTGTCTCTCTCCTTACAAAATATTTTTTTAAAGTTGGGTGATGGTGGTACACGCCCTTAAAAAAAAAAAAGAGGGCTGAAGAGATGGCTTAGTGGTTAAGGCGCTTGCCTATGAGCCTAAGGAGCCAGGTCCAATTCCCCAGGACCCACATAAGTCAGATGCACAAGGCGGCACACATGTCTGGAATTCTTTTGCAGTGGTTGGAGGCCCTGGTGCGCTCATTTTCTCTATCTGCCTCTCTCTCTCAAATAAATAAATAAATAAATAACTGGGTGGGGGGAGTGGGAATGGTACCATACCTGCTGTTGTACCCATGTGATCTGGAAGTTGTATGTGTCTGGAAGGGTTGTTGGGGTGGGGGGGGTCCCCTGATTGCTTTGAAGGGCTCAACCCTAAATGAGAAAAATGTTCCTTCATCTCACCCATCCAGTCACTGGAGAAATAAGCTCTTTGTGGGACTGTCAAGGAAACGTACCAAATGTACAAAGCTACCTGCAGGCGCCTTGAGTGTTCTGAGGCGTTCGAAGTCCAAGTTCTTTAAGTGGAAGGGTGGGCTTGCCCAACTCTGTAACCCTTTGCATCTGATCCGCATGTTAGACCCTTCACTTCCTTCAGGCCTTTTACTGAGAGTACTGCTTCCCTAGGCAGGCCAGGTAATGGTTTCAAACCTTGTCCAGCTTCTCTGACTTCTCTCTGACCTGCCTCCCTTGTGCCCCCGTCGAGGGGAGCCAGAGTCGGGTGGAGCGAAGGGGTGATGGGGAAGGACCTTGGTCACCTGCTACAACTCGGAACCCAGGTCACCGTGGTCAGTGAGAAGGGCTTGTCTTCCGAAGGTGGGGTGGGCGGGGTGGGGTGGGGGGAAGACGGAGGAAATTGCCTCCCTCAAGTTCATCCTGGTGGGTTCCTCGCACACATCTCTGATCTCACGGCTACTGCCGGGGTCTGTTTGTCACCGTCACCGGAGTCTTGCGGCACCTAGGTGGGGGAGGGCGGTGACACCCAGCAGGGCTTTGGGGAACCTTGCAAGAGGAAGTGGCTTCGGAGCTGCTCGGAGCTAGCGGGACAGGAAAGGCACTGTCAGGCAGGGGGAGGTGCGGGGGGTGGCGCTCGATTGATGGCCGGCGTGCCGGGCGCGGCGGGCGGGGGTAGCGGGCAGGGCTGCGTGCGTGCGTGCGTGCGCGGGAGACAGGACCTCAGGTGCGGGAGGGTGATGCCAGGGGGCGGCCCGGGGCTGGGCAGGGACACGCTCCACCCGCAGGTGAGCCGCTAGCTCCCTCCAGCCGCCGCCAACGCCGCTAGCCCCAGCGCCGCTCCTATGCGCCGGGAGCCTCGGCCGGGGCTCCTCGGGGCTGGATGACCGTGGACAGCAGCATGAGCAGTGGGTACTGCAGCCTGGATGAGGAACTCGAGGACTGCTTCTTCACTGCCAAGACCACCCTTTTCAGGAATTTGCACAGCCAACAGGCTCCGAAGGTAAACACGATGGGCTACAAGAACCTTTTACTGGAGGAGATGAAGCTGTGTGGTCTAGAAAAGGAACCTGGTCAGGGAAGGACCATGTGTCCAAAAGAGTGGCTGGGCACCTGCCAGGGTATCCTCTTGAACATGTGAGGTGAAGAGACCAAGGGGTGGACCTGGAGTCCTTCAGGGTCCCTGGCTGTTCTGGTCAGCTCTCCTGGCTGCAGTTCCTGCCCCGAGACCTTCTCAACATGGCTGTGTAGGAACAGGGGGTCGTGCGATGGCTGCCTGCATGGCCCCCCTGTGCTTGAGAGGGGGGGTGCTGAGTAACTGCCCTGCCTCATCCCCTCCCCAAAGCTGAGTTCATAACTTCTAGATGGGAAAGGGATGGCACCCAGACCCTTGACAGCTAAACACCCCTAGGTTGAGACTTCCGTGTTGTAAGCGGCCAGAAACCATTTTAAAACCTAGTCCAGGAACTTTGCAGAAGTCCGGGGTGTTTTGAGAAGCAGTCAGATTTCTCCCCCCAGCTGCTGTCCTAATACCCTTTTAGCTTCCTGGGTGGACTCGGGTAGCTTAAAGGGGCTCGTGTGTTCTGTGTTAGACGTGTGTGTTCCTTAAAGGTGCCAGCAAGCCTGGCCCTCTGGCCATACTGTCCCCGATGTCAACAGAGCCGCACTTTCTGCCATGTGTCTTGGTGGGAGTAGGGGTAAAAGTGTGATTATTTGCTGTGCTATTCAGGCAAGCCATCTCCAAGCCAGGACCTTAGAGAGGTTACCTAACAGAAAGGGCTGCTTGTAGGCAGAAATGTCCTGCATGGGGCAGGTTCATCATTAATTCAGCCATCCTGCACCAATGAGAATTATCCAAAAATTTCCCCAGGCCTGACTTTGGAGCCTTCTGTGTGAATAATTCATCTTGCATTTATTGGGTTCTGACATCAGGAGAGGAACAAAGAGACCTTGTAATTTTATATCTGAAGGATGCAACCAAAACAGACCCCTAAAACCAAGCCCTTGCCTTAGGGTGGCATGAGGGAGAAGAAGGTAGGAGTTCCCTTCTGCCATTAGGCAGGACACATGCAGAATATCACTGCAGAGAGGTAGTGTCCCACCTTTCTTGGGGTCCTTGTCCCATTGCGATACCCCCTCTGCTGTCTATAGTAATGGTTCCCAATTGTAGCTTACACACTAGAAATGTGAAGTTGCTGTAGAGAATACTGATTCCTGGGCCTGGGGAGGGTTGAGAAGCTCCTCGGGTCATTCTGATATGAACCTGAGGTTTTAAACTATTGCTCTACTGAGTTTTGTTGCTGCCCAAGAAGGAAATGGTTCCTGTTTCTAAAACAAAGTTTGGCTGTTGACTTGTCTCCCACTGCCAGCCAGGCTGTTTCCAGAGTGTGCAAACTTTGCATAATTGGGCAAACAAGGGTCACTGCGAAATGTTTCTTTTATTTGTCAATTAGAAAAAAAAAAAAAAAGATGGTTGTTCTGAGATTCTTGAGAGAAATAGAAATATACTTACAAGAAAATATGCTGAGATGGGACCAGGGAGAGGGATGGCTTTCTCCAACACACTGACAGCCTTCTCTCTCCACTTTCCCTCACCTGTATCATAGCATCGCTCTAGAAGATGCTTCTTTGAGTCTGTTGCCCATAGAAACTTCTTTATGTTGTCTTTGTCCTCTATGTTTCTTTACCTACTTGCCAGAGTCCCTAAGATGGCTCAAAACAGGAATTCCCTCTAAGAAACTCATTTTCTGGGCCCGGAGAGATGGCTTAGCAATTAAGGTGCTTTCCTGTGAAGCCTAAGGACCCAGGTTTGATTCCCCAGTACCCATGTAAGCCAGATGCACAAGGTGGTGCATGCATCTGGAGTTCATTTGCTAGAGGCCTGGTATGCCCATTGACATTCTCTCTCTCTCTCTCTGTCTCTCTCTCTCTTTCTCTCTTCCCTCTCAAATAAATAAATAACTTTAAAAAGAAAAGAAAAGAAATTCATTTTCTGGAGTACAAAATGACAGGACAGTAAGGGAAAACTGCTCCACGGAAGAAAGGAGAGGTGGCATGTCCTCACTTACCCCTGGACATTCAGTGGTCAGGGACAGCTTTCCTCAGCACCAGTCTGGCCTTTGGCAGCCAGCTCTCCAGGGACAGGGCAAGATGGGGTGACTACACCCTGGGGTGCCTGCTGGCTGAAGGGGGCACAGGCTATGAAGAGGCACATGTGCTGAGATACAAGCTGAGGACGCTTCCTCCAAACCTTTCAGTCTTGCATCCTTCTGTCGTTTCATCTTTAATAACATTTTCCAGCTGCTTTCTCTCTTGGAGGCTCTCTGGAAAGGGTTTCCAAAGACCTGCCATCTCTCAATACCCTTGTGACCCCGCGTATTATTTCTCTCCTGCTGAAAGAGAGATTTCCTCTGAGCCCTTACGAGAATCTCTTTTTCCTGTCTCCAAAGGGAGGAGTGTGTGTGTGTGTTTCCTGGTTGCTCAGAGGCTGAGGCCCCCATCGGGAAAGGCCAAGACTCTTCTATAAATAGCCTTGTCAGAGCAACCTGTGTCAGCGGCTCAGTCAGCACGGCTGGAATGGCCTTGGCCTCGGGGAAGTCTTGCTGCTCTTCAATTGAATGCAATCCCTAGGAAGCTATCCCTACCCAATCTCCAAGAGTCCCTAAGACCTCTCTCCAGCCCGCTTTGGTGGGGGATGGAGGAGGTGAGGGAGCCTGTCCCTTTTGCATACACACTAGGCCAGAGAGAGGGGCCCCAGGGCCCTGGTTTCAGTCTGCTCTGTTCTTTCTGGGGATGATAGCGTCCTGGGGTAATATGCTCTGTCTGCATCAAGCTGGGGAGCTTTTAAGTCATGCGAGGCCATTTCAGGAGGCTGAGGTGATGCTCCCTGAGTACTTCTCCTTTGAGCACAATTAGATTGTGTTTTGTGGGTCATGTGTGTGAAAATGGGGAGAGATCCAGCCAGTGGGCTGTACAGACCCCGGTGCTCTCAGCAAGGCATGTTCAGAGCTACCAGCAGCCAAAATGTTGGAATGTCAGCATCTTCAACAGGCTGTGAGACCCCAGGACCCTGGAGCCCACCCAGGGAATCAGGGTGGAATCTTTGCAGATACAGAAAGCCTGCTTCTTTCACAAAGTCAAGAAAGAGTACCTCAGAAGACAGGTAGGGAAACTGAGGTGAGGGCGTAGAAGTACTTTACCGGGACACACATCTGGTTTGGTAAAACCTGGACTAATACCCACCTCAGAATCTTATTCTAGAACTATTCTTCTAGGTTTCCTACACAGTGGGTGACCAAGATAAATGTTAGGCTTTGTTCCCTTAGAGCCTTCTGCAAAATCCAAACAGCCACAGGCTGGATAAGGCATTGCAAGGTCCTTGCCATCTTTCTATTGCCCTGGGGACCTTGACTCTGTGTTTAACAGTAGCAGGCAGCTACTATAATCTTACAACTTTAATTGTTTAAAAGTATCTCTTGGGCTGAAGAAATGGCTTAGGAGTTAAGACACTTGCCTGGGCAGCTGAAGGACCCAGGTTTGATTTCCAAGTACCCACATAAGCCAGATGCACGAGGTGGTGCATATGTCTGGAGTTCAATTGCAGTGGCTAGAGGTTCTGAGGCTCAGGCTCTCGCTCTCTCTCTATCTGCACCCACCCTCTCAAAAAAGGTTTCTCTTGGTGTCTATCCTAAAAAGGAAAGATTTTATTAGCTAAAAAATATGCCTTAGCCAGGCGTGGTGGTGCACACCTTTAATCCCAGCACTCGGGAGGCAGAGGTAGGAGGATCACAGTGAGTTTGAGGCCACCCTGAGACTACATAGTGAATTCCAGGTCAGCCTGGGCTAGAGGGAGACCCTACCTCGAAAAACAAAACAAAACATAAAACACACACACACACACACATATATCTTGCTGGAGACTTTTCCTCATAGGTTTTTCTTTGTGGCTATGGAGAACAGAAGGCTGACTAGACTTATGGCTAGGTGTTATACTGAAGCACGAGTGGAACTTGCCTCCTCTCTCCAGTCCCCCAGGTCTTTTTTGGACTCCCTTGACAGGTTAGAGTTCTTCTTCAGGGATGTCACCAGAAGGAAATAGGTTAGAGTTTGGGGTATTGTACCACTCCTTGTATCCCGTCCTTTCCTTCTCCCATCTCTCCTTGCTTGTCCAGTCATTTCTTCCTTGACAGGGACAGCAGCCAACTCTAACAGCCATGGGACTAGTCAGGGACACCACGGTCTCCCTGCCAGCAGCAGCATACCAAAGGCCTCAGACACAGCACCTGCCCCTGACCACTTTGACATTAGAGAGAAGAGTACCAAGATGTATCTAGCTCTAAACTTGGAGCAGTAAAAAGAAAATGGAAATTCTAGGGCTAGATAGATGGTTTGGTGGTTAAGGCACTTGCCCACAAAGCCAAAGGACCCAGGTTCAATTCCCCAGTACCCACGTAAGCCAGATGCACAAGGTGGCACATGTGTCTGGACTTTCTTTGTAGTGGCTAGGGGCCCTGGTATGTCCATTTTCTTGATATCTCTGTATCTGCCTCATTCTCTCTTTCTCAAAATAAATAAATAAATAAAATAAAAAGAAAGAAAGAAAGAAAGAAAGGAAGGAAGAAAGAAAGAAAGAAAGAAAATACTTTAAAAAAACAAAAGTTCCAGAATTGCTGGACTATTTAACTAGTTTGATGTGCTATCTTAGGGGCTCACCCTGCCCAAGACTAGCCCCAGGTAATTCTTGATAATGGCATCTTCCATTTAGGAATGTGGCTTCTGCCCCATTTTAGTGTCACCACCTGTTGCCCTCTCTGGTCTGTCCATTTCCCTGAAAAGCTGCCAGCCCTATGCAACAAGGAACTGCACCCCAAGGCAGCACTAAGTACTCGATTCTAAAGACAGATGCTAAGTGCTTGCTGGCTGACTTGTTTCTGCATTTTCCTCTTTCATCCCATACAATCAGGGTGGGCTAATTCTTGTGACAAGCAACCTCTGTTGTTCAGTGACTGAGTACAATAGGAAGTTTATTTCTCTTTATGAAAAGTTCAGTTGGGGGTAGTATAGGGATGGGAGGGGGCCTAGGCTAACACAGAGATAGGTCTTTTGTCAATGATTTATTATTTATTTTCTGTGGTAGGGTCTCACTCTGGTCCAGGATGATCTGGAATTAACTATGTAGTCTCAGGGTGGCCTTGAACTCACAGTGATCCTCCTACCTCTGCCTCCCGAGTGCTGGATTAAAAGTGTGTTCCACCACTCCCGGATTTTATTTTTTATTTTTGAGAGTCAGAGAGAGAGAATGGGCACTCCAGGATCTTTCAGCCTCTGTGAATGAACTCCAGATGCATGTGCCCCCTTGTGTGCATGTGTGACATTGCATGCTTTCATCACTAGTCTGGCTACGTGGGACCTGGAGATTTGAACATGTGTTCTTAGGCTTTTCAGGAAAGCATCTTAACTACTAAGCCATCTCTCCAGCCCTTTTTATAGATTTTTTTTAAATTATTTATTTATTTATTTGCCAGCAGTGAGAGACAGAGAGAAGAGATAGAGAGAGTGGGCACACTAGGGCCTCTAGCAGCTGCAAAAAAACTCCAGATATAGGCACCACGTTGTGCATCTGGCTTTACGAGGGCACTAGGGAATTAAACCTGGGTTGTTAGGCTTTGCAGACAAGCACCTTAACCACTGACCCATCTCTCCAGCCCTTTATTGATTTTTTTAAATAAAAATGTTGCACACATAGACCCCTTCATCCCTACCCCAGTGCTGCTGAGAGTCTTCCGTGGGTGTATTGGTGTTCATTGTGGAGACCTAGAGGCTTCAGTTAGTCTGTACATGGATGGGGGAATCATAGTGTCTCAGGCTATTCCCACCCTCCCTGAGACTCTTTACAATCTTTCCTGCCCCCTCTTCTGCAATGTTCCCTGAGCTTTGAAGGGAAAGATAGAGACCTGACTTAGTGTTGCTTTCTCTGTAGACTCTGGATCTCTGTTTGTATAAGGTTTGAGCTGTCCACGGCATCTGTCACCATTTCCCTGGAACCTGGTTTCAGGCTAGCTGTTAGAGCAGAATTTGTGTCACTTCTTCCCCTGGAATGACTTCTGTGCCCAGGCAAATGAGATGGCGGCGAGCCGTATCATGGTAGACGGTCAGCAATCTCTGCTTGATGTAGCGATGTACCTTGTTCTCCCCAGTATTCTCCACCATCTGTAAGAGAGAACAGAGTCTCCAACCAAAGGTGAGAACACTTTGAATAAAAGGGAATAAGCCTAGCTATTAGAAAGATACCGTAATGTGTATATTAGGGATGGTTCTTGTGGGCCAGGTTTGAAAGTAGTTTCTTACATCTATATGTCATTGGCCAGAACTTAGTCACATGGCCAAATGTTACCACAAAGGGGTCTGGGAAATGCATTTCAGTGGTAAGCCCAGGTAGGAAGGAACCA
This sequence comes from Dipus sagitta, assembly GCA_036346955.1. Classification (NCBI taxonomy): domain Eukaryota; kingdom Metazoa; phylum Chordata; class Mammalia; order Rodentia; family Dipodidae; genus Dipus; species Dipus sagitta. The sequence goes on from CM070770.1 coordinate 258,375,636, forward strand.
GGCTGTGGTGGAGCCTTAGCTGTCTCTGCCATACTTCTTTGATCTCTGGAAGCTCTGCGGACACCGTCACGGTGAAGGGTATAACCTCTGACCTCTGCTTTCTGACTTTGTGCATCTGTCACTAAGGGTATGCTGTTCCTGGGAGTGGGTCCCCTCCCCCATCTTACTTGGGAACCCCTTACAGACAGAAGTTTTAGTGTTCACACTTGGCACTTTTCCAGGTCCTTTGTTACCTCTGCCGCCTTCTGTGGGGTTTGAAGGTGGGTCCTGGCCACCTGCATGGAAATCACTCTTTGAGTTGTTTTTTGGAGATGAAGAATCAGGGGACCCACCCCAGACCTACTGGCTGCTGAATCTTTGCAGGCAGGACCCTGGAATCTACATGAATGCTCCCTCCAGGTGATTTTAAGCTATACTGAAATCTAGGAACCACCTGTTTAGAAAATATTTGCTATTTGACTAATTTCTCCAATTGGAATGCAGGATGAGCACTTATCACAGATTCCCGAGACGTTCTTAGACTAGAACTTAAATCCTCGTGAGGTAAAAGGATTGTGTACGGTCATCCAGGATACACAGACATCGATGAAACAGCAGGCGCAGATCGCCAGGATCTGCTTACAGCTCTCCCTACTGCTCTCATCCCAGTGTGCTACCCGTTCCCTGGTTTCGAGGCTGTGGGGTAAGAGCCCTCTGAGATCTTCCCTGGCACCCAGTGTGACGTACTGGGAGACATGCAGCACACAGAACTGTAAGCCAAGTCCTGCTTCTCCTGCAGCTCATGGACCAAGGCTGTGGACAAGCTGCTTCAACTCTCAGACAACTTCAACTTCTCAGCAAGGATACCTAGCATATGAGTGTCTTTATTTTGCCCTCACCCCTTTGTTTGGGAGCAGGCCCTTCTGATCAGTTTCTCCTGGGTCTGGGAGGGATCTTGATTCTCTAATTTATAATGCTTTCCCCCTAGGGTGGGGTCAGGAAGAGGACTTAAGTGTGGGCATGAGTAAGATATTCTTTTTTGTTGATTTTTGTTTTTTCAAGGTAGGGTCTTGGTCTAGTCCAGGCTGATCAGGAATTCACTATGTAGCCTTAGGGTAGCCTTGAACTCATGGCAATCCTCCTACCTCTGCCTCCTGAGTGCTGGAATTAAAGGCGTGCACCCGCTTATCCAAGATATTCTTGTTCACATTCAGTGCTTGGGCCAGGCTCTGTGTTCTAGAGCTTCTCTCTTGCTTCATAATTTTTAAACTGTTCATCTTAACTCAGCTGCATTTTCTCTATAAAACAACTCCATTTTCAGTTTTGGACACATAAAATACTTACCTCTCCAAATAATTGAGGAAGAGAATTTATAAGCTGGTATAAATCCCTGAACTCGAGATTCTATTTCACACCATTAGGGTAGACTTTGCATCAATCATCCCAGCCCATGATCCTAATGGCAAGGCACCAACTGGCCCAACTTAGGAAGCCAAATTTTCTTCTCTCGTTCTCAACTTTTTGAGTAACCCAGACCTGTGTGCCATGTGGTGTTGGGAGAGTCTTGAGTAAGGAACCCATATCTATTCTCATCAGTGGTCTTAGTTTCTCTTTCTGCATGGTTTAATACACTCTTTTTAAATTTTATTTTAGAGCAAGTGAGAGGAAGGAGACAGATAGATAGAGAAAACAGAGAGAGAGAGAATTGGCAAGCCAAGGCCTCAGCCACTGCAATGGAACTCCAGACAACTGAGCTATCTAGTGGGCATGTGCGACCTTACGCTTGCCTCACCTTTGTGCGTCTGGCTAACGTGGGATCTGGAGAGTAGAACATGGGTCCTTAGGCTTCGCAGGCAAGCGCCTTAACCACTAAGCCATCTTTCCAGCCTTCATACACTCTTAAAAGAACCTGGGGCATGGAAGATGGCTCAGTGGGTAAGAACACTTGTTGCAAAAGTTCAATTCCTACCACCCACATCAAAATCCAGGCAAGGCTATGTACACCTATAACTCTTGCTGAAGCTGGCGTAGATAGGACTGCAGGGCTCCCTCGTCAGCACCAGCCAGCCTAACTAAAAACTAGGGAGCTCCGAGTTTAGTGACAGACTCTGTCTCAGGGAACTAAGCTGGAAGAGGATAGAGGAAACACCCAATGCCCTCCTTTGGTCTCGGCATGCAAGCATGCAAGGCATGTGCATCTGTACATACACGTGTATATGTCACACACATACCCACCATACATACTACATACATACCAAAAGCCTGGCATGGTGGTGCACACCTTTAGTTCTAGCACTCAGGTGGCAGAGGTAGAAAGATCACCATGAGTTCAAGGCCACCCTGAGATTACATAGTGAATTCCAGGTCAGCCTGGGCTAGGGTGAGACCCTATCTCGAAAACAACAACAACAACAACAACAAATAGAACCTAGGATCATAGGGCTGGTATGACCCCTGAGTTTTGAGGTGATTTCCCGGGTGTGGTGAGCCAGGAAAGACTGTGTTCCTACCAGCAGGCAGCACAGGCTGGCATCCTGGCTATTCGTACAAGGTCTAAGATGTTCCTCTCCTCCTAGCAAATGTGACCATGCTGCGTGCTGGGGACTTAGTTTGCCATTCAAGTCTCTCTGCTCTCCTACCCCTGAGCCATCTCAGAGTCACCTGATCCTTTATAGAGCTGGATGCCCTCATGCAGGGCATTACAGCCAGAGCTGAGTCACCTCTAAGAAAGGAGGCTGGGTCTGGAGGTCTTGGGATGGGGCCCAACTTGCTTAGGAGAGGGACTGAGTCCTCACATGCTTAACATCCAGACAGGAAAGAAAAGTCACAACTTCATGAGAATCAGATAAAACCAGCCCCCAAATTTCTCTGACCTTGGAATCCTCTTTGTTGTTTTCTTTGTTGCCTTCTTATTTTCTGTATTTATTTTGTAGTGCTGGGTATCAAACCCAGGGGTTCTTGCATGCTTGTGCTCTGCCACTAAATTATACCTGTAGTTCAATAGTAAAATACACACAAAATTTACCACTTTAATCATCATTAAGTATACAGTTCTATAGCATTAAACTATCATATTCATTTGACTATTGCCTGTGACGAATAATGCTGCTGTAAACATGGCTGTACAGGTATCTGTTTGAGTCATTTCTTTTGCATGTATGCTCAGAAACGGAATGGCTGAATCATATGGCGAGTCTGTGTTTCACTGTTTTCCACAGCGCTTTTACCATTTTTATGTTCGCCACTGACATTGGATGGATTACATCCAACAAAGTGTATGTTAGCAATAGTCGTCCTAATTGGGTATAAAGTGGTATTTCATTGTAGTTTGATGTTTTTCCCCAATAGCTAGTGTGGCAGTTAACGTCTTGTTGCTGGTACAAAGCACCCAACCAGAAGCAGCTTATGGGAGGAAAGGGTTTACTTTGGCTTACAGGCTCAAGGGGAAGCCCCATCAGGTGGTGGAAGAAACTGGCTGGCTTCCAAAGACCATACAGGGAGACACCACCAGCAGCAGCAAACACAAAAGGCTAGAGCTCAGACTGGTTCTTTACACATTTTTGGGCTGGGCTGAAAGATCTGGCCCCAGTGACATGGCCCCAGGCAGGGACCTGCCTGCTGGGAACTTAAGTAGGAAGTTCCATCTTAATAAAGAATGCCTGAGTCTATGGGGCCATACATTCAAACTACCACAGCTAGTGATGGGGAACATCTTCTCATGTGCTTATTGAAAATTTGTGTATCTATTGAAGAAATATTTATCAAGTCTTTTCTCCATTTTTACTCCAATTGTTAATCTTGTTGTCAAATAAATGAATAAAATGAAATATTATTGTTATGATGATGCGATCATAAGTTATAAATTTGGGACTGGAGCCGGGCGTGGTGGCGCACGCCTTTAATCCCAGCACTCAGGAGGCAGAGGTAGGAGGATCACTGTGAGTTCGAGGCCACCCTGAGACTCCATAGTGAATTCCAGGTCAGCCTGGGCTAGAGTGAGACCCTACCTCGAAAAACCAAAAAGAAAAACCAAAAAAAAAAAAAAAAAATTTGGGATTGGAGAGATGGCTTAGTGGTTAAGGCGCTTACCTACAAAGCCAAAAGACCCAGATTCGATTCCCCAGGACCCATGTAAGCCAGATGCACAAGGTAGCATATGCATCTGGGGTTCGCTTGCAATAGCTGGAAGCCATGGCATACGCATATTCTCTTTCTCTTGTTCCCCTCTCTTTCAAATAAATAAGTTATAAATTTGGATAGGTCTTTATAGAAGAAGGGGCCCATGACAAAAGTACTTAGAAGTCATGAAAATCATCACGTGGCCCTGGTGGGAAGCCTGTCAGGGGTAGAGGTGACAGGCAAGGGGACTGCCGTACTGGGTCAGGCGCACTCACCTAGCTTTCCTTTGTCTTGCCAGACTAGTAACATGGCTACTGACTCCTACTTTAGTCTGATGGGCTCTTCTGAGCTTACACTGTGCACAGCAATCCCAGGTACTCTCCACGACAGATGCACCAACCACATTTCATAGGCACAGAAAACCCGAGTCTCCGTGAGACTGACTTGTACCACTTCACAGCACAGGGGCCCAGCCAGCAAAGGCCAGCCTGGGGCCCAGCACATGGCCAGTGTACTCTAGCAGTGAAGAGCGGGGACTCTGGCTGTAATGGTGTGTCCCTTGTCAGCTTAGTTAGGGGGTGAACGAGACTGTGAAGCCCTCAGCGCGTTGTCTCACTCCAGATGAGCTGTTCCTACAAACTGACTGGGATGGCCACCTTAAAGTTAGAGGAAGAGGACACTGTGCTCAGGTTCTGGGACATGCTGGCCCTCTGGGAACTTCTCTGAGGTGACCTTCATCATGTGAAGCTGATTAGCCAGGGAGGCTGTTGTCTAACTGCACCGACCTTGCTCTTCTGCGTGGTAATGCTGACGTCTCTGTCTTTCCTCCTCAAATGACCTGTGGGCTCCCAGGGACAGGGGCCATACCCATCTATTTCATCTTCCAGGGTCCTGTCATAGTCCTCAGCCCAGAGCCAATTCGATCCATTCATGGGGACTGACCAGCAACACTGATCAACTGCCCTGCCTTTTTGTCTCCAGGGACTTGGTTCTCACCCGCCTCCTTCACTGTGCTTCTCCACTGCCCCATCCAGACCCACTCATGCCTCAGGTGACTCCGCTCACAGTGTGCTTGCTCCTAGGATAGCACCACACTGAAGGCCCCTCCTTACTCTGCTGCACATAACCTGTGGGGAAGCATAATGTAGGAGCTTCCTACCATTTTATTTTCGAGATATTGCACAGGTTCAAAGAACACATGTGGAGGGCTGAAGAGATGGCTTAGCGGCTAAGCGCTTGCCTGTGAAGCCTGAGGACCCCCGGTTCGAGGCTCAATTCCCCAGGACCCACGTTAGCCAGATGCACAAGGGGGACGCATGCGTCTGGAGTTCGTTTGCAGTGGCTGGAGGCCCTGGTGTGCCCATTCTCTCTCTCTTTCTCTCTCTCTGTCGCTCTCAAATAAATAAATAAATAAATAAATAGAACACATATGGAAATAAATCCCTCCACTACCAGGACTGAGGAACCCATCCCAAAACATGGGCCCTTTCAGAGCTTCGAGGGGCCCTAGAGTGTGCCTCCACGGCGCTTCATCTTTGCTGTCTGGTTGAGGCCATCACAGAGGGACTAGTGACCCTTACTGTGTGTGCACATTGAGCAGGGCAATTCAGACCCAGCCCAGACAGATGAATATCTGCCCTTCCCCCCCCACCACCAAGTTCCCATTAATGACAAACCCAGCAGAAGCCCCAAGTGTATGGAGCCTACAAGGTCTCTGAACCATCTTTCTCATTCACGACATGCCTGCAGCTCTAGAGAAGGTTTCCGCCCAAGGGGCCTGAGGACTGCTGCTGACGGGGTGCCGAGAGGAGACACAGACATGCTTGAGCCTGGCTAGGCTTGGGTCTTGCTGAAGAAGAGAAAGCGGAAGGGCAGGGCAGAGCAGTGGAGAGTAGCAGTGGACCCGTGGTGACTGCTGCGATGCACATGGCCGGGCTGCCCTTCAGGGCCCCCGGCTCCACTCCCAGTTCTCTGAAAGAGAAGAGGAAGCAGTGACCTAAGCCCTACCCTGTCTTCAGTGTCCAATCTTAGCCCGGCCATGGGGCTCTGGAGTGTCTGTAGTATCACTTCACCATTTGTCAGGTGAAGAAACTAAGGCCTCGAGAGGGGAAATGACGCGCCTTAGGTCGCAGGTCACTGGGTGGGCTCGCTTTCATTCTCACCAGCAAGCCGGAAAGAGCGAGCCCCAGAGCTGGCTTCCAGCCCAGTCCTGAAGCCCCGGGCAGTGCCCATGCTCTTGCCATGGGCCCGCTGGGGTGCGGGGCAGTGTGAAGTGTTCCTAGACCTGACTGTGTGATAGGAGAGTGGGTTTCTACACTGGAAACTGTTCTGACTTCTTCTCCCTCCCGGACATCATCAGCAAGTGTTTCTTTAGCATCTCCTTGCAGACCAGCCAGATGTTTAGCTGAACCCACCAGTAGGTGCCAAAGAAGCTTAGGCACCCAACATAAAGTCTGTCCTCCTTTAGGGACAGATCATTTGCCTGGGGATATGGAATTAACATATTTTTAAATATTTTATTTATTTATTTGAGAGAGAGAGAGAGAGAGAGAATGGGCATACTAGGGCCTCTAACCACTGCAAACGAACTCCTGGTACATGTGCCGCCTTGTGCATTTGGCTTTATGTGGGTTCTAGGGAATCTAACTCAGATTGATAGGTTTTGCAGGCAAGTGCCTTAACCACTGATCCATCTCCCCAGCCCTGAGGTTAACATATCTGAGATAATGTTTAAGCAAAACTTAATATACTTAAATGCCAGATGCAGCCACACAGGCTCTGAATGTACCTCCATGAGTCCTCGTAGTATGCGTTTAACACCACAGATCTGTGATATGTGGTGACCCACAGGTTTGCTTAAGAGAAATCTGAGGCCTTAGAACAGTAGGCTGGTGTTTAGGAGTGAACCTCACCACCCACCGCATCCCTACGTCAGCCAGCTCTGTTACCTCCTCATTGGGAAGTGAGGAGAATGACTCCAGGGAAGTGACCTAGCCTTTGTCTGCTTGTGAAAGTGTCCAAGAAGTGAAAGTGAAGTTTGAGAAGCCCATTAACTGCTGGTATGAGGACGCATACAGGAAGCATAGGAACTATGAGTCAGGAGGAAGAGAATAAAACCGTATTCATCTTCTTCCATTTGGGAAGTAAAATGTCATGAATCTGATGCAGTAAGAGTATGGAAGATGGCGAGATTGCTCTCCAATAAAGTGTCCCTGAAAAACTGGGGGAAGAGAGGAGTATGTATTCCAAGCAGGAAAACTGCCCAACAGCAGAACGGAACAAACTGCCGCCCATGGGCGGATCACCCAGAACGAGGGCGACTGAGACACAGCTGTTCTCACTCTACGGCTGCCTCTGGGCTACAAAGATGGAGGCGAGTAGCTGCCACAGACTGCAGCCTGTGAAGGCCAACGTGTCTACTGTGTGTCCCTTCACAGAAAACGTTCCCCAACCACCCACAAAGGGAATGACCTCTAAAGGCATGCGGGCTAGAGCAGAAGAGAGTTGATCCGGGAAAGTGAGGAACGAAGTTGGCTTAAAGGGGAGGAAGGGTTTGCTCTTCCTGGGCTGATGGTGACATCACATGCAGAGGCTGGGTTTGACAACCGGAACACTTTCATACCCATCACCTCATTTAATTCTTCTTTTACACTGATCCTCAGTGAAAAGGGGTTTTGATTCTAAAGTTATAAAAGAAACTAAGTCTTAGAGATCACATGACCTCTCAAGGTCACAAAATTAGGAGTGGGACTTAAAAACCAAACACCTACTGGTGTTCATCGTGAAGCCCTACTATGTGCCAGGCGAGTCTAAGACTCGCCTTGGTGGACAAGACAGGCACGGCTACTTCTCTCACAGAACACAGACTACATTGAAATCCAATGCCCCCTACGGTTCCTAGGAGAAACGGAGACTTTTATTCTCTGCAGGCAGTGTGGACCATTAAAAGTCTTGAGCGTTCATTGTCTGCTTGATTGTTCATGCTGCCAGGCATAGTGGCCCTGGGTCATTAAGAGCTTCCATTTAGTAAGGAGTCCATTTAGAAGTCAGTCCTGATGGCCTCCTGAGAGGTTGATGCAGCAGGTGCAGAGCTAAGCTTTCAGGTGGTGACTTTAGACGGTTAGCTTTCATCTGACTGCGGCTCAGTTTCCTCGACTGTAAAATGGGCACAGCAAATGGTCGTTTTCCTCCCACATTGGCTACAGGGGTAAAATGAGCTGACCCGTCCTCAGAAGAGTAGTAATGGTGCCGGCACCTAGGTAGTGGTGATGAAGGACCATCACCGTCATCAGTCAGGGCTGGAGTGCTGAGGGAAGCCCTGCTAGGTGAGGGACTTCGGGTAGGCACACAGCAGTGAGTGGCACGATGAAAGAAATGGGCAAGGAGAAGCCATAGGCAGATTTTTAGAGAGAGACCGTTTTTAGTAAAAACGAGGTTTGTGTGATTTAGGTCAGAACTCGGCAGGCTCAAGCGTGTAGGTGGCTCCAGCCCTGACGGTAGGCACATTCTCTTCTGCCCACTCCCGCCCGCAGGGTCCTCTTGTTGCTGGAGCTTTCTAGGGCTGCCCTGGGCCCGCCTGGGAGTTAGAAGCCACAGGACTCCCTTAGAGCTCTCCTTCTCAGAGCATGGTAACCAATATTTAGGCTTCACGTATGTCATTGACTAGAACACAGAATTGGTCAGGGCTCTGTAGTTGCTGCTGCCTTAAAGATAAAATAGAGCAAAATTTTGGGCTGGAGAGATGGCTTAGCAGTTAAGGCACTTTCCTGGGAGGCCTAAGGACCTAGGTTCAATTCCTCAATACTCCCCTAAACCAGATGCACCAGTTGGCACATGTTCCTGGAGTTCGTTTGCAGTGGCCAGAGGCCCTAGCACACCCATTCTCTATCTACTTCTCTCTCTCAAATAAATAAAACATTTAAGAAATAGAGCAAAACATAACACAGGGTTAGTTGCTCTGTACTAGGAACTACCTTCCTTATTTTCTCACTAAAGGTAGTTTATTCTACTTTTTTGTTTTTTTTTTAAATTAATTTATTTGTGTGTATATGATGTGTTCATGTATGAGTGAGTACAGGCACACACATGCCACAGTGCATCTGTGGAGGTCAGATGATAACTTTCAGGTCTGTCTACAACTTTCCACCTCTTCTGAGGCAGGTATTTTGTTGTTGTTGTTGTTGAAGTTGTTGTTGTTGTTGTTTTTCGAGGTAGGGTTTCACTCTAGCCCAGGTTGACCTGGAACTCACTATGTAGTCTCAGAGTGGCCTCGAACTCACAGTGATCCTCCCACCTCTGCCTTCCAAGTGCCTGGGGTTAAAGGCGTGCGCCAACACACCTGGCAAGGCAGCATTTCTCTCAATGTCGCTCTGCTGCTCTTCTTTTCTGTTGAGCTTGCTGAGGGGAAATTCTCCTTTCTCCACCTCCCATGTCAGTGACAGAGTGCTGGGACTACTGAATTCCAGCGTAGCTTCCAGCTTTTTATGTAGTGGGTGAGGATCAAACTTGGGAACTCAGGCTTGCGTGGCAAGTGCCTTATCCATTGAGCCATCTCCCCAGCCCATTATTTATTTATTTATCTATTTATTTATTTTGAGACAGGTTCCCCTATGTAGCCTTGGCTGGTCTGAATTCACTATGTAAACCAGACTGACCTTGAACTTATGGCAGTCCTCTGCCTCCTCAGTACTAGGATTACAGATAAGTATCATCTACCTGTCCTGCTAAGGGAATTTTAATAGAAACATTAGGGTTCTCCGGGTGTGGTTGTACAAGCCTTGAATCCTAGCACTTGGGAGGCAGAAGGAGGAGGATTGCCCTGAGTTTGAGGCCACCCTGAGACTACATAGTGAATTCAGGTCAGTCTGGACTAGAGTGAAACCCTTCCTCAAAAAAAAAACAACAAAAAAAAATTAGGGCTGGAGAGATTGTTCAGTGGTTAAGGTGCTTGCCTACAAAACCTAAGGACCCAGGTTGGATTTCCCAGAACCCATGTAAGCCAGATGCACAGGGTGGCACATGCATCTGGAGTTTGTTTGCAGTGACTAGAGGTCTTGGAGCATCTGCATTCATTCCCTCCCCACCAATTCCATCTGTCTGTCTTCTCTGTCTCTATCTCTCTCTCTCTGCTTACAAATAAATAGAAAAATATTTGTTTTTATTTATTTATTTATTTTATCATTTTTTGTTTGTTTTTCAAGGTAGGGTCTCACTCTAGCCCAGGCTGACTTAGAATTCATTATGCAGTCTTAGGGTGGCCTCGAACTCATGGCAATCCTCCTACTTCTGCCTCCTGAGTGCTGGGATTAAAGGCATTCACCATCGTGCGTGGAGAATATGGGCATGCCAGTTATTACCGCTGGAAAACAAACTCTAGACACACACGCCACCTTGTGCCTCTGCTTTTATGTGGGTACTGGGGAATTGAACCCAGGCTGTCAGTTTTTGCAAGCAAACATATTAACTACAGAGCAAACTCTACAGCCCCAAAATAAAAATATTTTAATAGAAACATCAGAGAACCACTCTTTAAAGCAAGGGCATCTCTGCTTTTATTTAAGGCTAGCACCCTCTCTGTACTTGCTGCCCCCCAGTAACCTTGACAGCCAAGACAAGTCATTGTCCTTTCCATAGTTTAAGACAGTTGAGACAAACTAATTTTTCACCAGTGTCCTGAATAAGCCAGGTGCACTGAGGATAGCTCAGCCATCTACCAACAGTGCCAGGGGCTTAATCAGAGCTCATGAATGCCATCCCAGATACATCATGACGTGGAGGTTCTCAGGAGAGGTGCTAGACAGGCCAATGCCTAGATTCCTTGAATCATAACAGAATTCTCCATTTGTCTCCATCTTGGGTTGCCCCCAGAGATGAATGTTATCTGCTTGGCATAGTTGTACCCATCATCAGAGACAAATCTTTCACTTTGAGGAGGTGAGAATCTAGAAGGTGAACAGGAGCCTTTGCCTTGCCCTTGAAAAGTTACTGTATTATTGATCTTATTCACACAGTGGTACTGTCTCTTAGGAGACCTTGGGAGCAGCTGGTGCCAAAGTGCTAACTCTGCAGCTGGATGGAATTGTTGGAGGGCCTCCGGCAGTTCTCAAACGCTGCACATGACAGAATCACCTGGGAGAGTTTTCAATCCTTGTGCCTGGGCTACATCCCAGACCAATTAACTCTGGACTCTCGGGAAGCAGCCCAGGCAGCCCCTAGAGATCCCTGGATGACTCCGCTGTGCGGGCAGGTTTGAGAACCACAGGTTTCTTTGCTGTCTTCCAGGCTGGTGGTGGATGTTGAGCCCTTGGCAGGGGCTGTCTGGTTGGTCTGCTTTGGGGAGGTGTGATTCATTCTGTCTGTAGGTCAGATCTCGTCTGGCAGGTTTAGTGTGGGCAGCAGCCACCTTAGACTGGGCGCTGACATTCCATGGGTGTGAGATTCTTGGTGTTGGCCATACACAGGCTCCTGGCACTCGCAGAAGGATGGAGCTCACCCGCCCACCCAGAGGGTTAAGGCCTCAGCGGTGAGGCCAGGGCTGCTATCTTTTGCCTCTGCCAATTGCGTCACTTCCCAGGCTTGTGGTGGGAAAGGGAGAGCCTACAAGGGTTTAGATGAGCAAGAAAAGCGGAACAGGAAGAAGAAAACTGAGGCCAAGGAGGCTGTGACTCACTGGGGTCCACACGGGTCTTTGACAACCACAACGCATCTGCCTTTTCAACAGGAGAATGGTTGGAGCTCTGTTGGAAACTGAGAGATTTCTTTCCAGTGGCTTCTAGAGTTGCTTTCCATCACCTCTCTTTTTCACTGATGAGTATGAGCAAGCCCGGAACTCCCAATGACCATCAGCGCTCGTGCCACAGAGATGGGCAGAGTAGCAAGCAGAGAGTTTATCATTATAACGGAGGGCTCCGGAAGGGAGGCAGGTGGGGCCTCAGCCAAGCATGTGTACTCCCTAGAAATGTGCCCAGCCAGCAGGGACTGGAAGTAAGGAACCCCAAAAGCTAAGGCAAAAGAGAGGTTCCATGCTGAGGGTCCCCAGATTAAAGAGTCAGTAGTAGACAAAGCAGTCTGTGAGGCTCACACGGCTTGTTTAGCACTTCGAGTAAACAGCTACCTCAGCAGCCCTGTACCCTTGGGTGGTTTTCAACAGAGTCAGAGTCTAATTCAGACCGCTCAGCGGCATCCGGTAGATCCCTGCGTCCTCTCAGCTCCTCCCACTTCAGAAGTCCTTGCTGTCTTCACAGGTGATGCAGGACTCCCAGAGTCCTGAGGTTCCTGACCCAGTGATCAGGCCAGCTTGGGGAAATGGATGGGTTTAGCAGCTGATCACCCCAGCCCTGCACAGAGGTTCAGTAGAGTGATGGGCCTCTGATGCCTGCAGCAAAACAGGCTTCCTTAGGGTAGTCTCACATGGTGAATTGAGAAGAATCTGGGCTCCAGGTTTAGATGATCTTCATTCCAATCAATGCTTGGCCACTCACCAACAGCAAGACATGCACACACTTCTTAACCTCCCTGAGCCTCAGTTGTGTAATCTATAAAACAGGAATAACATAGGTAGTATTAAGAAAAAACATGGGGGCTGAGAGATGGCTAAGTGGTTAAAGGCATTTGCTTGCAAATCCTAACGGACTAGGTTCGATTCCCCAGTACCCATGTAAAGCCAGATGCACAAAGTGGAACATGTGTCTGGAGTTCATTTACAGTGGCAGGAGGTCCTGGCATGCTCCATACATGCTCCCTCCTTCTCTGTCCAAATAAATAAATAAATAAATATTTATTTAAAAAAATAGAAAAAGCATATGAAAGTACCTAACACAGTGCTGTTACTGTCAGAGCCTTGGGTGAAGCATGCACAGGAGCAGCAGACCAGGCAGAGAGGCTAGGATGGCCTTACCTCTGTGCCGGGCCTAGGGGAGCTGGAGCCACACAGACCCAGTCACTCCTCCTGAAGCCATTTCATAGGCTCTGATTCCAGGAGATTGGAAAGCAGGAGGAGGAAGTGCGACATCAGGCCCATAGACAGGCTGAGTGATGAGGGAAGGCCAAAGGCGAGCTGTGATGAGTGCTTCTCTGGGTATGGAGTGGGGCCACTTGTGAAATTCCCCAACCAAACCTGGAGGCGGTGTCAGCTGGCGTCAAAGTCATCCCTCTATGCGTATCAGTTCCCCGTTCCCTTGTTTGCTAAAGGAGACTCCTAACCTGCCCCAGTTCTGCTGGGATTTTTTGTTGTTTGGTTTTGTTTTGGAGAGGGATTAGTTTTTTTTGAGGTAGGGTCTCATTCTAGCCCAGGCTGACCTGCAACTCACTCTGTAGCCCAGGCTAGCCATGAGTTCACAGACTCCTCCTACCTCAGCCTCTCCAGTGCTGGGATTAAAGGCAAGAGCCACCATGCCTAGCAAGGGATTTCTAAGATCAAGTAAATTCTGGGGGAGTTTTCACCAACCAACGCCTGTACCCCCATCCACACAGGACAGTGTGAAGACAAAACTGAGACATGACAATGAGCTTGAGAGAAATCAAGAGAACTGACTGAGGGAAAGGGCTGTAGAGACCCCAGAATCCACCTTAATCCACAGTGTGAAGGACACTGGCCTTCATCTCAACTTCTTTCTTCCCTGTTTCCCTGGGAGTTGTGGAGAGGGTATCAGGGGACCGTGCGAGGATAATGAATGCTGGTAGGAGAACACAACAGGCCAGATGCGGGTTTTCTGGTTGGTGCTGCACATCTGATGAGGGATTTAGGCTCATTGGTAAAAACGTCTCTCTTGGTAGTCTCGCCTTGGGAGCAAGCTGACCTGTAGCTTAGGTCCGTGAAAAGGGAATGAGGTCACGTGTACTGAGTGGCACAGAGCAGGTGCTCAGTAAATACTGGCTGTCCCTATTAGGGGAGGTTTATCTCCTCATCCCAGAGGGCTACAACCTCGTCTCTACCAGCCCACTCATTCATTTGACAAATATATATTCACTTGTTATGAGGAAAGCATGGTGGCTAATGATGTGGGGCCCAATGTGTGCCCATGCAGCCTCGTCCCCTGGGTCTGAAAGGACTTTCGTTGCTCCTGTCAGTATCTGCTGGCCGCATGTATATTCACGCCTCACTCCAGCTGTAGTTCCTTCCTTAAGGAAGCAAAGCATGCTTTCATTTCTGTCCATCTATGAGGATCTTTCTCCGTGGGGACCTTCTGCAAGTGCTACCCACTCGCCAGGTTCGCGGTCAGGGTCTGAGTGCAGGCCATTTGCATGTCGGTCTCTCCGCCAGCCTGGCGGGGAGGGTGCTGTACCCATTACACAGGTGAGGGAGCCTGAGGCTTACAATTGAGTGGCTGGTCATCGACTGCTCCGTGAGCAGCTGAAACGGTGCAAACTTCTTGCCCAGGCTCGCATTTGGGAGGTGTGCTTGTTTCCCTTCTCACCCTAAGAACCACTGTCCACACCCCCACTTCTGTGTGTGCTCCAGAATGTCTGTAAGGCCGTGGAGGAGACGCGGAGCCCACCCACGCTGCGGGAGATCAAGCAGAAGATCGACAGCTACAACAGCCGGGAGAAGCACTGCCTGGGCATGAAGCTGGTGAGTGGGGGCCTGCCCACCCTCTACCCAGTATCCCCTCGAACTCCTTCTGGCCTGGCTCCTGCTCTCCACAGAAGCAGTAACTCCCTTGCATCTCACTCCCCTTTCTTAGGGCCTCAGGGTCCCAGAGAAATAGAGTGGGCTTTAGAATTGGCTCCAGATCCAATCTCTGCTCCATTCCTTGTGACTCTGGGACACTGTCTTAACCTCTCCTCGTTTCACTATCATGTCATGTGCCTGAGATCTTGGGAGAAGGACATGACAGTAATTAAGGGCTGGGGGCTTGGTCCCCAGGAAGCCAGCAGAATTCACAACTGCTGTCCTGCCCCTCAACTCAGGCAGTTGAGGGCCCCTTAGTTTACAAGGTTCAGAAAGGCTGCTGTCCACGAACAGCAAAGATAGAAGAGCCCTGCCCCCTAATGGTGGTGGGAAGCAACCACGGCTCTTTGGGGCTTCAAGCCAGATAGATGCCAGAAAATCCAGTCACCAGGAGGCTGGGATTTAAAGCTTAAGAGTTGTACGTGTGTGGGTGGGGAGCTGGAGAGATGGCTTAGCGGTTAAGGCGTTTGCCTGTGAAGCCAGAGGACCCAGATTGGCTTCCCCAGGACCTCTCTCTCTTTCTCTCTCAAATAAAAGTAAAATTTAAAAACTAGTTAATAGAAAATACTTATTAAAAAATAAAAGCAGTGGGTTCCTTGGTCTGGATCTCTCAGTACCCTCCCAGGTTCAGGTGTACGTGGGCTGCTGTAGAGGGGGGGATTCGCCTGCAGACAGCTCAACCCTCCCAGCGAGGGACACCACAGCAGCCCCACCAGCCATTGCTGGAAATTGGGCTCTGGCTCCTTGAGGCCCATTAGAAGAAGGAGGGGTCTGTGTCTCTCCAGTCTCTCTACATTGGCATAGACAAGGAGGAACTCAGCGAGGCTGGCTGGCATGGCCCTGTTATGGTTTCAGTGGTCCGCTGCCCTCCCCTCCCCGGGGAAAATAGCCCAAAGTGGCCGTCAGGGTCATTCAAGACGGACCTACCACTTGCAGAGCGAAGACGGCACCTACACGGGTTTCATCAAAGTTCATTTGAAACTTCGACGTCCAGTGACAGTGCCCGCGGGGATCCGGCCCCAGTCCATCTATGACGCCCTCAAGGAAGTGAACCCGGCAGCCACCACGGACAAGCGCACGTCCTTCTACCTGCCACTGGATGCCGTCAAGCAGCTGCACATTAGCAGCACCACCACCGTCAGCGAGGTCATCCAGGGGCTGCTCAAGAAGTTCATGGTCGTGGACAACCCCCAGAAGTTTGCTCTCTTTAAGCGGACCCACAAGGATGGACAAGGTATGAGAGCTCCTGACCTTCCCTGAGCCCATCCGTGTCCGCATGCACTCCATCCCCTGCCAACGCTGGGCGGGGGAGCGGGCTTCAGCTTGGTAGGGGTGCAGCTGCCCACATGGTGTCCAGACCTATTAAAGAGCCATGCATATGGAATCTGGGTGGAGACGAGCCTGAGCCTGACCGGGCAGCTTATGTCCACTACTGTGCCCAGCTCCGTGCACACACAGGAAAGGCGCACCCTGGGGCTCCTGTCTCCTAATCTGTGTAATGGAAGGGAGTCCACCCACCACTCCTCACGTTTTGGGATATGATGTGAATGGAAATATGCTTTGAACTCTGAACAGAAACACAAGATGAAAGTTCATTGCAGTGTGTGCGCGTTTTAACTTGAACTGAGGCGGATTCAGGGCCTTACACATGCTGGGAAAGTGTTAGCTACCGCCGTCTGTTCTTGGCAGGTTCATTTTATTAAGCTAAAAGACCATGTGTCCACTTCCAGTTCTATGGCCCTACTGCACTTCCAAGCCCAGCGTAGGCCCCATCCTTAGCGTCCGAAAGGCACACTCAGTCCCTTCTTCGGTCTGTAGTACTCTTCCAGAAACTCTCCATTGCTGACTGTCCTCTCTACCTGCGCCTGCTCGCTGGGCCTGACACGGATGTCCTCAGCTTTGTGCTAAAGGAGAATGAAACTGGAGAAGTGGAGGTAGGTCTGGATCCTTTGCACAAACCCAGTGTTGTGTGAGTGGGCAAACCCCAACTGGGTGGGTGTAGATGGGCGCTGTTGTCATAACTACCCAGTGTGGGCAGGGGCCATGCAGCAGTGGTGGCGCCAGCAGCAGGACTGGTTGGAAAGCCGGGTTAAGCTCGAGGCTTAGTATTTAACCCAGGATTGTGAGCCTTCCCTCCCCAGGGGGAGCAAGTCCCAGCCTGTGTGTAGCAAGGCCTGTGGAAAAGATTTCATTTGCTTTGTGTCTGCAAACCAGAGTGGATGGGCACACACAGGACACTGAGAAACTGGCCGGGTTTGGCCCAAGCAGTTCTTGCTTGAGGAGGGCCTAAGGCCCAGCAAACTCCACCTCTGGGTTCCACTCAGTAGAGACATTTTTGAGCCATTTGTCTCTTCCTTTCCCCAGGACAGGCTAAGCAGTGTCGTCAGTCTTCTGGCGTAAATGGAGTAAGATCAGGCTGGGGACCCCCGAGGCCTGGGACACTTGGGATGTGGAAGGTCTTTTCCAAAGACTGACAGAGGGGGGTCTCAGTACATATCACACTGTTCAGCAATGGCCGAGGCTGTAGCCAGTCTTGGAGTTGCTCGAGATTTGGAGGATCTGGGCAGGTGGGCTGTGTCCCCATTCTGACCATGACAGCTGCGCCTCCATCTGCTTGAGTCTACACAAGGCTGTTAGGAAAGAGTGCCAGGGATCAGGATGCATGTGAATGCTGCTGGCCTTTGGAAAACTCATGGAGACCGGCCTTCTCATTTTGGCTGGCATTCTGCTACTGCCAGCTCTGTGACTGCGAATTTCCGCCTTCCCTCTGGGGACCTCAGGCTTCTCACTTAATGGAGCATGAGGGTTAAACCAGATATACTGTAATACTCCCTAGTGCTCCAGAGAGGAGTCTCATTCCTTGCCCCCTCACGGCCTTTGCTCCTGGGCACCTGAGAGAAGTCAGATTTGCCTTCTGCCCTGAGGGACCAGCCAGGAGTGCCTGAGCCCACGGAACTATCCAGGACTTCACAGGGTCCACAACCTCATCTGACCACCAGTCTGTAATTGTCCAGGAATAAAGGGCTGAGGGGAGGGGTGAGGTGCCTGTCACACAGTGAGAGGTGTCCTGTGTCCAAGTCCAGTCGCCCTTTACCTGCCTGTTTAGGGTTGCATGTTGGACAGCACCAGCGTTACAGTAAAGACCTCAGATGCTGCTGATTCTGGGCTAGGAATGTTTGGTCACGAGACACCAGGATTTGAAGCGTTGTGGCTAGTGTGACAGTCATGTATGAACCCAGACTTCATTCATGGCACCTGCCTACTTAGTAGTGTGTTAGTAAAGTTACTGTGTGTGACTAAGGCAGCAAGACCCTTGCATTCTGTCAACCTCCTAACCATTTTTCTTATCACCCCTCTCCCCTGACCCACCCCAAATCTTTCTCATGCCTCACAGTGGGATGCCTTTTCCATCCCTGAGCTCCAGAACTTCCTGACAATCCTGGAAAAAGAAGAGCAGGACAAAATCCAACAGGTGCAGAAGAAGTACAACAAATTTCGACAGCAACTGGAGGAGGTGTTGAGAGAGTCCCAGGGCAAACCTGGGTAGCAGACTTGCTTCCTCTTCTCCCCGTGCCCTCAGATTTATTTTTATTGTTAATTATTTTTGCAACAGACACTTTTTCTCAGGACATCTCTGGCGGGTGCACTTGTGCCTGCCCAGCAATTCCAGATGTGGCATGAAGTCTCTCCTATGGACAAGTGTTTTGCACGAGGGCTGATTCTTGCCCACCAGCCACGCGTGCCCCTCAACAGATTCTGCCAGGGATCAGAACGCATGTGAAATGAACAGTGTTGTCTCCTCTCAGTCTGAAAGCCTTTCACAAACCAAATAGTTGCCTCTCTGGTCACCAAACTGGAACCAATCCCATCAGCTGGCAAATGAAAGGTTTTAGAGCTCTGTGTTCTTTCTCTGGCTTTAATTCTTCAGTTCCCCTTTATTTATGAACCAAATATGGTATGTGGTTAGCAGGTCTGAGCTAGGCCCTTAAAAGCAGGATAACGCTCATGAAAGGATTCCCCCCTTGCCCCAAGGGGGTGCAATGTTCACTGACCCAATGCTCAGAGCCAAGGTGAGCCTACTGCCACAGAGGTGCAGCCAGCCAGACCTGGCCCTCATCACCACAGAGGCTGTGCACAGGTAAGCCCAAAGGAATATGTCTGCATTGCTGTGGTATTTCGTCTCCTCTTTGTGAACAGCTGTTTGTTTTTTAAATTATAAATTTGAATTTAATATTGTCCTCATCCTCATGGATTTCCGCCAAAGGGAAACCAGCCGTGTATCATTTTAAGTCTCCTGCTGAGTTGGGGGATTAGGTACTAAAGGAAGCCAAAAAGTGTTACAGAGAAGACATCCAAGTTGTCTACAGTCTTCCCCCAACCACAGAGCAGCAGAGGCCTAGGCTGCCTGGTTTCCTCCTTGCTCTCCAGCTCTGCCTCCTTCCCCTGTCCTCTTCCTCCTCTCCTCCCTCAGGCTTTGGGAGCTCCAACTGCTGCCCGGGGAGTGCACTCAGCAAACCCATGGGCCTTGATTAAAGAGGAAGAATCCTCTAACTTGGCCAATCTTTTCTGTGGGGAAGTGTGTCCTGCCCTCGGCACAGCGTGAGCAAACCCGGGGCCTGGCCTCTCTGTTGACCTCAGTGCCTTCTTGTTTTCAGAGAGGAGCAGAGCGTGTTTGCTCGGAGCTCCTCTGCAGGCTTGCTCTGGCAGGACGTGAGCAACGGCAGTTTAGGAGACAAGGCCAGTGGAGCCCTCACTCAGAATACGGGGTGAGGGTCACACACCTTCTTCCCATCGAGCTTTCTAGGCTTTGGCTTCAAGGCGTAATATCAGACCACATTGACAGGGAGGTTCAGATCCATGAACATTTGTACTGGCTCCTTGTTTAGGTTCAAACAAAATAAATTAGACAGACAACTCCGGCAAGTCCCCAGGACTGCAAAGACATTCCATTTCGGAAGGAGAAAAACTTGTCATTTTCAAAGTGAGGCCCGTGTTCCAATCCAGCCTGTGAGAGACCATTTCCTTGCTGTCCTCTGCCTTCCCAGGGCGCTTGGGTTGTTTGCAGCCCAAGCTTCTTTGTGTAGCCTCAGAAGTTCACTCCTGACCCACACAGAGTCCACAAGGCCCCATCAGAGGAATGCTGAGCCCTTGTCATACAAACCGTGTCACATTTGCAGCTGCGAGAGCAGCAGGAGCTGGCAATTCTAAAAGACTGTGCGCGCCCAAAACCCATTATCCATCACCTCATGCTCAGCCTTATCGCTGCCCTGTCCTCAGTCCCTCTTCCTGCTGTTACAGGGACAGGTGGGAAGTCATGTCCCTTTATCCTGCATGTCTGTAGCATTAGGAGAAGGCATGGCTCCCGCTGTAACCGCTGTGAATGCTGCTGAGAACCTCCTCCGTGGATGGCTATTTTATTTTGCAAAAGGAAAAAAAAAAAGTCATGTATACACATAGAGGCATATAACTATATATAAACAAGAGGTGTTTACAAACTCAAAGTTATGGGAAAATTCAGATTTTAAAACATAGTTAGACCCAGGCCCTGTGCTGAGGGTGTGCCTCTGGAAAGTACACGGAACACCCCTTCCCCCGAGAGGTGGGTAGGACTGCTGGTAGTGCCTTCTATGGTTGTATTGCTGTGTGTGTGTTTAAGGATATTGTCTTTCTCAATGTCTTTGTTATATGGGCTTAAAAATGTAATAAAAGCTTACTATAAAAATGCTTCCCAATGAAAACTTCTTCCTTGAGATTCGCCATCTTTTGTTAAGTGGGCCAGGAAGGGGCAATGGCACATTTCTCAGTGGAGCAGATTTATTTTTTCTGCCAGTGAGCAGAGGAATAAAGGCTACCTTTCAGTACCTTTGAAAAAAACCATCCAAATGTGTGGGCTGGAGGGTGCTGCCTAGCTGGCTGGCTCTTCTCCATCTCCTCAGTGCTGGAGAGGAGCAGGGACTTACTGCAAAAGCAAATATGGAGGAAAGAGCAAGGTGGTGGGAAGGTACCAGGGAGATGGCTCTGCAGGTAACAGCGCTTGCAGTGCAAGTGCGAGAACCAGAGTATGATCCCCAGAGCCCACGTAAAAAGCCAAGCAAGAGCCGGGCGTGGTGGCGCACGCCTTTAATCCCAGCACTCGGGAGGCAGAGGTAGGAGGATCACTGTGAGTTCAAGGCCAGCCTGAGACTACAGAGTGAATTCCAGGTCAGCCTGAACTAGAGTGAGACCCTACCTCGGGGGGTGGGGGAGCCAAGCAAGGTTGCACATGCCTGTAACACCAGCACTGGGAGGGGGGGGGTGGCCAGAAATAGGACTGCTGGGGCTCCCTTGACAGCCAGTCTAACAACAATGAAATGGGGAAGCTCCAGGTTCACTGAGAGACTGTCTTGAGGAAATAAAGGGGAAGAGTGATGGAGACCCTGGATATCTTCCTCTGGGCTCTACTCACATGCTCAAAGGGCGTGTGCATCTGTGCGCACATCAAACATACCTCATACCACACACACCTAACATACACACCAAAACAAACAAAAGAACAGGCACTTCCTAACACTAACAGTGTTTAAAAACCAGGACTTGTTACTGAGATAAGTACTGTTTGTTCTATTTTTAGAATTTAAACCGACAACAAGGGCTAGGGAGCTGGCTGAGAGGTTAAAGGTGCTTGCTTACAAAGCCTCATTCCCCAGGTTCGATTTCCTAGTACCCATGTAAATCCAGATACACAGTGATGCATGTGTCTGGAGTTCATTTGTAGCAGCAAGAGGACCTGGTATACCCATTCTCTTTCTCTCTCTCTCAAAAATAACTTAAGCAGGGTGTGGTAGCGCACATCTTTAATCCCAGCACTTGGGAGGCAGAGGTAGGTGGATTGTCGTGAATTGGAAGCCACCCTGAGATTACATAGTGAATTCCAGGTCAGCCAGGACTACAGTGAGATCCTACCTCAAACAAACGAACAAACAAACAAACAAAAAGGGCTAGAGAGATGGCTTAGCAGTTAAGGGGCATGCCTGAGAAACCTAAGGATCCAGGTTCGATTCTCCAGGTCCCACATAAGCCAGATGCACATGGTGGCGCCTGCATCTGGATTTAGTTTGCAGTGGCTGGAAGCCCTGGCACACCCATCCTCACTCCTCTCTCTCTCTCTCTCTCTCTCTGTCTCAAATAAATCTTAAAAAAATAATTATAGCCGGGCATGGTGGTACACACCTTTAATCCCAGCACTCAGGAGGCAGAGGTAGGAGGATCACTGTGAGTTCAAGGCCACCCTGAGACTACATAGGGAATTCCAGGTCAACTTGGGCTACAGCGAGACCCTCCATTGAAAAACCAAAACAAAATAAATAAATAAGTAATAATAATAATAATAATAATATTTTTTTAAACCCAGCAAGTGGGAATGTGTCTGATAATTTCATCTGGGAAAAGAGGGTAAATTCGATGTCCAAAGCAGTCTCTCATTTTGGCCCCCTCTGACAGAGACCTCTCCAACCATGGTAATAACGACATGAAAGCTTCTTGGGAAATTAATTACTGCCTGTCTCCCAGTGTTGCACAGGCCCAAGCAATGCAGGAGGCTCATAGGCTGCCAGGGCTTTTCCGAGCTCACCCAGTTCAGCTTCTGTCTCCAAGTTGGAGAAAACACCTTCTCTAACCAGGCATCCTTAAAATTAACCAATCAAAGCCAGCCAATTGGCCTGCTTATCTGAATGTGTTTCTGCAGAGATGTAGAGAGAACTGGCAATAGTGACGCCATGTTATGAGCCTTAAGGGCAGTTAAGGTCATTAAGGTCCCTGAAAATGGCTACAATACCTTGATGTTGAAGCATTTTCATAAGATTTATTTTTATTTATTTATTTAGGTTTTTCGAGGTAGGGTTTCACTCTAGCCCAGGCTGACCTGGAATTCCCTATGTAGTCTCAGGGTGGCCTCAAACTCCCAGCGATCCTCCTATCTCTGCCTCCCGAGTGCTGGGATTAAAGGTGTGCACCACCACACTTGACTTTGGTTAATTTTTTTTTCTTCAAAAAACACATGCAGTTCATTAACTCTTAGCTTTGATTAAACCTAGAACAAGTAACATTAAAAATAAATCTTATGCTGGGCATGGTGGTGCACGCCTTTAATCCCAGCACTCGGGAGGCAGAGGTAGGAGGATCACTGTGAGTTCGAGGCCACCCTGAGACTACATAGGGAATTCCAGGTCAGCCTGGGCTACAATGAGACTCTATCTCAAAAAAAAAAAAAAAAAATTAGCCAATCACCATGCACATCTGTAGCATTTGTCCACCTAGATCTCAAGAAGGAATGATTCAGTGATTTAGCCAAAACATGGAAATAACGCAGTTTCTGCTTGTCAGTGAACTCATTTCACTATAGCCTGGGATTAATACATTCAGAGTTGAAAGCTTGACCGCGACAAAGACTGGCTTAGCACATAGGAAAAGAATCCATCCCACAGTGTAACCGCCTCATCAATGCTCTTACACATCTCCATGCCGTTCCTGTGATGAGGGCAGGGGAAATGACTCAGTGCAAATGTGTCACCATTACTGGAAAAAGCGTCCCAAGCACAGGCCTCGACAACACACTTGCACAGCTAAATTCTGGGTTGAACTCAGTGAAGAGTAGATGCTCTTGACTGGCTTTGTGACTTTAGCAGAGACTAACAAGCCAAGCCAATACCTCTGCAGTGCCAATCCCGCCAAGATCGTGCAAGCAGGCCACAGCAGTGAAGGGACTCAGACAGCAGAGGGCTGCATGTTAACTGCGCACATATGAAGGACGGAGTTGTTAGTACCATGCACACCTACTCCCTCCGGATCAGACGCTGCCTGGGCAAAGGCTCTGTTGTAATAGCTTCCTGTTGGGGTCAACTTCCAGAAAGCATTCCCAGGTTCCCCGTGCTTATGCCAGTAGAGGCAAGATTAGTGAGATTAATCCTTTCCAGTTCAAAACGGTTCTGGACCTCACAGCAGGAGGCAGGAGTTGCCCACCCATTTCCATACTCATCCCTTTCTTCCTTTCCAAGACTAAAATGGGTCATTTGTGAAGAGTGTGGGTATGGGCAAGCATCTTTTATCTCAGATTTTTACAAGTGAGATGAGAATGGGAAAAAATAGATGGGAGTTAGTTATTTTTGATGGCAAAATCAAGAATTCTTACAGAGTTTCTAGTTGCACATCTCTTACTCCTATGTACAAGGATGCCTCTGGTCACAGAAATGACTCAAGCAATGATTCTAAACATTTCTAGCAACTGGTTGACTCCTTAGTAATTTGACAAAAGCACAATTCTCTGTGTAGCATTTCAGGGAGTTCATGAATCCTCTGAAGACTGACCAAAGATCTCTTCCATGTACCCCAGATTAAGGAATTGGGGGCTAAAGAAGGCATGTGTTGTCTAAGACTCTTCACTATAACGAGGCCACCATTTTGGAATTACATCACAAAATTAGCTGTTCATGCAGTGTGCTACCCTTAGGAAAAAGCATAGTCACATAGAAACCCATGTTCTACTGTTTTTATTGTTCTTGTGTCTACTTGGCTGTGGTGATTTGAATCAGATGTTCCCCATAAACCCATGTGTTTTGAATGCTTGGTCCCTAGCTGGTGGCAATTTGGGAGGTGGAGCCGTGGAGGTGTGTTGTTAGGGGCGGGCCTTGGAGTGTTAGTAGCCAGCTCCCCCTTGCCAGAGTTCATCTCACTCTCCTGCTAACAGTTTCCACCTGCTTGGGCAGAAATGATGTCCAGCCTTTACTCATGCCATGCTTTCCCTGCCATCATGACGCTTCCCCTTGAGACCGTAAGCCAAAATAAAAACCTTTCCTCCCAGCAGCTACTTTCGGACGGGTGCTTTGTTCCGGCAATGAGAAGTCAACTACAACACTGGCCTAAATGCTGCTGCAACTTAGAGTCTGTTCTTTCTTTTGTTGCTTTGACTGATGACAGAAAGGCTGGGTTTCACTTTCTATGTGACTAACACTATAGAGACAGGCAGGGATTGCTGGGGCTAGGAGGTTACTCAGGTAGTAGGACATGAGCTGGGGTCCACCAAATACGTAGTAGAGGAGCTTTAACAAGAAGGCACATAAAGAGATGAGGGGAAGAGGGGTTAGGAAAGAGGAAAGGACACATTTGACATGTAAACAGAAGGGGAGAAGGGAAGAGGGGAACTGAAGAGAGGAAGGGGAACAAATGTTATTTGAAAATGACAGAATGAATGATTCCTAAATATCTGTATGCCAACTAAAAGATAAAATATTAAAACAAAACACAGCAGGAAGGCTCCTCCTGCCTGCACTTTGAATGGACTGCCAAGCTTCTAATGCAGGGAAATAACTAAACCATTGAAACCATAAGAAAAGAAAGGCCCTGCCTGGCAGCCCCTTCTGACTTTTTAAATGTTTGTACAACATTTTCACTAATTAAAGGAAATAAGAGAATAAGATTCAGATTAAAATAAAAGCTTTGATAAGGAATTACATTTTTATTTGCAAAAGTTGAAAATGTGCATATAAATTACCAGCTCAGAACCTGGATTTCCCTGTGATCCACCTCATGAAGTAGAAGACTGTCACTTCTTCTTGCCAGGTTTGGGGGCCTTTTCAAGGCCTTGGATGTATTTTCGAGGAAGCCGATATTCTTCTGCAACCCAAAAAGCAGGAAATGCTCAGGGAACATGGCCTCACTCTCCGACTGCCCCTTCCTCCTCCCATGCACTGAGGACCTGTGTCCTCCCTTGTGTCTCCCTACCCGCCGGGTCCCATGGTGCTCATCCCTGCTGGCAGGGGCCTGTTCCAGTAACTCCCAACACATGCTCTGCTCTTCCACACCCTGCGCAAGCTCATCTGGGGATGCCTTCTGGGACAGACCATTTATCACACATCTTGCAGCTGAAGGGTAGAGTTTAGCTATTTTCACCCGCTTTCTACCTTCTAGATGAACTGAAACATGGCCCTTCGATTTTCCTCCCGAGAGAAGGGAAGTATCTATGTTCAGGTGTGTACCCGAACTGTCTATTTACTTCTATTTCTTCACAGAAACCTTCACATAGGGTTGTTTTGATAAAGGGGTTCAATTCTGGAGGTTAACTGCTGTAGACTGGCATAGGCTATAAAATAAATCTGCTTGTTAAGCAGATATGTCATATGCCAGGCCCCAAGGATGTAACATTCCTGAAAAAGGCAAGGTCTACCTCAAGCTGTCTAGCAGGGGAAATTAAAAATTAGCCAAGCTACAAACCAAGTAGAAACATAAACATTATCAGGATGTGCTATACTAGCAATTAACAGACTCATTGGGGGAAATGGGCATAACCCTGAGCTGGGCCAATGGGCCTTCCAAGACAGGCACATTTTGAGGGAGGGAATACCAGGCAAGGTGACAGCCTGGTGAGAACAGGTAAGTGTGATGTGCCTGGTATGTCTGGGGAACAGCGGGAGACTGGCTGGCAGAAGCTAGCATGGGGTGTGCGAACTACAGAGGACCTGCAGAGAAGATGGGCATATTCCTGATAAAAAGCTTTTGGAGAGGAGTGCTGGGATCATATCTGTTTCAGGGAGCTGAAAGGTCTGAATGAGAACACAATGGAGGATAGCAACCCAGACAGAGCCAAAAGACAAGCAACAGGCCTGCAGCAACATTACAACTAAGGAGATGCCCCTTAAAAGCCCAGTAGAGTACTTAGCATGCCTGGGATGTCAGCAAGTGCTTTATGAAAAGAAAGACCTGGAAGCAAACGGATAGTATGCTCGGAGGAGAGAGCAGTGACTCTGGAAAATCCAGTTCCAC
This sequence comes from Dipus sagitta, assembly GCA_036346955.1. Lineage (NCBI taxonomy): Eukaryota > Metazoa > Chordata > Mammalia > Rodentia > Dipodidae > Dipus > Dipus sagitta. Next base: position 258,402,196 of record CM070770.1, read on the forward strand.
TATTGCTTCTGCAACCTGCTGGTTGCTATAACTAAGGGGCCATATATTTGAGTATGCATGAGCAAATACACAGTTCTTCCTTGACAGGGTTGTGTCCTCCAGTAAACCCACCATAAGTTGAAAAATTGGTAAGCTGAGGATTCAGCTAAGCTACAGAACACCATAGCCTGGCAGCTCAGAGCATTATGGGGCTCTGGTTTTTCCTTCCCAGCTACATGGTTGATTGGGAGCTACTACTGCTTTGGGCATCTCCAGAGAACATCAACTACTGCTTCCGGCATCTCCACAGAACATCGACTACTGCTTCTGGCATCTCCACAGAACATCGACTACTGCTACTGGCATCTCCAGAGAACATCGACTACTGCTTTGGGCATCTCCAGAGAACATCGACTACTGCTTCCAGCATCTCCAGAAAACATTGACTACTGCTTCCAACATCTCCAGAGAACATCGACTACTGCATCTCCAGAGAACATCGACTACTGCTACCAGCAGCTCCAGAGAACATTGACTACTGCTTCCGGCATCTCCAGAGAACATTGACTACTGCTTCCGGCATCTCCAGAGAACACTGACTACTTCTACCAGCATCTCCAGAGAACATTGACTACTGCTTCCGGCATCTCCAGAGAACATCGACTACTGCTTCCAACATCTCCAGAGAACATGGGCTACTGCTTCCAGCATCTCCAGAGAAATCCTAGCCATATGCCAGTTCAGGAAAAGTTCACAACTCAAAACATAAAGAATGGTTTCTAGTCAATGTGTGTCACTTATGCACTGTTGTGAAGTTCAGCTGTCATTAAGACTCCATACACAAACACACACGTATGTATGTACATACATTGTGATAACAAAACTGAAGTGAGTAGTGGGATGATCTTTGCTAAGCTAGCCCAATGCCTCTGCTCTGCAGAGGGAATACTCACCAAGCAATAGCTTGCCAAGATGGTGAATCTGGTTTCCCTGGATCTGTACCTGCATGCTGTCCTTGGTACCAGGATCAGGAGTGACGGTGGTACTGGCCTGGCATTGCTGCTGGAGGATGGAAGCCACTGAGCATGGGTCCAGACCATAGACTTCCAAATTCCGGACCACAGTCACCTGGGGGACAGTAGATTGGTGGTGGGTGCTCTTCCCTCCAGACTTTCTGGAGCCCCAACAGCCCCTCACCTGTGTTCTCTGATGGCTCTCCATCCCTGCAGTCCTGGTACCTGATCCTTCCCATCTCAGCTTATATGTGTCATAAATGATTAGTGAGATAGACACTCTATCCTACATATAACATGTAATTTAAATTTTGCTCTTTTATGCCGGGCGTGGTGGCGCACACCTTTAATCCCAGCACTCGGGAGGCAAAAGTAGGAGGATCGCCATGAGTTCCAGGCCACCCTGAGACTACTTAGTGACCTGGAGGTCAGCCTAGACCAGAGTGAGACTCTACCTCAAAAAAATAAATAAATAAAATAAATTTTGCTCTTTATTTTTAACCATTGTAATAGTATAATGGATTCCCATGTATCCATTACCAGTTTCAATAGTTATCAACTCATAGCAAATCTTCATTTATCCACATGTCCACCCACTCCTGGCTCCTAGATTGCTTTAAAGCAAAGCCTCCCATCTTCAGATTGTTTCATCTATACACATTTCAGTGTGTATCTCTAAAAGATAAGGGTGCTTTTAAAAAGCAAAACTATCATCACATCTAAAAGCGTACTAATGATAACACCTTAATATCAAGCACCTAGTCGGCAACATAATACATTTTTATTATCAATGTCATGAATGAGAATAATGTGACTTTAAGACAAAAAGGGAAAACATTAATTTTTTATTTCAAATTGCAATTCTTCTCTTGTCACTTTGAAACAAATTTTCTCTCATTCATGACTAGAGAGAGTAAAGTGTGCTACTACCAGGAGATAGTTGGAGAGGACTGCTATAACCAATTATATAACCAAAAGTTCCAAAAACAAAAACATACTTGCAAGGGACTATAGGCACAGAATCTTAAAATTGATGGGACTTGGGCTGGAGAGATGATTAGCGGTTAAGGCATTTGCCTACAAAGCCAAAGGACCCCAGTTCAATTCCCCAGGACCCACGTAAGCCAGATGCATAAGGTGGCGCATGCGTCTGGAATTCATTTATAGTGGCTGGGGGCCCTGGCGCACCCATTCTCCCTCCCCCTCCCTCCTTCTCTGTCAAATAAATAAATAAAAATAAAACATTTCAAAAAAATGATGAGGGCTGGAGAGATGGCTTAGTGGTTAAGGCATTTGCCTGCAAAGCCAAAGGACCTCAGTTCAATTCCCCAGGACCTATGTAAGCCAGATGCACAAGGTGGCACATGCATCTGGAGTTCGTTTGCAGTGGCTGGAGGCCTTGGCACTCCCATTCTCTCTCTGTGTGTCTGTCTGCCTCTCTCTCTCTCTCACTGTCAAAAAATAAATAAATAAAATATTTTTTAAAGTTGTAAGACTTTAGAGGTCATATCAGGAAGCTAACTCCCAGCCCGACACATAAGCCCCAGCTCCATTTCCTCCAACAAGTGTTCACCAAACCTCTGCTTACAGACCTCCAGAAAAGAACTCTATTTTATGCAGCTTTGAACAATTTTAAGTGTTATTACTAATTTAACAAATTAATGCTGAGCTGGGCATGGTGATGCACACCTTTAATCCCAGCACTTGGGAGACAGAGGTAAGAGGATCACCATGAGTTTGAGGCCACCCTGAGACTACACAGTGAATTCCAGGTCAGCCTGGACCACAGCAACGCTACACCTTGAAACTCCCCCTAAAAAAATAATGTTGAAGACACACAAACTTGCTTCGTACAATCACCACGTTAAGGTCACGGTGGCTCACTTCCTGCTGACCGCAGGCGCTCCACCCGCGGCTGTGCTCACTTGTCCTCACACTGCCTCCTACGGTACATGTTATCTCCATTTTCATGGAAGAACATCAACGCCAATGGAAAGTAACTTGCTAAGAGTCAAGAAGTGAGAAAACGGCTGCATTTGAATCTAGGTCTGATTCCAAAAGTCCAGGCTAAGAACCACATACTACTGGAAAGTTCTGTATTTTGAGCCCAAGCCTGTCTTCTCAGGATTTCTACCCAATCATGCTATCTTTCTCTTCCAGGCACACAAAATAAAATTTGCACAGGACATCTTTCCACATATGTGAACACAGATATAATTTGTTTTCTACAACTGTGTGTTGCCAAGCTAAACACACTTAGGTCCTTCAGCAACTTTTTTACAAGCTATTTTCACTGAGCAAAGCCCAGGAGGTAATAGAATGTGTAAGAGCTGAAAGCCTATAATGTGGTCCTAAGGAAAAAAATAAATAAAATATGGTTTACTTTAGGAACGGGCTCCAGCAAGTTCCTTAGAATCCTAGAGGATAGGAGGGAAGTTCTAGCTCTACCTCTTTTATTCAGGGCCAGCCCAGGCACACAGCATGGGAGTTCCATAAACAGTCTTCACAGTGTTTGAAGCTAAAACCTCAAACATATTAAAGGGACTAGAATTCAGCAGCTATTAAGTCAACACTATCTTTTCTTTTCTTTCTTTTGTGGGTAGTGCTAGGGATAGAAGCCAGGGTCTTGGCATTTGCAAGGCATGCCCTGTACTACAAAGCCACTCCTCAGCATTGATCCTTTTGTGTGTGTTCATATGTGTGAATACATGTACATGTGTGTGCACATGCAAGTGGAAGCCAGAGGACAACCTCGGGGACCATTCCCTAGGCACTGTCCACTTTTTTTGAGAAATGGTCTCTCATTGGCCTGTGGGGTGGTTTGATTCAGGTGTCCCCATAAACTTAGGTGTTCTGAATGCTATGTTCCCAGATGATGGAGATTTGGGAATTAACGCCTCCTAGAGGCAGTGTATTGTTGGGGGTGGGCATATGGGTATTATAGCCACTGTCCCCTTGCCAGTGTTTGGCACACTCTCCTGTTCCTGTTCTCCACCTTATGTGGGCCAGGGAGTGATGTCCACCCTCTGCTCATGCCATCATTTTCCCTGCCATCGTGGAGCTTCCCTTCAAGCGTGTAAGCCAAAATAAACTTTTTTCCCACAAGCTGCTCTTGGTTGGGTGATTTCTACCAGCAATGCAAACCTGACTGCAACAGCCTGGAACTTGCCAAGTAAAGCTAGACTGGCTGGCCAATGGATCCCAAGGATCGTCCTGTCTCCACCTGCCCAGTGGCGGGATTACAGATGCATACCCCACACTTGTATGTTTCTATGTGGGCTCTGGTGCCCAAACTCAGGCCCTGATGCTTGCAAGGCAAACTCTACCAACTGAGCTACCCCCAGCCCCTAACCCCAGTCTTTTTAAAATTACCTTTTTATTGTAAGTCCTCAGTGTAAGGGTGATGTCAATGGGACAGATTTTTCCTTTTTTTACAATAGGCTCCTGTCCAGGAAAGGTCACTTGATAGGCAGGCTGCAGGTTCTCCATACATCTGAAGTGAGAGTTGAGTTATAAATGGGTAAAGCCAACAGAAGGCATCTCCCAGTGCTCTACACCTCAAGCACTGGTATAAGCTCCTTTAGCAATGGCTTGGAACCAAGATGCACATTAGAATCATTGAGATTACCTAGGGACCTGAGCCCCAAACAATCAACGTTGTCTCTGACAAGGCATCTGTACCTTCAAAAGCTCCGCAAAGCACAACCAAGGTTGACACCCAGTGATTAAGGACAGAACCAGCAGTTACTCGAACCCCTGGAAACTTTCCACTGGCCCAGCCTCCCGAGAATCTGCTGTCTGTTTTGTGAACGTTGTTACCTGCCTCCAAGTGCTGCTTCACATTTCTGACATGTTTCAGTAATGCTTCTTTTATAGAACACCTTTACTAGATAGAATTTCTACTTTTCCTCCTGGAAAAGTATACTAGGATTGGAAAACTTTTTCTAAAAAGGCTCAGTAAATACTGTAGGTTTCACTCACTGTAACAGTAGTTGTCTGTAACAACTATTCAACTCTATGGTGATTCCTGCTAGGTACTACACTCCCAGCACTCGGGAGGCAGACACACCAGGACTATAAGCTCATAGCCAGCCTGGAGTATGGGTACATAGTGAGATCTTGTCTCAAAAAAACAAGGCTACACTACTGACCTTCCAGGCAAGATGTGCTCATTGGTGGCATGACTCTTACGGGAATAACTAACTATTCTCTGATTGGATCTGAGGCCTACTCCATAGGAGGGAATCCATGCCTGGTACTGCAAACCTGGTCAAAAGCCTGTGACATAGACCCTAGTGGGGAACCTACTACTGTTGTTCTGTTAAATTGACATTTTGTGCCCATCAAACTACCTTCTAAATATTGGTGTCTATGTCTGTAGATGAGTCTTGCTGTCAGCTTTAGTCAATGAACAAGGGCTACTGCAGAAAGTCATAACTGATCAAAGTGCTGCAAGTGAACAATTGCTGAATTCTCAGCTCTAAGTAGGACATCTGTATCACCCCTGCCAAAGCTCAAGTAACACCTCAGAAGAGTGGGTGGAAAGAATATGAGAGCCAGAGGAAGGGGTGAAGTGTTGGCGGTATGCTATGTTGTAGGCATAACATGCTCGTTGCCCTCCAAACTCACAGCAGCTGGGGTTACCTGCGCGAGACTTGCACAATATTGGGCCCACCAACAGATGGCGGAGGGGCTCATGAGGCCCCACCCCTTCCTGAGGAGTTACTGACAGACAGTGGTTGCTGGGGGAGGGAGACATTGTTCTCAGTGGTACAGTCACTGGTAGGCTGCCTATGCTCTAGAAAATAACCCCTCACCCATGCTCAAGTACGCTAATTCTTTTTAAACTCCCTGGGGGACACACACAACATGAAAGTACAATAAGACTATTTGGGAAGAGGAAAGGGATGAGTGGGAGGGAGACAAGAGAGAGTAATGGGGGATGAATATGAATAAAATAAATTATACACATGTATGAAAATGTCATATGAAAATGTCCCAGCACTCGGGAGGCAGAGGTAGGAGAATCACCATGAGTTCAAGGCCAGTCTGAGACTACATAGTGAATTCCAGGTCAGCCTGAGCTACAGTGAGACCCTACCTCCAAAAACAAAAACAAAACAAAACAAAACTGAAAATGTCATATGAAACCCATTATACATAACAAATACATGCTAATAAATTTTTTAAATAGCATTAAGAAAACTCAACTCTGCCATCATAGCACAAAGCATCCCAGAGACAAACCATAACTAGATATGGCCATGTTCCAATAAAACTATTTACATAAACAGAGGGCAGACCAGGAGTTGGCCCATGAGCTATATTTTGCTGACTCTTGATATAAATTATTTTCAGCTAATGGCTCTGTGGTGAAGAAATATCAAGAATCTTTACTGAGCTAGAGAGATGGCTCAGCTGTTAAGAGCACTTCCTGTGCAAGCATGAGGGCCTGAGCAGGCCTGAGAAAAATCTCAAGTTTGATCCCCAGGACCCACATAAACAACTGCGCATGACCAAGCACATCTGTAACCCTAGCCCCATAGTTCATTTAAAAATTAGAAACAGGAGCTGGGCGTGGTGGCGCACACCTTTAATCCCAGCACTTGGGAGGCAGAGGTAGGAGGAGCGCCATGAGTTCAAGGCTACCCTGAGACTATATAGTGAATTCCAGGTCAGGCTGAGCTAGAGTGAGACCCTACCTCAAAAAAAATAAATAAATAAATAAAAAATAAAAACAGGGCTGGAGAGATGGCTTAGCAGTTAAGGTGCTTGCCTGTGAAGCCTAAGGAGCCAGGTTTGATTCTCCAAGTCCCATATTAGCCAGATGCACATCATGGTGCGTGCATCTAGAATTCGTTTGCAGTGGCTAGAGGCCCTGTTGCACCCATTCTCTCTCTCACCCCCTTGGTCCCTCTGTCTCAAATAAATAAAACGATTAAAAGAAATTAAAAACAGCCAGGCGTGGTGGCGCACGCCTTTGATCCCAGCACTCAGGAGGCAGAGGTAGGAGGATCGCCATGAGTTTGAAGCCACCCTGCCACTACATAGTGAATTCCAGGTCAGCCTGGGCTAGAGTGAGACCCTACCTTGAAAAACCAAAAAAAAAAGGGGGGGGGGAAGGGTGGCTGGAAGGATGGCTTAGCGGTTAAGGCACTTGCCTGCAAAGCCAAAGGACCCAGGTTTGATTCCCCAGGACCCATGTTAGCCAGATGCACAAGGAGGCGCAAGCATCTGGAGTTCGTTTACAGTGGCTGGAAGCCCTGGCGCACCTATTCTCTCTCTCTCTCCTTCTTTGTCAAATAAATAAATATAAAATAAAATAAATATACACATACACACAGGGCTGGAGAAATGGCTTAGCAGTTAAGGTGCTTGCCTGCAAAGCCAAAAGACCCAGGCTGGATTTCAGTACCCACGTAAGCCAGATACACAAAGTGGCACATGCGTCTGGAGTTTGTCTGCAGTGGTCAGAGGCCCTGGCATGCCCATTCTCATTCTCATTCTCTCTCTCTCTTTCTCTCTCTCTCTCCTTGCAAATAAATTTAAAGAAAAAAAACAATAAAAACAGCAAGTTCCAGGATCAGTAAGAAACTCCAGCTCAAATAAGAACAGACAGAGGCTGGGGAGATGTCTTACTGGTTAAGGTACTTGCTTGCAAAGCATGGCAGCCCAGGTTCTATTACCTAGTGCCCACATAAAACCAGATGTACAAAGTGGTGCATGCATCTGGAGTTCATGTGCAGTGGCAAGAGACCCTGGTGTGCCCATACTTTCTATATCTCCCTCCCTCGTTCCCTCCTTGCAAATCAATAAATCAATGAAGTATTTAACACAATAAAAAAGAACAGGTAGAAGAGTGATGGAGTGGGACAGCAGAGGTTCTGCTCTGGTGAGCACACCCCACCACAAATGACTGCATCAGGGTTACCACATGAGCACCTACACGTGCATGCATACACCATACATACCACATTACACACACATACACACAAGCAAAAAAAATCATTTCTACTAAATAAAATTATAATTTTAAAAATAAACTGGACACTCAGAAGCCATAGATTGTTACTAGAAAATTTTCAGTGTCAGGGATAGGATATCTTCCAGTGAGTTGTTGGCCAGGGAGGTCACTGACATGCCCAAAACATTACAGGCCATTGCTGAGGCCCTTGGTTTCCCACCAGGAATAGATGGTAAGACCCTATTGCTGAAGACTCCACATACTTGGACTCCAAGGTCACTGAGAAATCCTGCTGGAGCTAACCTGAAAATCTCCTTCATGTAGACTAGCTGACAGAAAGCTGGAAAAAGCTATGCTGCATGCAGCTTAATGGGAAAGAGAGAAATCACCAGTGAAGATACTTAGTGAAGATACAGTGGACACTGCAAGCCTTAAATTTGGCCAGCTAGGCCAAATGAGCCAACAGGTGCAATAGTGGTATGTCTGTTAATGGGGAAAACCAACCGCCCTCTGATTGGACTGGAGACCCGCTCCATGGGAGGGAATACATCCCTGATACTGAAAACCTACAACAGGGGTAGTCATGAGCCCTAGGGGTTTAACATTTGCTGGTATCTGGCTAAATGTACTTACTGTGCTTACCAAACTGCCCAGTAAGCACATCTCTTAATGTTCATATCCATATATTAATACTACTCTCACTTTTGGTTAGAGAACCTTCTCTTTTCAGATGGCAGTGACCTTGGGATGACTCAGAAGGCACCATGGTGCTGAGAAGAAGTGACAGAGGTGTGCTCAGCACTGAAATATCTCTATCACATCTTCCAAAGCTCGGGGCCCATTGCAGAAGAGGTGTGGGAAGAGCCAAAGGAAGGGTAGGACTCCTTACAACATGCTCATCCAGACAAAAAATGGCCTGGATATCCATGACCTCACAGTGACTGATACTATCTAAATAAGACCATCATAATAGGAGGAAAAGATCATGACATCAAAATAAAAGACTGATTGCAAGAGGGAGGGGATATGATGGAGTGTGGAGTTTCAAAGGGGAAAGTGAGGGGAGGGAGAGAATTACCTCCAGCCACTGCAAACAAACTCCAGACACATGCACCACCTTGTACAACTGGCTTACATGGATGGTGGGAAACTGAACCTGGGCCCTTAGGCTTCATAGGCAAGTGCCTTAACCACTAGACCATCTCTCCAGCTCCAAAGTTCTTTCTTTCTTTCAAGTTCTCTTGGGCTGAGGATGCGGCTCAGTGGACAGAACATTTGCCCAGCATGCATGAAGCCAGGTATACACTTAGGAGACAGAGATAAGAAGATCAGGAGTTTAATGTCATCCTCAGCTAAATAGGGAGTCGCAGACCTGCTGGGGCTCATAAAACCTTGTCTCAAAAAAAAAAAAAAAACTTGGTGATAATATTTTGGGGGCTGTGAATATAGAGCTCCGTGGTAGAGAACTTGCCTAGTATGCACGAAGCCTTAGGTTCAATTCCCAGCGCCACACACACACATTAAAAAAAAAAAACTTAAAATTAAAATAAAAATCAAGCTCTCTTATGTCACAATTGCTGAAATTGTCACCAAAACTCAATACCAAATTATTCAAGCCTGTGTTCCTACAGACTAACAAGGTATAAATTATGGAAAGATTGTGACAGACTAAGACAGTGACAATCTTGAGGTTCACTGTGGTTTACATTAAGGGAAAGGGAAGCAGGAACATTGCAGAGGGACTACTGCCAATCCCTGTTACCTGGTCAGGAGACTGTCCCATGGGAGCTTCATGACTACGTGATGTTCATGTTTCTCTAAGATGCAGTCACATAAGATGGGATCCAAGTTCACCAGACTGAGAGGAAAAAGAGGCAGTAAATAAACCCAAGACCAGCCTTCCAACCCAAGGCTGCTCAGGTTCCATCTCCTGTGCATCCTTTGTAGTTATCCAAGCTCACTGTGGGACCGGCTGCCACCAGTGATGGGAGAGGCAAGTGTACTTCCCACAGAGAAGTGGGGGGAGAGGAAAATGTGGGATGGAGCAAATCCCAAGATCAGGCTTCTTGGCTCAGCTCTGCTACTAACCATGTGACCACAGCTTTCTAGGATTAATTCCACAGTAGGGTAGCAAGGAAGGATGGTCTGATTTGATCATTATACATGTATATATGGATTGAGTTACTATGTAATACCCCAGACTTATATAATTAAAGTAATAATTTAGGGTTAGGGACACAGCTCAGGAGTAAATACCTTTCAGGAAGCCCAAGGTTCTATTACCTGTACCACAAATAAATAAATAATAATTTAAAATAAATAAATATGGGCTGGAGAGATGGCTTACAAGTTAAGGCAGTACCTGCAAAGCCAAAGGACATGGGTTCGATTCCCCAGGACCCATGTAAGCCAGATGCACAAGATGACACATGCATCTGGACTTCGTTTGCAGTGGCTAAAGGCCCTGGCATGCCCATTCTCTCTCTCTGTCTCTCTCTCTCTCCCTCTCTCCCTCCCTCTTTTGCACTCTCTAAAATAAATTTTTTAAATAAAATAAATTTAAATGTTAAAAAACAAACAGGGTACTAGAATAGGCTGTGGATCTGATTTTTATTATGAGAATACCTTAAGTAAAAAAAAGGGGGGGGGGCCTGGAGAGATGACTCAGCAGTTAAGGTACTTGCCTGCAAAGCCTAACTACCTGGGTTCAATTCCCTAGTACCCACATACAGCCAGATGCACAGTGTAATGCATGCTCTGAAGTTTGTTTGCAGTGGCTAGAGGCCCTGGCATGCCCATTTTCATTCATTCATGTTCTCTCTCTGCTTACAAATAAAGAAAAAAATTTTTTTAATTATACTTTCTTTACCTGGTAGTATAGCATCTGTATCTACTTAACTAAGAAAATAATCCTTTAAAGAAAATAATACCAAGAAGCCACAATGTCATTGGCAAAATTTTTTTTCAAGTTTGCATTTTATTCCTGACAACAGCCCTCTTCATTTGAGGGTCAGTGGTGGACATACATGAGACACTATTTACTGAACTTGTGGTCTGCACTGATAACATTTACAGATTGGAACATTCTCTCCAATAGCCCAAGATGTCCACAGCCCAGAAGTATTTGTTTCTAAGCTGCTGTGACGGTCTGTTTTCCATCCCAGAGACCCTTCCCGCCCTTGAATGTCTGTCCGCTAGAAACCCAGAGCTGACAAGACAGACTTCAGCTACTACTCACTTTTTGTTGATCGCATCAACCAGGTTGTTTCTCTTGGCGTAGTCAATGATGATCTTTCGGACCTCACTGCCCTCAAGGGTGCTCCCTTTCCTAGGAGAGGAGAAGCAGCCATAGTTATTTCAAGTTGTGCCGGGGATAAACTGCAAATACCACTCAGCAGGACATGTTCCTGCTTTCAAGCGCTGTTTTCTCTTTACCTGACAGAGGCAAGCAGGACTATGTGAAGCATAGCTACAGGTTAAAAAAGGAGAGGCCACCTCTTTCATTCACCTAGGTCAGAAAACCATCCCCAAGGAAGAAGGCTTGAAGTTGGATTTTGGAGAAAGAGAGACAAGGTAGAGTAGGTTTTGCCAGTCACAGAACACTATCAGGCTGAAAGAGAGGAAAATGTAGGCTGGGGCCTCATGCAGGCAGAGGACTGCTGCCCCAAAACTCACTTGTGACCAGAGCCCTGGAAAAGCTGGGTCATGCTGGCTGGGATACAGTAGAGGGGTTTTATGTCTGGAGGATGATAGGGCTGTTCTCTACTACCCTCCTGGACAGTCTGGGAGGTCAGCGAGGACTCAGGGATGATGAAAGTTGTGATCCTAAACCCCGTAGAAGGAAAGAAAAAACACATTAATACTAGTGCCTCAGCAGTCCCCAATCTGTGGCTCAGGTATCCGGGGGCCAGCAGAGCTGCAGGGATCGGACCCCACACTCACCTTGGGTGCCTCCAGTCCACAGCCACAATGCTCTCCACCCCTTTGCTCAGCTCCTTAACTTCGATAATCTGCTCCTGTTGCATGTGCTGTAGGAACTTGGAGAGCTGGGGGAAAGAGAAGCTCGTGTAGGAGACGCCACTGACTCCACACACTCTGAGCACCAGGAGTGTCAGGCCTGGTGTGAGGTGGGAATTGTGGCCATATCCCAGTGCCTGCCCTCATCAGACTAGGAACTGAGAGGCCCCCATCTGCAAGTGGGAGAATAAGAAGTTGCTAGAGACCAGCTGGTGATGCCTGTCAATACTCTAATCAGATAGGAAGGGGCCAAAAGATGAGAGGAGTGGGTGCTATGGCCCAGGGAGAATTTTATTTCATATATATATATATATATATATATATATATATATATATATATATATATATAAAATTTTATTTATTAGAGACAGAGAGAGAGAGAGAAAGAGGGAGGGAGGGAGAGAATGGGTGTGCCAGAGTCTCCAGCCACTGCAAACAAACTTCAGATGTATGCACCACCTTGTGCATCTGGCTTTCATGGGTACTGGGGAATCAAAACTGGGTCCTTAGGCTTTGCTTAACTGCTGGGCCATCTCTACAGCTCCAAGTTTTATTATTTCTCCTTATACCCAAAGTAAAAAGACTTAGTTCTAGAATGAGCCCCGCAGACAGGTCGTGCTATGTCCATCCAGCTCATGTCACATGTGGCCCCTCTGCAGCTCTGTGTGGGTATGCAAAGAAGGAATTTGCTCTTACCTTTTTGTAGCTTGACTTCTTTATATCCAGTTGTTGTCCTTCAGGGCTGATAGCAGATGGAAAAAGACAAGTTAAACTAACAAAGCAGGAAGTGGTCCTATATTTGCCCAGCAGGGAATAGAGCCTTTTTCTCAGTTGTCTTCCTCCATATTCAGAGAGATCCACTATTCTAGAATTCTCTGCCCAGTTGTGGCATCAGAAAGGGATAGACTACCCAAGAGCATTTTCATGAAGATGGGACGTATGTGTGGTGTCCTATATGGTAGCCACTAGCCGTCCACATGGCTGTAAGAGTGCTGGGGCGATGGCTCCGTGGATAAAGCACTTGCCACACAGCCTGAGGACAGCGGTCTGACTCCCACCACCCACATAACTGCTGAGTGGGCATGACAGCCCACCTGTACTCCTAGCACCTAGGAGGCAGGGACAGGGAGACCCCAGTGCAAGCTGGCTAGGTAGACCAGCTGAATCAGGGAGCTGGCTCAAGTGAGAGACCCTGTCACAGTAAATAAAATGGACAGTGATGGCGGGAGACACTTGACACCTACTTCTGGCTGTCACATGCACCTGCAGGCACGTGTGCCCATATACATACAAACATGCATGCACTCTACTCCAAAACAAATAAATAAATAAAAAAGAAAAATGTTACTACTGTGACCAGGGACCTAATTTTACACATTATTTATGCTCAAATAATTTATATTTAATTAGCCACATGTGGCTACTATAATTAGATAATACAGCTTTAGATTACTCTCATACCAGAAAACCTTTTTTAGCCTCCAAAGTTCCACTTCAGTATTGGAAACCAGGGGTCAGAAAACCCCGTCACTGGTTGGAATGGGCCTTGATCAACTAGCCTATGGAGCTAGCAGTGGAGCCAGATGACTGTGCTGAAAGCTGAAGCTCCAGCCACGTGGGAGTCTACCTTTCCTAGTAGGTGGGCCTCACACCTACTCTTCCTCCTGATACAACATAAATGGATCCACCTTCTTCTTCTAAGTGGGAGGGGTGGAACCCTCCAGAAGAACCTGTTTGGCAAAGAGGCTTTCCCAGAGACTCTGCTAGCCTAGGACAAGCTGTCTGACTCAGAACCACTGCAGCAGAGGCAGCACTCAGACAAGCTTGGGAATTTAACCTCAGCGTCCTTTCGCTTGCTAAGATTTAAGTTTTTAAAACACAGAACTTAGTTCACCTGCCAGAGCAACTTTGTGCTCTGCCCTTCCCACAGAATGTCACTCAACCGGCTCCCATTACCCCTGTCTGGTCTGTGGCCCGCCCAGGACAGTGCACCCATACCAGCAGGAGAACATGTGGCTGCCAAGGAGAGTGCTGGTGAGCAAAGGGAGGTCGGCCTTCTTGACTCGGCTCTTCAAAGCATGCAAAAAGCACTGCTGTAACAGTTCATCCATTTGCTCTGCAAGGAGGAAATAAGGAACACACCCTTTCTCAGGCCTGCAGAGTGCCTGATGCTGTGCAATAAACCGACCCTGGCCGGCTCCGTCCCCATCTTACCACCTCAGCTCACACAGAACCCATTCCCCAGTACCAAAGCGCCCAGACTCTTGTGCACTGAGCCTGGAAACAGGGTTGACCCCACAAAAAGGGGAAAGCCACCAAATCCCAGCAAGCCAGGATCATTCACCCAGAGAAGTCAAAACCAGAAGAAGCCCTAGGGGTCTCTGTAGCTGGACTAGTGTCCAAGTATAAGTCAGGTGGGCACTGGGGGAGATATGATGTACACAGGAAAGATCATAGCCTTCACTGAAAATAAGGGCTCTGCCCCTCTCCGAGAGCATCAATGCCACTCTAGTGTGACGGGGAGGGCAGACAGTGTACTCCCAGGGGCATACCCTGAAGGGGCTTGCTGTTCGAGGACTCCTGGTTCAGGGTCCTAGAGCTGGTATCTTCAGAGGCTTCTGGGAGGGATTGCTCCCCGCAGGCCCGATGAGCCCTCCCATTCTCCTCTTCTCCCTCTAGGGCCAGGCTCCTGAGGTCTCCCTGGAGGGTGAGGTCCACCTTTTCTTCACTGAGATCTGCGGGATTCACGGCCAGTGGAGCAATGGCAGGCGGGGAGGACTTGTCTCCAGATTGCCTGGAAAGATCCGATGTCAGAAACACCAAGCAGCAGCCACCACCCTTGCCCACCCTGGCCAGGGAAGAGGCATTCAGAAGCTCAAAGCTAGCAAGAGCCAACAGCCAGGAACATCCAAGACGGCAGAGCGTTACACATGTATCTCAATTCTATTTTAATTCCTTCTGGGCCCAGAAAAGCCTCGTGCTTCTTTTTCAATGTCTCTGAAATGGGGACTAATGCTTGCTCCCTTCCTGCCACAAGGAAATGATTACTCATTTACTAGTAGGCAACTTGAGACAGAGAAAGATTAAAGAAAAGGCAAATATAAGGCCAGCCTGCGCTACACAGCAAGACCTTGCCTCAAAAAAACAAAACAAAACAAACAAACAGAAAAAGAGCTGGGAGTATACTTCAGTGGCAGAATGCTTGCTAGAAGGCACAAGGCCCTGGTTCAATCATCAATACCAAATTTAAAGGCGGGGGGAAGGGCAGTTAATTGGAATTAGATTACATGATTAAGAGTCAGGTATGATGGCACATGCCTGTAGTCCCAGCACTTGGGAAGCAGGAGGATCAGGGGTTCAAGCATCCCTGGCTATATAGTGAGTTTAAGGGTTGCATGAGTTTCATGAGACTCTGTCTCAAAAACATAAATGGAGAGAAAATGAAATAACTAAGATTATAAATCCATCTATTGTACCAGTCTGGTCAAATACAAGCTAAGGGCTAAGCCTATGAAGCAAAATCCAAATACCTGGACTACACAGGGACTGCACAACAGTAGCTTCTGTGTTAAAGCAAATGCAATCTAATGTGCAGAGTCAAGATTACCATGGCTTACTCCTCAACCCTACGAAGACAGGAAAAACATGATGCCACACAGCAGAGCATGCACAGAAGTCAGAGCTTTAGCTTAGCCAAGATTATGTAAATCAAGATGAAGTTTTAACTAACAGCTGTGGTAAGGCTTACTACTATGTTTAATTGTTTAGGCTATTCGTATCAGGTACAGAACAAGAACTTTTTTGTTAAGTGGGAGGAGAGAAGAGCAGCTGCTGACAAAACAACTTAAGACATGACCTTGATTGTTGCTGCCCAGACTGACAACTGGAAAACAAGGTGTAGGGCTGGGAAAATGGCTTAACAGTTAAAGGCACTTGTTTGCAAAACCTGTCTTCCCGGGTTCAATTCCCAAGACAACCATGGAAACAAGATGCAAACAGTGGTTTGTCTGGTGTTTGCAGCTGCAAGAAGCCCAGTGTACACACACACACACATACATACACCACAACACACAAATCAAATTTTTGAAATAAAACCATGTGGTAGGAGAACATCAGTCATCTGTACTCTAACATCTGCTGAAAAAACAGGCTGATAAAGTTGTACTTCCAGTAAAGGTAGCATGGGCCATCACTTGTAGAAATCAATAACCTGTGACTGGACTAAAAACACAAAGATGAATCCAAACCAACACTTGACAGAGACTAGCTACACAGAGCCATGCTTTGTGGCACACATCTACAATCCCAGCACTCAGGAGGCTCAGGCAGGAAGATCTTGAGATCTAGGCCAGCTTATTCAGACCCTGTCTTAACTCCCATGCCCAGGAACAAACAAACAAAAATAAAAAAAATAGGGCTAGAGAGATGGCTTAGCGGTTAAGGAGCTTGCCTCCGAAGCCTAAGGACCCAGGTTCAACTCCCCAGAACCCACGTAAGCCAGATGCACATAGTGGTGCCTGCATCTGGAGTTCATCTGCAATGGCTAGAGGTCCTGGCATACCTAGTCTCTCTCTCTTTCATTCATATATATATATATATATATATGTATGTGTGTATATATATATATTATATATATATATATATATATATATATGGGGGGAGGGGGAGAAAGCTGAGCATGGTGAGACACGCCTTTAATCCCAGCACTTGGGAGATAGAGATAGGAGGATCGCTGTGAGTTTGAGGCCACCCTGAGACTACATAGTTGAGATCCAGGTCAGCCTGGGCCAGAGCGAGACCCTACCTTGAAAAAAACAAAATAAATTAAATTTAAATTAAAAAAACCCACTAACTACACTAGCAAAATAACAACATCCAGAAAAGGAACTGAGGCATGGCTCTGGAAATGGACTCTTACAGCCAATATGTGTTAATTCCATAATGAGAAGGACACCCTAGACATAATACTGAAACAACTTAAAAATACACATTTATTGTCCTGGTGTCTGACAATCGTCTGGATTCAGAAGCACTTGTCCCTGGACCAGATGATACCTAAAATGTGAACAGCAGATAAGGCTAAACTGACCAGAGCTCTATGAACATCACCATAGCAAAAGGCAGAGTACACAATCCCCAAAAGTTTTCCAGATCTAGGAGTCTAACATTTACCTAGAAAATAATCACAGTTAACTGGGCACAGTGGCTCACACCTATAACAACAGCACTCAGGAAGCTGAGGTAGGAGGACTGCTGTGAGTTCCAGGTCAGCCTGGGCTAGAGTGAGATCCTGCCTCAAACAAAACAAAAAACAATAATGAAGTCTCTCCAATTTCTTATTTGCAAAAAATACATATATATATATTCTCCCCACCTTTGGCAAAGAACTTGCCTAGGACCTAGCACTTCTGAATCCCAGGCCCCATGTACCCTCTACTCATCCTCAGTCCCTATGAACAGAAGAAACACTGTACCTACCACAAGTGGTCCTGGTACGTGTGGAGCACAGAGAAGCCCCTTCCCCTCAGGCCTGAAGCCAACATCTCATCCGTGGACATGGCGGCCACTCCAATGGCTATGGGGGCTCTAGAAAGGAGTCCAGAGGTGAGGGTCACGCAAAGTCTTTTTTTTTTTCCAGAACTGTTCATACAATTACTCTTAATTTATTTTTTAAAAAGGAAGTGACAAAAATAAAAAATAAAAAATAAAAAAAAGGAAGTGACAGAGATGTGGAGTGCAGCTCAGTGGTAGTGTACTTGCCTCACATACTTGAGGCCCTAGATCAAAAAAGAAGCAACAGGATGATGGTTCAGTAATTTTATAAATATCTTACAAGCTGGGCTGGAGAGATGGCTTAGCGGTTAAGGCATTTGCCTGCAAAGCCAAAGGATCCCTGTTTGATTCTCCAGGACCCACAAGGGGGCACATGCATCTGGAGTTCATTTGCAGTGGCTGGAGGCCCTGGCGCACCTATTCTCTCTCAGCCTCTTTCTCTCTTAAATAAATAAATTAAATATCCTACAAGCCATCCAAGTATGCATTTAAAGCAGGCAAATTGTATGGTATATAAACTATACTTCAATAAGTCTAGTCAAATATTAAAAATAAATATGAAGGATGACATAGTATGAAGGTGATGAAAGATAAAGAAAAGCCAAGAGAATGCCAAAAAGAAGGAAAATTGAAGAAATGACAACTGAATGCAATATGGTTCTAGACTGGACTGGATCTTTGAATGGAAAGACACTCATGCAAAAACTGGGGAACTACAAATAAAGGTTTTAGCTTTATTCACAGCCTTGTCCCAGTGTTGAGCCCTTAGCTGTAATGACTATACTGGGTTATATAAGATGTTACCCTTAGAGAAAGCCAGGTAATTTTGGAATATATCATAACTCTCTGCATTATCTTTGGCATTCTTCTATAAATCTATTTTAAAAAATTAAGGTTTTAAAAAATACAGCCACCAGGTGTGGTAGTGCATGCCTTTAATTTAATCCCAGCACTCAAGAGGCAGAGGTAAGAGGATCACCATGAGTTCGAGGCCACCCTGAGACTACATAGCAAATTCCAGGTTAGTCTGGGCTACAGTGAGACTCTACCTCAAAAAAACAAGCAAACAAAAAGCAGCAGCAACAGCAAATTCCGTCGTGGACACTCCACAGGATCACCACCATTCTCCCAGCAGCCCACTGTCTGCTTCTTCCAGAACCTGTTTTTACTTGTAATCCTTCATCCATACGCTTTGGAAGTTGTCATTTTTCTCCACCTCCCCTTTACCTATGTTGCTCTGCCCCCCACAAGGCACAGGGCCTGACAGTACCTGTTCCCCACCAAGGCAATGGCACAGAGGTCACCTTTCTGTACCTGAGGCAGACCAGCAGGGGGCACCACTAGTCCTGGCAGCATCAAGTCTGTAGCAAACAAAAGCACCACAGCTTTATACCTCCACTTCATCTTTATGTTTTACTCATCATTTACCCGTCAATGATAACAGCAACAAAAAGTGATCAGGTGTCAACAGTTACTCATTACAAAAAAATTTAAATGGTGACTTGGGCATCCTTTGCAGGGCAAAAACAGGACAGAGACTACTAAATGTCAATTTATGCTGCTTCCCTAACTCACTTATTCATTTAAATGTGACAGTTCACACGGTGCCTTTACAACACTTATAAAAGGCTTATGACAGTGTCAGAGAGGTGCAGAGACCTTGTGGAAGCAGCCAAGTGGGAGGTGTAACACACACAGGGGAGGGGACCCCATTATTCCACCATATGAACACAGGAAATGAGTAACTGCATTAAGGGAGCCCATAGTGACTGAGATTTCAGGCAATAGTTGCAGTATAGAACAATCCTCTTACCTGCTCCCCCTACCAATTTTTCGTGCACCATAGGCCATGTTGTAAAGGTGGGTAGAAGGTCAGGATAGGACCACAGTGTGTACACTGGACAAAAAGAAAGACACCAGAAAACACTTATTACCAAAAAGTCAATCTTCTAAGGAACTGGCAAGGCCCAACACTATGTTCATTCTAATTAAAATTCAAGGTGGAGGGCTGGAGAGATGGCTTAGCAGTTAAGGTATTTGCCTGCATAGCCTAAGGACCCAAGTTCGATTCCCCAGTACCCACGTAAGCCAGATGCACAAGATAACACGTGTCTGGAGTTGGTTTGCAGTGGCTAGAGGACCTGGTGCACCCATTCCCTCTCTAATATAAATAAAATAAAATGTTTTTAAAAAATCAAGGTGGGGAGGGAAAGGAACCCTCAGGTCAAGGCTACAGAGAAGCTTACAAAGAGGCTTCCCAGAGATTTCCTGCACTATGAAAGCACAGATTAGAGACCAGGTGTCACTTGAGACTTGGAGGCAGCTGTTGCTCCATCAGAAAATGACCACAGTAGATTAGAAGTTGGGGCAGAGGACCAATGATGCTTCCATTTGTGATTTCAGAAGCAGATAACCTACAAACGAGGAGCCAGCCTATCAGAAATCTTAAAACCTTCTCATGTTTATCATTTTTACTGTTTTCTTAGTGATCAACAGTAAAACTCTTAGACTACAAAGCCTTGGGCTAAGCCAAGACCCTAACTTGAAACACACACACACACACACACACACACACACACACACACCAAAAAAGGTCTGGTTTTCAGCTGGGCATGGTGGCGCACTCCTTTAATCCCAGCACTCGGGAGGCAGAGGTAGGAGGATCACTATGAGTTTGAGGCCACCCTGAGACTACATAGTGAATTCCAGGTCAGCCTGGGTCAAAGTGAGACCCTACCTCGAAAAACCAAAAAAAAGAAAAAAAAATTAAAAATTTTAAAAAAAGGTCTGGTTTTCAAGTGCAGCAGTGTACTGGGGGAGGGTTAAGAGTGGCCTAAGGAGACCCTGTGCCCTGCTGCAGCCAGCTTCAGCAGAAAAGCTCCAAGGGATTAAGTAGGTATCTCTATCTACAGGAAAAAAAAAAAAGAGTCACTGAGATTTGTGACAAAGAAAACAAAATCTTAATGTAATGGTTTATAGTGTCCATTTGAAATGACCTAGAAACACCAGAGAAACTACTTAGATTAGGTCAGCCTCTGGGCATGCCTGGGAGGGATTATTGTCTGGGAGGGATTATTTCGGTTAGGTTAATGAAGGTGAGAGGCCCCACCTTTAACTGTATTTAGCACCATTTCATGGGTAGGGTCCTAGACTGTATCAAAAGAAAGCTGGAGCTGGGCGTGGTGGTGCACGCCTTTAATCCCAACACTCAGAGCCATGAGTTTGAGGCCACCCTGAGACTACATAGTGAATTCTAGGTTAGCCTGGGATAGAGTGAGACCCTACCTCAAAAAAAGAGAAAGAGAGAGCTGGGGGTTGGCACATGGTGGCACAAGCCTTTAATCCCAGCACTTAATCCCAGTCCCAGGACTGCTGTGAATTCAAGGCCAGCCTGAAACTACATGGTGAATTCCAGGTCAGCCTGAGCTAGAGTGAAACCCTACCTCAAAACAAAAAGGCATTCACTGCTCTCTGCTTCCTCACTATGGGCTGAATGGGACCGGCTCTGCTTCAAGCCCAGGTGTTTCCCATCATCCATCATGATGGACTATTACAGGGAACTATAAACTAAAAAAACTCTTTCTCCTATAAACTACTGGCAGGTATTCTGTCCCAGCAACTAGATCCAACTAATACTTATACAACAAATCAGAGCCTAAGAAAAAAATCTGTGTGAAGGATCCCAAATGACGCACATCACGGACCTAGCTAAGTAGGTAACTTCATAAACTTAGCTTTCCCAGCACTCTTCAGGATCTTAAGGAAAGAGTTTTACAGATCATTTTACCTCTGCTCAAGCCCTGGTTAACCCACTCAGCATTGCCCTTTTATCTCAGAACTTCCCTTTTTAACCACCCATCTTCCTGTGTTGGTTCTTCCCTCCACACCCTCACCATAGCAATTTCTGCTCTTGAAAGACCCAACTCTAGGAGCACTAGATCTGCAAAGATGATTAGGGATAATATTGGGAAATTTTGTGCTTATTTTATCTATGAGAGGCAAGTTAATGAGGGAGGGGAACAGAGAAAGAAGCAGGTGTTAGGCCAGGACTGTAGTACTGACGATTGCCATTCTGTTGCCATACCTGTGGGACACAGACTTTTCTCCAGTTCAAATAGGATAGGGTTACCACCACTCATGTACACAGTCACTGTGTCCCCTTTGTGGGCATACAACTTCACAATGTTGAGCTCCTCCTTCCCAGGAATCAACTCAGAGACCTGGTCTGCTCCAAGGGTGGGGAAAGCAGCTGTCACATCAGCCCGAAGCTTTCTCCTGCAGAAAGTACACCAGCACCATGAACACTACCTAGATGGGCTTTTAACAAATACACAAATTCTGAGTGGCTCACTGTAAAGTCATAAAGGCCAAGAAAAGGCTGTCTTCAATCTTCCAAAATTCTTTTCTTTCTCACCCAGTGTGTCATCTATTTTCACAAACTTCTGGGAATGTCTTCCCATTTTACAGAGAGGAACACAGATACCCAGTGAACAATCAAAGTTAGCCTGACACAGTAAATCCAACCATCGTGACTACATGCCTAGCCCTCAGGTCCATGCCTTTCTCATAATATCTAGCAAAATCTGTCAATTTATGACTAGATAGTATACCACGTCGCCAAGAAAGACACCTATCCAAGACTGAGGGCATAGCTGTATCTGCAAAACTGGACACATTCCATCTTTCCACAGGTGCCTTATCCCCGCCCACCTCACACTCCAGCTGTCTCTCCCTCTAGGAGTAATCACTAAACACTTTTTCCCTACGCTTTTGGTTCTCGATACCTGGTCTGGTTTTTCACAAGAGGTTCTAAACTCTGTAGAGAACAGGTCCCTGTATTCCTTTTTTTTTTTTTTTTTTTGCATCCTCCACACCTAAATATTGTGGTCACTAAATGCTAATTAATTATATATTTCTTTTTTTTTTTTTTTTGGTTGGGGGGCGTTCAAGGTAGGGTCTTGCTCTAGCCAGGGCTCACCTGAAACTTACTATGTAGTTTCTGGGTAAGCCCCTAACTCACGGCGATCCTCCTATTTCGGCCTCCCGGGGGCTGGGATTAAAGGCGGTGTACGACACCACGCCCAGATGAATTATATTTCTTGGTCTAAAGATCGTCTGAAGGCCGGGCATGGTGCAAACCTTTAATCCCAGCACTCGGAATGCAGAGGTAGGAAGATTGCAGTGAGTTCGAGGGCAGCCTGGGCTAGAGTGAAACCCTACCTCGAAAAACGAAAAAAAAAAAGAAAAGAAAAAAAAAAAAGGTCGTCTGGAAGCTAAAACGGGTCCCCTCTGCAACCTCGTCCTCAAACGGCATCTAACCTCCTCTGGCTCCTTGGGGTCTGCGCTCCCGGGCACCCCTAGGTATCTGAAGGCCTCGTGAGGCGGAGCGAGCACCTTTTCTCCCTCACCTGTCCGACCCCTTGATGGCCGTATTGGACTTGACCCGAAAGGCCCTGGCGAACATGTCTCCTGGTGTACCCGGGCGGGGAAGACAAGCGAGCACAGAAGCCACGGAGCGTCTGGAAACCGAAGACGCGGCAGCTCCCGGGCCGCAGGTCTAGGGCGCAGCCATGTTGACGGGCCGGCGCCGAAAACGTCCCGGCTGGAAACCGCAGCTGAGGGACTTTGCGGCCGCCCCGCCGAGACCCGGCCGCCCCTAGCGGCGGGTTCCGGGATGGAAGCGGGTGGGTGGGACCCTGGCCGACCCCTCTCGTGACCTGGAAGACCCGGTCCTCGGCCCGCGCTCGCAGGCCGGCGGCGAGGGGCCCGCCGATCGGATGCTGCGCTTCTGCCCCGTCCTAGAAACCGCCAGCTCCCAGCGCGCTCAGACGGGCGCAGGTCCGCGCAGGGAACCGAATTCATTCTGTACTGAACTTGCTGCCTGGCCTCTTGAATGCTTTTCATAGATATAAACCCCAGAGCTCGCTCCCTCCTCCCGCCCGGCCATGCCTCCACTCGGTCTGGGATTCTGGAACCAACCCCACTTACAGTAATTGAGGTACCCTCTCTACCCAATCTCTGGGCCGAGAGAATGCCACCTGTCCCCAGCCCCCAACCCTCTGCACGTCACCCAAGACCCCTTCATCACAGGGCAGTTTTCCTCCTTTTCTTCCCTTAAGAGCCTCTCTCTGACTCTCCGGCCCCCCCTCTTTTTTTTTTTTGGCTCCCCTACTTCACACACCCCCTCTCCAATCTGGTTAAGCTGCTTCTCTTTCCCTATGACTTAAACTCAAGAAACCTTTGTCTCTGTGCTTCTCTTGTGAACCTAGAAACCGGCAGTAAAGGCATTTGTTTACTCATATCTTTGTATTGTATTGGAAGTAAAAGGCTTCAGGTATGATCTCTTCCAGATACTTAATTTACACTGGTGACAATAACAGCAATAAGGAATCCACTCTCCACCCATTTGTTTGCTCCTGGCAGTTGCATAGAAGACAGACAACTGTGTACTCTGGAAGCAAGGATTTAAACACCTGAGGCCCTGGCAGCTATTAAGTTTTTATATTAAAACTCAGATCTGGGGCTAGAGAGATGGATCAGCAGTTGGGACACTTGCCTGTAAAGCCTGACGACCCAGGTTCGATTCCCCAGTACCCACATAGAGTATACGGTGGTGCATGGGTCTGGAGTTCATTTGCTATAGCTGGAGGCCCTGGCACACTCATTCTCTCTCTCTCTCTCTCTCCCTCATTCTCTCTTTCACTCAGGTAAATAAATATGTAATATGTAAATAAAATATTTTTTTAAAAACTTCAGATCTGGGTGTCCATTTGCCAATAAAAAAAGTTTTCTTCCCATATTGAATGAATCTCTTTTCCTACATTTTACTACTAACTTGGCTCTTTTAAAGAAAATCATTTGTGAGCAGAGAGAGAGAGAGAGAAAATATGAGCATGCCAGAGCTTCTTACCACTGCAAACATAATCCAGATGCACACACCACTTTGTACATCTGGCTTTATGTGGGTACTGGGGAATTGAACCTGGGTCACAGGCTTTGCAAGCAAGTGCCTTTTACCACTGAGCCATCTCTTCAGTCTCTTACTTGGCTCTTTTAATCAGCTTATTGAAGACAAATGGCCTGATATGTTGGGGCTGCCAGGGCATAGGCTCTGACCCTTTCTCTGGTTGTAGGTAAGGGAGAGGGAAAGTGGTAAGGGCCTTCACAGAACAGAGAAAACAGTTGCGTGTCTGTGTGTTATGTAAGCAACCTTGGAGCCCAGTAGCTTAGAAGGGCCAGGATGACAAGCAGAAACTGAAGGAAAGGAAACACCAAACATCTGCAGCAGGCTGTCAGCTTCCTTGAGCCTGAATGCCCCTCTGGTTCTGCCTAGAGACAGAAGTGACCAATCATATGTGTCCAGCATTACTGTACTTTGCTTACTATAAAAGGTGGGTAAAAACCTTGAATGAGGGCTTAAGTTCTTGGAAGGTTACTGTGCTTGAGTCTTAGCTCGTTAATAAAGCTGTTCTCTTGTGATCTCAAGATTGGTTTTGCTCTCCCGCTTTAAAGTGACATCTGGACTTCTTTATTGTTTGTTTTGAGAGTGTCACTAAGTTGCCCAGTCTGACCCTGAACTCATTCTCTAGCCTACACAGGCTTTGAATTTGTGATCCTCCTGCCTTCCGCCTCTAGAGTAGCTGGGATTACAGGTTTACAACAACAAGGCCCATTGAAAGCTGCCATTTACTGGGGGTGAGAGGGAATCATTTTCACTAATTATACCTGGCAGGAACATGGCTATAAGGTAAATTCTTTTTTTTTTTTCTTTCTTTTTTTTTGTTCATTTTAATTTATTTATTTGAGAGCGACAGAGAGAGAGAGAAAAGAGGCAGATGAGAGAGAGACAAAGAAAGAATGGGCACGCCAGGGCCTCCAGCCACTGCAAACGAACTCCAGACGCATGCGCCCTCTTGTGCATCTGGCTAACGTGGGTCCTGGGGAATCGAGCCTCAAACTGGGGTCCTTAGGCTTCACAGGCAAGTGCTTAACCACTAAGCCATCTCTCCAGCCCCATAAGGTAAATTCTTTATAAGAGTATGAAGTATTTTGAAGCAAGGATAGTCCAGAAGAGAGACTCCCTTTTCTTTATCTGTTCTTTCCTTCCCCTTTCCAATAAATCCCAAAGAAGAGAAGTTCACTGGTTTAATTCAGTGAAACCTACTGGACATTTACTGCTCAGGCTATGGAGTTATGACAATGAATTGGTTACAAGCCCTCTCTGCCCCATGAGTTCAGTCTGACAAGTGGCATGCATGTCCTCTTGAAATCAATGGGACCACAGGGTGCCCAGGCTACATACTGCATTTGCACTCTTCCAGCTATTTACTCCTTCATTAGCCTCCTTGACCGTCACTTCTACTGAAACCCACCTTCCCCAGCCCTCTGAAAACACCACCACGGATGCTTGCAGTGTAGGTGGGCCTGTCCTGTGAGAATCCTCTGGTGGAGCCTGCTCATTCTTAGGATGAACAAGGGTTTTCATAGCTTCAGAAAGAGTTGTCATGAGGCTGGAGGTGCAGTAGTAGAGTATCTGCCTAGCACATGAAGGCCTGGATTCAATGCCCAGCACTGGAAAAAAAAAAAAAAAAAAAAAAAACTTCAGGAAATAGTCAGGCATGCTGCTCACACAAGGAATACCAGAGCTCAGAAAGCTGAGGTAGGAGGTTTAAGGCCAGCCTGGACTACAGAGTGAGTTTCAAGTCAGCCTGTACTAGAGGTCTGCCAATGAGAGAGAGAGATTGAGAAAGACTTGCCATGCTTTCGTCACTGAGTCAGGGGACAAGGTTCTTTAGTTTTCTGAACACCCCCGTGCTTCCTAACCTCTTCACACCAATGCTGTGGGCAGTTATTGTCATCCCCTCAATGAAGTGAGGGATCTGGAACAAACGTAGGTTAATAAACTTGTTCAGGTTCACAATTACCTTGCATTACTTAGTCTGTAGATGCTTTCTAATCACTGATAAAAAGATAGATGCAGTAAGTGTCAGCACAAATACCTAGCCGTTTGGGAGGGGGCATTTAGTTATCATATACATTCATAAAAAGTAATCTCAGGGCTGGAGAGATGGCTCAGTGGTTAAGGTGCTTGCCTGCAAAGACCCAGGTTTGATTACCTAGTATCCACGTAAGCCAGATGCACAAGGTGGCACTTGCATCTGGAGTTCGTTTGCAGTGGCTATCGGCCCTGGTGTGTCCATTCTCTATTTGCCTCTGTAGTGGTTTGAATAGAATAGATGGCCCCCAATATATTCAGTTGTTTATTTGTTTGTAGTTTGCATCTCTAGCCATCTGGCTGGAGGCAATGCCATTGTGTGGATCTTAAGGTGTGGTGGTGGTTTGAGATTTCAATCTAAAGATATGCAAAGTGTGCCTAGCTGGAGTTCCTGAAGTGTGCTCTGGCTTTTGACCTTTAGGCTTGTGCTTCTCTCTCTCTGCTTGGGCCTGTGAAGGCAGGCCAGTTTCTTCTGCCATTATGGAACTTCCCCTGGATCTGTAAGCTTCAATAAAATATCCCTTCCTCCATAACTGCGCCTGGTCTGGAATTTCATCTCAGTGAACCTGAAGCTGTCTGATACAGAACTTGGTACCGAGGAGTGGGCTGTGATGTACCTGGCCATGTGCATGTTGATCTTTTGGAACCTTTGTTTTGGAGGAATAGGCATGGACTTGGTGCTTGCAACTGAAGATGTCTTCTGGAGTGGTAAGCCAAGTTTTATGGACTATTCTGATGAGAGTCTGAGAATGCTAAGTGCAGACAGCATTGAACTTCGAGGCTTGGCTTATGAGCTTTCTAAGGGGAAGGAAAGACTGCAGAGGACTTTGTTGGAACTGGGCTACTGGCATAAGGGCTGCTGGCTGTGTCCTGCTGCCCAGGCCCAGAGTGTTTGATCAAGGTTAAATTTGTAATGGACTGATGTGCTTGGCTGAAGATATTGGACTGAGAGATTTAAGATTTTAAGCTGGAAAACCTCAAGCAAGTTAAAATTACAGGCACTGAGACTGGTTTTAGGTTACTGAACCTGCTATTGTCAAACACATTAGCAATCTTAAGGAAGATGGTCCAACTGCTTTACATCAAAACAATGGAAAGGATGCCTGAGGAAGGACTATCAGAGAAATGCAAACACTTTTGGAAAGAGTTGACTGGAGAAGGAAACTGCTTTTCAAGGCTATGATTTGTTTCGTCCCTGAATTAAGAATATGGCTGTGTCCTGCACACCTGGTATTGGTTTCAGAAGCATGAAAAATGCAAGGAGTGGTCGTGAATTGCACATGCTTCCAGGAGCTGCCGCTGGGATGTGGCATGAGGGAGGGCATGATGCCCTGATAGGCTGAAAGAGCCTTTGGAAGATGGACCGTGGTTTGCATGAAGACCTGAAGATGTTTTGTATGTACCAGGACTGTGCAAGGGCTACCATAGAGCACACTGTTGGCCTGGGATGGAAGTGTTCCCCGGGTACTCTGCCCAGCTGGAGGGGCGGAATTGGAAAGTCTGGAGACTGTTAGTCTCTGGGTATATTGAACTTGAACTGCAGAAGTTTGATGTGTGTTTGATGGTGGTTGAGTTTGCATTGTTTTAGTCTCTCCTTGCTGTGCCTTATACCAGTTGAAAATGTTTACTCTGTGCCTTTATATGTTAGAAGTGTTTAACTTGTTTGATTTTACAGGTCTTCATATCTTAAATTGGTCAAGACTGTGGGGACCTTTGAAATTGAACTGAGTACAATTTATAATGTGTGATGGCTATAAATCTATTGGGGGCCAGGGGCGGAATGTGGTGGTTTGAATAGAATAGATGGCCCCCAATATATTCAGTTGTTTATTTGTTTGTAGTTTGCATCTCTAGCCATCTGGCTGGAGGCAATGCCATTGTGTGGATTTTAAGGTGTGGTGGTGGGTTTGAGATTCCAATCTAAAGATATGCAAAGTGTGCCTAGCTGGAGTTCCTGAAGTGTGCTCTGGCTTTTGACCTTTAGGCTTGTACTGCTCTCTCTCTGCTTGGGCCTGTGAAGGCAGGCCAGTTTCTTCTGCCATTATGGAACTTCCCCTGGATCTGTAAGCTTCAATAAATATCCCTTCCTCTATAACTGTGCCTGGTCTGGAAGTTCATCTCAGTGAACCTGAAGCTGGCTGCTACAGCCTCTTTCTCATAAGTAAATAATTAAACAAATAAACTTATTTTCTGTAGTTCGAGAAAAGAAAAGAAAAAGAAAAAGAAAAAAAGCAATCCTAGATAGAAATATATAGTTTGTTTGGTTTTTCAAGGTTGGGTCTAGGTCTTGTCCAGGCTGATCTGGAATTCACTATGTAGTCTCAGGCTGGCCTCAAACTCACAGCAATCCTCCTACCTCTGCTGTCCAAGGGCTGGGATTAAAGGTGTGCACCACCATGTCCAGCTAAATATTCTTTTAAAAATTATTTATGTCTGTGTGTGTACGTGTTCATATGTATGTGTGTGAATGCCTACATACACATATCACAGCACATATGTGGAAGTCAAAGGACAACTTTTGGGTTGTCTCTTGCCTGTCTACTTCATCTGAGGCAGGGTTTCTTGCTCGAGGTGCTCCTCCACTACTGTTTTTTGCTATCCTCACTGTGAGCTTTCATGAAATTCTCTTGCCTCTGCCTCCTATCTCGATGGCCATCAGCATCAGCATGCTGGGATACAGAAACCTGCCACAGCTTCCAGCTTCTTCCATAGAGTCTGTGGATTAAAGATAGGTACTCCAGGGCTGAAGGGATGGCTTAGCCATTAAGGTGTTTGCCTACAGAGCCAAAGGACCCAGGTTCAATTCCCCAGGACCCACATTAGCCAGATACACAAGGGGGGGACATGCATCTGGAGTTCCGTTTGCAGTGGCTCGAGGCCCTGGCAAGCCCATTCTCTCTCTCACTCTCTCTGCCTCATTCTGTCTCTCTCTTCCTCTTTCTCTGTCAAATAAATAAATAAATAAAATACTAAAAAGAAAAAGTGGGCAGCTTGACTGCCCACAGTTAAAAAAAAAAAAAGATAGGTACTCCAGCTTTAGCTGTGAGCGCATCCATTGAGCCATCTCCCCAGTCCAGATAGATACATTTTCTAAAAAGATATGTACCACAAAACTAAATATGCTCTTACCGTATGACCAAGCAATCACACTACTTGGTATTTACCCATATGAATTGAAGCTTGTGTTCATACAAAAGCCTGCACACAGTTGTGTATAGCAGCTTTATGCAGAATTGACAAAACTTGAAAGTGGGCTGGAAAGATGGCTTAGCGGTTAAAGCACTTGCTGGCAAAGCCAAAGGACCAGGGTTTGATTCCCCAATACCCACATAAAGTCAGATGCATAAGGTGGCACATGGGTCTGGAGTTTGTTTGCAGTGCCTGAAGGACCTGGCATGCCCACTCTCTCTCTCTCTTTCTCTCTCTGCCACTTTTTCTCTCTCTCAAATAAATAAATAAGTAAAATATTTTTTGAAAAACTTGAAAGTAACCAAGATGCTCTTCAGTAGGTGAATGAATGTTAGTTAGCTTGTCATTGCTGTGGCAAAAAAAAAAAAAAAAAAACCCTGAGAAAAAGTGGGTGTGGTGGCACACGTCTTTAATCCCAGCACATGGAGGCTCAGGTAGGAGGATCGCCATATGTTTGAGGCCAGCCTGGGACTATATAGTGAATTCCAGGCTGACCTGAATTCACAGAGTGAGATCCTACCTTGAAAAACAAAACAAACAAAACAAACAAAACAAAACTATAGTAGAAAAGGTTTATTTTGGCTCACAGTTTCACAAGTTTTAGTCCATAGTTACCTGGCCAGTTGCTTTTAGGCCTGCGCAAAAGGATCATGACTACTGAATGCAAGCAATGATTCCAACTATAAGACATCTTGGAAAAGGCAAAACAATGGAGACAATAAAAAGAAGAGTGGTTGTGAAACGATGAAAAGGAAGGATGGGGCCGGAGAGATGGCTTAGCAGTTAAGGCATTTGCCCGCAACACCAAAGGACCCAGGTTCAACTCCCCAGGACCCATGTAAGCCAGATGCACAAGAGCACATATGCATCAAGAGTTCATTTGTGGGGGGAGGGAGGGTATTACCATGGGATATTTTTTATAAACATGGAAGTTGTTAATAAAAAAAAGAAAAAAATTTAAATAATTTAAAAAATAAAAAAGGGTTCATTTGCAGTGGCTGGATGCCCTGGTGCACCCATTCTCTACCTGCCTCTTTCTCTCTGTCTCAAATGAATAAAAGAATATTTTAAAAAAGAAGAAAAAGAAGAAGCCAGGCGTGGTGGCACACACCTTTAATCCCAGCACCTGGGAGGCAGAGGTAGGAAGATTACCGTGAGTTTGAGGCCACCCTGAGACAACATAGTGAATTCCAGGTCAGCCTGAGCTAGAGTGAGACGCTACCTTGGAAAAAAAAAGGGGGGGGGGGGAGGATCAATAGGGAGAGCACAGAGGCCCTTTAGAGGAGAGAAATTCTGCATAATACCATACAGTATATTTGTCTAAACACATGAATATACAACACGTAACACACCCAAAACTGTGGACTTTGGGTGACCATGAAGTATTAATATAGAACATTGATTGTAATATGCAAGAAAATAATTTTTAATAAATTATTTTTTAAGATTTATTTTTATTTTTATTCGGTTTTCCGAGGTAGGGTCTCACTCTAGCTCAGACTGACCTGGAATTCACTATGGAGTCTCAGGGTGGCCTCGAACTCACAGTGATCCTCCTACCTCTGCCTCCCGAGTGCTGGGATTAAAGGCGTGTGCCACCACGCCCAGAAAGATTTATTTTTATTTTTATTTATTTATTAGAGACAGAGAGAGAGGGAAAGAGAGCGATAGAGAGAGAGAGAATGGGCATGCCCGGGCTTCCAGCCACTGCAAACTAACTCCAGACACAGGCACCACCATGTGCGTCTGGCTTACGTGGGACCTGGAGAATCAAACTTGGGTGCTTAGACCTCACAGGCATGCACCTTAATTGCTAAGCCATCTCTCCAGCCCAAGAAAATATTTTTTTTAAGATTTTAACTTATCAGAGTCACAGAGAGGGAGAGAGATAGAGAGAATGAGAGAATGAGAATGGGCATGCCAGGGCCTCTAGCCACTGCAATCAAACTCCTGATGTATGTGTCTGTTTCTACACATGTGCCACCTTGTGCATTTGTGTCACTGTACATCTGGCTTACATGGGACCTGGAGAGTCAAACATAAGTCCTTAGGCTTTAGTCGAACATGAGTCCTTAGGCTTCACAGGCAAGTGCCTTAACCACTGAGCCATCTCTCCAGCCCGGGAGAGAGAGAGAGGGAGAGACAGAGAGGGAGAGAATAGGCACACCAGGGCCCTCTACCCACTGCAAATGAACTCCAGATGTATGTGGCTATTGGGGAAGTGAAACTGGATCCTCAGGTTTAAAAATAAGCATCTTAACCACTAAGCCATTTCTCCAGCCCGAGAAGGCTATTAAAAAAAAAAAAAAAACACACACACACACACACAAGACATGTTAAAATAATGAAAACTTAAGCCACAGGCTAAGAAAAATAATAATATGTAAGGGACTTTCAAATGTTTAATACTTTTTTTTTTTGTTTGTTTGGCTTGGTTTTTCAAGGTAGGGTCTCCTTTAGCCCAGACTGACCTGGAATTCACTATGTAATTCACTCTGTAGTCTCAGGCTGACCTCAAACTCATGGCGATTAACCTACCTGTGCCTCCTGAGGGCTGGGATTAAAGGCATGCGCCACCATAGCCAGCTTTGATACATTTCTTAATGAAAATACATTTATTACAATGGCTAAAAGGCAAAAATTAGGCCTGGAGAGATGGCTTAGGGGTTAAGGTGCTTGCCTGTGAAGCCAAAGGACCCAGGTTTGATTCCCCAGTTCCCACGTAAGCCAAATGCAAGAGGGCTAATAGTTCTGGAGTTTGTTTGCAGTGGCTAGAGGCCCTGGTGCATTCTCTCCCTCTCCTTGCAAATAAATTAAAAAAAAAATTACTTAAAAAAAAAAAAGCAAAACTTAGTCAGGTATGGAAGAGCATGCCTTTAATCCTAGCACTGGGGAGGCAGAGGTAAAAGGATTGCCATGAGTTCAAGGCCAGCCTCGGACTACAGAGTGAGTTCCAAGTCAACCTGGGCTACATTGAGACCCTACCTTGAAAAACCAAACAATAAAAGGTAAAAGCCAACAATACTAAGTCTGGCAAGGATGGAGAGCACCTGAAAATTTTATCTATTGTGGGTAGAAGTGCAAGATGGCAAACACACTTTGGAAACAGTGTGGCAGTTTGTATAAAGTCAGCATATACTTACTATATGATCCAGCACACCCAGACTTAAGAATTTACCCAGTGAACTGAAAACGTGAGTTCAGAAAAGCTAGGTGTGGTGCAACATGCTTTTAATCCCAGCACTTGGGAGGCAGAGGTAGGAGGATTACCTTGAGTTCGAGGCCACCCTGAGAATATATAGTATATTCCAGGTCAGCCTGGGCTAGAGCAAGACCTTACCTCGAAAAACAAAACAAACAAAAAAACCTGTGTTCATACAAATGTGAACATAAAAATGATAGAAAAGGGGCTGGAGAGGTGGCTTAGCAGTTAAGGCACTTGCCTGCGAAGCCTAAGGACCCAAGTTCGATTCTCCAGGTCCCACGTAAGCCAGATGCACATGGTAGCGGATGTGTCTGGAGTTTGTTTGCAGTGGCTAGAGGTCCTGGCATGCCCATTCTCTCTCCCTCTCTCTGTCTCTAATAAATAAATAAAAATAAACAAATCTTTTTAAAAAATGATAGAAAGGCCTTTTCATATTGCAGAAGAGTCCCTTCTAGATCTTTCCCCAGGCAAGGAAACACCTGTAACTCTTCTGCAATAAGGATGCCCGCATCCCAATACACTTGTGGAAACCTGTTGTGGAGACTCCCAGACCTGCTGGGTCATAGGAAAATTCCACAAGGGAGGGAAAGCTTGCCTTAGGAGATGACTCATGGTGCTGAGATCTTTAGGCTGTAGGAGGGAGTATGTGTGGCAGGGAGAAGGAAATGAAGTCTTCAGATGAGCATGATGGAAACTTCTTGTGAAAGTACTAGAGAGGGGCTTTCCGGGGCTTCCTGGAGGGGACCAGTAGCTTCCAGACCACAGTCTTGGAGCTGACTCAAGTTGTTTTCTAAACTTCAGAGACAGGATTTCCAATGCTACCTGATCCTAGATAATCATCCCTTTTTAAACTGATGCGTACTGTACTTTTAGATCCTCTATGTGAACTTAGAAAAACTTAGAAAAAACCACATGGACCACACAACACAGGCTGTACACTTAAAAGAAAATCCATGGAATTTCATCAGGTTGTCTTCCATTTCTAAAGGCTACCCTCAATCCTGAACCCATGGACCCTTCTTTCACATTAAGACCAAAAGCCACAGCTTTAAGATTTCAGAAACACAGTTTCAAGGCTGGGCATGGTGGTGCATGTCTGTAATCTCAGCTCTTGGGAGACAGAGACAGGAAGATGGTCACAAGTGTGAAGTCAGCCTGGCCCACATAGTCAGTTCCTGGCTAGCTAGGATGAGCCTGTCCCTATAAAACAAAATGAACAAGCATGTGTATATAGTTTCAGGTCTCTTGGGGCTGGAAGCTGCAGTCGTCATACAGACTCAGGAAAAGTGAAAAGAGGTGGCAGGAAATTTTGGAAGTTGTTTCTAGGGCTTAGGATTAATAAGAACAGCCTTCAGGATTTAGGAGACACCAGACTAGTTACCTGCAATACTGGAAATAGCAGAACTGAACGAGTGAGTTTCATAGGTTCTTTCTGAATGATTTGTTTCAAATAATGCATTCCAGCTTTGAGATTCATTATACCACATTTTGCTGTAAAGAAATTCATACCAGGCCGGGCGTGGTGGCGCACGCCTTTAATCCCAGCACTCGGGAGGCAGAGGTAGGAGGATCGCCGTGAGTTCGAGGCCACCCTGAGACTCCATAGTGAATTCCAGGTCAGCCTGGGCTAGAGTGAAACCCTACCTCGAAAAACCAAAAAAAAAAAAAAAAAAAAAAAAAAAAAAAGAAATTCATACCAATGAAATAATTTCAAATTTAACCTAACTCTCTGTTGTAGATAGTTCTAATGTTCCTGTGACGACCATCCAACCAGACAGTGTTTATGAGAGGAAGGGACTTATTTCAAGCTTACAGATCCAGGGAAGTTCCATCAATGGTGGAAGAAACTGGCTCCCATTCATAAATCCAAGCAGAGGGAGCAGCAAGCACAAACTGTCAGCAAGCAGGACCCCCAGAGCTGAAATCTCTCTGCAAACCTTTGGGCTGGAATTCTAGGATCCACCCCAGGGATGCCTCCTCCAGACCTGGTGACTGGAGACCCAAGTTACAAGCTTAATAAAACGCCTAAGTCTACGGGGGACATATATTCACATTCAAATCACCACACTCTCTGACAGCTGTTTTACCACAAAACTACAGCTGAATGTGATCACAGAGATGGCTGAAACCTCTGGAATCCTATTCTGGATGCCCCATTGGTTGTTTTTGTTTGTTTGTGTGGTGCTGGGATCTAACGCAGAGCTCTAGCACACAAAACAGATGTTCTACCATTAAGCAACTTTCTCCACCACCTGTATTATTATTATTATTATTATTATTAATTTGTTTTGTTTTGTTTTTCAAGGTAGGGTCTCATTCTAGCCCAGGCTGACCTGGAATTCACTCTGTATTCTCAGGGTGGCCTCGAACTTGTGGCGATCCTACTATCTCTGCCTCCAGAGTGCTGGGATTAAAGATTAAAGGTATGCACCACGACGCCCCACTTTGTATTGTTTTTTGAAAGTCCTGGAGTAGTTGCTTTGGGGCTTATTACAGGCACCTCATTTTTTTTTCCCTATATATCAAACCCATCTTCAAACAACAGGCAGACATTGATTTTTGGCTAATCTATAACAGGTAAATCTCTTTCAGCTTCATGGAGAAAGATAATGTTGATTTTGAACTACTATTTATTTTTAATATTTTATTTACATACTTATTATTATTATTAGTTTTTGTTTTTTGAGGTAGGGTCTCACTCTAGCCCAGGCTGACCTGGAATTCACTGTGTAGTCTCAGGATAGCCTTAATTCATGGCGATCCTCTTATCTCTGCCTCTGGAGTGCTGGGATTAAAGGTGTGCGCCACCATGCCCAGCTTTTTAATATTTTATTTCGCTTATTTGAGAGAGAGAGGCAGGTAGAGAATGGACGTGTCAGGGCCTCTGCAAACAAATTCCAGATGCATGTACCACCTTGTACAGCTAGCTTACGTGGGTACTGGGAAATCAAACCTGGGTCCTTTGGCTTTGCAAGCAAGCGCCTTAACCCCTAAGCCATCTCTCCAGCCCTGAACTACCTTTAAAAAAATTATTAAGTTATTATATTTATTTAGGGAAGTATAAAACAAAGGAAAGACAAGCACGTGGCTTGAGAGCCCACATGGAGGGCCTGGAAAAACTGTGGAGAGGACAGAAAAGAAAGTTCAAAGAGCTCTTACCATGTGGAGAGCAGGAAGGGGAGGGGGGGTCGAGGGGGGGTTAAGGAGCCCATGAGGGAAGTAGAGGTAGTAAAGTAAGGGTGAGGAGAAGCTCGCCAGAAGCTGAGGTTCAGGAGCAGTCAGGCAGCACAGAGCGGAACTACTCTTTTGTTTTGGTTTTCAAGGTAGGGTCTCACTCTAGCTCAGGCTGACCTGGAATTCACTATGGAGACTCAGGGTGACCTCGAACTCATGCTGATCCTCCTACCTCTGCCTCCTGAGTGCTGGGATTAAAGGTGTGCGCCACCATACCCGGCTCTGAACTTCTCTTGAATGGGACTTTGGAGGGGAAGAAAGGGCAGGGTTGGTATGGAAGCTGCTGTTAAGAAACACTGGAAAGTCCTTGGGTCATTTAAGTCGGAGATTCATGCAGTCCAGCACCCTCCAGAAATCTCCCTCCCTTGACCTTGGGATAACGGGCTAAAGACAAAGGTGGCCTCTGTATTCCCCCCCCCCCCCCCCCGGGCGGTCGGAAGTGGACAGGAAAGCTTGCTTCAGCTGGGCTCTGCAAGATGTGCCTGAAACACAGTGGTTCTTAAGAGCAATGATTCACAGCAGAGGCAAGAAAACTTGTGCAGGCACGTCCAGTTCAACGCTTTAGGTTGGTAAAGTGGTCTGAGGTGTTCACCGAAGTCCAAGAGCGGTGTTGTTTAGTAAGACTGCCAATTGAGGAGAGGAGAGGAGAGGAGAGGAGAGGAGAGGAGAGGAGAGGGGAGGGGAGGAGAGGAGAGGGGAGGAGAGGGGAGGGGAGGGGAGGGGAGGGGAGGGGAGGGGAGGGGAGGGGAGGGGGAGGGAGGGGAGGGGAGGGGAGGGGAGGGGAGGGGAGGGGAGGGGAGGGGAGGGGAGGGGAGGGGAGGGGAGGGGAGGGGAGGGGAGGGGAGGGGAGGGGAGGGAGGAGGGGAGGGGAGGGAGGGGAGGGGAGGGGAGGGGAGGGGAGGGGGAGGGGAGGGGAGGGGAGGGGAGGGAGGGGAGGGGAGGGAGGGGAGGGGAGGGGAGGGGAGGGGGAGGGAGGGGAGGAGGGAGAGGAGAGGAGAGGAGAGGAGAGGAGAGGGATTTCCACAACAATCTAGTCCAAGCTTCTTGTTGTCATGGAGGTCTTGCTTTAAACAAAAGCTTCAGAGAGTCCAAATGCAAACCCCCATGAAATCAAGACTGCTTTGGTTGTAGAGGAGGGAGAGACAGAAAGAAAAGGCTAATTTAGAAACTTACAAAAGATCATCAAGTAATAAAACATCTTTATGTTCATATCCTGGAGAGGCTAAAGCAACACTAGTCACAAAATACAATATTCCTCAACGGAAAGATTCCTAATTATACTCCGACTTCGGATTTGTTAGAGGTGTTTTCACTTTGACACGCGAGAACAGGGAATATGACTCTTAAGTCACACAGAAAAATGGGCCCTGGATGGAAATTTTAAGATTTATGGCACTGTTGTGCTGACTTGAAATGACTCCCAAGTGCCACCAGATGGCGACCACGTTCGCTAGTTTTGGATCTTTTGTGGGGGGAGAGGGTTGGCGGGTCTAAAGGCCTTATTGCTTAAGTGCTTAAGTAGGTTTCGGAAATCGGATGAGTGCCAAGCTTCAAATGACAGCTTTGTGATTTAATCTCCTGCCCTTTCATTTTCATGCCAACTGTCGAAGTCTACTTAATAGTTCATTAACACATGAAGTGCCTACAAAGGGGAAAATATACATTCTAAGATACGGGCGGGCAGATCTTTCCCCAGGCTTTTGCAACGTCCAGTCCAGGTTTCACTACTAGATGGCCACGGGAAGCACGGCTCGTCTGAGTTGTTTCCTCTGTACAATGACTGAACGCTACCAGCCGAGGTATGCTGTTTGGAGGGGAGCCACATAAACGCCAGCACGCCAGCTTCGATTCTGGATCCTACTTTAAATTTATTTTTATTTATTTACATGAGAGAGAGAGAGAGCGAGCGCGGGCGAGCACCAACCAGGGCTTCTAGCCGCTGCAGACGAACTCCAGATGCATGCGCCACCCTGTGCATCTGGCTTTTACATGGATCCTGGGGAATGGAACCTAGGACCTTTTGCTTTATAGGCAACTGCTGAACCATCTCTCCAGCCCTAGATCCTGCTTTAAATCATCCCCTTGTCCGTGGGTGCAAGTCCAGTGCAGTACAGTGTCACACAATGGGTTATTTCCCATTTCACCTATCGCCCTCCGGAGAGGTTGGGGGCCTGGGGGGCAATCACGAGGGAGGTTTCACAAGTCCAGCCGCACCTAGCGCGCCCGGCCGCACCTGCGGGGCCCGGGGCAGGACGCCCGCCCCGCGTCGCGTAGAGGCGGTCCCCAGCGTGCCGCGGTTGCTAGGCAACCAGGCCGCCGGCGCCGGGAGACTCCTCCTCCTCCTCCTCCTCCTGCTCTCTCCCTGGCCGGCCAGCTCGGTCCAGGCGCGAGCCGAAGCGCGCGGAGCCGCGCCGACTGGCCGGGAGCCCGGGGAAGCCTGGCTCCGGGAGGCAGCAGCTGCACGGGCGGGCGCCGTCGGAGCAGCCCGCGGGAGCCGCCAACCGCCGCCCGTCACCCGCGGCGGCCCGCGAGCTCAGCATGGGAGGCGCGGCCCCGGGGCGCGGGCCGGAGGACGAGGGGCCGCAGGGAACCGGGCTCCCGCCGCCGCCGCCGCCGCAGCAGCAGCAGCAGCGCAGGTAACGGTGCGGGCGCGGGAGCCCGGGGTGCGGCGGCAGAGAGCGGAGCGTCCCCGCGCTGCTGGCGAGGCCGGGGCAGGCTGGAAGTGCGATCCGGTGCAGGGCTCGGTGCGGGGGGCGGGGGGACGCCACCGACCCACCCTCCGCCCCTGTCCATCAGCGGTCCCGGTGGGCGGGAGGGTCCCCATCCCGGAAGCCCTAGGTCGGGGGGTGTGTGGACCGGGGACTTCCGTGGAGCCGTCCCTTTGAGAGAAGCCCTGTTGCTTATACCCGAGATAACCGGGGCTGGCCCATCGGATCCCGCGGGGAAGGGGCTGTGCTGGGTGGGCAGGGGCTTTCCGAGGTGGACGGAGACCCCACCGTGATGGTGGGGAGGAGGAGCTCCCCTGGCAGCCTTCCTGGGTTGGGGGAACCGGGAAGGTTTTAGTGTCTAGCTTTGTCTGGGTAAACGTGAATGGCTGTCGCTGTGTGTTTTATCATGCTGTGGCCAAAGGTCGGTCCCGGGGAATATTTGGCTTCAGTCATGGAAGCATTTCCTTGTTAAAGACAGAAATAATTCTGTCGGAACGTGAGCATTTCTTTTAAGAGAACATTTGAAAAATTTTCAACTCTTAAAAAAAAAAACCGCCCTTTTTTATTCCTTTAACACATCAAACTCTAGAACTGATTTTACAAGACAGCTTTGAGGCAACTTGAAATATTCCTCCAGGATATTTATTTAAAGACATTTAAAAAAAACTCTTCCCCTGTAACACAGTCATTGTATTCACAGTATATATCATCTAGTGCTACAGTGAGACACTAATGTGTGTAACTGTGAAATACATTATTCAAGGCCATCTTGTGTCCCGTCCGTCTTTTGTGTTTCTTTCAGTAGTAGAGCCACAGTAAAAGAACCGACTAGATCCTTAATCTGTTAGCATTTCACCTCCCCCATCGACCGGGAAACAAGTGCAAACAGGAGAAAAACTCATGGGAAGCATCCCTTCAGTAGTTGCTGTAGTGTCACTGTATTTTTCTGCAAGCTAGGGACATGTAAGTAGGTGAATAAGTGAATAGACAGCAAACAGCCCTAAGAGACCTTTCATTTCTTGCTAGTAAGAGCGTGTAGACTGGAGCGGTTCTTCCAGTGCTCAGAGGGGAAGGTGGTACAGACCAGGAGAGCAGACTCTGCAAAACAAACATCTTGCTCTCCTTTTCCCTCTTCTTGTATTTAGGTTTCATATTCAAATTAGCCTTCATTGTCAAGCAGGGATGTTAATTGATGCTCCCACATTTTTTTTTTTTAAAACAACATTCAGAAAGTAAGACTTGTTTTAACCACTTCAAAATTTGAGTCTGGAAATGTTTTCCTTTCTTTAAAAACAATGTAAGGAAAAGAAAGATTCTGTGTTCCTCTGCCAAATGTCCCACTTGTTCTCAGTGCCAGCCGTGCCAGTGGCAGCAGTGCCTGAGGCAGGGGAGATGTTTGTCTCTTGTTCCTGGCAGCGAGTGTGGAACAGTTTCAGGCATAGGATGTTTTTGGAAATGCAAACTTACAGTTAGCGGCTATTGACTAACCGGTTTTCTCTTTGTCCTTTTCCATTAGATTGGGGGATGGTCTGTATGATACGTTCATGATGATCGATGAAACCAAGTGCCCTTCCTGTTCAAACTCACTCTGCAATCCCTCTGAAGCCCCTCTACCCAGAAGACTAAATGTAAGTAAAGGAAGAAATTCTTTGCTCTGATTGTCTTGGGCGAGAGGAATTCTGACTTTATGTTCAAGTTAGGGGTGCTGGCGACAGTCTCTTTGTTTCCTTTTGTTTCTCCAGATGTGGGAAAAAAACAATTTCTGTAGTCTGAGTTCAGCTTTCTGTAATGGTTTTGAAGCTCACCTTTTCCTTGCAGTTTCTACCAGGATAAGTATATGACATTAGGGGGAATATGTGCTACTTTTATACCTAGATAATGCTTTATTTATTTATTTGTTTATAGAGACAGGTCTCACTCTGGCCCAAGCTACCCTGGAACTTACTCTGTATAACCAGACTGGCCTTGAATTCACAGCTATCATTAGGTGTTTATTTTTAAAGAGGCTGACATATATGCAGTATTGCAAGTGTCCTTTGAACAAAAACAGACAACAGTAAATATCTCAGAATTCATAGATCTGAATTTTCCCTTGCAAGATTGAAATGTATTCCGAGCTTATCAGTATGCTAAAGAGAGCTGTTTTGTAATTCGTAAATTAAAATTAAACAATACAGCTTGTTCATGATGCATTTAATCATTTAGGAACTGCAGACACTTAGCTTTTGACACCATCTTAAGATAATAATGAAATGAGTTCACATTCCATCAGCACACAGAGTAGATTGGGCAGGATTTGGGCACATTCCAAGACAAGAAGACGCTGTCCTGTGACTTCATAATTTGCCGCATGTGTCATCTAATGAACCTCCTGAATAACTGACAGCTTTGTACCAGTTCCTTTTCATGTTTCGGTTTAAGACCTGGAATTGTTTCTATTTGGAAAAAAATTAGTTGCATTGTTATAGTCCTTCCTAGGTTTTCATGTTTTGTTATAAACTCATTTTTTTCCACTACTTTATGACAAGGCTAATAATATAACAAGTCATAGCCTAAAAATATTTGTAAGTCTGGTCACCCAATTTTAAATTCTATTTTTGGAGTGCAGTAGGGGTTCTTTCCATTCCTTGTGGTTTTACTTCGTTAGCACATGAGCAACTCTCAGAACTCCAGAACCATATAACCTGGGACTCCCCACATTTCCTCTCTCCTTGCCGTCAGGTAGCACGAGTGTATCGGAAATTTTTTGTGGTTGAGCTGAAGTGTTGACATCTGACTTAAAGTTCATTTAACTTTAATTCAGATTTGGCCCAATCTGATCCCCTTCCAGCATGTCAGGATCAAAATTCATTTCCTTCCTACTGCATGCCATTCATAGTCACAGTTTTTTTTTTTTAATATTTATTTATTTAAGAGAGAGAGTGTGGCAGATGGGGGGGGGGCAGTTGCACCAGGGTCTCTAGCCACTGTAAACGAACTCCAGACACATATGCCATTTTGTGCATCTGGCTTTACGTGGGTACTGGGGAATTGAATCTATGTCCTTAAGCTTCGCAGGTAAGCACCTTAACTGCTAGACCATCTCTCCAGTCCTGGAGTCACAGTTATTTGTTTTTTTTTTGTTTGTTTGTTTTTTGGTTTTTTTTCTGATTTTTTGAGGTAGGGTCTCACTCTAGGTCAGGCTGACCTGGAATTCACTCTGTAGTCTCAGGGTGGCCTTGAATTCACAGGGATCCTCCTACCTCTGCCTCCCAAGTGCTGGGATTAAAGGCAGGCATGTGCCACCATGCCCGGCTCTGGAGTCACAGTTTTTGAGAAGCACAGGGCTTCAGATTCTAATCAAGTGGTATCATTACAGATTTGGCTGGGGAGAAGCATAGGTATGACCTTCTGGAGCACTTACATTTCATTGTGCTGTGAGTCCATCTTGAGTCCGTATTACTCTTGCACCAAGTATTTTAGTCTTGTTGTTCATTCAAGGTGCTCTCACTTTCTCATTAGATGTCTCATCAGATGACATCATCTGCCCGTAGGCATTTATATATTTATTTATTTATTTATTT
Source organism: Dipus sagitta (assembly GCA_036346955.1). Lineage (NCBI taxonomy): Eukaryota > Metazoa > Chordata > Mammalia > Rodentia > Dipodidae > Dipus > Dipus sagitta. The sequence continues at coordinate 258,444,616 of CM070770.1, forward strand.
ATTTATTTTTGAGGTAGGGTCTCACTCTAGTCCAGGCAGACCTGGAATTCACTGTGTAGTCTCAGGGTGGTCTCGAACTCACAGCGAACCTCCTACCTCAGCCTCCCAAGTGCTGGGATTAGAGTTGTGCACCACCACGCCAGCTCAACTTTTATTGGACTAAATTCCGTGTTACAGGTATTTAGGGTCAGGAACTGGGGAAAGGATAAGTTTTTAAATGTCTGATAATTAATTATTCCTTCTGAATTTCTCAACAAGATTTTAAGAATTATTAAAAATATTATTTATTTGTGTGTATGTGAGGGAGAGAGAGAAAGAGGTAGATACAGAGAGAATGGGTATGCTAGGGCCTCTAGCCTCAGCAAATGAGCTCCACATACATGTGCCACCTTGTTCATTGTTCATGTTTTATTTGTGTACTTGGAAATCGAACATGGGTCCTTAGGCTTCAAAGGCAAGTACCTTAACTGCTAAGCCATCTCTCCAGCCCTAAGAAAATTTTATTTGCCTGTGTGTGTGTGTGTGTGTGTGTGTGTGTGTGTCATGCACACTTGTACCACTTTGCCTCCACTTTTATGTGGTTGGCTGGGGAATCAAAACCAGGCTGATGGGCTTTGCAAGCAAGTGCCTCTTGCCACTGAGCTATTGTCTCAGCCCCAAGAGTTTTTGTTTTTGTTTTTGTTTTTTAGGTTTTTTATTATTATTTATTTATTTATTAGAAACAGAGAGGGAGATAATGGAGAATGAGTGCACTAGGACCTCTAGCCACTGCAAACTCCAGGCTCATGTGCCACCTTATGCATCTGGCTTATATGGGGCCTGGAGAATAGAACCTTAGTCCTTAGGTTTCACAGGTAAGCTCCTTAACTGCTAAGCCGTCTCTCCAGCCCTGTTTTTGTTTTTTGAGATAGGATCTCAACTCTTTAGCCTAGACTGTTCTGAACTCATTATATAGACCAGACTAGCCTTGAACTTAAAGTGATCTGCCTATCTCATCCTTCCAAGTGTTGGGATTACAAGCATCATTAACCACCATGCCCTGCCCTCAACAAGATTTCTAGGACTCAATTAATATAGCAGAGTTGATGTGAAATACAATGTGCCCCCCAAATTAACAGTCCATATGTAACTTTTTTAAGAAAAAAAAAAACATGGACTCCATGACATGACTTGTCTCTCTGTATATAACTAACTGCATAATTAACAAACTATTTGGTAGAAAGCCAGGAGTGATGGCACACACCTTTAGTTCCAGCACTTGGAAAGCAGAAGTAGGAGGATCACTGAGAGTTCGAGGCCACCCTGAGACTACACAATGAATTCCAGGTCAGCCTGGGCTAGAGTGAGACCCTACCTTGAAAAAAAATCATATATATATATATATATATATATATATATATATATATATATATATATGTAGAATTCATTGTATATATGATTAATATGATTATAGCCTTAGGCTAGAAACATATAGTATTTCACAACTATTACATTTTACATGTGAATATTGTTGCTTGAGAACAATGGAGGGGAAGTTCTATTTATAGCACAGAAGACTTGGTATATAATTGTTTGAGATCAGATTTCAATTATTTACAGGAAAAGAAAGACTGATAAGGAAATAACCCCTCCCAAAGTAGAAAGATTTCTTCCTGGAATTCTTCAGGTTCCTTGAATATTTGAGCCTTGGTTACCCACAGTGGACTACACCTGAAGGTAGTGTGTGCTGTTCTGGAAGCCACCCTTCAGGGGAGACACAGTGCAGCCTAAAGAGAGTGAAAGCAGGGTGGTAAGGGGTCCTGACCTGCATGAGTGAGGTGAGAGGAAAAAGTGGGAGGGGGCAAGAGCAGGTCAGTCCTGTGTGTGTATTCCAAGGGCTCTTACAAGACATTTGAACACTTCTGTGTAATTCTGGAGGGAAAAATCAAACTCAATTTGCAGGGAGTGAGAGGAAGGCTCCATTTAAGGAAAAACCATGAGTAGGAAATCCCAATGACACCCTTAGTCTTGTCATAATTCTGTGGAAATTGAACTTCTGTTTATATCTGTTTTTATTAATGTACTGTTTCTGAGACCCTTTCTTTATCACAAACAGAAGTGAAGACCTGCAGAGCCAGCACAGCCTACTATTAGGCAGAGAAAATTCCCAGAGCTAGACCCTGGACCACACATACCTTTCCTACAGCTTGTCAGTGATGCTGCATTTCCTAGAAAGGCGTTGCTTTGGGTTAAGACAGTGATTTTCTGTTAAAGTTCGAATATCCCTGAAGAGGTAAATAAATTGAATAGCAAGTTGAAAGTAGGATTTCTGTGGGGGAGAAAAAGGGTATAGTGTATTCATGCTTTGGCCTATTGTGGGTGTGGGTGTGGGTGGGAGCCCTTACTGGGCAGAAAGCACACCTAGTGCTAGATGCTCAGTGGAAGGAGCCCGAGATGTGGATGGAGCCACCACAAAGAGGGGAAAGAAATCAAAAGTGGGAAGAAGAGAGAATATGGAACTTTAAACCTTCTGAGAATTTTATAAATTATAACCAATGTTTTGAACATGTTTTATAATTTATGGGATTTATTATTATTTGATTCCCATAACATCTTGTTAGTAGATATTATTCACATTTTATAAATCAAGAAATTGAGGCTATGAAAGGTTAAAGTTTCCTGCCTAGGAACCTATAGTTTTTTGTAATGTAAACAGGACCTGAGCCCAATCCTTCTGATCATATATCATTAGGATGTGTGCAAAGGACTAGTAGTAAATGTTTAGGTGTATTAAAGATAGCTAGTAAACAGTTTAAGAATTGTCCAAGTTGTATGCATATGTTCATTGTTTAAAATTTTTATTTATTTATTTATTTATTTATTTGCAAGCAGAGAGAGATAGAAGAGAGACAGAGAGATTGGGTGGGCCAGGGCCTCTGGCCACTACAAATGAATTCCAGATGTATGTGCCACTATGTGCATCTGGCTTTACATGGATACTGGGAAATCGAACCCAGGTTGTTACGCTTTGCAGGCAAGTGCCCCAACCACTGAGAAGTCTCTCCAGCCCCCATGTTCCTCTTTTTTGGTGGGGTGGGGGTGAGTTTCAAGGTAGGGTCTCACCGAGCCCAGGCTGACCTGGAATTCACTATGTAGTCTCAGGGTAGCCTTGGACTCACAGCAATCCTCTTACCTCTGCCTCCCAAGTGCTGGCATTAAAGGCATGCACAACCACACCCAGCCCATTTCTTTCTTTCTTTCTTTCTTTCTTTCTTTCTTTCTTTCTTTCTTTTTTTTTGGTTTTTCAAGGTAGGGTCTCACTCTAGCCCAGGCTGACCTAGAATTCACTATCAAGTCTCAGGGTGGCCTTGAACTCACACCAATCCTCCTACCTCTGCCTCCCAAGTGCTGGGATTAAAGGCGTGTGCCACCACGCCAGGCTTTCATATGTTCATTTTTGTTACAGCAATCTAACTAAACCAAACAATTATTTTTTCTCTAGTTCAGACTTGTAGGTAGATTGACTTTTTAAATGCTGATTTCAAAAAATATATTTTTATTCATTTATTAAAAGCAGACAGGGGGAGGGAGAGAATAGCTATGCCAGGGCCTCTTGCCACTGCAAATGAACTCCAGATGCATGTATCACTTTGTGCCTCTTGCTTTACATGGATACTGGGGAATTGAACATAGACTGGCAGCTGGCAGGCTTTGCAAGCAAATTCCTTTAACCCTGAGCCATCTCTCCAGCCCTAAGAATGCGGTTTGGTTTTGTTTTGTTTTGTTTTTAAGCAGCACAGGTGACAAGTTGTAAACAGTAAGTGTTCTGGTATGATTGGCTGGATGAAACCTATTCTTTTTAACCCTAAAAGGTAGAGAAGTTGTTTGAGAGCTCGAGCGATGGCTTAGTGGTTAAGGTGCTTGCCTGCAAAGCCTAAGGACCCAGATTTGATTCCCCAGTACCTATGTAAGCCAGATGCACAAGGTAGCCATGAGTCTAGAGCTTGTTTCCAGTGGCTAGAGACCGTAGTGCACCCATTCTCTCTAATAAATAAATATATATATTTTTTATTTATTTATTTATTTATTTATTTTGAGATAGGGTCTCACTCTAGCTCAGGCTGACCTGAAATTCACTATGTAGTCTTAGGGTAGCCTCGAACTCACAGTGATCCTCCTACCTCTGCCTCCTGAGTGCTGGGATTAAAGGCATGTGCCACTACACCCGGCTTAAATAAATATTTTTAAAAGAGAGTAGTTATTCGACTTAATCACTAATAAGAAAAATGTTGCATTTGCATTTGAACAAGGTATTGCATTTCTGCCTAGAGGCCGAGTGATTTTCTTGACCCGTGACGGTTCTCTGTTTCGGTGTTAGAGAAACCACACCTGCTCTAGAGTTGCCTGCTTTAAAATTAAATGCCAAGCTGTGGCTGTAGCTGAACTGGATGCTTCCTTTTGTTTAAGAGTTTATAGTATCCTTCATAGCTGTAGCCATTAATATTTAATTTGACTAAATGAAGTAAAAGGGTAAGCTGTGGATGTAGCTTAGTTTGTAGAGTGCTTCCTTAGAAAGCAGAGAGCATTGGGTTTAGTCCCTAGCACCACATAAAACCCAGTGTTGTGATATATAACATCCTTGGCTACATAGGAAGTTCAAGACCAGCCTGGGATCCATAAGACTCTGTTTCAAAAAACAAACAAACAAAAATAACATTAAAGGAACAGTAAGATAATAAGAGCTAAATATTGCTTTTGTAACTGAGTCAGGACTGAGCTATGCCAATGCTTAATTTTGTAATCCTTTTTTTTGTTATATATTATTTTATTAAAAAATATTTTATTATTTATTTTATTTGAGAGAGAGAGAAAGAGGCAGATAGAGAATGGGCATGTCAGGGCCTCCAGCCACTGCAAACAAACTCCAGATGCATGTGCCACGTTATGCATCTGGCTTACATGGGTATTGGGGAGTTGAACCAGGGTCCTTTGGCTTTGCAGGCAAGCGCCTTAACCACTGTCATCTCTCCAGCCCATCCATATATACATTTTTATATTGTTTTTCACTTTTCATTTATTTTGGTAGCATGGAAACATAACTTTTGGTAATATATAAACATAACTTTTGGTTTGCTGAGGTTATATTAGAATTCTATTGTTTTAGGGTTTGAATGCTTCTTAACTTATATTTTGAAAAGTTTTACTTGGAGGCTAGAGCTTCTCTGGAATTATTTGCCCCCCACAAAAGGCCCTCTGAAATTCTCAAACAGCTGTGACCATATAGGGTTAGTACTCTTCATTGTGAAATTGTCTAACAGATTAATATCCATTCGGAAAAATAGTCATTCTTCTAAGTATTCCAGACTTTTTTGTTTGTTTTTGAGACTAGGTCTCATGTATCCCAGGCTGGCCTTGAATTCACTATGTAGAAGACACTGTCCTTGAACTCCTGATCCTCCTGCCTCTACCTCCCAAGGCCTGTGATCACAAGCTTGCACCACTACACCAGCTAGACTTTTAAAACAATAGAATTGGGAATGGAGGGGTGGCTTAGTGGTTAAGGTTTGCCTGTGAAGCCTAAGACCCAGGTTCGATTCCCCGGTATTCGCATAGTCCAGATGTACACTGTGGTGCATGTGTCTGGAGTTCGTTTGCAGTGGCTAGAGGCCCTGGCATGCCCATTCTCTCTAATAAATAAATAAAAACAAATAGATTTAATTTTTTATCTTCTAGTCTTTTTTTTTTTTTTTTTTTTGAGGTAGGACCTTGCTCTAGTCCAGGTTGACCTGGAATTCACTGTGTAGTCTCAGGATGGCCTCGAACTCACAGTGATCCTCCTACCTCTGCCTCCTGAGTGCTGGGATTAAAGGGGTGTGCCACTATGCCCGGCTTCTAGTCCTTTTTTTTTTTTCTGTTGGATTTTTTGTTGTTGTTGTTTGTTTTTGAGGTAGGGTCTCTGTCTGACCCAAGTTGACCTGGAATTAACTGTGTAGTCTCAGGGTGGCCTCGAACTCATGGAGATCCTCCTACCTCTGCCTCCCAAGTGCTGGGATTAAAGGTGTGCGCCACTGCGCCCAGCCCTTTTTATATCTAATATTTTTCTTTTAAAAATTTATGTGTATTTAAGATGTACAGAAGGATGTTTTGTTATATGTGAATGGTTATCTAGTCAGGCAAAGTAATATATCATATTTTTCAGGGTTATCCTTTTTCTCTTAAAATTAATTTTTTTAGAGCCGGGCGTGGTGGCGTACGCCTTTAATCCCAGCACTTGGGAGGCAGAGTAGGAGGATCGCCCTGAGTTCGAGGCCACCCTGAGACTCCATAGTGAATTCCAGGTCACCCTGGGCTAGAGTGAGACCCTACCTCGAAAAACCAAAAAAATAAAATAAAATAATAATAATAATAATTTTTTTAGATAATTGGCTATTTTTGCTTTTCATTTCCTCCATCTTATTCCAAAGAATCTTGTTTCCATTCACAGAATCCTATGTCAGTCCTGAGGAATAAGGGTTACTGTCCTTTCTAGAAAAGCTAAAGCCAAACTGAGTAAAAAGAGAAGTGCGGTTTTATCACTGAGGCTCTTGCCAGGGAAAAGTTTTGCAAGAAGTTCCCTGGCGCTCTTGGATTCTTTGCTATTGATCAGATACATGAAGAATTGGCCCAGATGGTCTCAAGTTCCCTCCAGTGGAGAGCTTTTGTGTTTCAGTGAGCTGAGTGAGGAGGCCTGGGAGTAGAGAAGGGCCTTCGCTGATTGCAAGCCATACTCAGCACGCAGCCATCCTAGGGATTCTGTAGGTATCAGGAGAATGTGGCCCTGAGCTCTGTCTGTGGGAAGAGCCCTGGGCTGGGAGACATGGGTCACATCCTGCTTCTGTCACTTCATAGGGCTTCACTGTATGCAAATCACTGGAATATAAACTGTTTTGAGCTGGGTGTAATGGTGCATGCAGGCAGCTAAGGCAGGAAAATCACTGCAAATTTGAGGCCACCTTGGACTACATAATGAGTTCAAGGCTAGCCTGAGCTACTTTATTAAGACCCTGTCTCAAGCCTCCCACCCTCACTCCAGACACACTATTTTGATCCTGCTATTTATCTTAATGTTTGGGAAGATACATGACGAAAAGTAGTAGACAATGTGTGACAGTGTATATTCTGACCAATTACGTGGTACAGATAAAGTTGTAGTTAAAAACATGAGATTAGGCCGGGCATGGTGGTGCAAGCCTTTAATCCCAGCACTCAGAGGTAGGAGGGTCGCCGAGTTCGAGGCTACCCTGAGACTACATAGTGAATTCCAGGTCAGCCTGGGCTAGAGTGAGGCCCTACCTCAAAACACAAACAAACACAAAAAAACAAAGAAACAAACAAAAAAACCCCAGGAGATTAGCAGGGCATGGTAGTACATGCCTTTAATCCCAGCACTCAGGACACAGAGGTAGGAGGATCACTGTGAGTTCGAAGCCACCCTGAGATTCCATAGTGAATTCCAGGTGAACTTGGGCTAAAGCAAGACCCTACCTCAAAAAAAAAAAAAAAAAAAAAAAACCAAAAACATGAGATTAATTAGTATGGTTTTGGAGTGGTGCTAAATGGAAGAGAGAAGACTAAAATGGGGTCTTGAAGGCATGTAGGATATGAGTAGGTGGGGTGGGGAGTAAAAGGAATCTCCTGTAAGAAGGAATGTTGGGTGTTGAGGGGAGGTAAGACAGTCATCTTGTCTTGAACAAAGCTGGGCATATGCAGGGGCTGTGGGAGGCCTTACTTAGTAAAGGAGTCTGAGGAATGATGTAACACAGGTCTCTAGAGACTTGCTTTCCTTATCTCCTGTTTGGGGATTTTAACCTTAAACTTGATTGAACATGTTTACATACTTTGCCAGAGGGAAGTTGGTTTCATTGCTCTCTTGGCTCTGGTGACTTCAACACTGTGCGTGTTTCTCTTTCATAGATCACCACTGAGCAGTTCACAAGGGATCATACTCAGCCCTTTGTGAATGGAGCTGAGATGAAGGTGGAACAGTTGTTTCAGGACTTTGGCACCAGAAGGTCTGATACCCTTCAGTCAGATGGCATCAATACCTCTGAAAAATGCTCCCTGGTTGTTTCTAAGGGGAAAAGTTCAGACAGCTGGAACACAGTGAAATCCAGTAGTTCAGCCAAACCACCCAAGGTGGTGCCTCTGACTCCTGAGCAAGCGCTGAAGCAGTATAAACACCACCTCACCGCCTATGAGAAGCTGGAAATCGTCAACTACCCGGAAATCTACTTTGTGGGTCCAAATGCCAAAAAGCGGCAAGGAGTTGTTGGTGGTCCCAATAATGGGGGCTATGATGATGTGGATGGGACCTATATTCATGTACCTCGGGACCATCTCGCTTATCGCTATGAGGTCTTGAAAATTATTGGCAAGGGGAGTTTTGGTCAGGTAGCCCGTGTCTATGATCATAAACTTCGGCAGTACGTGGCCCTAAAGATGGTGCGCAATGAGAAGCGCTTTCATCGACAAGCAGCTGAAGAGATCCGGATTTTGGAGCATCTTAAAAAACAGGATAAAACTGGAAGCATGAATGTAATCCACATGCTGGAAAGTTTCACCTTCAGGAACCACGTGTGCATGGCCTTTGAACTGCTAAGCATAGATCTGTATGAGCTGATTAAAAAGAACAAGTTTCAGGGTTTTAGCATCCAGTTGGTACGCAAGTTTGCCCAGTCCATTTTGCAGTCCTTGGATGCTCTTCACAAAAATAAAATCATTCACTGTGACCTGAAGCCAGAGAACATTCTCCTGAAGCACCATGGGCGCAGTGCAACCAAGGTCATTGACTTTGGGTCTAGCTGTTTCGAGTACCAGAAGCTGTACACGTACATCCAGTCCCGTTTCTACAGAGCCCCAGAGATCATCTTAGGGTGCCAGTACAGTACACCTATCGATATATGGAGCTTTGGCTGTATCCTCGCGGAACTTTTGACAGGACAGCCTCTGTTCCCCGGAGAGGATGAGGGAGACCAGTTGGCCTGCGTGATGGAGCTGCTAGGGATGCCGCCACCAAAGCTACTGGAGCAATCCAGGCGTGCCAAGTACTTCATTAGCTCCAAGGGCCTGCCTCGCTACTGCTCTGTGACTACCCAGGCAGATGGGCGGGTTGTGCTCATCGGGGGTCGGTCACGCAGGGGTAAAAAGCGAGGTCCCCCAGGCAGCAAAGACTGGGAGACAGCGCTGAAAGGGTGTGATGACTACTTGTTCATAGAGTTTCTGAAAAGATGTCTTCATTGGGACCCTTCTGCCCGCCTGACTCCAGCTCAAGCATTAAAACACCCTTGGATTAGCAAGTCTGCATCCAAGCCTCTCACCATAGACAAAGTGTCAGGGAAACAGATAACTAAACCTACAGATGCTTTCCAGGGACTGGGTTCCAAGCTGCCTCCCGTTGTTGGAATAGCCAGCAAGCTTAAAGCTAACCTACTGTCAGAAACCAGCGGCAGTATACCTCTGTGCAGTGTATTGCCAAAGCTGATTAGCTAATGGACCGCTCAGAAATGCTTATGAATGTATTTTTAATTACCTTGCAAACATGCAGAAGGAAAACAATGCAAGCCCATTGATGGATATGTTTTTGTTAGATTAGACTTTTTTTTTTTTTAAACAAAGCAGAACATTTTTATATGACGATAAAAGAACTCTTCAAGGGCTGATTACCTAACCAGCTTATATTGGCCATCTGGAGTGTACATTAAATGGCTTTTCATAGGTCCATGCATCTTTTGTTACTATCTTCAGAGGTACCATGCATTAATTACTCTGTTGGTTTATATCTTTCATGATAGAAGGTGTTCTAAAAATACATGCTGACTCCTCACTTCTTGTCTCCCTCAGCGTCTGTTCTGGAGGGAGGTTTGGGATGTGGTAGTCATGGATGAGAGACAGAGCTAAAACTGTCTCCCCGCCACCGCCCCGAGATAGGGTCTCGCTCTAGCTCAGGCTGACCTGGAATTCACTATGTAGTCTCAGGGTTGCCTCAAACTCACGGCAGTCCTCCTACCTCTGCCTCCCAAGTGCTGGGATTAAAGGTGTGCGCCACCACGCCCAGCCAGAGCTACAACTCTTGTTCCAGGCCATTCTGTGGGCTCATTCTGGGTGAAAAGACACAACAGAATATGGGGTAGCAAGTACCTCAAAGCTGTTTGTCACCTGGACAACTGCTGTCACTGCTCTTCAGTTCTTATTTCTCTGATGTGTGGTGTTTTATGTTGTCTTCATTGTTTTGCCTCTGATTTCTTTCCTGGTCATTCAGAGTGGTCTACAGACATCTCATCACTTTACTACATGACCCTGTAGGTCACTGTTATGATTTGAATGTCTTCCCCACAAGCCCATGTATTAAAAGACTTGCTCCTCAGCCCTTGACACTTTGGGGAGATGGTAAAATTTTTGTTGTTGTTGTTCTCAAGGTAAGGTCTCACTCTAGCCCAGGCTGACCTGGCAGTCACTCTTTAGTGTCAGGCTGGCCTCAAACCCACAGCAATCCTACTACCTCTGCCTCCCAAGTGCTGCGATTAAAGACATGAACCCATCTGCAGTGGTAGAACTTTTTTTCTTTCTTTTTTTTTTCTTTTTTGGTTTTTTGTTTTTTTTCAAGGTAAGGTTCACTCTAGCCCAGGCTGACCTGGAATTTACTATGGAATCTCAGGGTGGCCCCAAACTCATGGCAATCCTTCTATCTCTGCCTTCCAAATGGTAGGATTGAAGGCATGCACCACCACGCCCAGCTTTGCAGTGGTGGAATTTTTATGGTGGGCCTAGTGTTAGGTTTCAGGCTACTGACATCATGTTCTTGGAGAGGATTGTGGAGCCTTGGTCTCTTTTCCTTCTTTCAACTCCTAGCCATGAGGTGAATGGCTTAGTTCTGCCATGCATTTCATTGTGCTGTGATATCATTGACCCAAAACAGCAGACGGTCAGTCCATGGACTCACGCCTCTGAACCGTGAGACACACAAACCTTTCCCCTCTTCAAGTTGCTTTCTCTCAGAGCTGTGTTACAGTAATGGAAAGCTAACACAGGTACCAATTTAAAACCAACTCGCACATCTTCTTCCCCCATCTGGAGGAAGGATATTCCCAGGTCTTCAAAAGTACAATCAGGGGCTGGAGAGATGGCTTAGCTACGCTTGCCAGAAAAGCCAAAGGATCTAGGTTAGATTTCCAGGACCCACGTAAGCCAGATGCGATGCACAAGGTGGTGCATGCATCTGGAGTTCATTGTGTTCCTCTCAGCCCTCGGGAGGCTGAGGGTAGGAGGATCGTCGTAAGTTCAAGGCCACCCTGAGAATATATAGCGAATTCCAGGTCGGCCTGAGCTAGAACAAGACCCTATTTCAAAAAAAAAAAAAAAAAAAAAAGTAGAATTAGCATGAAAACTCCAGTGTCCCACTCCGTGGTCATCTGCAGTCAGCCTGTCCGCTGAGTTGTCACAGACTCACCCTGTGATGACCCTGATGGTGAAGGTGATCATGGTCAGGTGAGCACAGTGCAGTTTAAATGGTCCCTTCTTCCTTCCCTACCATAACGTGCTACACTCTCCACTTTAACTGAACTTAAGACACTTCCCTAGCTTCTGAGTGAACTTCAGTTATACAAAAACTATTTGGCTGGGCATGGTGGCGCACGCCTTTAATCCCAACACTTGGGAGGCAGAGGTAGGAGGATTGCCGTGAGTTCGAGGCCACCCTGAGATGACAAAGTGAAACAACAACAAAAACAAAATAAGACCTTATTTGAAGGTCCAGAAACTGGGCAATAATCCATATTTTCCTAGTTGTATTCCTTTGCTGCAGCCTTTGTTGTCCCCCCCCCTCACCCCCCATGATTTACAGTTAAGCAGCGAGGGCTGGTAATGCAAGAACTGCCACACGTGTCACTGGAAGGGTGGAAAAAGGACAGAAACTAAGCAACACACTGCAGTTGTTTTTGCTCTGTCCCATCTTCTGCCTCCACAGCCCTCTGGAAGAGGAGTGTGCCCAAATTCTGTCCTGAGTGTTGCTCTTCAGTGCAGAACTTTTCTACCATGAGGTTCTTGGAGTGACCTAGTTCAAAATTTTGTTTTTCCTTCAAGAATTCAGTCTCTAGAAATTCCATAAGGTGAAAAGAAAGTTTCTTCTGCTACCACATTCACAAAAAGAGTAGGGGGAAAAAAAAAGCCCCGGTCCTATTACTTAGGGAATTTTGTCCTTAGCCAAAAGCATTTCTGACTGCCCCAACTCAAGTGTGCAAAATAAAAATGAGGGTCCCTGACTCCCAACATGAGGGTCAGAGGTGGGGGAGGCCAAACAGACCTCAGCCACCTCTAAAGGAGGAAATCTTAGTACTTTTTGTGACTGAAAAATGGGATAACTAGCCGGGCATGGTGGTGCACGCCTTTAGTCCCAGCACCTGGGAGGCAGAGGCAAGAGGATCGTTGTGAGTTCGAGGCCACCCTGAGGCTACGTAGTGAATTCCAGGTCAGCCTGGACTAGAGGAGACCCGACCTTAAAAAAAAAAAAAAGGACAATTTAAACTTAATTATTTTCTTTACTCCTTGTTTACAGAAGGCAACACACAGCTCCTTTAGAGCCCTGACTCCCACTGGGTCCTCTCCCATGTTATCTAGGCAGAGCACATGTTGAGGTGATTTTGCCCGTTGTTATCAATGGAGAAGACCTGCTCCCCAGAGCAGACGGTTGGAAGGGTCACAAACAAGGGATGCGCACTGGATTTGAGTGTTTTCATGAGCGGTCTTGGTGAGCCAGCACTGACCTCCAGAGAAAAAGGCGCCTGGGGCCCACACTGCCATGTGCTCTACTTCTGTGTAATGAGTAGCCTGAGGTCACAGAAACTAGGTGAAAGGAGAGATATTACACAAATTGTAGAAAGCTCTGGAGAGGTGAATGGATAGATTTCTGCCTAAACTTGGCAGCCAAGAATGACGCAGAGCAGAGTCATTCACATTGGCTGGCCTGCCTTCTGCAGTGACTCAGGGTTGGGGACAGTAGACTGACAACATGGTGCTGGCTATGCCAAGGGACCTGAGGAGACGTGAAGGTGGCTTTCAAGTCGGGGACAAGCTGTGGTTTTAGAAGCTGTTACTTACTTCGTTGCCCCTCTCCCCTTTTAGCGATTATTAGATTTCCCTGCATGCCTTGCTCAGCTCCCACAGCAAGTAACTTAAATTGAAAAATTAGCACAGTAATGCAGACCCTCTTACACCACTGGATTGTCCTCCAGCAAGCTTTGTCCCAGCCGTTTCAGTTCAACAGATCAAATTGTTTACCTGGCTGATTTCTTTTTAATGTATTTATCTGTTTGCACGCGTGTGTGTGTGTGTATAGACACACCAGGGTCTCTTGCCACTGCAAACAAATGTCAGATGTTTTGCCTTTTTATTTATTTATTTGGGGGAGAGAGAGAGAGGGAGAATGACCACACCAGGGCCTCTAGCCACTGCAAATGAACTCTAGACACATGTGCCACCATGTGCATCTGGCTTATGTGGGTTCTGGGAAATCGAAGCTGGGTCCTCAAGCTTCACAGGCAAGCGCCTTAACTGCTAAGCCATCCCTCCAGCCCTGCTTTGCCATTTTTTGTGTCTGGTGGTTTTGGGAGTTTTCTGGGTACTCTAACTCAGCCTAGTAGGCTTTGCAAGCAAGCACCTTTAACCACTGAGCAATCTTTCCCAGCCCCTACCTTACTAATTTCTAATTTGACAAAATCAACTCAACTTACAAGTTGTGATCAATATGTAAGGGTCAGAATGTTAGGTCAGTGTCAGATTGGCTACCATAATGAAAACAAGTGATCATAAATGTTGGCGGGGATGTGGAAAAAGAGGAACCCTTCTACACTGTTGGTGGGAATGCAATCTGGTCCAGCCATTGTGGAAATCAGTGTGGAGGTTCCTAAAACAGCTAAAGATTGATCTACCATATGACCCAGCTATAGCACTCCTAGGCATATATCCTAAGGACTCGTCTCATTTCCTTAGAAGTACGTGCTCAACCATGTTTATTGCTGCTCAATTTATAATAGCTGGGAAATGGAACCAGCCTAGATGTCCCTCAACTGATGAGTGGATAATGAAGATATGGCACATTTATACAATGGAGTTTTACTCAGCAGTAAAGAAAAATGAAGTTATGAAATTTGCAGAAAAGTGGATGGATCTGGAAAGAATTATACTAAGTGAGGTAACCCAGGCCCAGAAAGCCAAGCGCCACATGTTCTCCCTCATATGTGGATCTTAGCTACAGAGGATTGGCTTCTGTGCGAGAAGGAACAAACTCAGTAGCAGAGGCCAGTAAGTTAAAAAAGGAGATAGAAAGGGAAGAGAAAGAAGGGAGGAGGGCTTTTATTAGGTTGGTATTGTATATATGTAAGTAGAAAGATTGAGATGGGGAGGGGTTATGATGGAGAATGGAATTTCAAAGGGGAAAGTGGGGGGGGAGGGTACTACCATGGGATATTTTTTATAATCATGGAAAATATTAATAAAAATTGAGAAAAAAAAAGAATGTTAGGTCAGGATGGGCTCCCAAAATGGAGTCACCAAGGACAGCAGAATAGCAACAGAGGCATAAGGAAGTGGATTATCCATATTCCTCAGGAAACTGCCCAGCCATTATCCCTTCCTTGCCTAACAATGCCCCAGGTCATGGTTTCCTGGCCCCTTATTTTGTAAGTTGCCTGGTCACTGTTCTGGTCTCACACCCTAGCTATTTGAAAATGGCTAATGTAAAGAACAAATGAGTTCTTTTCCCTTCCTCACATTCCCCCAGCTGAAAAGTCCTATAAATCCCACTATCTGAAAACTCAGGTTGGCTGTGCTCTGCTCTTGAGAGTCAGCCCTGGCAGCTCATGCTTTTCCCAAATAAAAGCTTTCATCTTTGCGTCAGAGTGGTTTGCATGGTCTTGGTCACTCCTGAACCTTACAGTTTTATTTCACTTCTAAAATAATTTTTTGAACATGGGAAATTGACTAATCCACCTACTACCTGCTCATCGTATTAGACTGTTCGGCTTCTACCCTGGGATTAGCCTAGTCCTTCATCCTGTGCTGTTTTGATGTCTCTATTAGCATGGGAACTAATATAAGGGCTCACAAGGCTCTGAGTTAACAGACCCTTCCATGTTCCAGGATTGGGATCACCTTATAAGTTGGCCTCCACACTCTGATGTCTTCCTTAGGGAAAGGGTGACCAGATAGGGGTTACATGAGGACACTGTTTTCTGGTCCAGTGGTAGGCACAATTAGCTCGTGAGTAATGGAAGGGGGGTGGGGTGGGCAGGGAGATGGCTCAACAGGTAAGAGAGCTTGCTATTCAAGTGTGATGACCTGAGTTTAACCCCAGCACCCATATTCCACATGAAAAGCTGAGTATGGCCATACATGTCTGTAAACCCAGAACTGAGGGCTGGGGGTAGAGGCGGAAGGTTCACTGGAGCTCCTGGTCAGCCCATCTAAACAGGAAAATGACGTAATTTCCAGGTTCAGTGAGAAACCCTGTTGTTGGGAAATAAGGCAGAAGAGCAAAAGAGGGGGACACCTGACATCCTCCTCTGGCTTCCATGCATGTGCACATTTGATACATGCATAGCACACTCCTGCATATGTCACACATATGAAAATAAAATCCAGCCGTAACCTATTATAGAAGGATTCTTCTGTCTCATAGGGGTGAGGATGGGGTCTAATTTCATGATAGTTAATTTGTTAATATAGGGCTTACTATGTGTTCACAAACCAAAAGAGTTTAAAAAAAATTCTGACTAACTAGATGGCTCAGTGGTTAAGGTGTCTGCCTGCAAAGCCCAATGACCCAGGTTCGATTCCTCAGTACCCACATAAAGCCACATGCACAAAGTAGATGCACAAAGTGGTGCATTCATCTGGAGTTCCTGGCATGCCCATCTCTCTCTGCTTGCAAATGAATTTTTTTGTTTGTTTTTGTTTTTCGAGGTAGGGTTTCACTCTAGCTCAGGCTAACCTGGAATTCACTATACAGTCTCAGGGTGGCCTCGAACTCATGGTGGTACTTGTACTTCTGCCTCTGAGTGCTGGAATTAAAGGCGTGTGCCATCACACCCAGCCAAAAAAAAAAAAAAAAAAAAAAAAAAAAAATTAAAGTAGGAAACAGTTTGGAGTTGTAGCAGTGGGTCGTGTTGCAATACTTACTTTCTGTTTGACTTAACTCCAAATGAGACTGAATTTTCGATGGCAGCTGGTAAATGGTTATAGGTTTTCCAGACAGAATACTTCCACTGCTTTAGTAAATCATGGGAAAGTCTCAGTTTATTTTCTTAATATTTATTTATTTGCATGTGTGTGTATATGAGTATACTATGCAAACAAACACTGGTTAGGTTTTACATGGGAGCTGGGGAATTGAACCCTGACTGGTGGGCTTTGTAAGCCAACACCTTTAACCACTGAGCCACCTTTCTAGCCCCCAACTGCTTTTTTTTGTCTTTTCTCAATTTTTATTAACATTTTCCATGATTATAAAAAATATCCCATGGTACTACCCTCCCTCCCCCCACTTTCCCCTTTGAAATTCCATTCTCCATCATATCCCCTCCCCATCTCAATCAGTCCCAACTGATTAAAAAAAAAAAAAAGAACATTTATTTATTTATTTGCAAGCAGAGAGAGGTAAATAGAATAGAGACATAGAGAATGGACATTCCAGGGCCTCTGGCTACTGCAAACAAACTCCAGATGCATGTGCCACTTTATGTGTCTGGTACATAGATACTGGGGAATTGAACCTGGGTCATTAAGCATTATAGGCAAGCACTTTACCTGCTGAGCCTTCTCTCCAGCTCCCTCCAATCTATTTTTAATTTTTGCTTGTGTGTGATTGTGTGCGTGTGTGTGTTTGATATATGCGTATGTACGTTCCCTTGCTGCGCTTCACGCACGCACTCCGTAAAGCAGAACATTAAGGGTCCTGCTCCCTCACTCTTCTGCCCGATCCTATAGCTTACTGGTTCCCTCCCATGCAAACCCCACACAAGTTCTGGTGACTGTTGGGTCTCTGTTTCCCCACAGGACTGGGTTTGCAGGCATGCATGCCTATTCCCAGCTGTTTACCCAGGGTCTGGAGATTTGAACTTGGTGGGTCTCAGACCCTCATGCTGGTGCAGGAAGTGCACTTAAGTGCTGAGCCACCTCTCTGACCCCTGTTCGACAGGCAGTGGGAAGTTCACTGTGATACAAGGCCTCTGCCTTTTAAAAAAAAAAATTATTTATTTATTTATTTGACAGAGAAAGAATGGGTATGCCAGGGCCTGCAAATGAACTCCAGATGCATGCGCCCCCTTGTGCATCTGGCTAACGTGGGGAATAGAACCTGGGTCCTTTGGCTTTGCAGGCAAACGCCTTAACCGTTAAGCCATCCCTACAGTCCAACTCTGCCTTTTTGTTCCCCCCCTGGGAATTAAAATACTTAACCTTTGCCAGGCATGGTGGCGCACGCCTTTAATTCCGGCACTTGGGAGGCAGAGGTAGGAGGATCGCCGTGAGTTTGAGGCCACCCTGAGACTACATATGAATCCAGGCTGGGCTAGAGTGAAACCCTACCTGGGGGGGGGGGGTGGCCTTTGAAGTCAGAGTATAACTTCTTCCAGTTTAGCTTAACCAGAGATGAGATTATGTGGTGCTGTAACAAGAGCTGACAGCTGTGAGGAAAACCCGAAGTCCCCACAAGTGCGAAGTGAGAAAGGGCCGCAGTCAAAGGTAAGCTGTCCCCTGTAAGGGATCTGCCTTCTAGTTTCCAAAGGTGTTTTCAACATTCTTATTTCAAACTATCCCTCTTGATTTGTTTATTCGGGGGGTGGGTTTGAGGTAGGGTCTCGCTCTAGTTTAGGCTAATCTGGAATTCAGTATGTAGTCTCAGGGTGGCCTTGAACTTAAGGTGATCCTCTGCCTCCCAAGTGTTGGGCTTAAAGGCATGTGCCACCATGCCAGGCTTCCTCTTGACAATTTTATGCTTCCTGGAGCCCAAGAATTTAAAAGTGTTTACTTGCAGACCTGAACAAGGGTAACCCTTTGTTAGTGTTTGCTAAATCTTGTCTATTAATTTCAGCGAGAAAATAAATATCACAGGGAACTCATCCACATAAGACCTAAAAGCTCTGCGATAAGCCAGAGCTACAAATAGCTGTCTAGACTTTGAAGGAGCCACAGTTTCTTACTTTAGCTCACTCGTTGCTAAGTCCATGATATTTTTCTGTGACACAAGATGCCAGTGTGACTGGAAACCAGAAAGATCTCACCTCCTCTCCCACCACATAAATAGACCAAATAGAAAGCAGAGCCATAAATTAGGCCAAATGGTGACCTGTGGCTACTTCAGATCTGACTCCAAAGCAGCAGCTTTGAATCACTTTGGTATCCGGAGATTCTATTATTCATTTGAGCCTTCTGACACGCTTCCTCTGGAAAATGCAGCTTGGCACAGATGAGTCAGTGGTCTCACCACCGCACCACCTACAGTATTCTTTTTTAAAATAATGAGTTACTTTAAAAATAATTCTTTAAAAAAGTATATGACAACAAAAAAAGTTGCTTTAAGGATTTTTTTTCAAAAAAATTTTTTATTAATAACTTCCATGATTATAAAGAATATCCCATGGTAATGCCCTCCCTACCCCCACTTTGCCCTGCTTTAAGATTTTTTAAAGCATTTTTGATATATATATATATATATATATATATATATATATATATATATACATTTTTTTTCAAAGCCAAGGCAGAAAACAATCCCAGCAGGACCCTGAAATGTCCTGTAGGGGTGAGAGCCAGCTAAGCTGTATTATTGGGGCTGTGCTCAGATATAGCCTCTGGCTTGGTGGCAATGGTTTAAAAATAAAAATTGTTTGGCAAAGGAAATGCCAGGGAGAGAAAAGAGTGACAGAAGGTTTGCCATTGCCAGTCTGGTTTGTGGGGCCTGGCATGACCTGGAGAGAACAGATACAGTGCTCAGGGATTGGCAGAGCCCCACCCCCATTCCCCCACAGCAGCCTGAAGAGTTCCCTTTTCCCTTAGGGAGCTCTACTCAGGCAAAACTGTGATTGGTGGCTTCACAGAAAAGAATTCCAGGGGCTGGAGAGATGGCTTAACAGTTGAGGCATTTGCCTGTGAAGCCTAAGGACACAGGTTCAACTCCCCAGTACCCATGTAAGCCAGATGCACAAGGTGGTGCATGCATCTGAAGTTTGTTTGCAGCAGCTGGAGGCCCTGGTGCTCCCATTTTCTCTCTTTCTCTCTCAGCCTCTTCCACTTTCTCTGTCCCTCTCTCAAATATAGAAAGATAGCAAGGAAAAGAAAAGAAAAAGGAAAAAAAGAAAGCTGGGCATGGTGGCACATGCCTTCAATCCTAGCACTTGGGAGGCAGAGGTAGGAGGATCACAGTGAATTTGAGTCCACCCTGAGACTACAAAGTGAATTCCAGGTCAGCCTGAGGTAGAGTGAGACCCTATCTTGAAAAACCAAAACAAAGGAAAAGAAAATAGAATTCCATGATAGGCTAATATGAAACAGAGTTGGAGATTTTATTAAACATATTTTAAATGATTCTATTTTATTTACTTGAGAGTGAGAGTGAGAAAAGGGAGAGAGAGACTGCCAGGGCCTCTAGCCAATGCAAATAAACTCCAGACACATGCACCAACTTGTGTACCTGGCTTTACGCAGGAACCGGGGAATTGAACATGGGCCTTAACTGCTAAACCATCTCTCTAGCTCCAAATGTATTTAATACAAGTTTAAGCATGCAGGTTAAGAGAGTAGTTCAGCAAATAAAACTGCAAGGTGGCTTTCTGAGGGGTGTGGTATAGATTTAGGACTGAGAGGAGAGTTAGAAACTCAGTTATACATGACTTTAGCCCTAAGTAAGCACACTCTACTTACTGCCCCTGACATCCTTGATTGAGGTGTCTTTGGCAACCATCATCTGACCCTAAGTGAACACAGCAAACTGTTTTTCACAAGATATCTTTGTGGAAAATGCCTGGTATTTCTGGAGGTCATTAGTTTCTTCCAGTGGAGTCTGATGTCTCTTGCCTTGCTCAGCAGTCAAAGCAGATCAGACCCTTCCTCCTAGCCTTTTCCCCCATGTCACCAAATGCCCTTTCTTTTTTTATTTTTAATTTTTTAAGAAAATTATTTATTTGCAAGCAAGAGAGATAGAAGAGAGACAGGCAAAGAGAATTGGCATTCCAGGGCCTCTAGCAGCTGCAAACAGACTCCAGATGCATGCGCCACTTTGTGCATCTGGCTTTTACCTGGGTACTGGGGACTCCAATTTGGGTCATTAGGTTTTATAGTCAAGCGCTTTAACCACTGAGCCTTCTCTCCAGCCCAACAATGCTCTGTCTTTCTCTCCTGCCTCAGTATGACCATCTCCTACAGAGCTCTTGACTGTTTACTCTCCCACTGGGGCCATCATGGGGGTGGCGGGTGTGATCTTAGTTTGAGGATGAGGACTGACAAATTGTTTTCAGGAATGCAGTTTGGGAAATCTATGTTCCAGGCCCAAGAACTGGTCTGTGAGAGAATGTTCAGAATTGAGCAAACAAGATCTGGGCGTGGTGGCGCACGCCTTTAGTCCCAGCACTCGGGAGGCAGAGGTGGCAGGATCACCGTGAGTTCAAGGCCACCCTGAGACTGCATAGTGAGTTCCAGGTCAGCCTGGGCTAGAGTGAGACCCTACCTCGAAAAAAAAAACAAAACAAAACAGAGTTGAACAAACACCAGGAGAGGGAAACAATGTGATCAGGGGCCTGTGGGCAGCTTGGCTACAGCTTGCTTCTGGTCTGGCCCTGATCCCTTCCGCCATGCCCATAGGACCTAGTGGATGATGAACCGAGAGACCACCTTCTGCCACCCTTGAATTGTCCCCAGATTCTTGACTAGGCTTTCTGCCTTATGGGAGCCTGGTCTAAAGCTGGACATGGGCCTGCCCATAATCCAATGAGGCAACTGCGTGTGAGGAAACAACCGCTGCTGGGCCAGGCAGCTTCCAAAGGACTATTTGGCCATTAATATAACTGTTAAAATTTGCCCATGTTCTGCCAGAAGAGATGACTCAGTGATAAAGGCACTTGCCTGCAAAACCTAAGGATCTGAGTTTGATTCCTGAGGACCCACATAAGGCCATTTGCACAAAGTGGTGCCTGCATCTGGAGTTCGTTTGCAGAGGATAGAGGCCCTGGCACATCCATAGTCATTCTCTCTCTCTCTCTCTCTGTCTGCTTGCAAATACATAAATAAATAAAAATACTTAAAAAATGTTTTGCCCATGATCAAATATACTATAAGGCCTCACACTCCCACAGCTACTTATGTCATTCATGACAAAAATCTTCCAGACTGGAGAAGACAAGTGAAACTGGTGAGGAGGGACATAAGCATGTTCACTGCCTTTTACCAGCTAGGCAGGGAAAGCATTTGTGAGTCCAGAGGCAAAAACCTGAAGCGAGTGAGGCTAAACTAAGGCAAGGATGCTACGATCTGAACTTGACCTTTCCGCAGCAGGAATCTGGGTGCACTTGACCTTGTACAAAAGCCCCTGGGCTCTGCCTCTGCAAGTCTTGGTCACTGATGAGCTGACTTAGTAACAGACCCAGTATACCTGATCTGAGCACTGCGGAGAATTCTCCCTCTGGCCCAAAGCAAATTCCCCTCTGTTCTTCTGCAGCAGGTCCACACAGGCCTCTGCTGATGGACCTGCTCTTTCAT
The DNA here is from genome assembly GCA_036346955.1 of Dipus sagitta. NCBI lineage: Eukaryota > Metazoa > Chordata > Mammalia > Rodentia > Dipodidae > Dipus > Dipus sagitta. The sequence continues at coordinate 258,466,375 of CM070770.1, forward strand.
CACCACTTGGGGAACTGCCAGTTTATGCACAAGGAGTGTTGGTACAGGAGAGGAGCGTGGACAAAGGTATGTTGTTCTGAATTTAACCAAAGCCAGGCAATGGGTTTGAAGAAAACTTGCCAACAAGGTGTTATTGTGGCGTCTGCAAGTGACTGGAAGACAGACTGGGTAGGTTCAGAAGAGAATGTTCTCAGTCTACAGCACAATCCAAGCTTGGGTTCTGAGCTGGAGGAGGAAGGTGATGAAGATGAAAGGTAAGGAAGACATGCCATTCACTCCTAGATTGTCACTACACTGTGGCTGACCTTGAAGATGAGGTGGGGTAACCTTGAGGTTTTTTCCCACCTAGATTTCAGAGCAAGGATTTGTTCCCTCATCAAACAGATTCTGTCCCGTTAACCTTCCAAAGCAACTACCAGAGGAAGAAAGAGCAGTCACTGTGTTGGAATTTGGGATGGACTAGAGCAATGTGAGAAATACAAGAGGGAAGGAAAAAGCTAGATTCAATAGCAATACTTTTTTTTTTTTTTTTTTTTTGAAGTAGGGTCTCATTCTAGCCCAGGCTGACCTGGAATTCACTATGTAGTCTCAGGGTAACCTCAAACTCAAGGCTAGCCTCACCTCTGCCTCCCAAACGCTGGGATTAAAGGCGTGCGCCACCACATCCAGATCAAACTAATTTTTATTGGAGGGACAGCAGCTCTCCCAGGATGGACCTGCTGCTGCTTAAATGGGGGGACTAGAGATTGATTTAAAGGGCCAGGGGATGTGGGTATGGGAGTGAAGAGTGGGGAGAAGGTACAATTGCCTGTACAGGTGGCCTGAGGCCAAATTTTGGAGCTATAAGCTTGCTTTTTAACAGATGTCCCCTATCATGCTATGGTCCTGGAAAGTTTTATGGTCCACCAAGGTTAGTGGTCCAAGGTCAGTGGTTCATTAACTCTTCACACCAGCCTTCACTTCTTTTTTTTCCTAATTATTAAAATATTATATTTATTGAGGAAAGTACAGAGCCAAGGACAGACACCCACGTGGCTAGAGATCCCACGTGGAGGGCCTGGGAAAACTATTGAAAGAAAAGAAAGTTCAAAGAGCTCCTGCCATGTGGGACTCCAGAGGGGATAAAGAGCCTTTGTGGAGAATAAGGGCTAGGGGGTCTCCCCTCAGCTGGCCCAGCTGAGGGAAAACTCACCAACAGCTGGAAGTTCCCAAGTGGTCAGGCAGCTCAGAGAGCAAGCCCTCCCCTCACAAAGGTATTTATAACCTTATGATGGTGGGTCCTGCCTTCCAGCTCAGGTGAACCAGAGGGACAGCTGGTTGGTCAGGGTTAGGGGCTGTCTCAGGAAGAGGCTAGCCCTGACACCAAGTTCCAGGGAATGAACTTGGCTAACCACAATGTTTAAATTAAAGACCCCAAAAGTATATTGATGGAGTGTAGGAATACAGGCTGGGGAGAAAAAATAAAAGCAAAGAGTTAATGAGAAGTGGGCACACAGCATACTGGTCGCCTTCAGAGTTTCCCTTTTTGTGGACTTCCAGGCCTTGGGGAGTATTCAAGGGAACCCAGGTAGATGGAGTTGGAGCATCTCACGACCATTTGAGCATGAGCTGCCTGAGATTTTTTTCCCCCCAGAACTGTTCATCAATTGGCACAGTAGTGCCTGACATGGTCTGAGTTTGTTCCTGAGTGGAAGAGGTATTAGCAGAGTTATCAGGAATGCATGCACAACATTTCAGCTTGATAATGGCGAATATGCCATATTTTGTATAATAGCTTCCCAGAGTGTACATTTTTTTTTTTTGGTTTTTCGAGGTAGGGTTTCACTCTAGCCCAGGCTGACCTGGAATTCACTATGGAGTCTCAGGGTGGCCTCGAACTCATGGCAATCCTCCTACCTCTGCCTCCCGAGTGCTGGGATTAAAGGCGTGCGCCACCACGCCCGGCTCAGAGTGTACATTTTTTAAAATCTATCCTGGGGACAGCTGGGGCCAAAGATTGGTACCATAGAGCCACTGGGTGTCATTAGGGGATGTACAAAAAATAGTTTTGGCCCCAGGACTTATTTAATGATGTCATAGCACAAGTTATAAGGGATTTACCATTGTTCCCAGTACAAGGAAGTCTTTTGAGCTTAGCGACCCTTGGTCAGAATCATTCATATATATTAGATTTTTTTTGTTGTTGTTTTGTTTTGTTTTTTGTTTTTCGAGGTAGGGTTTCACTCTAGCTCAGGCTGACCTGGAATTCACTATGTATTCTCAGGGTGGCCTCGAACTCACTGCGATCCTCCTACCTCTGCCTCCCGAGTGCTGGGATTAAAGGCGTGCACCACCATGCCCGGCTTATATATTAGATTTGAAAATAACTGTAATGGGGTACTCAGGATCCAGGAAAGTCCTTGAACGCCAAACCCCAGGTTTTTTTTCTAATTTTAATCAAAGAATTGAATAAAAAAAGAGAAGGATGATTATTATATTTATTGGGAGAAGCACAGAGCCAAGGAAAGGCACCCACATGGCTAAAGATCCCACGTGGAGGGCCTGGGAAAACCATAGAAAGGAGTAAAGGAAGTTCAAGGAGCTCCTGCCATGGGGGAGCTACACAGGGTAAAGGAGCCCATGTGGAGAGGAAGGGCTGGGGGGGCTCTCCTGGCTGGGCCTGGGCTGAGGGAAAAGCTCACCCACAACTGGAAGTTCCCAAGTGGTCAGAGAGCCTGCCCTCCCCTTGCAAAGGTCTTTATAACCTTATAGTGGTTGGCTGTGGGCTGACTCAGGGGAACCAGAGGGACAGCTGGTTGCCCCATGCTAGGGGCTGTCTCAGGAAGAGGCTAGCCGTGGCACCAAGTTCCGGGGATTGAACTTGACCAACCACAATGTTTAAACCCTATGAAAAACCTCCCTCCCAGGAGGGGTCCTGGCTGTTTGTGGAAAAACAGGTCTGGGGAACTAGGCAAGAGATAAGACATCAGATCATCTTTGATTTCTAGCAAGTGCAGATTTTTCTGCCTTTTTTTATACCCCCCCCCCCACCATAACCATACTGACATCATGGCTGTTTTTCCTCATTGTAGAATGTAGAATCAGGACTATTAGAGACAGGGGCCAATGTGCCTTAAGGCCTTGTTCCCCCCACCCCTTTTTTTTTGTTTTTTTGAGGTAAGGTCTCACTCTGGCCCAGGCTGACCTGGAATTCACTATGGAGTCTCAGGGTGGCCTTGAACTCACGGTGATCCTCCTACCTCTGCCTCCCGAGTGCTGGGATTAAAGGTGTGCGCCACCACGCCCAGCTGTTTCCCCTTTTGGAAACCTCTTGTGTTACTTATAGGCTGTTCATATAATGTTTGATTTATCCCTTTATCTTTGGTTTTACATTTCTCTGTGTAAGTGTTTAAAACCAAGCAGGTAGCCAAAATTTAATCAAGGATTAATTTTAGAGGTCACTAATGGCTCTCCAAAGGAGACTGTAGGGACCTGGGAGGAGCGCTACGGCTTCTCGCGTACTGGTGCTGTCTGTCAGGATGAGTCAGAGCCGTGCTGGCCAAGCAGCTTTCCCTTCTTTGCGAAGCCAGGGGAACCGATTTCTTGTCCCCCCCCCCCACCTCGGTTGTGACTTTCCTGTTTTGGACTGTACACTGATTGTTTTTGGGGAGGGGGGTGCTCCATATCCTCTCTGATCAGGAACACTTCTTTTGCCATTCTGTCTCACCACCCTCGACGTCTAGCTGGCTGTAGTATTGTTTGCTGTAGTTGCTGAATCAACAGCGTTTATGTGTGTCCTTCAAGCCAGTCAGACACGAGACACAGTGCATGGATGAAATCAGAAGCTGTGTCCCTGAGAACTCTTCCTGTAAGTTTCGGGCACGTGACCTACATTGTCCTGGTTCCATTCCCTGCTTAGACTTACCTCATTCAAGATCCCCCATCTCCTTGGGAGGCAAAGTCAGCAAATGCTTTAAAATGGCAGGGAGCGCTGTGCTCGGAGAGGGAAGAGGCGTCAGAGGAGTCTGGGGGCCAAGAGGAACAGGATGCAGGGCCTCCCTTCCACCCTGCTAAAACAGGGTGCTTCCGCCCCGCAGCAGGCCTTCAGGGCGGGGACAGCTGTTTTCCCACTGCTAAGTGGTGTGCCACCCTTTGTTCCCCTTCTAAGCCTAGCCTGGCCTGAGGCAGCTGCGTTTCAAAGAGAGGATAATTCTTCTGTTCTTTTGAAGTTGCCACCCTTGTATTCTGCTCTGCGCTTGGAAGTGAAGGCGAGGTGAGGGCTAGGGAGGGCATGGTGGAGATTTCCCCCACCTAAGTGGCAGCTTGTCTAGTTGGAACAACTACCGGGCCCTTGGCCTTCTTTCCCAGCCTTTCCTCCTGCACCTCTTCCGGGGCTCTCCAGGGGGTACCAAGTCCCACCTCCCTCCTTTGTCTGCCTTCTTTCCTCAGCCTACGCCCAAGTGTCTTCATTCAAACACTGAATGAGCCATGCCCCTGCCCTCTGGAGACTCAGCGTTTATTGGGAAGTCAAACAGGTAAAGAACTGAGATACGGGGCTGAGGAGGTGGCTGGGCGGTTAAAGGTGCTTCTTTGCAAAGCCTGCCAGCCTGGGTTCAAGTCCCTCGCACTCACGTAAAGCGGATGCACAGTGACACATACATCTGCCATCTTAAGGCACATTTTTTTATACTGTTTTTGGGTTTTTCGACGTAGGGTCTCGCTCTGGCCCAGGCTGATCTGGAATTCACTATGTAGTCTCAGGGTGGCCTTGAACTCACAGTGATCCTCCTACCCCTGCCACCACGCCCGGCTTATGACACGTTTTGTTATGGGTATTCAAAGTGACAAAGTCCCTCTGGGCTCTGGACAGGCTTAAAACTCTTCAAGTCAGTGACCCTCAAGTTCTTCTCTTATCACTAGCAAGGAATTGGTAAACAGAACACAAAGCTAGAAGGGTAGGTTATGAAAGATTTATTTGAAGAGAAAGTAGAAGTAAAGCAGAAAAGTTCCCAAGCTGAGGAGCTGGGAGGGGGCCTGAGCGGGAAACCACGTGGCATCTTGATGGTTTTCTCATAACCTTGGTGGTGTAAATTATGCACCCAGTTGGGATGAACCTCATCGCCAGGTTTAAAGGTATATGAAGGCCAAGTATGGAGGTGCACGCCTTTAATCCCAGCACTGAGGAGGCAGAGGGAGGATCACTGTGAATTTGAGGCCACCCTGAGACTACATAGTGAATTCCAGGTCAGCCTGGGCTAGAGTGAGACCCTACCTCGAAAAACGAAAAAAACAAAACAAACAAACAAAAAAAACCTGTGTCCCTAACTAACTACCAGAGAATTAGTAGCTTGTGGGCCAGCTAGTCTGAAGTTCAAGTTTGGCCCAGCTAATATGATAGTCATTTATTTTTAATTTATTTGAGAGGCAGGGAGAGAGAGAGAGAGAGAAAGATTGGGGGAGGAATGGGTTCACCAGGGCCTCTAGCCACTACAAACGAACTCCAGACACATGGGCCACCATGTGCATCTGGCTTACATGGGACCTGGAGAACCAAACCTGGGTCCTTAGGCTTCGCAGGCAAACACATCTCTCCAGCCCTAATCTGGTATTCCTTTGCAGTCTGGAAGCTCATTTGCAGAGGCAAGAGACCCTGTGTCAAACAAGGTGGAGCACAGACTCCTTGAGATTGTCCTTTAACCTCCACATGTGTGCAGTGGCACAGACGTGCGTGCATGCGCTTCGCACACACACGCACATTTTTAAAAATAAGAATTGAGATACAATGTAATATATTATGGTAGGCAGACTAGGTGCCCCTTTTTCAAAAAAGATTAAGAGTGGATGTGGGTGAAGGTTGTGGTAACTATTATTGACCATCACTATCCATGACTATTTCCTTTCTAATGTGTTCCCCTTATTCCTTCCTATTTCAGCCTCCAAATCCTACTGATCACTTACTATCTGTCAAGTTCTGTGTTCAAGACAGAGGAAAGGTCTGGAGAGATGGCCTAGCTGTTAAAGGCGCTTGCTTGAAATGCTAAATGACCTGGGTTCAATTCCCTAGTATCCAGGTAAATCCTGCACAAAGAGGCCCTGACATGCCCATACTCTCTCTCTCTCTCTTCCTCTTTCTGTCTTAAAAAAAAAAAAATGTCGGGCGTGGTGGCGACGCCTTTAATCCTAGCACTTGGGAGGCAGAAGTAGGAGGATCACCATTAATTTGAGGCCACCCTGAGACTACATAGTGAATTCCAGGTCAGCCTGGGCTAGAGTGAGACCCTACCTCAAAAAAAACAAAACCAATAAGCAAATAGGGGGAACTGGAGACAAACTGTTTCTTGGGCCCAAGTCTTTTTATTTAATGGTAGGATAAACTGGTGGATCCAAAGTGATAGAGGGGAGGGAGTTCTAGAATACTGGGTAAAGGGAGGAAAGGAGTTTCTCAGGGTCATTAGGGAGAGGAGGTGGGCCTGCTCTGACCCATGCTTTCAGACTCTCTCAGTGCCAGCAGCTAGAAATGATAGCTTTGCCTGGGGCAAAGGCCCACTGGCCAGCTTCCTCCGTGGCCTGAATTGCTCCTTTGCCTTGTACCTCCCTGTCTGCTCAAGCCCCATAATAATAAATAATAATGAAAATAACAGCCTTGGTTAAATTAAGATTTGTCCAAGGAACTTTTTCTATTTAAAAAAAAATTATTTATTTATTTGCAAGCAGAAAGAGAGACAGAGAATGGGCGTGCCAGGGCCTCCAGCCACTGCAAACAAAGTGCAGATGTATGTGCCACTTGGTGCATCTGGCTTTATGTGGGTACTGGGGAATCAAACCAGTGTGTGTGTATGTGTGTGTGTTGTGTGTGTGTGTGTCTGTGTAGGCACAGGCTCGCACACACGTGACACTATGTGCATGTGGAGGTCAGAGGGTAATCTCAAGGTGTCTGTGCTCCACCTTCTTTGAGACAGGGTCTCTTGCCACTACAAATGAACTTCCGGTTTGTAAATGAATATCAGATTAGCTGGGCCAAATTTATATAATAAATAATAAATAAACTACACTGCGAGGAAGGAACATTTTGTAGTGGGACTCAGGCGAGAGCTGGGAGGAGGCAGCCTGTCCTCTTCTCTATCCAGGTTGTATTCAATTACCGTAATGGGATGTGGTTCCCAAATTCCAGGCCTAGCTTGAGCATGGCTACGTGGGAGGAGGGAAGGGAAGGAGGAAATAGCTCTTGAACCCTAAAGCTATCAACCATGCCTTTTGCCTTGTAGATAGAAAATGAATGATGCCTAGGCTCCTCCCAATGGAAAAAAAAAAAACAAAGAAGTACCAGACGAGTCTGAGAGCCAAACTGGGGACCCCAAATGCCTCAGTCCCTTGGGTTCGGAGCCAGACTCCCAGAGGTTTGCTGTCTCTCCCCTCTGTTTAGTTGCAATCCCAGCAGCTGTCCTTTCCTGCCTGCCAGCTCCCCAAAGATGCCAAAATGGGTTTATTTTTACCTACTGCTCTGGGAAAGGGGTGAAGGCTAGAGCAAAGCGGTGCCAGCTAGGGCTTAAGCAGAAGGGGGAAGCCCCGCCCTGCCGGCTCTGCCTGAGAGGAACCCAGTGGGAACTAGATAGCGCTGACTGCCTTACCTGGAAGCCAGCCAGTCACAGGAGCTGAGGCTGGTTAAAAAGAGACCTTGGGGGCTGGAGAGATGACTTAGTGGTTAAGGTGCTTGCCTGCAAAGCCTAAGGACTCATGTTCACTCTCTTTCCAGATCCCACATAAGCCAGACACACAAAGTGACAGAAGCACACAAGGTCATACATACGTACAAGGTGGCACTCACGTCTGAAGTTCGATTACAGTGGCTGGAGGCCCTGGCGTGCCAATTATCACTCATTAAGAAAAGGCCCTCTGGGGACTGGAGAGATGGCTTAGCAGTTAAGGCCCTTGCCTGCAAAGCCAAAGGACCTTGGTTCGATTCTCCAGTACCCACACAAGCCAGATGCACAAGGTGGCACATGCATCTGGAGTTAGTTTGCAGTAGCTGAAAGTCCTGGTGTGCCCATTCTTTCTCTCTCACTTTGCCTCTTTCCCTCTCTCAAATAAATAAAAAATAAATAATAAAAATTTTTTAAAAAAGGTCCTCTGTTGGGTTTGCCTCAAAAAAAAAAAAAAGGAGAGAGAGAGAGAGAACTTGGGTAACCTCCCGGTTCAGGTGTCTCTTCTGGCATGAGAAACTCCATGGAGGAGGGTGTCAGCTATTCTTTATGGTGCTTGAGTGGACAGGGAGCAATTCAGGCCACGGAGGAAGCTGGCCAGTGGGCCTTTGCTCCAGGCAAAGCTATCATTTCTATCTGCTGGCACTAGGAGAGGTTGAAAGCATGGGTCAGAGCAGTATGTGTGGGTGAGTTAGAGAGAAACAAAGCTTGGTAAAACGTTCCTTGATGGGCTGGAGAGATGGCCCAGCAGTTAAGGTGCTTGCCTGTGAAGCCTAATGACTTGGGTTTGATTCTCTAGTACCTACATAAAGCCACATGCACAAAGTGGCACATGTGTCTGGAGTTCATTTGCAGTGGCTGGCAGTCCTGGTGCATCCATTTTTTGTCTCTATTTGCTTGCAAATATATATATATTTTTTTGAGGTAAGGTCTCACTCTAGCTCAGGCTAACCTGGATTTCACTATGTAGTCTCAGGATGGCCTCAAACTCATGGTGATCCTCCTACCTCTGCCTCCCAAGTGCGCCACCACGCCCGGCTAAAATAAATAAAAATTTTAAAAACTTTTTAAAAGTTCCTTGACCAAATCTTAATTTAACCACGGGTGTTCTTTATTTATTTATGAGAGCAAGAGAGAGAAAGAAGCAGATAGAGAGAGAGAGAATGGGCACACTAGGGCCTCCAGCCACTGCAAACGAACTCCAGACACATGTACCACCTTGTGCATCTGGCTTATGTGGGTACTGCGGAATCAAACCTGGGTCCTTTGGCTTTGCAAGTAAGCGCCTTGACTGCTAAGCCATCTCTCCAGCCCAAGGCTGCTATTTCCATAGCACCAACACACACACACACACACACACACACACCCTGTCTAGTCTCTCCTAGCTTTGCACCCCCATGCATCCCTCCCTTCCCACACCCAAAATGTCAGTTTCTCTCTTCAGCAGCACACTTTCCCTTCTCCCCTGCCCTCCCTTGGGACTCAGGCTCATGGATGCATTTCCTTTCGAGGCCTCAGTTTCCCTTTAGGCACTATTGGTCAGCTCTCCTTCTCCAGGTCCTTTACAGGAAATCTAGGACACAGTGAGAGACTCCAGGGAGAACAACTTTCACTCCTGAACTGATCTTTGCACTGAAGCCCCAGAATTAGGTTAAATGAGTTAGCAAGCCGTAGACGTTGTGCACACCTGAGTTTCTTCAGATGCTGGGGAAGGACCCCTTGGAGCAGACAGAGGCCCATTGCTTAGATTCTCAGGCTGGGAAAAGTGTCCCCTGTTTTGAGCTTAGGTCATGAAGTTAGTCATGAAGCTTAGTCATGATGGCATAGAGAATTCGCTGTCTATTGGGAGTGAGGTTCTGTGGGACGGGAAACTGAGGGAACAAAAACCACTACAGGCCCCAAGAAGCATGAATTGGAGAGCCTGGGCTAGCAGGGGTGCTACGGGATAGGGAGGCAAGACATACTCGGCAGCTCTTGACAAGATTGATTTTTCCTTTTTTTTTTTTTTTTCGAGGTAGGGTCTCACTCTAGTCCAGGCTGACCTGGAATTCACTTTGTAGTCTCAGGGTGGCCTTGAACTCACAGGTGATCCTCCTCCTACCTCTGCCTCCCAAATGCTGGGATTAAAGGTGTGCACCACCACGCCTGGTTTAGAAGATGGATTTTTCAGGAAGCACCTGGACTTCCCCTCCACCCTCCTACCAAAGAAAAGCAAAAGAGGCCTGGGGAAATGGCTCAGTAATTAAGGTGCTTGTCTGCAACACCTAACGACCCAGGTTTAATTCCCCAGTACCCACATAAAGCCAGATGTACAAAGTGGTGTACATGCATCTGGAGTTCACTTGCAGCAGCTGGAGGCCTTGGTGTACACATTCACGTTCTCTCTCTTTTCCTCTTTCACTTCTCATAAATAAATAGATAAAATATTTTTTAAAAGGAAGCCAGGCGTGGTGGTGCTCTCCTTTAATCCCAGCACTTGGGAGGCAGAGGTAGGAGGATCACCGTGAGTTCAAGGCCAGCCTGAGACTACATAGTGAATTCCAGGTCAGCCTGGGCTAGAGTAAAATCCTACCTCGAAAAACCAAAAGAAAAAAGGAAACCCCCAAGTTTGGCCCAGAAAAATCCTGAGGGAGGGAAAAGGATAATTTGAGATTTCAAGAACTATTCTATAACTTCAAGTTCCATGGAAATTACTTCTAAGGCTGAGGGAAATGTCTATTTTCTCTGGTTGGGGAATTTCAGAAGCCAGCAGGGAACTGGAACATAGGCAGAAGCATACAAGGTAGTATACTCAGCAAACTTGCACGAAGCCAGGCGTGGTGGCGCACGCCTTTAATCCCAGCACTCACACTCGGGAGGCAGAGGTAAGGAGGATTGCCATGAATTTGAGGCCACCCTGAAATAAAACAACAACAACAAAAACTTGCACGAGCCAGTTTAGGACAATGGTCAATATGGAGCAGGAATCTGGAGAACCCTGCAGGTAGTGGGTCTAATCCCCCCACAGAGACTGCTTGCAAAATGTGGACTGGGTTTGGGGGCACTGCTTAAGGGGTGGCAAAGCACACAAGGGAAAGCCACAAGAGGCCAACAGAAGGAGTGTTGGGTGGAATCTTGGACAGCCACGGCTGTGAATGAGGCTGCAGGAGAGGGCTGCCCACCAGCCAAAGCCATGGGCTTTGGTGGATGAAGTAGGCCCTGCAGCCTCTGGCCAGTGCAGAGGAACCAGAGGAGTAAACATGCTGATCTCACCCTTGTTTCCATGCCTCCCATTGGCCCAGTCCAACTAGAAGCCAGTGTGATTGGTGCAGCCTCTGTGGCTGTACATCCTGAGACATGGAACCCAGTGAGGCTGGGTATCTGTGGTTATGGTTGTTATTCTGGGGATAGATTATCTGAAACTTGACTTTGGGAGATGGATTATAGAAGGGTAGTAGGTAGATTCAGTGAGGCAAACAGTACATACAATAATCTCTGTGATTTCAAGTAGTCAATTTCATCAGCGTCAATAAACACTTTTTTTTTTTTAAGCATAATACACCAGTACTATGCTGCCCAATGGGAATACAGCATGGGATGAGCCAGGCGTCATGGCGCACGCCTTTAATCCCAGCGCTCATGAGGCAGTGTATTGTTGGGGGCAGGCTTACAGGGTATAATAGCCAGCATTCTCTTGCCAGTGTTTGACACACACTCTTGTCACTGTTGTCCATCTGATGTTGGCCAGGGCATGATGTCCACCCTCTGCTCATGTTATCATTTTCCCCTGCCATCATGGAGCTTCCCCTTGGGTCTATAAGCCAAAACAAACCTTTTTGTTTTTTCCCACAAGCTGCTCTTGGATGGGTGGTTTCTGCCAGCAATGTGAACCTGACTGCAACATAAATGAATAAATAAATAAGTAAAATATTATCTAAAGAAATCCAGTCAATAATCAAAACTCACTGGGCTCATTCACTGGGAACTTGGCTTACAAACAAACACACAGAACACACTTCTTGTTGCCAACAAGCATATTCTACATAGACATAGACATGTAAAATGATGAAAATGTGGCTGGTAAGGAGGTATAGTGGAACCATGAGCAAAATTCCAGGAGATCACAGTAGAGAAGTAACAGCTCCAAGAAAGCAAGAACTGCACTGCAAGCCCACTACAAGCAGGTTTGCTAGGCAGAGACTTGAGATGCGTACAAACAACAAGAGTGAACTCTTCAGTGTGGTCTGAGCATTAGGGAGGGCAGGAATTGAGTCTGGAGGGAAAGGTTCAGGTGGTGTTAAGGGATATTATAACTCTAGTTTAAAAATTTGTCACGAAGCCGGGCGTGGTGGCGCACGCCTTTAATCCCAGCACTCGGGAGGCAGAGGTAGGAGGATCGCCGAGAGTTCGAGGCCACCCTGAGACTACAGAGTGAATTCCAGGTCAGCCTGAGCTAGAGTGAGACCCTACCTCGAAAAACCAAAAAAATAAAAAAATAAAAATAAAAATTTGTCACGGGTCTAGAGAGATGGCTCAGCAGGTAAGGTGCTTGCCTGCAAAGCCTAAGGACCCGGGTTTGATCCCCCAGTACCCAAATAAGCCAGATGCACAAAGTGGCACATGCGTCTGAAGTTCGTTTGCAGTGGTTAGAGGCCCTGGTATGCCCATTCTTTCCTTTCTTTCTCTCCCCTCTCTTTGCTTGATAATAATTGTTTTATCAGTTTTTTTTTTTACTAACAGTTTCCATGATTATAAACAATATCCCATGGTAATACCCTCCCTCCCCCCACATTCCCCTATGAAACTCCATTCTCCATCATACGCCTCCCCATCTCAATCAGTCTCTCTTTTATTTTGATGTCATGATCTTTTCCTCCTATGATAATAAATTAAAAAAAATTAAGTTTGTCATTTCAGCAGACAAATAAGGAAGCAAGGGCTAAGGTAGAAGCTAACGTGATGAATTTGCTCTCGGAAGGCTAATCCACTAGGAGGAAAGCATAGTCAAGAAATCAGAGACAGAGATCTGCTCCTCTGCTCCTCTGTTCCAAGCCCTGCCTCTACCCCCAAGCCTTCCTTGACACCTTCCCAGCCTTGCCACCTTTCTCCCAAGAACAGTTCTCACTTGAAATTCAACTTTATATTATGGCAACTGGGACAACTGAGCAGCTCGCCTCTACTTCTAGAACAGTGTAAATTGAGAAACTTCAGGAGAAGCTGAATGTCGTGGTTCATACAATCCAGCATTTGGGAGGCTGAGGTAAGGACTGCTCTGAGTTAGAGGCCAGCCTGGGTGAGTGAGTTCTAGGCCATCGTAGGCTAGAATGAGATCCTGTCTCAAAAACCTGACAGACAACTTGAGGGATGGAAGAGTTTGTGGGGAGAGGAACTGCAGGGATGGGGAAGATATACACAGAACCAAATCCAAAATGAATTGGTACCATAGAAACCTTCCTCCTGGATAGCAGACAAAAAGATATAACGCTCAATAGAAGCATGGAGGGGTCATGTGGTAAGAAGGGCCCTGGAGAGGGTGGAATGAAGTCTAACCCTAAAATATTTGGCTCTGGCTTGTAACTCCTAGTAGCAGAAATTGGTTACAATCTATGTTGAGCTGTTGATCAGAGAGACCTATGAGGTCCCCAAAATAAGACAGGCTTCTGTCAAAGTACTTGATTACCTTGCCTGAGGTGAAAGGTAAATCCCTATTGCTGAAGACACCACATGCTGCCGATGCAGAACTTCGGGAGATCTGGCTGGAATCTGGAAGGAAGCCAATTCTCAGTTGGTTAGTCCATATAATACTGAAAAGGGCTATCTGAAGATCCTGGGCAAAATGGCCAACAATGTTGTGAGCAAGCACGGGACACTGCTATATGAAAGCAACTAGCCTGACAAGATGCATACACATGTGCAGTAGTGGCACACAACCTAGGTGGGTAACCAATGGCTCTCTGCTTGGCTATAAGATCCGCTCAGTGGAAAGGAATCCATAACTGAGAACCAAGTCAGAATCCTAAGGAGATCAAGATCATAGACTCCAGTGAGAAGCTCCCACTAATCTTTGTCCAACTGTGAGGCAACACCCATCAAAATCTCTCTAAATTAACAATGCTTGGGCTGGAGAGATGGCTTAATGGCTAAGGCCTTTGCCTACCATGCCAAAGAACCCAGGTTCGATTCCCCAGGACCCAAATAAGCCAGATGCACAAGGTGGCACATGCATCTGGAGTTCATTTCCAGCAGGTAGAGGCATGGCACACCATTCTCATTAATTCTCTCTCTCTCTCTCTCTCTCTTTCAGATGAATAAATAAAATAAAAATCAATATTTTTTTCTTTTCAAATTTTTATTAACAACTTCCATGATTATAAAAAATATCCTATGGTAATATCCTCCCTCCCCCCACTTTACCCTTTGAAACTCCGTTCTCCATCATATCCCCTCCCCATCTCAATCAGTCTCTCTTTTATTTTAATGTCATGGTCTTTTCCTCCTCTTATGATGGTCTTGTGTAGGTAGTGTCATGCACTCTGAGGTCATGGATATCCAGGCCATTTTATGTCTGGAGGGAGCACGTTGTAAGGAGTCCTACCCTTCCTTTGACTCTTACATTCTTTCTGCCACCTCTTCCGCATTAGACCCTGAGCCTTGGAAGGTGTGAAAAGTCAATATTTTAAAAACAATGCTTATCTCCTTTAACCTATCCTGATCTCACTCTCTGTTGGAGAATCTTTTTTTTTTTTTTTTTCCCCCCAGAAAGCAGCTAGAAGCAAGGACAATCAAACTCTATCAACAAGGGCTGGAGAGATGGCTTAGTGGTTAAGCGCTTGCCTGTGAAGTCTAAGGACCCTGGTTCGAGGCTCGGTTCCCCAGGACCCACATTAGCCAGATGCACAAGAGGGCGCACGTCTGGAGTTCATTTGCAGTGGCCGGAGGCCCTGGCGTGCCCATTCTCTCTCTCTCTGTCTATGTCTGTCGCTCTCAAATATAAATAAATAAACAAAAAAATTAAAATAAAATCTATCAACAAGACAAGAACAGCTGACTTCCTGGCAGGAGATGAACCAGCCCTTGCACAGCAGCAAGGGCCCAGGTGAAACCACAGAGGAACTGGGAGATGAGCAAGAATGCTGCTTCCATGGTGAGCCTGACAACCTGCACCAGGGTGATGGAGACAGACACTGAGGATATTCAAAATGTACCAAAGCAGAAATCCAGAAGCTGCTGAGAACTCAACACTAAATTAGACTTAAAAAGTACCCAAGGCTCAGGGAATTCGGCAGAAGAGGGGATAGAAAGATTGTAAGCCCCAGGGTGGGAGGGAAGATCCAGAGACATTTCCCGCTCGCCCCTCCCTCCCCCCAGTGACTGACTGCTGCTCTCACAACTCGCAGCTCCATGGTGAGCACCAGCAACTTCACTGAGGAGGGCCCTCAATGGAGCGAAGACAGGGAGGAGGGAAATGATGGTACCAACATATGATGTGTCCATACAAAGTTTCTACTTAATAAATTAACTAAACAAACCAAACCCTCAAGAATACTCCTAACGACTTTTCTCTTTTGTATCAGTCCATTTTCAGGTGCTATAGCAAAAAAAAAAAAAGTGAGATCTTTGAGTGGCGCTTTAGCTCATTGGTGTTTTGAGATCACAAGGCACAGATCAGGCAGTGCCGTATGTTGGCAACATTCCCCACCCCCTTGTGTCACGTCATGGCTGGCATGTCATGGTAGCAGCGCCTGTGAGAGGACAGATAGGAAGCTAGGGGCAGGGACCAGCATTGCTTTTTCATAACAACCTTTTTGCCAGAGCTGTTTGGATTTCCTTGAAAACCATCTTAATCCCCTCTGAAGGCACACCCCCAGTGACCCATCCCCCCAAGACTTCTCTCTTGAAGGGCCCACCACCTCTTACCATCACTGCTCTGTCAACACTAGGGGTCATAACAAACCATATTCAGGTTCATTCATTCATTCATTCTTTCTTTCTTTATTTGAGAAAGAGAAAGAGAGACACAGAGAGAGAATGGGCAGATCAGGGTCTCCAGCTACTGCGAACAAACTCCAGACGCATGCACCACCTTGTGCATCTGGCTTATATGGGTCTGGGGAATTGAACCTGGGTCCCTTAGGCTTTTCAGACAAGCACCTTAACTGCTAAGCCATCTCTCCAGCCCCTCAAACATGTGTGTCCAATCTTCTCTAGCCTTTGCGCCATCCTCAGACTGGACAACCAAGAGAACAGGATCGAATCCTAAGGGGAACAGCAGGCAGGTGGTGTGTAGGACCTGCAAGTCCTAGAATAATTGGTCCATTCCAGAGCATTTTAGTCTTTCTGGGGCTCTTTCCAAACTTTGTGGCGATTCCCCCAGGTCTTAGCTAAAAAACACTAAAAATAGGCCAGCGTGTCTTGATTTAATTAGCCATTCCTTTGAGGGCACCAGATGGAATGAAGCAGAGACAGATGCATTGGGGGCAATAAGGGTGGGAGTAGATTCTAAATGTGGTTCGGTGAGCATGAACTCACCTCTGCCAAGGCAGAGGAAGGGGCTCCAGCCTTCAGGCTTGCAGACCACAGTCTCGTTGTTGTTCCCAGGTGCTGGGTACGGAGAACTGGAACTGTCTGAGGAGAACAGAGGGTGGGAGAGGAGCTGGGGTGGGGGCAGGGCGATGGCTCCGCCAGAAAAAGGCAGTCTTCCTCCGCAGGGGCTAACGTGTGATCACTGTGGGGGTGCACCTGCTCAAGTGGCTCCTGTCTCGGGGGCTGTGGGCAGCTAACAGCCTACACTAAGAAATTCGCCCGTGACTGCAGCCAAGTGAGGCGAGGCAGTCTATTTCTGGAGCTCTTTGGGAGTGGGAGAAACTCAGTTGCCTGTGACCAGATATTGCTATAGTGCCTTCCTATCTGAACACAGGGAGAGTTCAGCCTTTGAGCAAGGGAAAGATTAAAGGCCCTTAGATCTACCCCAAGGGTCTCTCTCCCCTTAGCCAGCACCTTCTTTAATGCACTTAGAAAACAAGAAAAAAAAGCAACAAGAAAAAAAAAGGATGTGGAGCAACTGCGCCCCCTGGTGTTGGATATAAGGATATAGTTACCAGGGGCAATTTACCTTCCCTAAGTTGTGCAGTTCTCCAAGGTTCCAAAAGAAACGAGGGTGAGCCAGAAGTGTGAGGCCACGGTTGGCTCTTTCTCTTCCAATATCCGCAGCCCTCCCCCCCAATGCAGTTACTGTTCCTAATCAGGAACTTCTTCCAGTGTGGCAGACCCACATGTGTAGTGGGAAGCTCTGATGATTTGAGTGGTTCCAAGGAGAATTCTGAGTCCATCGCTTCTCCTTGAGACTCCATGGGGGAGAAGAAATGGCCTTTTGGAACATCAATGTGCAAACTTAGCTGTTTCCGTATCTGAAACTCAGTGACGTTCCTAGATCATGCTGCCTATCTCCCAGGGAGGTTGGTAGACAGGATGTTAACTTCCGGTCGCTGACAGAGGGCAGTTCCCTATCCTGAGACTCACTGCCATTACCCAGGTGGTCTTCCTTGTTCTAAGCTAGCATCACTGTCCCTCATGCCCGGTCCTGAGATACCCCTGTGGCTCAGCTCCTCTGGCTGCCAGCCTCTTTCCATCCCGGTCACAAAGCTACTTTTCCAGCGGTTTAAGGCCGGCAGCCAGAGGAGGACAAAGTGACCTGGTGGCTGTGACGCTTAGACTGGAAAGACACAGGGAAAAGTCTGGGTCTACTTGTTGCCACTGAACAGTTTATTTTTTTTTTCAAATATTCTTTATTTACTTATTAGAGAGAGGGGAAAAGGCTATGTCGGGGTCTCTTGCCACTGCAAACGAACTCCATATGCAAGTCCTATTTTGTGTGTCTAGCTTTACATGAATACTGGGGATTTGAACCCAGACCATCAAGGCTTTGTAAGTAAGCACCTTTAACTGCTGGGCCATCTCCCCACCCCTGAGTTTTTTATTTACTTGAGAGAGAGGTTGAGAGAATGAATATGGGTGCCTCCTGAGTGCTGGGATCAAAGGCATGCATCACCACACCCAGCATTCTCTCTCTCTCTTTAAAAAAAAAAATATATATATATACATATATATATATATATATATATATATATATATATATATATAATTCATTTCATTTATTTGAGAGGGAGAGAGATACAGAAATAGGCAGGTAGAGAGAGAAAGAGAATGGAGGCACCAGGACCTCCAGCAACTGCAAACAAACTCCAGATGCATGCGCCCCCTTGTGCATCTGGCTTACGTGGGTACTGGGCAGTCAAACCTGGGTCCTTTGGCTTTGCAGGCCAGCACCTTAACCGCTAAGCCATCTCTCCAGCACTCTTTTTTTTTTTTTTTTTTAACCTAGGGTCTCACTGTAGCCCAGGCTGACCTGGAATTTACTATGTAATCTCAGGGTGGTCTCAAACTCACAGCGATCCTCCTACCTCTGCTTCCCGAGTGCTGGGATTAAAGGCCACTATGCTTGGCTTTTTAAACTTTTTTATTGACAACTTCCATAATTATAGACAATAAACCGTGATAATTCCCTCCCCTCCTCCACTTCCCCTTCACGTATCCACTCTATATCATATCCCCTCCCCCTCTCAGTTAGTCTCTTTTTTATTTTGATGTCATCATCTTTTCCTCCTATTATGAGGGTCTTGTGTATTACCTCCAAATTCTTTTTTTTTTTTTTTAATGAGAGACAGAATTGGCATGCCAGGGCCTCTAGCCTCTGCAATTGAACTCCAGACGCTGCATGTGCAACTTTGCGCTTACATCACCTTGTGCACCTGGCTTACGTGGGATCTGGAGAGTCAAGCATGGATTCTTAGGCTTCATAGGCAAATGCCTTAAGAGCTAAGCCATCCTTCCAGCCCTCCAAATTCTAATCTAAGGTGATGGAGTAAGGAATTGAGGGAATTAAGCGCTCTAGCTGAGATCTATGCCAGTTGGCTATATGCTCTGCTATGTGAAGTCCGTGGAAGAGCTAAAACCCCACGGAAAGCAGTACATTAATATTTCTAATCAACAGTTGGGTGTGGTGGCATCTGTAGTCGCTGCTGCTCAGGAGGCTGAGGAAGAGGATTGCTGGAGTCCAGGAATTCTGGGCAGTAGTGCTGTGCGCTGATTGGGTGTCTGCACTAACCTCAGGTTCAATGCAGTTACCTCTCACCAGGTTTCCTAAAGAGGAGTGAATCAGCCCAGGTCGAAACTCCCATGCTAATCAAATCCATTGCATTCCATTGAGTACTGTGTAGATTCAAAGGGGACCTGGCAATATGGGCTTATGAAATACTAGCAAATGTGATGGTAGAAATTTTGAAACAATGCTCTCATCTCTTAAAATCTTACCTACATAAGACACGGATTGGCTTTCTAAAATTATAACTCCTGATTTAGAGGCCACAGCAGTGAAAATCCCCATATATAAGTGGCACTGAAGGATTGGCCTATTTCTCCATGTAGTGGGAATTACTGAAAGACCTTTTAAGGATGGAATCATGAGATCAGATTTCCAGTTAAAGAATGGGGAGAGGGCTGGAGGGATGGCTTAGTGGTTAAGGCACTTGCCTGCAGAGCAAAGGACCCAGGTTCAATTCCCCAGGACCCCTGTAAGCCAGATGCACAAGGTGGCACACGCGTCTGGAGTTTGTTTGCAGTGGCTGGAGGCCCTGGCGCGCCCATTCTCTCTCTCTCTGTCTCCCTCTCTTTCTCTCTCCCTCCTTCCCTCCTTCTGTATCTCTGCCTCTTTCTCTCTGATGAATAAATAAATAAATGTTAAAGAATGAAGAATGGGGAGAATAGATCAGGAACAGAAAAGGTCAGAAGAGGGCTGAGGTCATAATAGGAGTTGGTACCTGAAGCAGAGTAATGGCCGGGATGGAAAGAGTGGGTGGTGGGTTAAGTGGAATTGGTCACTGGCTGACTGTGGCACGAGTGACCACAAGGAATCTAGGTTGACAAGACAGCCACTTCAACTTGTGGCAATCAGATGGAGAGCAGCAGAGTGAAGAGGGGTGTGTGTTTGTTTGTGTGTGTGTGTGTTCTACATCACGAAACCAACCTTGCTGAGACTGACTGTAAAGTGCCTGAGACTATCCATGAGCATAAGTCTACTATGTACGCATGTGTAAGAGAGATACTTCAGCTATATTTGTACATTTGGGGGTTGAGGGTTAGCAGAAGTAGGAAACTTGGGGAGTAGTACAAAATGATCAGCAAAGATAGCCAAGCGAAGATTTTCAGAAAGCCTTGATGTTTTAAGGCCAGCATGGAAGAAAAGCAATTGAAGGAAACCGAGAAGTGAGTGGGGGTATAGAAGTAGACTTCAGAGTGATGTCCTGCCAGTCAAAGTGGGTGAGAGTTTTAAGGAAAAAAGAGTTGGTGTCAAGTGTGAAATTCGGCACAGAGCTAAACTGAGAGTGTGAGCTAAGATGAGGAGGTTGGAGGAGATGTAAGAACCAAAGCCAAATGTTGAAAGAGTTGAGTGATTGGGAGATGAACAGATCTCAACAGGAAGTACTGCTATGTGGCTACAGAAGGTTCTTAGAGACCCTGGCAAGTGTCAGGGATAAGGCAGTACTGGGGGCAAGGTACTTTAACGTGTTATGGACAGGAAAAGGAGTCTCTAGAGTAGAAGTAGAGTAAATGCTACTAGTTGCCTATTGAAAAAGCCCTCCTTCCCTTCCTTGGGATAGACTCCTGCGTGGTTCAGCAGGAAAAGCAAAATTCTGGGAAAGGCAAACTCCTTCTTAGCCCAGAGATGGGTCATAGGAATTCCTGTTCTTTTGGTCAGTATTTGGCTCAGGACTGGACAGATGACCCACTTCAGGCCAAGGAGACATAAGGTAGGATAGTAGGATTGATTGATAGATCGATGATTTCTGGGATGCACTTTTTTTCCTTCCATAAATAAACTGTGTATTAGTGGGGGAGAATCTAAAATCATTTTGCCTTCGATTTAAAAAAAAATTTTTTAGAGAGAGAGAGTGAGATAGAGAGAGAAGAGAGATAGAGAATTGGCATGGCAGGGCCAAATTCCAGACGCTTGCTCCACCTAATGAGCATGTGCGACCTTGCACTTGCCTCACCTTTGTGCATCTGGCTAACATGGGATCTGGAGAGTAGAACATGGGTCCTCAGGCTTTGCAGGCAACTGCCTTAACTGCTAAGCCAGGCCTGCCTTCAATTTTTTAAGAAATATTTTTGCCCACCCTCTTTCCTTGCTCTGTTGCTTCAGGTAATCAGTAAAGTTTGGAGCTGTTGCAGTCTGAGAACAATGAGGTAGTGAGCGGAGCGGAGTTCAGAGCACTGTCTGCTAAGGATGTTAGGTTCTATACACTGCATAGTACTTGAGGACTTGGTAGAGCAGCTGACAACCTGAGTTCATCTTCCTTCCATTTTACTAAAAAAACTACTGGCTTCTTTTTGATTTAAGCCACTCACTGCCTGTGACTTCTCAGAGGAATGTGTCCTATCTGACACAGGGAGGTTAGCATATTTGATAAAGTCTCACTCTAGCCCAGGCTGACCTGGAACTCGCTCTGTAGCCAAGGTTGGCCCTGAACTCATGGTACTTCTCCTATCTCAGCCTCCTAAGTGAGTTCTGGGATTATAGGTGTGAGACACCATGCCCTGCTTAAGTTACATTTAAGATAAGATCAGGGTGCCAATAAGCTTTTTTGGAGTGCTGAATGTTGAAGGAAGCCATCTTTGATTATGGTTTGTTTCCTGAAGTAGTAGTCAAGGCCACTTTTCTTGTTCTCTCTTCTCCTTCTCTTCCTCTCTTCTCTCTGTCTCTCGCCTCTCTCTCTCTCTTCTTTTCTTTCTGATGCAATCTGTCTGTGTAGCCCAAAGTAACCTTGAACTCTTGATCCTTGATCCTCCTGCCTCAGCCTCCTGAGTGCTGGGGTCACAGGCATGACCCACCATATACTGCTAAGGTCACCACTCTTTCAAGCAATCTTAAAGCTGCGCCTGTAACCACAGGACTGTAATCCCAAGTACTCTGGAGGCTGAGGCAGGAAAATTGAAAGTTTAAGGCCTTCCTGAGCTAAAGAGTGAGCTCAAGGTCATTTTGGTCAACTTAGTGAAGCCCTGTCTCAAAATAAAAACTAAACAATGGGGGTTGGAGGTCTAGCTCAGTCGTAGAACATTTGTCTAGCATGCATGAGGTCATAGGTCAATCTCCAGTACTGTAGAAACAATAATGCAACATTTTTTTGTTTTTGTTTTTTCGAGGTAGGGTTTCGCTCTACCCCAGGCTGACCTGGAATTCACTATGTAGTATCAGGCTGGCCTCGAACTCATCGCAATTCTCTTACCTCTGCCTCTCAAGTGCTGGGATTAAAGTGCTATTACTCCAGACTACAACAAACAGTAAAAAAAAAAAAAAAAAAAATCATATGGGGGCTGGAGAAATGGCTAGGCAGTTAAGGTGCTTGCCAGAAGAAACTAAGGACCCAGGTTCAATTTCCCAGTACCCACGTAAGCACAAGGGGGGACAGTCATCTGGAGTTTGTTGCAGTGGCTAGAAGCTCTGACGTGCCCATTCTCTCTCTGTCTCTCTCTCTCTCTCAAATAAATGAACAAAGAAAAAATATTTTAAATACCACTGGGTGTGGTGGTGCACACCTTTAATCCTAGCACTTGAGAAGCAGGGGTAGGAGGATCGCTGTGTATTTGAGGCCAGCCTGGCACTACAGAGTGAGTTCCAGGTCACTGTGGGATACAGTGAGATCCTACCTTGAGAAAAGAAAAATACAACAACAAAACCCTGATTGTTTAAACAAGCTAGTTACTTTCCGTGGTAGCGAAGGTTCTGGAAGTCAGCCTGTCTTTCTGGCTGATGCACAGTCACACAAGCCTTCCAAACATAAAGCACCCATTGTCACTGTCACCATCACTCCTCACTGATCCGTATGAGGAGGCAAATCTTCATATTTCCCGTTGGGCTCATTCTGATCTGAGTATGAACAAGACTTTGGATGCCATTCTGCCCCTTGTGATTCAGACAACCTTTCCTCTGGAATTAGAGCTCAAATGACTGAGCTATAGCCCAGAAGGTGGCACTGATGGGAAAGGAGAGAGATTACAGAGAAACGTTGTGTAAGTACCCAACAGTTTGTTACCTGAGGTGCCCACAGGTGGCGGGGAATGGAGGACTGACCTAGAGAAATGACAGCTAAGGAGGGGGAAAAGTTCTTACAGGTAATGAACAAATGCCCAAGGGTAACAAACATCATGAAGAATGAATCAGAAAAACAGAGAGTTGAAAAGAAGAAATTCAAATTGAGCTATTGCATCATTCCAAGTGAGAGAAAACCAGAGCATTGGCAAGGGAGATGGTTAAGAAGGTAGAATACAGGAGACCCTTCTGAAATAGAATTAGCAAGAATTTCCAATGATTAGACATTGGACATAAGGAGAGAGATGAATAAAAAGACAAATTTCCTAGCATAACCACTGGAGGGATTTTAAAAAATAGTCTAGATCAAGCCTGGTGTGGTGGTGCATGCCTTTATTCCCAGCACTCAGGGAGGCAGAGGTAGGAGGATTGCCATGAGTTCGAGGCCACCCTGAGACTACATAGTGAATTCCAGGTCAGCCTGGGCTAGAGTGAGACTTTACCTCAAAAAAACAAAAAAAAAAAAAAAAAAAAAAAGAAAGAAAAAAAAAGTCTACATCATGTTTCTCAAACCCATCTTAGCTGTAGAAAACCTTCAGCAAAGCCGCACACATGGGCCAGAGCATTTGGGGTAGGCTATATTTTTCTCCTTCCTTGCTCGGGACTTGAGTATCGACAGGGTAAAAGTATAGTCATAAAGGGCCCTTTGCCTGGAACAGCCCTGCTCTTGGTTTACTCCTCGGTTGTCACTGTCTTGAAATTGTTTTAAAAAAATATTTTATTCATCTGTGTGTGTCACACGTGGGCATGTGTGCCATGCCTTGTATGTGGAGGTTAGAGGACAACTTTGAAGTGTCTGTGCTGCACCTTCTTTGAGACAGTCTTTTCCCACTGCAAATCAGCCACTGGATTCAGAGTAGCTGGCCTCTGTTCCTGGCATGTTGGGGTCGTGGATGCATGTACCAGCCACTCTACACGTGGCTTTTTACATAGATGTTAGGGAATTGAATCCAGGCTGTCAGGCTCTGCACGCAACCACCTTTAGCAACTTATGCATCTCCCCAGGCCCTGTCTTAAAATGTCTAGTAAGTTTTAAACAAGGAACTCTGCATTTCACCTTATACTAGATCCTCCAAATTAGGCTACTGGGTCAGAGCAGAGGGGAGAGACCAATGCTACCTGCATTGAGAGTGACAGAGCTTTCCCCATTTCTGGTTGGTTACCTTAGGGTTTGGGGTGACAGATACTCAGTGGTCATTAGAACTCCCCAAGCCAGTGACTCTTTTTATTTTTTATTTTTATTGGCAACTTCCATAATTGCAGTCAATAACCTATGGTAGTTCCTTCCCTCCCCGTACTTTCCCCTTTGAAACTCCACTCTCCATCATAACCCTCCCCCTCTCAATCAGTCTGTCTTTTATTTTGATGTCATCATCTTTTCCTCCTATTATGTTGGTCTTACGTAGGTAGTGTCACGCATAGTGAGATCATGGATATCCAGGTCATTTTGTGTCTGGAGGAGCACATTGTAAGGAGTCCAACCCTTCCTTTGGCTCTTACATTCTTTCTGCCACCTCTTCCACAATGGACCCCGAGCCTTGGAAGATGTGATAGAGATAGTTCAGTGCTGAGCATTCCTCTGTCACTTCTTCTCAGCACCATGGTGCCTTCTGAGTCATCCCAAGGTCACTGCCATCTGAAAAGAGAAGGTTCTCTAATCAAAAGTGAGAGTAGCATTAAAATATGGGTATGAACATTAAGAGAAATGCTTACTGGGAAGTTTGGTGAGCATATGTTGCAGTCAGGTTCACATTGCTGGTAGAAATCACCCAACCAAGAGCAGCTTGTGGGAAAAAGAGGTTTATTTTGGCTTACAGGCTCGAGAGGAATCTCCGTGATGGCAGGAGAAAATGATGGCATGAGCAGAGGGTGGACATCACCCCCTGGCCAACATCAGGTGGACAATAGCAACAGGAGAGTGTGCCACACATTGGCATGGGGAAACTGGCTATAACACCCATAAGACTACCCCCAACAATACACTGCCTCCAGCAGGTAATAATTCCCAAATCTTCATCAGCTGGGAATCTAGCATTCAGAACACTTAAGTGTGGGGGACACCTGAATCAAACCACCACCGCATAGTATATGTATTTAGCCAGACACCAGCAGACGTTACACCCCTAGGGCTCATGACTACCCCTGTTGTAGGTTTTCACTATCAGGGATGTATTCCCTCCCACAGAGCGGGCCTCCAGTCAAATTAGAGGGCAGTTGGTTTCCCCCATAACAGATGTGCCATTATTGCACCTGTTGGCTCATTTGGCCTGGCTGGCCAAATATAAGGCTGGCAGTGTCCACTGTTGGGTATCTTCACTGGTGATTTCTCTCTCTCCCATTGAACTGCATGCAGCATGGCTTTTTCCAGCTTTCTGTCAGCTGGTCTACAGGGAGGAGGTTCTCAGCTCAGCTCCAGCAGGATTTCCCAGTGACCTTGCAGCCCAAGTATATGGAGTCTTCAGCAATAGGGTCTTACCATCTATTCCTGGTGGGAAACCAAGGGCCTCATATAGCCCAGTTTTTAATTGGGTTGTTTTCTTATTATTTAGTTTTCTGAGTTCTTTGTATATCCTAGATATTAATCCTCTGTCAGATGTATAGCTGACAAAGATTTTCTCCCATTCTGTAGGTTGCCTCTTTGCTCTATTCACAGAGTGTTTTGCTGTACAAAAGCTTTGTAATTTCATGAGGTCCCAGCAGTTGATCTGTGGTTTTATTTCCTGCGTAATTGGGGTTTTATTTAGAAGTCCTTGCCAAGACCAGCATGTTGAAGGGTTTCCCCTACTTTTTCCTCTATCAGTTTCAGAGTTTCAGGTCTGATATTAAAGTCTTTGATCCATTTGGACTTAATTTTTGTGGAGAGAGCAGAATCTATTTTCATCCTTCTATAGATACATATCCAATTTTCCTAGCACCATTTGCTGAAGAGGCTGTCTTTTCTACAATGAGTATTTTTGGCATTTTTGTCGAAGATCAGGTGGCTATAGCTACCTGAACTTATATCTGGGTCCTCTATTCTGTTCCATTGATCTACATGTCTGTTTTTGTGCTAATAGCATGCTATTTTTGTTACGATGGCTCTATAATATAGGTTAAAATCTGGTATGGTGATACCACCAGTCTTATTTTTGTTGCTCAAAATTGTTTTAGATATTCGAGGCTTTTTGTGCTTCCAAAAGAATTTTTGGATTATTTTTTCTATTTATGTGAAGAATGCCATTGGAATTTTGGTGGGGATTGCATTAAATGTGTAGATTGTTTTTGGTAAGATTGGAAGATTGCCATTTTCACAATATTGATTCTTCCAATCCAAGAGCAAGGGATGTCTTTCTATTTCCTAGTGTCTTCTGCAATTTCTCACTTGAGTGTTTTAAAGTTTTCATTGTAGAGATCCTTCACTTCCTCAGTTAGGTTTATACAAAGGTACTTTATTTATTTTTTGATGCAGTTGTGAATGGGAGTGATTCTCTGATTTCATCCTCTGTGTGTTTGTTGTTAGCATATAGGAATGCTACTGATTTCTGTGTGTTTATTCTGTATACTGCTACATGGCTATAAGTTTTTATCAGCTCTAACAGTTTGCTGGTAGGGCCTTTAGGGTCCTTTATGTATAGAATCATATCATCTGTAAATAATGATAATTTGATCTCTTCCTTTCCAATCTGTATCCCCTTTATCAGTGTCTCTTGCCTTATTGCTATGGCTAAGACTTCCAGTGCTATATTAAATAAAAGTGGAGATAGTGGACATCCTTATCTTATTGCTGATTTTAGTGGAAAAGCTTCACATTTTTCTCCATTTAGTTGGCTATAGGTTTGTCATAAATAGCCTTTATTATGTTGAGATATGTTCCTTCCATTCCCAGTTTCTGTAGGACTTTTATCATGAAGGGATGTTGGGTTTTGTCAAATCCAAGCCAGTGACTCCTGACCTTAAGATAAGTTATGAAAGATTTATTTTAGGTAAATTAAGCAAAAAGGAAAGCAGAAAATCTCCCAAGCTGGGAAGGGTCCCAAGAGGGAAATCTGCATGGCCACTTGCATCAGGTTTTCTTATAACTTTGGAGATGACAATTAGGCAGCCAGCTGGCATGAGTCTCATTGTAAAAGTCCAAGTGTATATAAAAGAGCTTGATTGGCGGGTTTGTCAGGGAGGAGAATGCAGACTCTGAAGGAGCCCTCAGGGGGGACAAGAGCCTGGGGAAAATTAAGGAAGAAGAACGAGGAAGCTGTTCCTGGTCACCATATTGAGTCACACTGAAGGTCTCTTCTAGTCTCCATAGCGCAGGTTGACATCTATGTTCTTTGGACCTATGTTCCCTAACTACTTCCCTACAAAAGGGGACTACCTTGCTCCTAGTCTCTATCATTAAGGAACCCAGTCCTTGTACAGGCTTAGAGATGCTAAAAGAGCAAGGGCAAAAATGGACAAGTATGATTCCAGAATGAATAAGAATGCTATGGTCACTTTAGTAGTTGTTTACTTCAGGGTTGTTCTGCATGTTAAATGTGCAATACCTAGAAAGCACTTAGAACCACATCTAGTGCAGAGTAAATACAGCAAAGAGTTCAATATCATTACAGTGACTTCCTTCCTACACTGATTCAATTCAGATAGTATAAGATTGATTTTCACAGGGCTATAGTTGACTTTTTAAATATTTTTATTTATTCATTCATTCATTTGACAGAGAAAGACGGGGAGAGAGAGAGAGAGAGAGGGAGGGGGAGGGAGAGAGAGGGAGGGAGGGAGGGGAAGGGAGAGAGAGGGAGGGAGGGAGGAGAGAATGGGTGCCCCAGGGCCTCCAGCCACTGCAAACAAACTCCAGACGCTTGTGTCCCCTTGTGCATCTGGCTAACATGGGTCCTTTAGCTCTGCAGGCAAATGCCTTAACCGCTAAGCCAGCCCTCCAGCCCTAGTTGACTTTATAAAATTGAGAACTTTAACATATGAACATACGGCAAATTAATCATATTACTGTCGGATTATGCTCTTATGTTTCCTCTCCTTCAACCCCATCCCACCAAGGGCTCTCCTCAGTGGGGTTATCAGTATTGACTGTGGAATGCCACAAATGCCCCAGTCAATCTCTGTGGGAGTTGACAATGCCTCAACACCTTCCTACCCTATGCTCCTACATTCTTTTTTTTTTTTTCTTTTTCTTTTTTTTTTTTTTTTTTTTGGTTTTTTTGAGGCAGGGTCTCACTCTAGCCCAGGCTGCCCTGGAATTCACTATGTAGTCTCAGGGTGGCCTCGAACTCACGGCAATCCTCCTACCTCTGCCTCCCAGGTGCTGGGATTAAAGGCATGCACCACCATGCCCGGCGAGTGTTGAGTTCTTGATCTTCTGGTTTGATGAGTTCTGAATCTCCTCAGTGTCTACAGCCATCTCTTGCGAGGAGCTTCTCAGGCTAGCAGTGAGGGCAGCACTCATATATTAAATCTCTATAATGTTTCCCAGACCTTGATAGATGTGTTAGAGGTGACCCCTTTCATATGAGGCACTAGAATTTCTTTTCTTGTCCTATTTATGGGTCTTGGATTTTCCTGGTATTCACTGCCACCTGAAAGAAACAGATTCTTGGCTTGGAGAGAGGGCTTAGTGGTTAAGGTGCTTGCCTGAGAAGCCTAACAACCCAGGTTTGATTCCCCAGTACTCATGAAAAGCCGAATTGTTTGCAGTGGCTGAAGGTCCTGGCATCTCTTTCTTTCTTTATGCATAAAAATAAATAAATGTTTTTTTTTTTTCTTAAGGCAGATTCTCTTAAGAGTGAGAGCAGCATGGATCAAAGGGGATAAAGAGACATTTTGAAGACCTTTTGATGAGCATAGCCTCTCCTTTTGGCCAAAGAATAGTGGAAGGTTCCCTCTAGCATCTATGACCTTCCAAACCACAGCTTCTGACTTGGTTCTCAGTACCAGGTATGAAATAAAAGATGTTGAACATCTTTTTAGATGTTTATTGGCCATTTGTGTTTCTTCCTTTGAGAACTCTCCATTCTGTTTCTTGCCCAATTTTTTGAGTGGGTTGATTTTTTTTATTGCTTAGTTTTGAGTTCCTTTTATTCTAGATATTAAACCTCTGTCAGCTATATAGCTGGGTAAAGACTCTCTCCCATTTTATAGGTTGTCTACCGGCTCTTTTGATGGTTTGCTTGGCTGTAGAGTAGCTTTTTAGCTTCATTAGACCCCAATTGTTTTTTTTTAAATATTTTATTTTTATTTATTTGAGAGCGACAGAGAGAGAAAGAGGGAGAGACAGAGAGAGAGAATGGGCGCGCCAGGGCCTCCAGCCACTGCAAACGAACTCCAGACGCATCCGCCCCCTTGTGCATCTGGCTAACGAGGGTCCTGGGGAATTGAGCCTCGAACCAGGGTCCTTAGGCTTCACAGGTAAGCGCTTAACTGCTAAGCCATCTCTCCAGCCCCTAGACCCCAATTGTTGTGTTGGTCTAATTCCCTGTGTTTCTGGGGTCTTACTCAGATAGTCTTGCCTTATGTCTATATCTCAGTGTTCTCCCTACTTTTTCTCATAGTCATTTTAGAGTTTCAGGTCTTATATTGAGGTCCAAAATCCATTTGGAGTTGCTTTCTGTGCAGGGTGAGAGGGTCAAGAGTCATTTTTCTACATGTAGTTATCCAGTTTCCCCACCACTATTTGTAGAAAATGCTATCATTTCTCCAGTATGCATTTTTGGTCTCTTTGTCAAAGATCAGGTAACTGTAGTTACTGGAATTTATACCTGGATCTTCTATTCTTTCTTTTCTATTCTATTCTATTCTATTCTATTCTATTCTATTCTATTCTATTCTATTCTATTCTATTCTATTCTATTCTCCTATCCTATCCTATCCTATCCTATCCTATCCTATCCTATCCTATCCTATCCTATCCTTGTCTAGTCTACTCTAGTCTAGTCTAGTCTAGTCTTTCTAATTCTATTCTAGTCTAGTCTAGTCTGTTCATCTGTTTTTTGTGCCAGTACTATGATATTTTTTATTACTATGGTTTTTAAGTATATTTTGAAATTAAATATGGTGAGACTACTGGTAATATTCTTTTTTATCAGTTATGTACACAGTGCATACAGTCATGTTAGTACCATTATTAACCTCCCCCCTGTCCTCCCCCCTCCATAGGGCCCCTCTTCATTGGGGAATGTGGGTTGTGCATTGTGGGGTTAGCCATCAGTTATGGGTAAGAGGCAATGTCTCTGTGCATAATGTTCCAACACGTGGCTCTAACAATCTTTCTGCCTTCTCTCCCACAAATTTCCCTGAGCCATGATGGTTTCATTTTAGGTCAACTTCAGTGATGAGGTTTTGGGAGCCCTGTGTCTCTGGATATCTGGTTTGGTAGGAGTTGAGTGTTCTCTGTGTCTGTCTCCTTCACCCTTGTGCTGGTACCAGGTTCATCAAGAAAGCAGCACTCTTGCTCATTTCCCCAATTACTCTTGGTTTCAGTGGGGCCCTGGTGAGGAGTCATGGGCTGATTCTCTCTTCAGGTTCTGCATCCATCTGAAAAAACAGAAGCAAATTCTCCAACAGAGCATGAAGTCAGCACCAGATAAATGGGATAACCATTATTATTTTAGAGAGCCCACAGTTGGTGGGAGCTTGATAATGGAGAGCAGGCTTGTTTTCTGGATATAGTTCTGACTTGTTTCCCAATTCCAGCTACTAGTTCTGTTCCACTGAGCGGGTCATTTAGCCAAATCAAGAGCAGTTGGTTAT
This sequence comes from Dipus sagitta, assembly GCA_036346955.1. Taxonomy (NCBI): domain Eukaryota; kingdom Metazoa; phylum Chordata; class Mammalia; order Rodentia; family Dipodidae; genus Dipus; species Dipus sagitta. The sequence continues at coordinate 258,496,972 of CM070770.1, forward strand.
CCACCATGGCTGTGTGCCATTATTGCACTTGTGTGAGCATCAAGTCATGTTGTTTGCTGCTGAGTAGCTTAGACCATGAGTTGCTTGGAAAGATGTTGGTCATTTTCCCCTAGTCACTCATGTAGCACCTTCTGGCACTAGATGAGCTAACTGGGGACTGACTCTCTTCCAGATTCCCACCAGATCACTCAATATTCTGTACCAGCAGCATATAGTGCCTTTGGCAGTTGGGTCTTACCACTAACATTTGGTGGGTCATCAAGTGCTCTGACAGAAATCTGTCTTCTTTTGGGAAACCTTGTAGGTCTCTCTGATCAACAGCTCATTATGGATATTAACCACATGCTGGAAGTTACAAGCCAGTACCAAGGAAAAGAAGGAAGAAAATGATAGGTAATAGAGAAGAGAGAGAAGAGGGGGAGAGAGGAAAGAGAGAGAGAGAGAGAGAGAGAGAGAGAGAGAGAGAGACCATAGAAGATTAAGGTTAGTCTTCATCATACCCTCTCCAGGGTCCTGTAATTCAGGTGTTCCCTTTAAGGACCCGATGAAGGTTCAACCATTTAGTCTGTCTTTAAGGATATAGAATTTTATGATACCATTGCAATTTGGGTCCAGTTTTGTGTCCCCCATCCCCCACCCTTACCCTCCCCTCCCTCCCCACTCTCCCTATTGTCTGGTCCTTGAGATGCTTATTAGGTATGTCAGCATCTTGGGAAGATTCAGGTTAGGAGCCACAGATGAGTGAGACGATGCAACAATTATCTTTCTGTGATTGGGTGAGTTCACTGAGAATGATCTGTTCCAGGTTCAACTATTTTTCTTCAGATTTCATTGTGTCATTTTTCCTTACTGCTGTGTAGAATTCCATCATGTAGACATACCACATCTTGGTTATCCATTTGTCTAATGATGGACATCTGGGTTGATTCCAGCTCTTAGCTATTGTTAACTGAACTGAGCAGCTATACACATGCTTGAGCAAATCTCTCTGAACTGAGGCATAGAGCTTTTAGGGTAAATGCCAAGTAAGGGAATAACTGGGTCTTTGGTAACTCTATTGTCAGCCTTTTTAGGAGTTTCCATATTGCTTTCCACAGTGGTTGTACCATCTTACATTCCCACCAACAGTGAATGAGGGTTCCTATTTTTCCACATCCTTTCCAGCATTTGTTTTCACTTGATTTTTTTTTTTTCCTTTGGTTTTTTCGAGGTCGAGTCTCGCTCTAGTCCAGGCTGACCTAGAATTCAGTATGTATTCTCAGGGTGACCTTGAACTTATGGCGATCCTCCTACCTCTGCCTCCCAAGGGCTCGGATTAAAGGTATGTGCCACGCCTGGCTTCATTTGATTTTTAAAAATATTATTTATTTATTTATTTATTTGAGAGCAACAGCCAGAAAGAGGGGGAGAGAGAGAGAGAGAAAAAAGAGAATAGGTGCACCAGGGCCTCCAGCCACTGCAAACAAACTCCAGACGTGTGCACCCTCTTGTGCATCTGGCTAATGTGGGTCCTGGGGAATCAAACCTTGAACCTGGGTCTTTAGGCTTCACAGGCAAGCGCTTAACCACTAAGCCATCTCTCCAGCCCTTCATTTGATTTTTTTTTTCTGAGGTAGGGTCTCACTCTGGCCCAGGCTGACCTGGAATTCACTATGGAGTCTCAGGGTGGCCTCGAACTCATGGCGATCCTCCTACCTCTGCCTCCCGAGTGCTGGAATTAAAGGCGTGTGCACCACCACACCCGGCTCCCTTCATTTGATTTTTTAATGTTTGCTATCTTTACTGGGGTAAGGTGGAATCTCATGTTTGTTTTAATTTGCATTTTCCTGATGATTAGAGGTGAGGAACATTCTCTTAAGTGTGTGTTTGCCATTTGTATGTCTTCCTCTGAGAACTCCCTGTCCAGTTCTTTGTCCCATTTTGTGAGCGGGTTGTTTGACTTTTTATTGTTTAGGTTATTTAGTTCTTTGTAGATTTTATTTTTATTTATTATTATTATTATTATTATTATTATTTTGGTTTTTCAAGGTAGGGTCTCACTCTAGCTCAGGCTAACCTAGAATTCACTATGTAGTCTCAGGGTGGCCTCGAACTCATGGCGAGCCTCCTTCCTCTGCCTCCCAGGTGCCGGGATTAAAGGCATGCGCCACCACACCTGGCTAGATTCTAGAAATTAGGCCTCTGTCAGTTGTATAGCCAGCAAAAATTTTTTCCCATTCTGTGGATAATCTGTTGGCTCTGCTTATTGTATGTTTGTCTGTGAAGAAACTTTTCAGCTACATGAGATCTTAATGGTTGAGTGCTTGTTTAAGTTCCTGAGCTATGGGGGTTTTGTTCAGGAGATTTTTTCTCATTCCTATATCATGGAAAGTTCCTCCTATTTTTTCTTCTAGTAGTAGCCTAGTTTCCAGTCTTATATTGAGGTCTTTGATCCATTTGGACTTGATTTTTGTGCATGGTGAGATGTGTGGATCAAGTTTCATTTTCCTGCATTTTTTTGTCCAGCACCATTTGTTGAAGATGCTGTCTTTTTCCCAGCCTACATTGTTAAGGCCTTTGTCAAATATCAAGTAACTGTAGTTACTTGACCCAAAGTCTAGGTCCTCAATTCTGTTCCATTGGTCTACAATCCTGTGTTTATGCCAGTACCATGCTATTTTTATTACTATGGCTTTGTAATATAGCTTTAGATTAGGTATGGTGATGCCTCCAGAGGTGTTTCTTTTGCTGAGGATATGCTTGGATATCCAAGGCCTTCTGCCAATTCATATGAATTTTGAGATCGTTTTTTCTATCTCTTTCTTTCCCCCGGGAGGTGTGATGCAGTTAGGTGGATGCCATCTTGACCGGAAGTCCCATAGTATTCTTTTTCCTGAGGACATTGTTGGCTATCTGAGGCCTTTTGTATGTCCATATAAATTTTGAGACTACTTTTCACATTTCTGTGAAGAATTGTGCTATAATATTGATTGGAATTGCATGGAATGTGCATATTGCTTTTGGTAGGATGGCCATTTACACAATATTAATTCTTCCAACCCATGAGCATGAGAGATCTTTCCATCTTCTTCTGTCTCCCTCAGTTTCTTTCTTCAATGTTTTAACATTAAAAAAAATTTTGTTTATTTTTATTTATTTATCTATTTGAGAGTGACAGACAGACAGAGAAAAAAAGAGGCAGAGAGAGAGAATGGGCATGCCAGGGCCTCCAGTGACTACAAATGAACTCCAGATGCATGCACCACCTTGTGCATCTGGCTAATGTGGGTCCTGGGGAACTGACCCTTGAACCGGGGTCCTTAGGCTTCACAGGCAAGTGCTTAACAACTCAGCCATCTCTCCAGCCCTGTTTTAACATTTTAATTGTAGAAGTCTTTCACTTTCTTGGTTAGAGATATTCCAAGATAGTTATTTTTTGTGCTGTTGCTATTATAAATGGGACTGCTTCCCTGATTTCTTTCTCTATATGTTGAAACAGTGATTTTTGATGGAGCCTTTCAGATTACTTTAATATTTTATTTTTGTTTATTTATTTGAGAGAGAAAGAGAGAGAGGGAGAGGGAGAGAGGGAGGGAGGGAGGGAGGGAGGGAGAGAATGGGTGTGCTAGGGCCTCCAGCCACTGAAAATAAACTTCAGATCAGATGCGTGCTCCACCTTATGCATCTGGCTAACATGGATTGTGGATCCTGGAGATGGGAATCTGGAGAACTTTGGCTTTGCAGGCAAGCACCTTAACCGCTAAGCCATCCCTCCAGCTCTCAGGTTACTTTAATCTAGAATCCTATCATCTGCAAGTGAGGCTAGTTTGACTTCCTCCTTTCCTGTTTGTATCCCTTTTCTTCTTTCTCTTTTGTTATTGCTCTAGCTAAGACTTCAAGTACTATGTTAAATAGCAGTGGTTAAGAGTGGACACTCCTGTATTGTTCCAGACCTTGGAAGTGCTTCAAGTTTTTCCCCATTTAGTATGATATGGGCTTTAGGGCTTTGTTATGTCGAGACATGATCCCTCCATCCTTAGTTTGTCCAGTGTTTTGATCAGGAAGGGATGTTGTATTTTGTTGAAGGGTTTTTCTGCATCTATTGAAATGATCATGTGACTTCTATCCTGAACTCTATGTATGTGATGTATTATGTTTATTGATTTCTATAAATTGAACCATTCCTGCATTTCTGGGATGAAACCTATTTGATCAAGGTCAATGATACTTTCGATGTATTCTTTGGAGATATATATATATATATTGGACGGGTTCAAGGTAGGGTTTCACTCTAGCCCAGGCTGACCTGGAATTCCCTCAAACTCATGGCAATCCTCCTACCTTTGCCTCACAAGCACTGGGATTAAAGGCATGGGCCACTACACCTGGCTGATTTGCAATCAATAATTTTATTGAGAATATTTGTATCTAAGTTTACCAGCGATGTTTGTCTATATTTTCTTCTTCTTTTTTTTATTTTTATTTTTTTGGAGGTAGGGTCTCACTCTATCCCAGACTGACCTGGAATTAACTCTATAGTCTCGGGGTGGCCTCGAAGTCACAGTGATCCTCCTACACTCTGCCTGAGTGCTGGGATTAAAGGTGTGCACCACCACGCCTGGTTTATATTTTCTTCTCTTGTGTTTCTGTCTGGTTTGGGACTCATAGAAGGAGTCAAGGAGAATTCCCTTCTATTCAATTTTGTGAACTAACTTGAGATGAAGTGGTTTTAGTTCTATAAAGGTTTGGTAGAGGGTAGCACCATGGGATATTTTTTATAGTCATGGAAAATGTTAATAAAAATTAAGAAAAGAAAAGGTTTGGTAGAATTTCATAGTGAGTCCATATGGGTCTGGAATTTCTTGGGAGGGGGAATGTTTTAATTACTTCTTCAATCTCATTTGATGTATAGCTCTATTCAGGTAATTTATCTCTTCTGAGTTTAGTTTTGTTTGGTTATATGAACCAAGAAATTCATGTATTTCTTCCAGATCTTCCAGTTTTATGTTATATAGGTTTTTGAAATCTGTCCTAATGATTCTCCCAATTTCATTGGTGTCTGTCATATCATCTTTTTCTCTCAAGTCTTATTGATTAGATTATTCTTTTTCTTTTGATCAATTCTACCAGGGGTTTATGAGTTATTATTTTTTTTGAAGAAGCAGCTGTTCATTTCATGTATTTTAAAAATTGCTGGGTGTGGTGGTGCATGCCTTTAATCCCAGCACTTGGAAGGCAGAGGTAGGAGGATTGCCGTGAGTTTGAGGCCACCCTGAGACTACATAGTGATTTCCAGATCAGCCTGAGCTACAGTGAGACCGTACCTTAAAAAAAAAAAAAAATTGTTTTCCTCATTTCCAATTTATTGATTTCTGCTCTGATCTTGATTCTTTCTTTCCATTTGATATTTTTGGGTTTGGATAGTTTTTGTTTTTCCAAATCTTCTGAATGTATAATTAAGTTATTTATTTGAGATATCTCTATTTTTTTTTTTTTTTTTTAGGTATGTTCTCGCTCTAGCCTCGGCTGGTCTCGAACTCATAGTGATCCTTCTGCCTCTGTCTCCTGAGTGCTCAGATTAAAGGCATGCATCGTCATGCCTGGCTCACGAGATATCTCTATTTTTGTAATGTTTACATTTAGAGCTATAAACTTGCCTTTTAGGACTGCCTTAATTGTGTCCTATAAATTTTGGTATGCTGTGTTTTCATTATCATTCAGTTATAGGAATGTTTTTCCTTTTTTTTTAATTGACAACTTCCATAATTGTAAACAATATCTCATGGTACTTTCCTCCCTCCCCAAACTTTCCCCTTTGAAACTCCACTCTCCATCATATCCCCTCCCCTCCCCCTCTCAATCAGTCTCTCTTTTATTTTGATGTCATCATCTTTTCCTCCTATTATGATGGTCTTGTGTAGGTAGTGTCAGGCACTGTGAGGTCATGGATATCCAGGCCATTTTGTATCTGGAGAAACACATTGTAAGGAGTCCTACCCTTCCTTTGGCTCTTACATTCTTTCTGCCACCTCTTCCACAATGGATCCTGAGCCTTGGAAGATGTGATAGAGATATTTCAGTGCTGAGCACTCCTCTGTCACTTCTTCTCAGCACCATGGTACCTTTTGAGTCATCCCGAGGTCACTGCTATCCGAAAAGAGAAAGTTCTCTAACCAAAAGTGAGAATAGTATTAATATATGGACATGAACATTAAGAGCAGTGCTTACTGGGAAGTTTGGTGAGCATAGTATATACATTTAGCCAGACACCAGCAGACTCATGACTACCCCTCTTGTAGGTTTTCAGTATCAGGGATGTATCCCTCCCATGGAGCGGGCCTCCAGTCAAATTAGAGGGCAGTTGGTTTTCCTCATAACAGACGTGCTATTTTGCACCTGTTAGCTCATTTGGCCTGGCTGGCCAAATATAAGACTTGCAGCGTCCACTGTTGAGTATCTTCACTGGTGACTTCTCTCTCTCCCACTGAACTGCATGCAGCATGGCTTTTTCCAGCTTTCTGTTAGCTGGTATACATGGAGGAGGATTTTAGCTCAGCTCCAGCAGGATTTCTTTCTTTTTTCTTTTTTTTTAAAATTTTTTTTGGTTCATTTTTATTTATTTATTTGATAGTGACAGACAGAGAGAGAGAAAGAGGCAGATAGAGAGAGAGAGTGGGCACGCCAGGGCTTCCAGCCACTGCAGATGTACTCCAGAGACATGTGCTCCTTTGTGCATCTGTCTGATGTGGGTCCTGGGGAATCGAGCCTCGAACCGGGGTCCTTAGGCTTCACAGGCAAGCGCTTAACTGCTAAACCATCTCTCCAGCCCTCTAGCAGGATTTCTCAGTGACCTTGCAGCCCAAGTATGTGGAGTCTTCTGCAGTATGGTCTTACCATCTATTCCTGGTGGGAAACCAAGGGCCTCTGGCAATGGCCTATAATATTTTGGGGGCATCAGGGACCTTCCTGGCCAACAACTCACTGGAAGGTATCCCATCCCTGGTACTGAAAATTTTCTAGTAACAATCTATGGCTTCTGAGTGTTCCATTGCCCACAAAATCAGGTTTCCATATGGATTATTTATATCCTCTTAGATTTTGATTGGCTGTCCCTCCACTTTCCTTTACTCAATCTCTTCCCCTGACCTCACTTAGGCCTTTTCACCCCCATTAATCTGTTCTTCTACTTACATATATATAAACCATCCTATTAAGTCCCTCCTTCCCTCCCTTTCAATTCCCTTTATATCCCCTTTCTAGCTTACTGACCTCTCTGCTACTGAGTTTTATTCAAGATAGGGTTTCACTCTAGTCCAGGCTGACCTGGAAATCATTATGTAGTCTCAGGGTGGCATAAAACTCACGGCAATCCTCCTACATATGCCTCCCAAGTGTTGGGATTAAAGGCATGTGCCACCATGCCTGGCTAGGAATGTTTTTTTTTCTTCTTTTTATTTATTTATTGAGAGAGAGGGAGGCAAAGAGAGAGGGAGGCAAAGAGAGAGGGAGACAGAGAGAGAGGGGGGGAGAATGGGTGCTCCAGGGCCTCCAGCCACTGCAAATGAATTCCAGATGCATGTGACACCTTGTGTATCTGCCTTATATGGGTCCTGGAGAATCAAACCAGCAAGCACCTTAACTGCTACATAGTTTCTCCAGCCCTTATTTCTGTTTTGATTTCTTCAATGATCTATTCATTGTTCAATAGTGTGTTGTTCAAGCTCCAGGAGTTGGTATATTTTTTTGTTTGTTTCTTTTGTGAGGTGTAGGGTCTTGCTCTAGCCCAGGCTGGCCTGGAATCCACTCTGTAGTATCAGGCTGGCCTCAATCCTCCTACCTCAGCCTCTAGAGTGCTGGGATTAAAGGTATAGTCAGGCTTCTGTTTCTCTTGCTGTTGATATCTAGCTTTATTTCTTTGTGGTCAGATATAACACAGGAAGTTATGTCAATTTTCCTGAATTTGTGAAGACTTGCTTTATGCCCTACTGTATGATTTGCTTTAGAGAAGGTTTCATGGGCTGCTGTGAAAAATAGGTATTCTATAGACTTTGGGTGAAATGTTCTGCAGATGTCTATTAAGTCCATTTGATCTATGGTGTTGTTTAGCTCCATTGTTTTTCTATTTTCTATTTAGATGATCTGTCTGTTGACCATGGTGGGGCATTAAAGTCATCTACTATTATTGTTGGTGTTTACTTCTGATTTAATACTCTGATAGATTTTGATTTATACAATTTGGTTCACCTGTGTTTGATGCATATATGTTTATGACTCTTGTTGAGTTTTCCCTTGAGTATGAAGTGCTTTATCTCCTGATTGCTTTTGGTTTAGAGTTTATTTTGTCAGATCTCAGTATAGTCATAACTGCTGATTTCTTATTTCCATTTGCTTGGAATATCTTTTTCCATCCTTTCCCTCTAGGTGGTGTCTATCTTTAATGATAAGGTAGGTTTCTTGAAGATACGGATGGATCCAGCCTGTTCACCTGTGTCTTTTTTGTTTTGTTTTTCAAGGTAGGGTTTCACTGTAGCTCAGACTGACCTGGAATTCACTATGTAGTCTCAAGGTGGCCTCGAACTCACGGCGATCCTCCTACCTCTGCCTCCCAAGTGCTGGGATTAAAGGCGTATGCCACCACAACTGACTGGAACTAGGTATTCTTGGTGGGAATATCTTGCCTTGGTTTCTGGTGTTACTGTGGTTTTCCCATCTCAAGGTAGTCTTTTTGTCTTGCTGAAAATACAGCAACAGTAGCTCTTGCAGAGCCTGTGTTGAGTGGCCTGGGCAGCCTTGATCCAGGTAGGCATGGGATGACGGTCTCTCTGCAGGCTTGGGCTGGGCACACTGGATGCTGATCAGGCTCCTCCTCGTGTGTGCAGTCTCCGCATGGGTCAGAGCTTGAGTGGTCTGGCCTACTCAGTGTACCAGGCTGTGGAATGTTGTCACCTTGGGAGTTCCCACTTTGAGCCACACAGGCAGGCAGAGGAGTGCCAAATGGGCCTTATCCCCAGTCCCAGCAGCTGTGGGCCAAGGTTGTACCAGCTGCAGGGGAAGGAAGGGAGAGCGAGCACCTGGACCCTGGACAGCCTACTCAGTGCCTGGAATTGGGGAGTGCAATAGGCTCAAGAATTCCTACTTCAAGCAGGTGGTGCACTCAGGTGGCAACTTTTTCTAATTTTATTTTTATTTATTTATTTGAGAGACAGAGGCAGATAGGGAGAGAATGGGCATGGCAGGGCCTCCAGCTGCTGCCAACAAACTTCAGACACATGTGCCACCTTGTGCACATAGCTTACATGGGTACTGGGGAATTGGACCTAGGGCTTTTGGTTTTGTAGGTAAGTGCCTTAGCCACTAAGTCATCTCTCTAGCCAACTTTTTCTTTCTTTCTTTTTAAAGATTTATTTTATTTTATTTATTTATTTATTTTGGTTTTTCAAGGTAGGGTCTCATTCTAGCTCAGACTGACCTGGAATTCACTATGTAGTCTCAGGGTGGCCTTGAACTCATGGTGATCCTCCTACCTCTGCCTCCCAAGTGCTGGGATTAAAGGCATGCACCACCACACCTGGCTAGGATTTTTTTTAAATTTTTATTTATTTATTACAGTCAGAGAGAGAGGGTGGGGGGGGGAATGGACATGCCAGGGCTTCTAGCCATTGCAAACGAACTCCAGACACATGTGCCACTATGTGCATCTGGCTTACGTGGGACCTGGAGAATCAAACCTGAGTCCTTAGGCTTTATGGGCATGCACCTGAACTGCTAAGCCATCTCTCCAGCTCCTTTTTGAGGAATGGTCTCACTGTAGCCCAGACTGACTGGGAACCTGCTCTGTACCCCAGAGTGGCCTTGAACTAATAGTGATTCTCCCTACCTCAGCCTCCCTAGTGCTAGAATTAAAGACATGAGCCACCATATCCAGTTTGACTATCTTATTTTCACAATTTTTAACTTGCAAGTCACTATGTAGCCCCAGGCTTGTTATTGTCCTTTGGAGAAAACAAAATCCAGCGACAATAATTGCACAATAAGTGTATGATATCATATCCTTCTTTGTTTCTCTTTTCTTTTGTGTAGCTAGAGAGTGCTTCAGGGTGTCTGGGATGTCTGTCTTAGTGCATAGCCCCTTCAATTAGAGGTCCTATTGGCTCCATTAAAAAATTTTTTTTCTTTACCTGTTTTGTTTATTTTGGACTCTTTTAAGGACTCTTTAACCTCCTGTTTCCTCCCTCATGTCCTCATCTCCTTCAGAGGGACGGGCAAGATCTAAGCAGGACTATGTCACCATTGCCATCAAGATAATAGCTCCCTTCCTGCTTCCCTCCACTCCCATCTCATTCCCGGGAGCCCAGGAAGTACTTAATTTGTGACTTCAGAGAACTCCCTGTCCCAACACTTGTGCTCTGTAAACTTGTCCTGGTAGATGCCCCCGACCTGTAGCTGCCCACAGCACAGTCACACTAAGAGGGAAAGTGGCTCTCGGAGGGTTGCAAGCTGGTAGCAACTACATACAAGTACATACATATTTTCCTTGACGGAAATAGCTGTGGTTTTTCCAACAGCTTTGCAAGTTCCCCATAGAGTTGGAAATTCCCTCTCTCTCCCTCCTGACCCAGTATGCAACTTTGGGAAGTTAATTTGAACCTTCTAGGTCTTAACTCATAAAAATTATCTTGACTAGGATCCAACCTGAAGATACAATGATTTGGGGAAAGATTTATTTTGGAGGATCTTGGAAAAAAGGGATTTATGAATGATTCTGGTGATAATAGCTTTAGGGAACTACCGATTTATTGAAATCACTCCTCTTGAAGAAGTGAGCTTAAAATTTTCCACTGCAAACTAAGTGTGGTGGCAAGTGCCTTTAATCCTAGCACTTGGGAGGCTGTGGTAGGAGAACCACCATGAGTTTGAGGCTACCCTGAGACTATACAGTGAATTCCAGGTTAGCCTCGGCTAGAGTGAAACCCTACCTCAAAAAACAAAACAGGGCTGGAGAAATGGCTTAGTGGTTAAGGCGCTTGCTTGCAAAGTCAAAGGACCCAGGTTTAATTCCCCAGGACCCACAAAAGCCAGATGCACAATGCGTCTGGAGTTAATTTGAAGTGGCTGGATGCCCTGGTGCACCCATTCTCCCTTCCTCCCTCTCTCTGCTTCTCTCTCTCTTAAATAAATTTAAAAAAATAAAATAAAATAGCTTTAAAAATATTTAAAAACGCCGGGTGTGGTGGCACACGCCTTTAATCCCAATACTCCAGAGGCAGAGGTAGGAGGATCGTTGTGAGTTCGAGGCCATCCTGAGACTACATAGTGAGTTCCAGGTCAGTCTGGGCTAGTGTGAAACCCTACCTTGAAAAACCATAAAATAAAATAAAATAAAATAAAATA